>JADLZL010002707.1:0-600000 GCA_015844335.1 Chrysopogon serrulatus
CAAAGAGCTTTTTTTTTTTTTTATAAATAATAGGAACTAGTCCGAGGGGGTTACAGAAAACTTAACTGAATGAATCAAGCCAGAAGCAAAAAGCCGACCTAAGGTCTGCTTTGAACCTAATTAGCTGCATGTTACATTGACTTTTAAAATTACTACGCCACCAGGCCATGCTTGGTTCTCTTCTTTCAAAGACCTTGTCATTTCGCATCTTCCAGATTTCCCAGGCGGCTATCATCGAGGCCTCGATGAAGAAATTGTGGTTATGGTGCTGCTGCGCTTGGATGAGTCTATCCTGAAGGTCGCGAGAGTTGTCCCATGTGAAGCCAATCGTCGACCAGCACTGTAATGCAAAAGGGCAGGTGAAGAATAGATGATTGATATCTTCAGCTTCTCCTACATTGCACATGACACATAATTCATCATTGTCTGGGACATTCAGGTGTCGTCGGACGAGCATGGTCTTTGTGTTGAGCCGATCAACTAGATGGCCGGGGAAAGCGGTACCCAAGCGCCGACGTCCAGTCCCACCGATGCTTGTGGGTCGCTGCTTCAACTGCCTCGCGCGCGGCCACGTCGCAGCTCAATGTCACTCCCTGTCGCGCTGCTTCCGTTGCCGGGGTACCGGCCATCGGGCAAGGGCGTGTAGGCGTGGCCTTTCACCGCCACACACGCCATGGTTGCCTCCTCGTGTGCAGCATTCAGCCACGCTGCCACTGTCGCCACAGCAGCACCGCAGCAACACATTGCCGCCATTGCCTCCGTTGGGTGACACTGGTTGCTGCCCCAATGTCGAGGTCTCCGTCCTTCCGAGGAGCAGGGAGCTCTTTGTCGAGGCGGCCGATGACCTCACCGCGGGCGCTGCTCGCGGCTTCCACGGACGCTGGGCAGGCCAAGGCGTGCCTCTCCGACGCGCAAGCTGAGCTGGCGGCCGCCAACGCCGAGTCCCGACCGACTTTCGTGGCCTGCTCCAGGACGCCGAGACAGAGCTGAGGTCGGCCGCTGAGCGGGTCCGCGCTGGCCTCTAGGGAGGGACGCCCGGGTGGCGCGCCAGGGGAGAGGGCGCTGCTGGCACGCGCATCGGGCTGCGGAGGGACGCGTCGCCATCGCGGGAGGAGAGCGCGGAGGGCCGGAGGGCCGCACTTGGCGACGACATCTCCACGCCGCGACAAGCGCTGGAGCAGGTCGTCGTGGGAGGCTAACACGGCTGCCGAGGCGCTGGGGGGCCGCCTACGGGTGCGGAAGGAGGGAGCCCTGCGGCGATCTGGAGGTTGACCTCCGGATGTTGCTTCCGCTGCCTGTTCGCCACCAAGGATGGTTCAGCTCAGCTTCGCGGATGCGTTCACACCGGGGGTCGATGGTGAGCCATCGACGACATGCTTCCCCAACGACGCCCAGACACCGTCGAGCCCCCCAGTGCTGGCTGCGCAAGAGTCAAGCCCCGCGCCTGCAGCCGTAGTCGCGATGTTGCAATGTTCATCGATTCCATCACTCTGCCTTTACAGCCGCCAATCCTGGCCTCGCCTCCACGTCTTCGTGTCTCCAAGCACATGGACTGGGTTCCCCGGCGGCAGCGGACTTTGCGGCTAAGAATGCATCAAGGCTAGCCTAGCCTGAGGCGCAGGCCACTAAGGTGATGCTAAAAAAGATGGGCATTGAGGGTTATGTCGAGCGAAGGGATGAATCGGCCTACAAGAGGTACCAGGAGACCTTCGTGGAGCCGCTGTCATCCTCTAAGCGGGCTATTTTGCAGAGCTCTTCCCCCAGCAGCCGCCGCCAACGCTGCTGCCTAGTTGTGCTCGCCATTGCCGCCGTCGCACTTTTCTAATCATGTAATTTTAATTTGGTTTTGTATTGGCTGATCTGGTTGCCGGGCTTTGAACGCTTCGGTTGGCTTGCGCGCCTCGCAATCCGGGCCGGGTGGTTCAACGCTCGAACGCCTTGTATTCTCTTCATGACTCTTCTTCTTAATGAAAAAACGCAACGCTGTTTGCGGGTTCGCGAAAAAAAAACAACTAAGATGTGCCAAACAAAGAACTTGATTCTTGGTGTGCAATCCGATTTCCAAATTACTTCAAAGATTGGATGTGCCTCAGTGCCTGACTCCAACTCTATCCTAGCCCCTAATACAACTCAAGTCATATCATAACCCAACTTGTACACATATTCGACACATTCTAGCAAACTCCACCTTGGCGAATATGCACGCCATCTTGAAGTCGTCCCTGCGCGAACCTTGTACCCGGACTCGAGCCGTCTCCTTCACCGCTCACTTCGAACGGCCTGATGAGGCTGATCCCACAGCCGCATCACCACCAGAATAGAACACCGCCACATTTGTGTTGCCATCCATGACTCCACCTTCAATAACGCTTCCTTTCAGCTTGTATTGGTGTGCGCTTGACTTTTCACCAATCATGAGCGTCTTGCCTCCTTGCATGACTCTTAAGGTCTTCTTGTTAGGAGCCACCTAAAACAACCAATCTTCTTCATGCAATAAACCAAGCGAAATTAGATTCCTCGTTAGCCCCAGGACATGCTTCACACCTTTAAGTAGCATCTCTTGACTATCACACAACTTAAACTTGATATCGCCTACTCCTTCAGCAAGATAGCCTGAACCATCTCCCAAGTAAGCAAAATTACTTTCTTTTTCCGTGTATGACAAGAATAACTCCTTCTTCGATGTTGCATGGAATGAGCTAGCTGAATCCAACAACCACGCTCCACAAGACTGTTCACTTGACATTGTAAGAAGGTCACCATCGCTACATCTTTCTTGTTGGCAATCACAACACTTATGGATCCTCCATTCTTCTTTAGTTCTGGACAGTCCCTCTTTACATGTCCCCAACCCTTGCACTTGTAGCACTGTGGCCCCCCTTCTTGTTGCTCCTCTTATCTCCCACACCACGATCACCCCTAACTAGGAGAGCATCACCTGAAGACTCCTCTGTTGCATTATTCTTCATCCTTTGATTATGAGCAAGCAATGCAGCAATAATGTCCTCTACCTTGATATCCTCCTTCCCATACGTCAGTGTAGTAACCAAATGCTCACATGACCTCAGCAACGAACACAGAAGAATAATTGCTCTGTCTTCATCATCAATCTTCACGTCGACCTTCACAAGATCAGCAACCAATTGATTGAAGACGTTGATGTGCTCCCTAAGATCTAACCCCTCTTGCATCTTCAAGCCGAATAACTTCTGCTTCAGATATAATTTCTGAGTCACCGTCTTGGACATAAACTGACTGGCCGTCCCAAATTTTCTTCGGCGAAGTATCTTCCATGACATGGTACATGATCTGATTAGAGAGACACAGCCTGATAGTAGCACACCCTTGCGCTAGCATCTCCTCCCACTTGTCATCATCTACCTTCTCCGGTTTAATCCTACTGAGCACCTTCGAGATACTCTGTTGAGCCAACAGATCCTTCACTCTTGTCTGCCACAGCCCAAAGTTCCCGGTGCCATCAAACTTCGTCACCTCAAATTTGGATCCCATCGACGCCATCTACCTGTTGCCACAGATCAGCGAAAAACACGTACCTTATGCACGCCTGCGTGCTCGCTCCACGCGCACCAAACACGTCGTCCACGTGCTTGTTCCTCCCGCAGCACACACGTCACCGCAGCACAGCCTCCCGCACGTGCCGTAGAAATCCGCCGTGTGTCGCCGCCGCTGTATACCGCCTGTGCACAGCCACACCGCTCGCAAGCCTCGTCGACTATCCCGCCGTTTACACACGATGAAGTCAACCCGCTTGAGCGCCCCCACAGATCACCGCAACTCCGCAAATTCCAGCTCTCGAACTGCCAATTGTTTTTTCTTTTGATCTACAATTTTCCGTGAACTCCTCGATTTTACATGGAGAGAAACACGGCAACAAATCCAATCGGACTTCCTCCTGCCGTACCGCTCTTTTTGTACGTGTCGTATGCAGACCGCCCATGGTCCACATCTGCTCGAATCCATACTAGCCGCGGCACAGAACCAAAAGTCCCAGCAAGCAAATCCGCCACCTGACTCCGATCCTGCTGATTCACGGTACGAGAGGCCGAGTCCTATGCATGGCTGGTTTCCTTTACCTTCTATTTTAACTGGAAAAATAAAGAAAACCAGTACCGCCGTGCATGCATACTCCATGCAAACACGTATGATATGGAAGGTCTCCACCCACGCAACAACATGCGTGATTAGCTCCTGCCCGTACGTCCCTCTCGTTACACGATCCTCGGCTGCAAGTGATGATTGTCAACTGTAGATATGTGATCCTAAAAAAACATCTCCGCTAAAATAAATGAGTCCACCATGGCTTTCGCCACCGTCGTCACAGCTCCATCCTGTAACGATCACCCCGATCAAAATCGAAATCTCATCAATTTGATCACGAGTCGAAGCCGTCGTCTTCATCCACGAAGCCTTCTAGCCGTACCGTCGATCCTGGTCATCACGTCTGATCAACCCCTATCGAACAGCAGCCACCAGCCGCCATCAATCCGATCTCCACGTCTGGACGGATCCTTGTTGATTACAGCCCATTGGACGGTTTGAGCCACTCACTCGAAGTTTCCAACTCCACCGATCGAATCGTCGATCACCGCCATGCTCCACCTTGCGCCATGTCCTCTGTTTGGACACACCTATGCGAACCTTGCACGGTGTGGAACATATCCATCGCACCTCCCACGATCTTCTTCTATAAAATTGGCTCTAGTACCACTTGTAAGAGTGCACGGTCAATCTAGACCTAAACGGATCTACTAACCGACGAACGCGGAAGCATAATCACCCATAGAAGAAGATACGCCAATGAGAACGACACTGAGTCACGATGTTTTTTAACGAGGTTCAACGATGTGCCTAATTCTCGAGGCATGACTACGGACGCTCCTCCCCATAAACAGTAGCTACACCGGCATCCGGGCGATCCGCTGCCTCGGGGCGCCCAAACCAAACCAGCCACCAAGTCGTCTCCATAGGTTACTGGGGGGTTGTCTCATATTTATGGCCCCCTAGGATACGTAGTCCGACTCCAACTCTATCTTAACCCTAATACAACTCAAGTTCTATCATAAACCAACTTGTACACATATTCAACACATATCTAACAAAAATTCTATATGTTATATTTTTATAAATTAAAAAATGTTTTAAAAAAACGAGTAAAGGATCCTGCTGCAGGATCTCGGGTATGAAGTGGGGCCGACCGGTTGTATCCGCCGGGCCAGGCGACCGGCGACGTACTAAGTTTCTAGTTCCCGCAATAAAAAAAAAAAAAAAGTTTCTAGTTCCCCATTCTTCCACCCGCGCTTGTTCATCTCCATCCTCCAGCTTCCCCGCCCCACGTAAAATGCCACCGCGCCCCACGACCTGAAGCTTTTTCTACTTCTTCCAAAGTCCCACTGCGACTCTGCCTCGTCGTCGTCGGGTTCGCTTATCCATTCGATTGCTTGCTTGGGCTACCAAGGCTCGTCGTTACCATCCTTGCTGCGGCAGCGGGTGACGCCGGCGGAAGTCAGATAAGGTGGCAGGGCGTCCTTGTTACTCTCCCCTTCGTTTGTTCTGCTACTCTCGGGCCCCAAGGGTCGCGATTGCTGACGGTGCGTCGTCCTGCAGCGTCGGCGCGCGCCGCCTGTTCGACGGAATGCCACCACGGAAAAAGGGCAAGGGAGCGGTGTCTCCGGCGTCTGGTGGTGGCGGAGGAGTAAACGCCCTACCGGACGAAGTCATTCACCGTATCCTAGGCTTCCTGGATGCGAAGGAGTCCGTGCAGACATGTGTGCTGGCACGGCACTGGGAGCACCTCTGGCGGTCGGCTTCAAGCCTGCGCATTGGGTGCCAGAGTTTGGCGGATGTTAGTGGATTCCTGGAACATGTTCTGCTCCTCCGTGCAGGCTCACAGCTTGACACATTCGAGCTCAAATTTTCTGAATTTGAAGACAGCTACAAGCCACGCGTGAAACTCTGGGTCCGGTATGCTCTGTTGTGTAAGGCTCGGGAGCTCAAGCTGCACACTTATGTTGCGCCTGTGAATCGTAGCTTGCAGCATGACCTGCGTCTAGCCTCCCAGCATTTGAGGAGCCTAGAACTTGCTGGTTTAGTGTTGAAGAACAGAGCCTGTGATTTCTTGAGCTGTCCATCACTGCAGCATCTACACATTGCTGGCTGCATCTTTCCTTTTGTCAGGAAGATCTAAGCTTCACAGGTTGTTGTTTCGATCCGGACTTAAGGTTCCGCACTCTTATTTATGCTCCGAGTCTTGTTTCACTAAAGCTAGATGACCAAGGATACCTAGCTGGTTTGTACTGGACCCCTGTTGGAATTGGTTTGAACAGGACTCCTGCTCTTGACAGCATGCCATCATAGGCATTTATCAGATTCGCTCACGAGACTGCAGACAGTAATATTCATTCTGAGTATGGGAACTGTGGTCGTAATAATTGTTACTATTGCTATTATAGTGATCAGGAAAATAGCAGCAGCTGTGTGCTTCTAAAAAGGCTTGTCAGAAGCTGAGGTTTTGTCACTGATAGCAGAATCCAAGACGATATGCATACAATTTCATCTCTAAACTTCTATAAGTTGCCCCATAGTTTCTCTTGCAGTTTCTATATTTTTTTGGGCACATTCTATGGACTTTTGCATGCATCAACAGCACTAGTTTTTATCTTACCAGTTATATGCACAACGAGTATCACTTGACCCTTTTCCATTTACATTTTATCCAGTTTATTTTCAAAAGGGATTTGAAGCAGTGCCCTACATTTAGCAAAGTTACGGACATTGTTTCTCAATGATTACTGGTGTGTGGCACCTGACTTCCATGAACTAAATTGCATTTTGAAGCACTCACCGGTTCTGGAAAAGCTCACTTCTTCACCTCTCTCCCAAGGTATATGCATTTTCTGAATGGAAACCTGCTACCTTGTAAATTACATCGTTATTGATCCTGGAGAGTTGCTTTTGTAAACAACAGGGCTCAAAACCTAGGTTGAGAATTAAAGGAAGCTGGAATCCACGAGAGATTGCAGCTGCAATATCAGGCCACTTAAAGATAGTTGAAGTCAAGAGTGAGGTCATTGATGATAAAGTTATCAAACTCTCCAAGTTCATGAGATCTTTTTACATAAGTAAGTTAACTGGCAATATTGCTAATCCTTTTCATAAGTTTCTCACATGTGGAAGTGGAACAGAAACAAAGTAATGAAGAAAATTCTAAGATTACTAAAAAGCTATTATTATTAGTGAATGATTAGTTACATATTTGTAAAACCTAAGAGCAACTCCAAGAGTTCGTCTAAATCTACTAGCTAAATTCCTTATTTTAGCCATTGTGTAAAATAGAAAAAGTCCTAAAAAGAAAAGGACTTTCCAACAGCCTAGCTCTTTTACCTCTTGTATAATTGAAAACATGCCACGTCAATATACCTGCCATCCAAATCCCAACTGATCCGAACCACGGAAGGGGAGCGCTGAGCAGAATTCGTGCGGGAAGATGAATAGCGAGCGGCCGCAGTGTGCTTTTTCTGGATAGCGATTTTGCATTGCTTCTTATTTTGGATTACTGGATACAATACCTGTTGGGGCCCTGTTTTTCCTAAAAAAGTCTAAATTCACTCCAAGAAAAATATACACCAGTTGGAGTTGCTCTCAGGTCATAGTTTTTCTGTCTCTTACTCTACCGGAAGGTGGATAGAAAAAGTTGTGGGTGGAGCCGCCAATTGAAGCCGTCATACTTCTCGTACTTGTAAGTTAAAAAATAGTGAAAAATTCGTTAGGAAAACAATGAGTAATGTGTGACAGTTTTTGTGTAGTCGGAGAGATTTTTTGGGTACCAGATTAAAAAACTTTAGTACTGCATGTTCAGTCAAATGTTTATTTTCTCATCTCTATTGTTAAGCTCCTGTTAGTCAATGTAAATTGCCAATACTGTTATGCAGTTTATTGGCTTCTGTGTCTACTAATTCTCTAGAATTCTGTATCAGAGTCCATTTAATTTTAATTCTCATAATGAGTTGAATAGACTGTTATTCTTGATACTAGTGTTGGTAGCGGAAGCTAACTTCATTTTCGTAAAAGATTTGTCCAACCTTGGCATAACTGCATTCTGCTCCTGTTTGGTGAAATGAAAACCTAATGCACTGAAGCAAATTCTTTTTTTTTTATGATTTAAACAAAGCTGAAATGAAGCTTATGGGTCTATGATATCCTCATCCATGCCCACGACTGATTTTTTTCTTATTTCTCAAATGAAGCCCCTTGGATCTTATTCTTATTTTTATATTGAACAGGTTTCAGGTTAGCTGAAGTGGAGATTTTGGAGTAGTAGAACTTGGAGTCACAAGGATACTGCCTTCTAATGTGGTTCACTAAGGATGAACTTGTAATTTGTAGTCACTTGCTTAGATAATCTACCTGGAAGTCGGGCCTCATCGGATGTTATCAATCTTGGCTTTTTTTGTTCATGTGCGCTCTTTTGCAGCTTTGTAGTCTTATTATAAGCTGACAAAGGAATATTGTTCAATTGATATTAGGCCTTCAGGCTTCATCATCCATGTCGAGTTTTATTTGACTTGATAGATGTGGAATGGCGGATATCTCTTGCTATTAGTAACAACCTTGTTGATTCCTTGCCTGGTTGTATATTTAGCCTTTAAGAAAGTGCGCTGATGATGATTTGCTTGATCTGAGCAGCACTGTGGATGCTTGAAATATCTTCAATCTTGTTGCTGAATTTCTGATTTAGATCTTGCTATCTACATTCATCAGAACTTGTTTCTATCTACACTAAGCTTTGCGTTCTTGAATCCATTCAGCAACTGAGGTGGACACAGGTGAAAGCCCCTCCCTGCGGGTTCTGGTTTTACCCCTCCCTCGCTTCTGCTGATCGTTTCTTGGTCGACGCCTGCCACATGCTCAGCAGAATGCATCCAGCAGGGAAAAGTAGGAAAAAGTAAGAGTGTGGTGCCTCCAGCGCTCGGCAGTGGAGGCAGCATTGTTGCACTGCCGGACGGCACACATCATCAGCTTCCTTCTGGCGCGGAGGCCGTGCGGATGTGCTAACTCACAACTTTCCTCATGGTTCTATCTGAAAGTTCACTACAAAATTATTTACAATTGAAGACCAAGCACTCATAGACATTTAGTCGACAGAAAAAATCACAAAGGTATACATGGAGTTGTCCTGTATTGCATAGAAACCGAGACATTTATGTTGACCTCTACAACAGTTCTGACTCATTGACCTCTTGGTTAGCTTGGAATGGCCACAAAATGACCGAATTATTTTGTACTATCCATATTTAGCTAGCTTGTCAGTACTGAACAATAATAGCACAAATATTAGCACTTCATTGTTCTAAGAAATTGCAGTATCTATCACACAGTGTATATATTGACTTACTGTCTGCGGCCTCCCTTTTTTTTCTTGAAGGCTAGGTAGTTATCATCAGTTATATGCCCTGCCACTATTAACTAAATCAACATTCACTCAGCTATTTATACAAGCCTATTCATTCATTTGATTATGCAAGGAACTATTTTGCCTCCATACTTTCGTTGATTAAGCATATATTTATTACTCAGCTCTTTCAGATATATCATCTTATTCGTGTGCTTCACCATCATTTCTAGGTTTATCCAGTTATCCTAACCGTCCATGTCTCTGTGGGTCCTATTTTCTTTTTAGTTCTTTTAATTGCTTCCTTTCCCATCCCTACATTTGCATGGCACCACTCGAAGCGGTTGTGCCTCCTCCAACGGCGTTGTGACTGGACCTCTACCTCCCTGTCATGTCTCCCATTCTCACCTTCGGGCTTGCTAGCCTCCCCCAACTCTCTTTAGCTCACCAGAGATGGAGAAGAAAGTAAGAGGAAGAGGAAGAGGAAGAGGAAGAGATAGAGTATAGTAGAGGGGTGTCGTGTTGGTGAGCGTCTCACGGCCCCCTCCTCCATCATGGTTGTGGTCTCAATTGATGATGTGGTGTCTTCATCAGTGGCGAAGTGCACCGGGGATGATGCTCCATGGCCAGGCTAACCTTTGAGCCTTTGATCCAGATGCTCACTGTGAACAACCAACGCATAGGTGAGGCCAAAGAGGAAGACCGGGGGGGGGAGGATGGTTGTAGGCTGCGTCTCTAGAATAGTGGTGCCTGGGTCGTTTATGGAGAGAAGAGCCTTCAAAGATTCGCTGATAGAACGGGTTCGTTTATGGTGAGAAGAGCCTTCAAAGATTCGCTGATAATAGAACGGATCTTATAAATCTGATCCAACGGTCAGGGGTAAGGCCGATGGTCACAAGGGTATGTGACGCACATTTTCGTCTGATCCTCTATGTGTAGAAGTTTGTTCTTACCTTATTAGTGACTAATAATATAAAGAAGATTTTTGAGTTGCTCTAAGGTGTCGAAATGTCTTTTTTAAGTTTTATATGTTATAAGTCTCCCAATTCTAATATTTTTGACAAGAATAGAAAAAACTCTTTTCCAAGAGTTCTTAATAAAGCCTCCCAATTCTAGCATTTTTAGCAAAAATAAAAAAAATCATCTTCAAGAGTTCTTAATCCCACCTGGCACCACCGAAACCGTGTAAACGGCCGATCTAAGGGGGCGATATAAAAGGAATAAAGAGTATAAAAATAGTTTTTGATATAAATATATAAGAAAAATAATGTATTAAAATAGTTAGAATAATTTAGAAATAATATAGCTGATGTAGAATTATCTTCTATATTTATTAGTAAATTATTAAAGACTATTGGAGATAGTCTTATTTATTTTTCCTCGTATTCTTTAGCGAGTTGGAAAATAACATGGTTCGGTTTTGGAGAGGAGAAGAACCTTTAAAGATCCACTGATAGAATGGATCCTACAAATCTAATCCAACGGTCAGGATAAGGTCGATGGTCACAAGGGCATGTGACACATATTTTTGTCTGATCCCCTATGTGTAGAAGTTTGTTTTTAGCTTACCAGTGACTAATAATATAAACAAGATTTTAGAGTTGCTCTAAGGCGTTGAAAGGCTTTTTTATTTTTTAATTTCAAGAGAATATATTTAAAAAATAAAAAAATCAAGAAAAGAAGCAAGAGCATCTCAAGAGTTCCTAATAAAGCCTCCCAATCCTAGTATTTTTGGCAAAAATAGGAAACACCCATTTTCAAAAGTTCCTAATAAGGGCAAGTATATTGGTATTGTCTCATAAATAGTCTTATATAATGCCACGTAATTGTAAGACGACTTAAAAGGTAACGTGTATAATAGATTATTTTTTAAGTTGTCTCATAATAATTATAGGCTCTTTAATTTGTGCATACAACAAAGAAATGTTTTTAAGTTGCATGACAAGTTACTTATACAATGGTATATAAATTGTCTCATACACCTAAATTTTAACCTATGAGGTGGTTGTTTCGCAAAACAACGACCTCTTTTTCTCTTGTGAAACAACCACCTCTTTCTCTCTCGCCTCTCTCTTTCTTTCACATTAGCAAAAATTCTATATGACACTGTATGAGACTGCTTACGCAATATACCTGCTTTAAAGCCTCCCAATCCTAGTATTTTTAGCAAGAATAAAAAAAAAACTCATCTCCAAGAATTCCTAATCCCACCTAGCACCACTGAAACCATGTAAACGACCGATCTAGGGGGTGTAATAAAAGGAATAAAGAGTAGAAAAATGGTTCTGATACAAATATATAAGAGAAATAATGTATTAAAATAGTTAGAATAATTTAGAAATAATATAGCTGATGTGGAATTATCTTTTATATTTTATGAGTTAGCCTATTGGGAATAGTCTTATTTATTTTTCCTCGTGTTTTTTAGCGAGTTGGAAAATAACATGGTTTGGTTTTGGTATGTAAGAAATTCTCGGAGAGCAAGACCCATTGAACATTGTATCCGTCCGGGCGGGTGACGTGGCCCACGTGGGAAATTGTGAAATTCCCCATTCTTCCACCTCCGCTTGTTCTTCTCCAATTTCCCCGCCCCGTCAAGCTGTCACCCTGCCATGCCCTCGACCGAGGAAAGCTCCCGGTGCCGGGGCCGGGCTCCACGACCTGAAAACCCTGCTTCTTCGAGTTCCACCCCTGCTCCTCGGCTCGCCATCACGGGTTCTGCTATTCACCCAATTTGGGACATTTATATTTTTACCATTATAACGGACGGCTACTCATGAGATCTCACGCTAACGGCTGGCAATACAAAAATACACGGGGTGCTGCGCAATGGATACATTTTTACCACATCTGCTGACGTGTCACGCCACGCCGTCAGTCCACGTCGGATCCGAGTCAGCAGGGGCGTGAAAATGACGCCCCTTGCCCCTGGCCGCCGCCGCGTCCAACCCAAGCCGGGCCGCTCCAAAGAAGGCCCATCCCCCCCCATTCCCCTTCCCTTCCCTTCCTCCTTCGCCGCAGCCGACCCAGCCGCCGCCGACGCCGGACGCTTTGCCCGCCCACCCGCCCAAAAGCTTCCCCATGTCGCGTTGGAGCCAGTATTGAAGGTATGTATGTTTGGACCCCTCCATTTTGGCTTCGTTGAATTGGTTTGCACTAGTTGCATTTTAGGCTAGGGTTAGGGTTCTTCATTCCGATATGCCGTGCCCTGACGGTGGTCGGCAAAGTGGGACGTAGTGGCTGGATCCGAGGGTACGCAATGGATTGGAATCCAGGAGGGTTGCCCTATTTGGTATGAAATGAAGCACTACCGTCGTGTTCTTCTTGATTTGATGGGATGCGCATCTTTGTGTAGTAGGAATGCGTCTAACTCTTTATCTGTTTTTTGTTCATTATTGTGCCAGGATTGATCCTGGCAATGCGTTTAGATTAGTTTGTAAAGTCCCTAAGTATGTTGCTGATGATGAGTACAGGCTAGTTGAAATAAGTGACCAGGAGCATGTGTTGTGGCTCGATACGAGTGATCAGTACTCTCTTGCTAAGTTTCATGATGAAATGGCCAGTAAGATAATATGGGGACGTTCACAGACTTTGGCAGTATGGGTGCTTGATAGTGACAGTCAATCTGAATGGAAAATTAGGAGGGATGAACACTTTGTGCATCTTATAAAGGATAGGTGGAATGAAAGGGTAGCTGTGCTTATAGTGGAGGTTGTGAACAAACATGGTAATGTTGGTAATGCAGAAGGTTCCAGGTCTGCATCTGGTGTGACATTTGCTCAAGGTACTGGTAGTGTTGGTAATGCACAAGCTAGTGGTGCTGGTTCTGGTGCTGGTCATACAGCAGAAGGCAGTGTTGCAGGTGGCTATGATGCAGGTAGTGCAGGTCCTGGTAATGGAGAAGGCAGTACTGTACATGATAATGCTGAAGGAGTTGGTGACACTTACAGCACTCCACCTCCAAATATGTATGATGAACCAAAGACAAGCAGTTGATTGGACACAATTGACCATCTTAATGTAACCTTGTGATGATGGTGAGGCTAAGGAAGTTGCTGATGAGGACAAAGTTTATGAAGCAATGGGCTTCAAAGCAGCTAATGAGAGAGCTAAGGAAGCAGCTAGGCAATCTGTGCCAGTCCCTTCTATGTCAGCTGAGTTGCAGGAACAGATGGCAGAGGCAGCACTTCCAGTGGATGACCATGCTGAGGTTGAACCTATGCTTGAATGGGACAGAGATAATCCAGATTTCTCAGTAGGGGTGTCATACCCTTCTATGTATGATTTTAGGCTGGCTGTAAGACAACATGCAATTGTTAAAGAATTTGAGCTGCAAACTGAGCATTCAGATCTCCAACGTTTTAGGGGAAGTTGTGGTTCACTTGGTTGTCCTTGGATTATTAGAGCTAGAACCCAACATGATGGGACTGTCAGGGTACTTTACTAATTATTAATATTTTATATAGGTAGCTGTTTGTATGGTAAGCAAAGCATGAATCTAAATTGTTTTCTGTGTTGTGCAGGTGCAAATAAATGAAGGCAAGCATACCTGTTCATCTAGATCAAGAGTTGAAGGAGGAATAAAGATGGCATCTCAAGCTTGGATTGCAGAGAGGGCCATACCATATCTAAAGAGGAAGCCAAGCATGGGTCCAGGAGATTTGCAGGAGGAGCTTGAGTTCAAGTACAAGATTGAGATACCCTATCAGAATTGTGTATATGGGAGAAAAAGAGCACACACCAAGCTATTTGGCAAGTGGGATGACTACTTTGATTGGCTGTACAGGTTCAAGGCAGAGGTAGAGTTGAGATCCCCTGATAGTATTGTTGAGATTGATACTGTGGAAGTAAATGGAAAGATTCATTTCTCTAGATTCTTTTGTTGTTTCAAGGCTGCCATTGATGGCTTTAGGAATGGATGTAGGCCTTATATCAGTATAGACTCTACTCATCTAAATGGGGGCGTGGAATGGACGGATGCCCTCGGCCCGGTGCTTTGGATGGACACAATTGGATGTTCCCCTTGGCTTTTTGTTTTTTGACTCTCGAAACCAAGGAGAACCGGATATGGTTTATGGAGCAGTTAAGCAAGGCAATAGGACCTATGGATCATTTGGCAGTTTGCACTGATGCGTGTAAGGGTCTGGAGGCAGCAGTGGCTCATGTTTGGCCTCACTGTGAAAAGAGAGTGCTTTAGGCATTTGATGGAGAACCTCAAGAAATATTACACTGGAGATGTTTATGGTAAGAACATGTGGCCAGCAGCTAGGGCATACACTCCACACAAGTTCAAGTACTTTTTTTACAAGGTTGTTGCAGCTAGCCCAGGAATTTTAACTTGGCTAGAAAAGCACCATAACCTGCTGTGGGCTAGGAGCAAGTTCAAGACAGAGATCAAGTGTGACTATATAAATAACAACTTGTCTGAGTGTTGGAATTCCTGGGTAAAAGACCTCAAGGATCTGCCTCTACATTGTCTTGCTGATGCTTTAAGGGAGAGGACACTGATTTTATTTGGCAAGAGAAGAAGGATTTCAAATGCCTTGACTCCTGGCATTTGCCTGCTGTGATACACCAGCTGAATGAAGGCTCCAAAGGACTTGGACATTTGAAAGTGACAAAGGGGTATCCAGAGGAAGCTGAGGTTACAGAAATCTACAAGGATGAAGAGGTTAGGAGGCATGTTGTCTACCTACAGGAACAAGTGTGCACATGCAGGGAATGGCAGCTAACTGGGAAACCATGCCCACATGGCCTGGCTATTATCACTACCCTGAGGCAGCCCCAAATGGAGAACTTTGTGCACAAGTACTACTGCATTCAAGTATTTTCGAGCAGCTTACCATGGGACAATTCCTCACATTACTGACAAAGGACAGTGGCCACAAGTTGACAAGGGATTTAAGTTGGAGCCCCCTGTGACAAACAGAAAAAGGGGCCAGGAAGGGAAAGGAAGAACAGGTACAAAGGTGCATCTGAATGTAGTGGAAGAAGGACTAGGCAGTCTAAATGTACAGCCTGTGGAGAGTTTGGACATAGAACTGGGAGTTGGAGATGCTCACTAATAGGAACAAAGAAGAGGTAAGTTATAACTTTAATACAGTGTTGCATACTACATGTTCTATATCATGTAACCTGCACTTGTTTGATGCAGAAAGAGGACCAAGAAGACAGCACCAAAGCCTGGAAGAAAGAAGTCTAAGAAGCAGCAGTTGCTAAAGAAGGACCAGGCAAATGAAGGCACCAGTGAACAAACAACACCCAGGACTAGAGCAGCAATTGCTAGAGAAGCAGCAGCTAGAGTAGCAAGGGAAGCTCAACAAGTAGCTGAAAAGGCCGCTGCAGCTGCTGAAATAGCGCAAGCAGCAGAGAGAGAGGTGCTGCATGTGCTCCCACTGCAACCTGAGAATCAGACACCATCAAACCCCCACACACCAGAGAGGTACTATTTAACTTCACACCAACCAATTTGTAACCAACTACAAGCATTCCTGATATATGGCTCTTAACACAGGAACACATGCCTGGATGTGCAAGTGGTGAACCAGCTGGACGACACAATGCCAAGGAAGATAACACCCAGGAGGAAGCTACTGGCAACCAAGAAAAGAAAGACTCCAGAGAGGGTGAAAACTTCTGGCAGGAAGAAGAACACCCCCAAGAAAGCAAGCAAATGAAAGACATGCTTCTTTCATAGCTTATTTTGGTGAACTGTTATGTGACTGATGCACAGGATGGCTTTATTTTGGTGAAGTTGTGGTTGTAATGAACTTGTTTAGTCTTCGGTGAACTGTTATGTACATGGCCAGACCTGTTGTGCAAGTGGCCAGACCTGTTATGTGCCATTATTCTGAACATGTTAATGCCAGCCTAAACTTGTAAAACTATGGCTTTGAATGGCTTGTTATTCTATTCTGCTAATGCCATCATGAACTTGTACAACTCTGATATTGATATGGCATGTGGTTTTTATCTATGCTTTATTGACTGTCATCTGCCTATTTTCAAGCATTTGATTTGGCAACAAATGGTTCATGTAATCTGTCCATTGTATGGTGCAAGTGCCTATTCATTGCTGAAATTGAAACTACAAATTCATTGTTCTTCTCACAAAAATACATAGTTCTTCTCACAATGCCAAGTTACATTTCACATTTCACATTACTCTCCTACTTCATTGCAGCATACATCAACCCACAACCAAACAACACACACACAGTACACACAATAAACATGTTCATCTTCCAGATCAAATTCTCCATCTTCTTCTCTAGTGTTGTCTTCTTCTCGCCATTTGGAGAATCCATAGAACCTTCATCTTCAGACACCAGATCAGCCCAATTCGATGGCCGAACAACTATGACTCCATCATCCTTAAGCTTCTGGAAGTAATCCTTCTCAAATTTATAAAAGCCACATAGCTTGGGGTACTGAAAATGCAAAAGACAAATAAGAACCCTAACTGCAATATTGAGAACAATGTAGAGAAACAAAATGAAAAACTCACCCCATTCCTCGCACACTTGAAGTACAATCGACCGTGTTTCTCACCGTCTTTCCTGGTGCGCCCCTCCACTATCCGTGCTTGCCCACAGTCTGGACACATGATGAGGGGAAAGCCACTTAGCTCACCGACTGGATCAAGGCCTCCGGCGCAAATGCGGGCGCTGCGCCCACCTTGAAGCCTGCTCCTTCGCCCCCCACCTGAGGACTCCGCGTAGTGCGACATAGGGCGGTGGCGTAGGGCGGGCAGGCGTCCGGCGTGCGGCGGCGCTGGGTCAGGGCTGCGGCGAAGGAGGAGGAAGGGAAGGGAAGGGGAATGGGGGGGGGGATGGACCTTGCTGGAGCGGCCCGGCTTGGGTTGGAGGCGGCGGCCAGGGGCAAGGGGCGTCATTTTCACGCCCCTGCTGACTCGGATCCGACGTGGACTGACGGCGTGGCGTGACACGTCAGCAGATGTGGTAAAAATGTATCCATTGCGCAACACCCCGTGTATTTTTGTATTGCCAGCCGTTAGCGTGAGATCTCACGAGTAGCCGTCCGTTATAATGGTAAAAATATAAATGTCCCACCCAATTTTGCTTGCTCAGGCTACCAAGGCTCGTCGTTACCATCCTTGCTGCGGTAGCGGGCGATGCCGGCGGAAGTCAGGTGACGGTGGTAACCCCGCAGCACGTTCTTCTTCCCTTCACTGGTTCTACCACTATCGGGCCCCAAGACTTGCGACTACTGACAACTGGACGTCGCTTACCCTGAAGCGTCGACGCACGCCGCCTGTTGGACGGAATGCCACCACGGAAAAAGGGCAAGGGAGCGGTGCCTCCGGCGTCTGGTGGTGGCGGAGGAATAAACGCCCTACCGGACGAAGTCATTCACCATATCCTCGGCTTCCTGGATGCGAAGGAGGCCGTGCAGACATGTGTGCTGGCACGGCGCTGGCGTCACCTCTGGCGGTCAGCTTCCAGTCTGCGTATCCAGAGGCATAGCTTGACGGAGGTTAGCGCCTTCCTGGAACATGTTCTGCTCCTCCGTGCAGGCTCACCGCTCGAAACATTTAAGCTCAAGTTTGGTGCACTTGCCGACAGCGACCAGCAGCGTGTGCATCTCTGGGTCCGGTATGCTCTGCTGTGTAAAGCGCGTGTGCTCAAGCTCAGCTGCTATTTGTATCCTGATTTTCATCTCGACGACCTGCCTCTAGTCTCCCAGCAAATGAGGATCCTGAAGCTTTTTGGTATAGTGTTGAAGAACAGAACCTGTGATTTCTTGAGCTGTCCATCACTGGAACATCTGCACATGACCGACTGCTACTTGTCTTGTGTCAAGAAGATCTCGTCCACATCACTGAAACATCTAAGCTTCACGGGATGTGATTTTGGAGACCAAAGATACCGCACTCTTATTCATGTTCCGAGTCTTGTTTCACTAAAGCTAGATGACCAGGGATACCTAGACTTCAGTTTGTTCATGACTCCTGCTCTTGACAGGATGCCGTTATTAAAGAATGCATTTGTCAGGCTCAGTCATCTGACTGTAGACAGTTGTGCTCGTGCTGACTCTGGGAACTGCGGTCATGATAATTGTAACGCTTGCTATGGTATTGAACATGACAATAACAGCAGCTGTGTGCTTCTGGAAGGCTTGTCAGAAGCTGAGAATTTGTCACTGATAGCAGAACCCAAGTCGGTACGCATACAATTCCGTCTCTAAATCCTATAATTTCTCCTATAGTTTCTCTTGCTGTATCTATATTGTCTTAGGCACATTCATAAAGGTACCTGTATGGACTTTTTGCATGCACCAACAGTAACTAGTTTTTATCTTACTAGTTATATTCACAACTAAGTATTAGTTGACCCTATTTTGTCTACATTTTTATCCAGTTTATTTTTAAAAGGGATTTGAAGCACTGTCCTACATTTAGCAAGTTAAGGACATTGTTCCTCAATGATTACTGGTGTGTGGCACCTGACTTCCATGAACTAGATTGCATTTTGAAGCACTCACCAGTTCTAGAACAGCTCACTCTTCAATTTTTTTCCAGGGTATGTGCATTTTTGAAATGGAAACCTGCTTCCTGGTAAATTACATTATTACTGATCCTGCAGAAATTCTTTTGTAAACTGCAGAGATCTAAACCTAAGTTGAGAATTGAAGGAAGCTGGAATCCACCAGAGATTGCAGCTGCAATATCGGGCCACTTAAAGATAGTTGAAGTCATCTGTGAGGTCATTGATGATAAAGTTATCAAAGTCGTGAAGTTCATGAGCTCGTTTTACATAAGTAAGTTAACTGGCAACATCCTAATCCTTTTCATCAGTTTCTCATATGTGGATGTGGAACAGGAATAAAAAGGAATGAAGAAAATCTAAAATTCTTAGAAAAGCAATTATTAGTGTATGACTAGTTACATATTTGTAAAGCCTTGAGGTCATAGTTTTTCTATACTTGTAAGTTAAAAAACAGTGACTAATTCATTAGGAAAACAATGAGTAGTGTGTGACAGTTTTTGTGTTGTCAGAGAGATGGTGAGTTCATTAGATGCAGGGGTGCCCTGTAGGTGAGGTGGGGCAGCCGCCCCAGCTACCGGACAGTGGTGGTCCTCACAGCATCCTCTGTTCTACCCATCATCTCCAAAACCAGGACTTATTGGCAAAAGGGGGTGATTGGAGAAGATAGCCGACTATTGGGTTTGTGTGGAAATGTGGGGGGAGCAATGGGCTTTACTGGACAAATGGGAATTAGGCAAATATGGGCCGAAAACCACACTACAGCCCAGCTGGTTAGCAGGCTGGGAATAAACTTGCCTTCGTCTATCGCTGCCAGTGGCGATGACACGGCTCCCAGGCCAGCAGCTTCTCAAATTATAACTCTAGCATCTCGAATCAGAGCCCCAGAGCAGCACGGGGCCTGATGGAGGAGGGAGAGGTGGAGCAACCACATCTAGGTGCCGAGCTGTTGGGACCACTCCTATTGTAATATTCATGTAATACTCCTCGATATTCAAGGCATATGATCATCTCATTAGCGCCCTCTAAAACAGGTGTTCACACCTTGTTTAGCTATAATTTTGTGAATGAATATGTGTATGTGCTCTTTTTTTTAATCGCAAACACTATCACGCAATGGGTCCCTGCCCGAGTGTAACGCGGGACCTACTCGCCACTCGCTAGGAGGAAGAAGAAAGGGTTCCGGGATTAGAACCCACTCACGGAACAAGGCTGTGGTGAGGGGCGAGACAATATCCGGTGGGGCGGTGGGTCTCCGCCCATTGGGGCAATGGGAGATGGCAGCTGGGCGGGGCTAGTGGCGGGGTCGAGGGGCGGAGGCGGGTGGTGCGGCGAGGTGGCAGGTGCTGCCATCCACAGTTGGTGGAAACCAGTGGTGGGGGAGGAGGCGAGGACGATGCCGGCGAGGTCATGAGCAATTAGACGGCCATATATGTATGTAGTTACATATAAGTATTGCAGTGTTTGTGCTCCATTTGTTCTTCAATGTCTACTTATTCAGCTAGGAGTATTAGAGTCCATTTGATTCTTATAATGAGTTGGATACACTGTTATTTTTATACTAGTGTTTAATTTGTAGCCGAAGGTAACTCTTCATTTTAATAAAACATATGTCCAACCTTGGCATGACTGCATTCTGCTGCAGTTTTGTGAAATGAAAAACTACTGCACTGAAGCGGAATTTTTTTTTTACTGATTTAAGCAAAACTGAAATGAAGCCTATGGTCTATATATGGTATCCTCATCCTTGCCCACGGCTGAAAGTTTTCTAATATTCAAATGAAACCCCTTGGATCTTATTCTTATTTTTATATTGAACAGGTTCCAGGTTAGATGAAGTGAAGATTTTGGAGTAGAACTTGGAATTACAAGGATGCTTTCTTCTAACGTGGTTCACAAAAGATTAACTTGGAATTTGTAGTCACTTGTTGCTTAGATAATCTGCCTGGAAGTCCGGCACCATAGGATGTTACAAATCTTGCTTTTGTTCATGTACACTATTTTGCAGCTTCCTAGTCTTATCATAAGGTGATAAAGGAAGATTGTCCAATTCATTTTAGTCCTTCAGGCTTCATCATACGTGTCCAGTTTTATTTGATGTGATACATGCAGAATTGCGGATATCTCTTGCTATTAGTAACAACCTTGTTGATTCCTTGCCTGGTTCTATATTTAGCCTTGAAGAAAGTGCGCTGATGATGATTTGCTTGATCTGAGCAGCATTGTAAATGCTTGAAATATCTTCAGTCTTGTTGAATTTCTGAGTTTGCATCTTGATTTCCACATTAATCAGAACTCGTTGATATTCACATTAAGCTTCGTGTTTTTGAATCCATTCAGCAACTGAGGTGGACACAGGTGAAAGCCCCTCCTGTGGGCTCCGGTTCACACCCCTCCCCTCGCGTCTGCTGATCGTTTCTTGGTAGACGCCTGCTAGCATTGATGCCCTGCCGGACGGAGCGCATCCTCAGCTTTCCTTCTGGCGCTGGAGGCAATGTGCTAACAAATTTCCTCATGGTTCTATCTGAAAGTTCACTACAAAATCATTGACAAACGAAGACCACGCATTGGATAGACATTTAGTTGGCAGAAAAAAAATCACAAAGTTATACATGGAATTATCCAAGTTGAACTGTATTGCGTAGAGACATTTATGTTGACTTCTAGACATTGACCTTTTGGTTAGTTTGGAATCGCCACAAAATAACCGAATTATTTTGTTCTGTCCATATTTAGCTAGCATGTCAATACTGAACAATAGCGCAAATATCAGCACTTAATTGTTCTAAGAAATTGCAGTATCACAGTGTATACATATACAACCTATTCGCTTGGTGGCTAAAACGGTTGGAACGGTTGGACCGGCTGAATTTTTGTAAAAGAAAAATACTGTTGGCTGGTTGCTGATAAGTCTAAACAAAAACGAACAGATTAATATTGACTTACTGCCTGCGGCCTTTTCTTTTTTTTTCTTAAGGGCTAGGTAGTTATCATCAATTATATGCCCTGCCACTATTAACTAACTCAACATTCACTCTGTTATTTGCACAAGCCTGTTCATTCATTTGATTATCCAAGGAACTATTTCGTCTCTATACTTTTGTTGATTAAACATACATTTATTACTCACCTCTTTTAGATATATCATCTTATTCATGTGTTTCACCATCATTTCTAGGTTTATCCTAGTGGTCCATGGGGGTCCTACTTTCTTTTTATTTTTTTTATTGCTTCCTTTCCCATCCTTGCAACACACGACACCGCTCGAAGCACGACTATGTCCCATCCTCCAACAATGTCGTTCTTGGATCTCTGTCTCACTATCGTGTCTCCCATCCCCACCCTTGGGCTTGCCTGCCTCCCCGACCCTCTTTCTAAGCTCGTTGGAGATGGAGAAGAAAGGAAGAGGAAGAGAAGAGAAGAGTAGGCGTGTCGTGTGAGTGAGCGACTCACGTGCTGCCTCCCATTGTGGCTATGGTTGTCACTAATGACGTGGTGTCTCTAGGGCCTTGCTGACCTTCGAGCCTTTGACTAGGATTCCTTGGCGTGGAGCCGCTGGCGCCTAAGGTGAGGTCAAAGGGGAAGACTGAGCAGGGCAAGGATGGTTGCCAGCTACATGTCTAGAACAGTGGTGGCTAGTTGGTCGATAGAGAAGAGAAGAACCTTCCAAGATACGTTGCTAGAATGGGCTCTACAAGGCTGATCCAACGGTCAACGGTTAAGGTAAGGCCGATTGGTCATAAGGGCATGTGACACTATATTTTTGTTCGATTCTCTATATGTAGAAGTTTTTTCTTAGCTTATAAGTGACTAATAATATAAAGAAGATTTTCGAGTTGCTCTAAGATGTTATAAAGGTTTTAAAAGAAGTTTTATATGTTATATTTTAAATTCAAGAAATTATATTTAAAAATTAAAAAAATGAGTTAAGAAAGAAGAGTTTTCATAATAAAACCTCCCAACATTAGAACTTTTTGCAAGAATAGAAAAACACTCATCTGCAAAGTTCATAATCTCACTTCCCAATATTTTGGCTCCACCAAAACTGCGTAAATGACCGATCTAAAAGGGTGTAAAAAGAATAAAGAGCAGAAAAATATTCCTGATGCAAATGTACAAGAGAAATAATGTATAAAAGCGGTTAAGATAATTTAAAAATAATATAGCTCATGTAAAATTGTCTTCTACATTTTACAAGTAAATTATTAAAGACAGTCTTTTTTATTTTTTTCTAATATTTTTGCGAGTTGGAAAAATAACATGGTTTCTATGGTTTTGGTAAGAAAATTTTTGGAGAACGAGATGCTCAAGGACTGACCCAGTGACCAACTCACCATTGTATACGCCCGGGCGGGCGGGTGACGTGCCAAATTGTGAAATTCCCCTTTCTTCCACCTCTGCTTGTTCTTCCTCTCCAGATTCCCCGCCCCGTCACGTCCCTGCCTCTGCCTGAGCCGCTGACCTGAGGAATGCCGCCGGGGCCGGGCTCCACGACCTGAAACTCCTGCTTCTTCAAGTCCCACCCCGGCTTCTCGGTCTCGTCACCGCGGGTTCTCTGTCCTCTCGATTTGTTTGCTCGGGCTACCAAGGCTCGTCGTTGCCGTCCTTGCTGTGCAGCGGGTGACGCCGGCGGAAGTCAGGTGACGGTGGTAGCCCCGCAGGGCGTTCTTCTTATTCTTCCCTTCACTGATTCTACTACTGTTGGGCCCCAAGACTTGCGGCCTCTGACTCTCCCTTATCCTGCAGCGTCGACGCACGCCGCCTGTTCGACGGAATGCCACCACGGAAAAAGGGCAAGGGAGCGGTGGCTCCGGCGTCTGGTGGTGCCGGAGGAATAAACGCCCTACCGGACGAAGTCATTCATCGTATCCTCGGCTTCCTGGATGCGAAGGAGGCCGTGCAGACATGTGTGCTGGCACGCCGCTGGCGTCACCTCTGGCGGTGCGCTTCGAGCCTGCGCATTAGGTGTGGGAATTTGGCGGATGTCTGTGTCTTCCTGGAACATGTTCTGCTCCTCCGTGCAGCCTCACCAATTGACGAATTTGAGCTCACGTTTACTGCATTTGAGGACACCGACGACTATAAGCAGCGTGTGCACCTCTGGGTCCGGTACGCTCTGTTGTGTAAAGCTCATGTGCTCAAGCTCAGCTGCTATTTGTTCCCTTTTCAGCTTGACGACCTGCCTCTAGTCTCCCAGCACATGAGGATCCTAAAGCTTTTTGGTGTAGTGTTGCAGAACAGAACCTGTGATTTCTTGAGCTGTCCATCACTTGAACATCTAGACATTACCGGCTGCCCCTTGTCTTGTGTCAGGAAGATATCGTCCAAATCACTGAAACATCTAAGCTTCATAAATTGTGACTTCGAAGACCAAAGATTCCGCACTCTTATTTATGCTCCGAGTCTTGTTTCACTAAAGCTAGATGACCCGGGATACTTTGATTTCAGATTGTTCAGGACTCCTGTTCTTGACAGGATGCCATTGTTAAAGAATGCATTTGTCAGGCTCAGTCATCTGACTGTAGACAGTTGTGCTCATGCTGACTCTGGGAACTGTGGTCATCATAATTGTAATGCTTGCTATGGTATTGAACATGACAATAACAGAAGCTGTGTGCTTCTCGAAGGCTTGTCAGAAGCTGAGAATTTGTCCCTGATAGCAGAACCCAAGTCGGTACGCATACAATTCTGTCTCTAACTCCTAAAATTTCTCCTATAGTTTCTCTTGCTGTATCTATATTCTCTTCAGCAATTTCATAAAGGCACCTGTATGGACTTTTTGCATGTATCAACAACTACTTTTTATCTTACTAGTTATATTCACAACTAGTATTAGTTGACCTTTTTGTCTACATTTTTATCCAGTTTATTTTCAAAAGGGATTTAAAGCGGTGCCCTACATTTAGCAAGTTAAGGACATTGTTACTCAATGATTACTGGTGTGTGCCACCTGACTTCCATGAATTAAATTGCATTTTGAAGCACTCACCAGTTCTAGAAACGCTCACTCTTCAATTTGTCTCCAAGGTATATACATTTTTGAATGAAACCTGCTGTCGTGTAAATTACATTATTATTGATCTTTGGATAAATGTTTTTGTAAATTGCAGGGTTCTAAACCTAAGTTTAGAATTAAAGGATGCTGGAATCCACCAGAGATTGCAGCTGCAATATCGGGCCACTTAAAGACAGTTGAAGTCAAGTGTGAGGTCATTGATGATAAAGTTATCAAAGTCGTGAAGTTCATGAGCTGTTTTTACATAAGTAAGTTAACGGGCAACATCCTAATCCTTTTCATCAATTTCTCATATGTGGAAGTGGAGTAGGAATAAAGTAATGAAGAAAATGTAAATTTATTGGAAAGTGATTATTAGTGTATGACTAGTTACATATTTGTAAAGCCTTGAAGTCATGTTTTTTCTATACTTGTAAGTTAAAAAAAACAGTGACTAATTCATTAGGGAAACAATGAGTACTGTGTGACAGTTTTTGAGTTGTTGGGGAGATGGTGAGTTCACTAGATGCAGGGGCGGATCTACCCTATAGGCGAGGTGGGTAGCTGCCCCAGCTACCAGACAGTGATCCTCAGAGCATCCTCTGTTTTTCCCAGCATCTCCATGAATGAGCTGTGTACCTTGGTGCATGGACAGAGAACCAGGAGTTAGCGACGAAACGGGGTGATTGGAGAAGATAGCTGGCTACTGGGTTTGTGTGGAAATGTGGGGGAGCAATGGGCTTAACTGGACCAATGGGAATTAGGCAAATATGGGCCAAAAACCACACTGCAGTCCAGCTGGCTAGTAGGCCAGCTGGCCAGGAATGAACTTGCCTTCGTCTATCGCCTACCAGTGGCGATGGCACGGCTCCCAGGCCAGCAGCATCTCAAATCGCCTACCAGAGTCCCAATGCAGCACGGCGCCTGATGGAGGAGGGAGAGGTGGAGCAACCACATCTAGGCATATGATCATCTCACTGCCAGTTGTTTGCTCCTTGTTGGGACTGCTCCTGTTGTAATATTCATGTAATACTCCTCAATATTCAAGGCATATGATCATCTCACTAGCGCCCACTTTTGATCTTTATGAAATTTGCATGGTTGATTTGCTTTTGATGTATTTTGGTGAAAAGTAGTACTCATTATTCAAATTAGAGGTATTTTTCTTACAACAGGTGTTTGCTCCTTGTTTAGCTATAATTTTATGATCGCAATATGTGTATGTGATCTTTTTTTTAATCGCAAACTCTCACGCAATGGGTCTTGCCTGAGTGCAGCACATGACCCATCCACGTGCTACTCGCCACTCGCTGGAAGGAAGAAGAAAGGGTTCTGGGTTCCACTCACCGCCCGGTTGTAGAAGGCTCGGTGGTGGTGGTGGGAGGGGGGGGGGGGGGGGGTTCGTGACACTGTTGTTGTCGCGCGGGTGAGATGGCATTTGGGTGGGTTGCCCGGGGTGCCACCCAGGGCAAGTGGGGACATGGCGGCCGGGCCAGGCTGGTGATTAGGGGGAGGGCGGGGTCGCGGGGTGGAGGCAGGTGGCGCGGCAAGACGGATCCCAGTGTGGTGGAAACCGGGGCGGTGGTGGGAGCGAGGATGACACCGGTGAGGTCGTGAGCAATTAGATGGCCATATATATCTGTAGTTACATAGAAGTATTGCAGTGCCTGTGTTCCCTTTGTTCTCAATGTCTACATATTCTGCTAGGATTCTGTATTAGAGTCCATTTGATTCTGATAATGAATTGGATATACAATTATTTTTTATACTAGTATTGAATTTGTAGCCGAAGGTACCTCTTACTTCATTTTAATTAAACATTTGTCCAACCTTGGCATGACTACATTCTGCTGCAGTTTGGTGAAATGAAAAACTAATGCACTGTAGCGAATTCTTTTTTATTGATTTAAGGGAAACTGAAATGAAGCCTATTGGTTTATGGTATCCTCATCCTTGTCCACGGCTGAAAGTTTTCTAATTTCTCAAATGAAACCCCTTGGATCTTAATTCGTATTTTTTTTATTGAACAGGTTTCAGGTTAGATGAAGTGGAGATTTTGGAAGATGAATTGGAAGATGAAGTGGAGATTTTGTCGGAGTAGAACTTGGAGTCACAAGGATGCTTTCTTCTAATGTGGTTCGCAAAAGATTAACTTGGAATCTGTAGTCACTTGCTTAGATAATCTAAGTCTGGCGCCATAGGATGTTATCAATCTTGCTTTTGTTCATGTATGCTCTTTTGCAGCTTCCTAGTCTTATTATAAGCTGATAAAAGAAGATTGTCCAATTTGATATTAGGCCTTCAGGCTTCATCATCTATGTCCAGTTTTATTTGACTTGATACATGCAGAATTGCGGATATCTCTTGCTATTAGTAACAACCTTGTTGATTCCTTGCCTGGTTGTATATTTAGCCTTGAAGAAAGGGTTGTGATGATGATTTGCTTGATCTGAGCAGCATTGTGGATGCCTGAAATATCTTCAATCTTGTTGCTGAATTGCTGAGTTGGATCTTGCTATTACAACATTAATTAATAAATTGTGTTGACTTGTGCGCATGTCTTGTTGTCTAGCTGAACATTTCTGTTCTAAAATATATTCAGGCTTGGCTTGTGCCCTTGTGTGAGAAATCCGATCAAAATGAAACAGAGAATGATGCACAATGTTTACCTGATATAAAATTTATCACAAACGATTAGTCCTGAATGGAGAAACCTCAGATGCGATGCTTCTAAAGCTCAAGAACCATGCAAAAATTTTAAAAGACTGGTGCTTCTGTTTCAGCGAAGATGGTTTAGTGAGATTTTATCATAGGACTGAGGATTGATTAGACTACTGTGCAGTCACGTTGACTTCTTTTTCTTCATTGACGGTACTGCTACATATTCTTAAGAAATTCGAAATAATTTATGAAAAAGGTTTTGGAATAATTCAAATGGTGAAGCTTCAAGTAGGAACTACGTCCTGTGGTGGCCGTCGCCAAGTTGAGGTAACCATAGGCCAAAGCTCCTCCTTTTGGTTCCGGCTTGCCATTCGCACCCCTCGCATTGCGTGTGCTGATTGTTTCTTGGTAGACGCCCGCCACCTGCTCGGCAAAATGCATCCAGGGGAAAGTAGCAAGGCAGCTGTGCCTCCAGCGCTCGGCAGCGGAGGCAGCATCGACGCCCTGCCAGACAACGTCCTGGAACACATCATTGGCTTCCTTCTGGCGCCGGAGGCCGTGCGGACGTGCGTGCTCGCCCGCCGCTGGCGCTACCTCTGGATTTCCGCCCCAGGCCTGCGCATCGGGTGCCTCGGCGACGATGCCCCGCCGTCGGTGGAGTACCGGGAGTTGGTGGACCGTCTGCTGCTCCTTCGCGGAGATTCACCGCTGGACACGTGCGACATCAGGTTGGGTGAGTTCGAGTATGGCGACGAGCCGACGACCCACTGCTCAACTCCTGGGTCTGGCACATTATATCGTGCAAAGTCAGGCTGCTCAAGCTCCGTAACCATTGGGTTAGCCATCTTGACCTACACGATCTGCCTCTTGTCTCCAAGCGCCTGACCAGGCTTGGCTGCGCAGTGTACTGCTCCACAACAGCAGTCTTGACTTCTCCAGCTGCCCGGCCTTGGAATATCTAGAGCTGCTTGACTGTAGTTTCATGATGGGCAAGAAGATATCTATGCATCATGGGCTCCAAATTCTGTTGTGATTTTGACACTTGCATTTATGCGCCTAATCTGGTTTCACTGCACCTATGCCTTCGGTGCTCAGGTCCCATGCTCAACAGCATGCCATCATTAGTGGGGGCATTTGTCTGGATAACCGAGGATTATTGGAACTTCTGTGACAATACCGCACCAGACCTTTTGGATTGTCTTTGCGAGAAGTGTTAACAGTGCTCGTGCTGCCATTGGAAACAGTTGTGTGCTTTTCAAAGGTTTATCAAAAGCTAAGAATTTGCTGTTAAAGAGTATTACATCTCACTCGGTACGGTATACTTACACTTTGCCTTTTTATATTGATAAGTGATTGCTGAGTCATAACCTCATTTCCAAAGCATTGTCTACAACGTTGATGCACATTGATAGATGTCAGTTAGACACAACTTTCGTTTTCCGTGCATTGCTGCCAACCATGTTTATTAAACTCAAACCATATGCTCTCAGTGAACATCATTCCGTCCTCTTTTCATGCTGTTTTTCCAGGTTCTTTTCAAATGGGATTTAAGATGGTGCCCTGTGTTTAGCAAGTTAAAGACCCTGGTGCTCAATAAATATTGGTGTATGCCTGATGACTTTGGCCCGTTAGTCTGTATTCTTCAACACTCACCTGTTCTTGAGGAGCTTAATCTTGAACTTTTTTTCTGAGGTACATACTCTATAAATGGAATGTTGCTATATAGTATTAGAACATTTAAACTGCTGATTGATGTTGGACATTTATTTTTGTTCACTACAGGGGCCTGACTATGAAGTGGAAATGAAAGGAAGCATCAGTTCAATGGAGCGATCAACAACCATTTTAGAACACCTTAACATAGTCGAAGTCAGGTGTCAGGCTGTTGATGAGAGAGTTCTCAAAATTTTGAAGTTCCTGTGTACCTTCAACATACGTAAGCTAATTAGCAACTTTCCTTATGCACTGCAAAATTGTTGACAAATGAACACCGTGCACTGCTGCAACTGCATAAACATTGAGTTGGCAAATAAAATCTCAAAGTATACATCGAGTTATCTAGTGAGCATATTGCATAGATATTGAGACATTTATGTTGACTTCTAGAATAGTTCTGACTATTTGACTTTGTTCTTACCATATTTGGCTCACTTGTTAGTACTGAGCAACATAACAAATCTCAATTTTTAACTGTTCTAAGTAGTAACATTATCGCACACTATTGTTCTGCGGCCTCCCTTTTTTCTTGAAGGCTACTTAGTTATTACAGTTTATGATCGGTTATATGCGCTGCCACTATTGCTTAAATCAGGTTTCACTCAATCCTTTACCAAGCCTGTTCATGCATTTGATTATCCAAGGAACTATTATTGCTTCTCCGTACTTTTTGATGATTAAGCAAACATTTGTTACTCACCTCTTTCAGATATATCATCTTATTCATATGTGTCCCAATCATTTCTGTGTTATCTTTACATTGCAGCTTTTCTTCAGTCCTCATTGTGACTAGAAGTTTGTTCATAGTTTGTAGTAATGTACTAATGTGCCAGATCTATTTTTGGTTTTCTTTTATGTTTTTTCCTTGTGGCACCTTTACCATGTTTTAAGAGCGTAGAAATCTACATGTTTTCGGTTTCAGTTTGTCTTGTTTATTTCTGCAGATAGCAGGTTGCACTCATCTGAGAATAACCTGTGTCCTCACTACCCGCTAGACCTGAAAGCAAGCTATCAAATGTTCTCTTGTTCTGAAAATGCAAACTTTCCGTTTTCAGAAAATATGTGTTTTTGGCATTCTTCTGAAGAGGGTAGTTTGCCTAGATGGATTCTAGTTTGGAGTTGATATTGTTGAGTGTATCATGGTTAGATCGAATTCATTGATTGTCAGATTATATGAACATTTTTATCAGACTAGGTTGATTGTTGGTATTGAATTTCCTATTCAAGGAAGCTTTTTCCTGCAGTTTTAAGATTCTTTCTAGTAACTGAATTTTTGATCTTATAGATAGCAATTAACTCTAAGTACTGCCTTTCATTTTTGCTCAGGTTTCGATTTCTGAAATGAGGCGCTAGAAATTTTTGGTTGTCAAGGGATCTACCATCCTTCACTTCCAGGAAATGCAAGGAAAGTTCGCCGCCAACAAGTTTGCCACCTCTTGCATTGCGTGTGATTGGGTTTGTATTTATAAGCATCTAGCTCCACAAATGTGTGAGAAATGGTAGCACAAACTGTTCAGGAACTTTAAATATCTAGTTTGTATCTGGCACATCATGTCACTGTCATTTCTTCTGCACAGAGATGATGAGCGTTTGTTTGATAATTTGGACCGGTAATGTCCCTTCAGCATATACATACTTTTTTTTGACAAGAGAAAAAAAAGTATGTACAAAAAAAAAAAAGTATGTATATGCTGAAGGGACATTACCGGTCCAAATTACTTTGGTTTAGGCCGGTCCAAATTACTTTGGTTTAGGCCTTTACGGTTGAGCTGGTAAGCTGACCTGTTTTCTTGTAGCACAGTCAGTTCCATATCTCTCCGTGTTATTACGTGCAGAGGTTGAAAAGAACATTCAGGTAGCAAGTACAAAATGTTGTCGTGAGTTGTGAGCTGTGAAACAGATATAGACAATTTGGTTTAAACAAGTACAAAATTTACCTTCTACCTTTGTTTTTCTTCAAATAACTTTGAATTCACCATTTCAAAAGTAGAAAGCTAAAAGCAGGATCCAAGATCCTTTCAAAGGTAACTTCTGAAAAAGCAGCTTCTGATTTTTACCCTTTGGGTTTTCACTCCTTTGGTTGTCTTTTTCCAGCAAAAGCAACTCCCAAAAGCCCAATCAAAGGCACGTAAGACTGTATTTCTATATTCGGTTTAGCTTCTACTTCCTCCATCTCAAATTACTCCCTCCGTCCACGAAATTTCGCAATTTAAAGACTTTCAGTACCTATGTTTGACTATTCGTTTTATTTAAAAATTTTATATATATTATAAAATAAATAAATCATTATTAAAATATCTCAAATGAAAAAACATATCATAACAAGATACATGATATTTGTACAAATGAAAAAACATATCAAATGAAAAAACATATCATAACAAGATGCATTTTATTTGGTGTCACAAATATTTAGATGCTAAAAAATGTACTATAGCTAATTTTAGGTAATTTTTACTTAGTTAGCAATTAGCTCTTGTGTCCAAATATTGCCTACATATAGTTTCGTTACTCAACTCTTACTTTTGTTAAATTTTGGCACCCCAAATATCAAAGCCCTCAATTTTGACCCTAGAGGCAATATTGAGTGGTGGCTCTGGAGTTAAAATCAAATAAATTTTGACTGTTGAGATTTTGAAACTTTGACTGGTTAAAATTGGACAAAGGCGAGGGGCAGAAAAGGCAAAGGCGCTAAAGCTAAGCTTCCATGGTGGCGCTAGAGCTAAGCTTCCATGGTTAGAGAATATGACCTGTGGGCCCGCTTATCACTGCGGCGGCTCGACTCCCACAGTCTCACTGCCTCGTGGCTCGTGCCCTGCTTCTGAATCCACCTTTCCCCACCCCACCACCCACCACCGGCAGGCAGTCCGGCGCTTTTACGCCGGCCTGAAATCTCCTCTGCTTCTCCCAAGCTCCACACGTCTCGGGTGAGATCACAGCTAAAGCAGCCGCCGCAGATTTGTGGACTTGTGGTGGCCGCCATCCGAATCCACCTTCCTTGTAAGCTTCTGAATCGATTCTTTGTTCTTGGTTCCGCAGCGCAGCTCGGCTCCCACCACCTGCTCGACAGAATGCATCAGGCAAAAAGCAGCGAGGCGACGGTGCCTCCGTCGGATGGCAGCGGAGGCTGCATAGAAGCCATGCCGGACGGCATCCTCGAGCACATCCTCGGCTTCCTGCCGGTCCCGGAGTCCGTGCGGACATGCGTGCTTGCTCGGCGCTGGCGCCATCTCTGGAGGTTCGCCACGGGAGTGCGCGTCGGCTCTGACGACGATTTCCAGATGCCGGTGAAGGAGCTCCGGGAGTTCATGGACCACGTGCTCCTCGGTGGAGAATCGCCCCTAGACACGTGCGATTTCAAGCTCGGTGATTTCGAGCACGAGGACGTGCCCCGGGTCAACCACTGGCTTCGGCATGCTATGATGCGCAAAGTGCGTGTGTTCACTCTCAATATGTCTCCATGGGACGCTCCAACTCCATACCTCGAGCTACATGATCAGCTGCTCGCTTCCCAGCACTTGACAAGGCTAGATCTCTCTTATGTACAGGCCTGCAACAGTTTCCTCAACTTCTCCAGCTGCCCGTTGTTGGAGAATTTAGTGTTGGAATACTGTGAGTTGTGGTCTGCCACCAAGATTTCGTCCGACTCACTGAAACATCTAGCTATCATTAGCTGCAGTATTACAGCATCCGCATCCGAGCATTCGCGGCTTCGAATTTATGCCCCACAATTGGTCTCTCTTCACATAGATGATATTGAGGGGAGAACTCCTGTTCTTGACAGCATGCCATCATTAGTTAAGGCATTTGTCCGAATAATTGATGCTTGTCAGGATACCTGTTACAAACTGCTGGATCAGTCACAGTGTGGTTGTGAGTATTGTATCACTTCTGCTAATGTCGGTGATGATAACTGCTGTGTGCTTCTAAAAGGCTTATCCAAAGCTAAGGATTTGGAGTTGATTTCTCGACAAAGATTGGTACACCTACATTTTCCCCTCAATTATTTATGACAAGTAGCCCCTTTTTTTCTGCTGCAATATCTACACCATTGTTGAACATAGATAAACGTCATCTAGACAGGTTTTGAATTTTAGATGCATTCCCACAAACTAGGCTTATTTCAGATCATTTCGTCTTATTTGCTTGCAATTTGTCCAGTTTATCTTCAAAATGGATCTGAGACTGTGCCCTACATTTACCAAGTTGAAGACTCTGTTTCTCAATGAGTACTGGTGTATGCCTGATGACTTCACTCCGTTAGCTTGTATCCTTGAACACTCACCAGTTCTAGAGAAACTCACACTTGAACTCTTTTGGGAGGTACATGTTTTATTAATGAACAATTGCTGCCTATCCGAATAGTTACACTGCTGATTGTTCCTGATAAGAGAATGTTCCATTTCATTGCAGGGTCCTAAGTATGAAGTGGAAATGGAAGGAAGATTTAGTGTGGAGCGACCAAGTACAATTTCAGAACACCTTAAGATTGTTGAAGTCAAGTGTCAAGATGTTGATAAGAGAGTTCTCAAAGTTTTAAAGTTCCTGTGTACCTTTAACATACGTAAGCTAACCTGCAACTTCACTCGTTCTTCTGTCCATAGGTTCACTAGAAAAATCAGGAATGGTAAAAGCAAAGATTCAAAATTGTTCACGACAATATGGAATTATGTGTGTTATCTAATTAAGTTGCATTGCATAGACATTAAGACAGTATATTGATTTCTTGAATAGTTCTAATCCTTTACATAATGAGTTTGGAATGGGCACAAATGACTCAATTGACTTGTTCTGACTATATTCTAGCTTTCTGGTTAGTACTAGTGCACAATAGCACACCAATACCATTGTTTAGTTGTTCTAAGCAATAGCACAACATGTTGACTTGCCTCCCCTTTTTCTTAGTCTGCAGTGACTTGCTTGTCCATTAATTGATTGAGTATACATTTACTCACCCTTTTCAGTAATCATCATATATGTACGTGTGTTGCAAACATAAGCATGCTATCCTGACACTGTAGCACACTGTAGCTTCATTCTTCAATCGTATTTGTTTCTTGGACTATGTGCATAACTTATTAATCAGTATAATATTGTTGCATGTCTGATTTATTCTTTTACCTTTCTCTTTGTTTCTTATTTTGAAGTATCCTCTGCTCTGCAACTGCTTATGGCACTAACCTAGCCTTGCATAAGATTGTAGAAACATGTACTCGCATATTTTTCCTATGTTGATCTGAATTTCTTTGTTTCTATGTGTTGCACATTCTGAAAATAGTCCGTGCCCCCTTTGCTCCCATTGTCCATCCATTGCCTTGCACCTGAACTATAGCATTTAAATGTGTTCTTCGTTTTGAAGGTTCAAATTCTGTGTTCAGAAAACATGTACTCTGCATTCTTCTTTAAGGACAGTTTACCTCAATGTGTACTAGTTCGAAGTAGAAATAGTTATAGTGTGTAAGGCTAAAAAACTGTCTGGCAAACAGTTCGTCATTGTTTTAGTTTACTGTCAAGTTAATTGAACATGTTAATCAGATTTGGCTGAGTGTTTATCAAGTGTATGCATTTTTTTAGCCTGTGTCAAGTAATTGAATTTATGTTTCTATACATACTAGCCATTGCCCGTGCGTTGCTATGGGTGAAAAAAACTATATTAACTTAATTTGTTGATTCAATAAGGCTTTTCAAACAATGTCGATGTCAATAATGAAGTTAAAGCAACCCATGATCTATTAATTTGCATCAATATAAGTGGAAACGAAATAAACAAACTATATAAGGCATGTCGAAATCCACCAAAATAAACAAAATGCAGCATTGTTGAAATCCGCCAAAATGAACATCAATCAAACTATATAACAGTTCGCAGCATTGCTTTGCGGCAGCAATTCCAGGAAACACACCCCTTCTAGAGCTCCTGAACCCCAGCTGTTGTAGTCGCAGTCGCTGCAGGAGAGGTCCAGTTATGTCCTGGATGTTTTCCTCTCTGGCTCACCACGATAGCAGCACCAAGAAGAACGAGTACCTTCGTCATTCCTCCTCTCCTTCACTCCCTTCTCATTTGATAAAATCAGATGGACACTGTTATGGTGGGAAATGTGTACAAGCGCCGCAACAAGATCAGTGGCTGAAGAAGGACACCGGCGCACACGTGATGAAGGTGCTGCTTGGCGTGCACCTGGGCGCTGACAGGAAGCAGCGGCAGTAGTTATCAAGATCCAGGAATTTAGAAGTATTAGTTCAGTTTATTTAATATTCATTATTATTCCTTAAAATTAGTTGGAGTTTGTTAAGATCGATGTATAAGTACAATGCTTTGCTTAATGGAAAGGGTTAGCCAGGATTGAGATTTAATCTCTCTCGCTCTTGGCGATTGCATCTATCCTAAATGACGTGTGCCTTGCTTCCAACCCCGGCGTCGAGCACGGCGCCGCCATCTCGGCGACGGGCATTCAAGCCCCGTCCTCCGATCAACCACTCCTATTCCCTACGCAGCCTCGCTAGCTCCAACAACCTAGTATCAGGGACCATGGCTAGTTCCGGCACCTCCTCACCACCTGTTGCACCCACCACCACCGCTCCCACCACCACCGTGCCACCAGTCGTTTCCTCTGCTCCCGTCGTTGCCACCGTCGTCACCACCGCACCGCTCACCAACCAGCAGCAAACCTTCACCTCTGTGCCCACCGACGCCCTCAACGCGCTGACTGCCGCCGTCATGGGCATGCAACACCAGATGGGCGACATGGCCGCCCGCTTGGTGGCCGTCGAGGCACGGCCCGTGGCGCCGATGCTGCGGCTCTCTGCCGTATGGATTGCCGGGTTCTGGCGCAATCCCGTCGCTCCGGCGTCGATCCGGTTATCTCGGAGATCATCTAGGGGGCGTTTTCGTCTCCACAGCGCCGGCTGCCATCCCGCCCACAAGCGTGCCGGCCGTTCCAGCCACGGTGGCAGCGCCCAAAGATCGGCGGCGCAGCCGCATCAGCCTACTATGGGCGTGCCCATCACCCGAATATCTTTCCCCTCTCTCACCATCTCCCGTACCGTCCTTTTCCTCGGACATGACACCACAGCAGCCCCACATCGTTCCATCCATGCATATGTCACCGCCACTACCACATGTTCCGGTTGCACCGGCGGCCGTTCCCTCGCTACCACAAACTCGTTCCCCACGTATGATGGCAAAGAAGATCCCCCAGGGTGGTTGAATCGATGTGATCGTTTTTTCCGATCCCAACGCACACCGGAGAATGAGAAGGTGTGGCTGGCTTCGTTTTCACCTCACGGACGCGGCGCGGCGATGGTACTACGTCCTCGAGCGAGATGCGGGCGAGCCTGGGTGGGAGGAATTCAAGCAACTTTGCCACGGCGCTTCGGTCCGCCACTCCGCACCAATCATTTGGCTGACTTGGCCATTTGCCGTTTCCATCTATGGTGGCGGCATACCGGGATGACTTCGGGAGGCGGATGGCGCTGCGGGCCGCCTCACGCCGTACCCGGCGCACTGTTCCTTTGGAGGCCTTACGGAACACATCCGGATTGATGTCGAGCTCCATGACCCTCAAGACCTCCAACGGGCCATGGCATTGGCCCGTGCCTACAGCGCCCCTGTCGGCGCCCGATGCTCTGTTGTCGGCGCCACCGATCCAGCGGCCACCGTCGTCCCGGGGCGCCATCGGGCGCGCCGCCCGCGGCCAGCGCCCGGCGTCAAATCCGGCCGCGGTCGAGCTCCCACCCGGCGAACATCTATGCCACCACCGCCCGAGGCCGTTCAAGCGTCGGCGCCGGCGGAGATGACGGGCGCCGCAAATTGGGGTTGTGCTACAAGCGTGACGAGGCGTATATGCGCGGTCACAAGTGCCCTTTTTGTTCTACTTGGAAGTCACAGATTACGTTGTGGAGGAGCCCGGACGATGAAGACCAGGCCCCTAGCACCGAGGAGGCCCCCCGGCGTCGACAACGTTTGATCCGAGACACCTATGATCTCTCTCCATGCAATAGCCGGCATCCGGGCGAAGATACAATGCAGCTGTACATCACCATTGGCAACGAGCAGTTTGTGGCCCTCTGGATTCGGGCTCCACGCACAATTTCATCCGGCGGCGACGTCGCCCGTCGTGTCGGCCTCCAGTTTCAAACTGCCCCGGTGCCGGTGTGATCGTGGCCAACGGAGATCGCGTGGCGTGCGCGACCCTCCTCGCGAGATGTGGGAATGCGCATAGCTAATGAGGTTTTCACCATTGATTGCTACTCCATCCCGATCGACACATATGACATGGTGCTCGGAATCACATTCTGCGGACTCTTGGGCCGATCCTATGGGATTTCGATGATCTCGCATGGCTTTTTGGAGGGAAGGCCGCCGGGTCTTTTTGGCGTGGCATTGGCTCCACCCGTCACGATGTGCGGTCGCTGGCGTCGCCTCAACGCCATCCGTCAACGAGCGGACATGTTGGACCGCCCGGTGTCGTCGTTCGATGATGTGTTTGAGCAGCCGCGCTTGCTTGCGCCAAACAAGACCTTGTGATCACCGCATTCACCTCTCCCCAACACAGCACCCGTCGCTGTCCGACCATACTGGTACCCACAACTTCAAAAAGATGAATTGGAAGCTTCGGTGCGCAGCAATGCTGGAACAAGGCATCATTATTAGGCCAAATGCGTCGGCGTTCTGCCCCGGTACTGCTGGTCAAGAAGCACGATGGCACTTGGTGGATGTGCGTCGACTACCGCGCCCGAACCAGCACACAGTCAAGGATAAGTTTCCCATACCGGTGGTAGAAGAACTGTTGGATGAGCTGCACGGCGCCCGCTTCTTCACCAAACTGGACCTACGCTCGGGGGGTACCATCAGTGCGGATGTATTCGAAGATGTTGAGAAAAACTGCATTCCGTACCCATGAAGGACATTTCGAGTTCTTGGTGATGCCATTCGGCCTCACCAACGCACCGAATCCACGTTCCAAAGCCTCATGAACTTCGGTGCTCGGCCGTTTCTACGTAAGTTTGTGCTCGTGTTCTTTGATGATATACTTATCTACAGCCCTTCATGGTCGACACATTTGCAACACATCAACGTTGTCCTATACGCCCGCCGGGACAACCATCTCCGGCTGAAACGCTCCAAGTGCTCATTCGCAACACCATCGGTAGCATACCTCGGCCATGTAATCTCGGCCGAGGGGTCGCCATGGACGTGCCAAGGTCGAGGCTGTTACCTCATGGCCTCGGCCACGTTCGGTCCGTGGACTGCGCGGGTTTCTCGGACTCGCCGGCTACTATCGCCGGTTCATCAACGACTACGGCTCCATCGCCGCGCCTCTCACCAAGCTCCTCGGGAAGGAGGCTTTTCGTGCAGGCAGAGATGAGGCTACTACTGCGTTCGAGGCCCTCAAGCGCGCGCTGTCCACCGCGCCCGTCCTGCACCTCCCGGACTTTGGCCAGCAATTCCACAGTGGACTGCGATGCATCAGGTTCAGGCTTGGGGCAGTGCTGCACCGAAGTCTTTGAATGCGATTGCGTTCTTCGGCGAGCCATTTGCCGCAGCGCCACTTGAAGCTAGCTGCATACGGCCGCGAAGTTGATCGGCTTGGTCGAGGCGGTGCGCCATGGCGGCCCTACCTGCAGGGCCGTGCCGCCCGTCGTCGAAGCAGTCACTATGCCTTTGAAGTTTCTCCTCGACCAAAGGCTGTCCACGTTTCCAACACCACCTGGGTAAGCAAACTATTCGGGTATGATTTTGCGGTGGAGTATCGCTGGGCCGCGTCTCAACACGGTGGCGGCGCACTCTCTCGCCCGCGGTGACGGCGACATGCACATCAACGCTCGACCGGGCGGCGTTCAATCTCTTTGACGTCCTGCGCCCGCGAGCTACAAGAAAATGCTACAGCGACTTCCGTGACTCGGTGGTTGCAGAACGGGCGCGCCATGGAGGGTCGTCGATGGGCTCGTCCTCCGCTGCTTGTAGCGGGTGTTCGTGCCGGCCACATCGTCCATCCTGCAAGGCGTCCCCGAACTTTGGCGCACGCGGCCGGCCATGAGGGCATCTGAAGACACTACAGCGCCTCCGGCAAGACTTCTTTCGTGGAGCATGACCGTCGCCTGGTTCGTGAACTTGTGGGTGCATGCATCACATGCCGGCGCCACAAGACAAACGACTGCGGCCGGTGGGTCTCCCGCAACCACTCGGCGTCCCAACACGGGTGTGGTCAGATATAGCAATGGACTTTATAGAAGGGCTCCCGCGGGTGCATGGGCCAGATGTCATCCTCACGGTGGTAGACCGATTCTCCAAAGCGCTCATTTCATCGCTGCGAGTCACCCCTACCAGCGGCAGCATCGGTGGCTCGGCGTTCTTTGACACGATGGGTGCGTCTCCATGGATTCCCAACTTCTATTGTCGGTGACCGTGACCCCGGTATTCACGGGCAACATTTGAAGAGATATATTCAAGCTCGCGGGTGTCAAAGCGAAGATGAGCACGCCTTCCATCCACAAAGCGGACCCGGGCGTCGGAGGCTATCAACAAAGTCATTGCCATGTACCTCCGGTGTGTCACGGGTGATCGTCCTCGCGCTTGGCTCGATTGGCTTCCTTGGGCGGAATACTGCTACAACACGTCATATCACTCGGCACTTCGCACATCTCCATTCGAGGTAGTCTATGGCAGGCCGCCGACCGCCATCGTCCCTTACTGCTGCAGGTTCTGCACGTGCGGACGGACCGGTGGGGCGCTCCTCGCTGGCGCGACGCATTCCTCGCCGACGTCGAGGGGACCGTGCGCTCCGAGCCCAAAGTACGCCAAGAAACACTACAACGCCCACCATCGGCGCATTGGAGTTCGCCGTCAATGGCCCGGGTTTGGCTGCGCATCCTACATCGACCAGCTCGGTCTCACGGTGGCGGACCTCGCGGCAAGCTGGGACCACCCTTCGCGGACCTTTCCGGGTGATCGAGCGCATTGGGCAGGTGGCGTACCGCCTCCGCTTGCCGGAGGGGCGCGCATCCACGGCGTGTTCCATGTGGGTGTGCTCAAGCCGTACCGGGGGCCGCCACCGTGCGCCCACGCCCGACTCTTCCGCCCCTCCACAGCGGGCGTCTCCTTCACCGCCCAGTAGCGTTCTGCGCGCCCGTCTGCTGCGTCGCGGTGCACGGCATGTCTTGGTCGGTGGGAGGCCATGGGCGACGCCAAGGCCACACTGGGGAGCCGGTGGAAGACTTCAAAGATACGCTTTCCCTCCTTTCAGCTCGAGGACGAGCTGTTCGTCGAGGAGGGGAGTGATGTTATGGTGGGAAATGTGTACAAAGCGCCGCAACAAGATCAGTGGCTGAAGAAGGACACCGGCGCACACGTGATGAAGGTGCTGCGCGTGCACCTGGACGCTGACAGGAAGCAGCGGCAGTAGTTATCAAGATCCAGGAATTTAGAAGTATTAGTTCAGTTTATTTGATATTCATTATTATTCCTTAAAATTAGTTGGAGTTTGTTAAGATCGATGTATAAGTACAATGCTTTGCTTAATGGAAAGGGTTAGCCAGGATTGAGATTTAATCTCTCTCTCGCTCTTGGCGATTGCATCTATCCTACGTACGTGTGCCTTGCTTCCAACCCGGCGTCGAGCACGGCGCCGCCATCTCGACGACGGGCATTCAAGCCCCGTCCTCCGATCAGCCACTCCTATTCCCTACGCAGCCTCGCTAGCTCCAACAGACACTTTCCTCCACATCCTCCTTCCCTGGCGACTGCGGTGCGTGCCGAAAATAAAGACAGTGATTGATGATTTGTTCTTGTTCCTTTTTTTATATCAGTCAAGCAAGAATTACCTCCAAACTTTAAGACATGTCAGACTGGAGATCCTCAGTAGTGGGCTGATACTTTTCATTCTTCTGTTTCTATTTCTGAATTTTCCTAACAGAATTCTCAAATGTACACCAAATGATTTAATGCTATATGGCTAAAAAAAGAAATCTAACCTGCTATTCAAAGGTGATACACTGATACTGATGACAGAGAGGCATCATTCTGAGTTTCATTTCCATTTGACACATCCTCAATTCCTAAAACACTGAATACAAAATTGAGGAACTACTTTGCAGTCTCAGTAGTAAAAATTCCAGGTGCAGGGTGTAGGGTATAGATGGTGCTTATAGCTTTATCTTCAACTCCCTACCAAACCTTGCAATGCAGCAAATACTCTACTATTAGTATTTATCAACTTGCCCTTGTCTTCCACTGATAATCTCTGCAAAGCAAGACATGCAGTTCTAGCAAACAGAGACTCCTTACCAAAATAATCATTCGCCAAGTGGCGCCCAAAATGCTTGTGCCACGCTGCCAGCCATACAAAGAATTGATAGAGCTCCACGGCTTTGCACTGGTCTCACTCTCCATTGTATGTTAGAAAGCAAAAGTAGTTCCACAGTGCTGATAGCCTGATACCTGCAAGAAGGCAGAAGCAACAGGTCATAGAAAATATCCTCAGAAGCAACATAGTAGATGACAGAAGTGAAGTAATAGAATTTAAAAAAATGATTATATTTTGGAAGCTTAAGCTATATCTGACTACAGTAATCGGAAAGAGAGAGAGCAACTCAGTAGACACGGAAAATTCCTGTTCCTATTATAGAGGTCAATAATTAGGATCTTGAAGAAGCAAGCATCCTGATTGCTCCAATTTGAAACACTTTGGTGTTCAGCAGCTTCAATTCTGTTGCCACATTTATTCTTTTTCTTCACGACTGAATTATAGTTTAAAATTGCGGAACTGATCAGTTACTTTAGCTTAGCTGGAACTAACAAATAATCACATTCAAAGCAGTAGCAAAAGCAAATTTGACATGGCTGCCAGGTAGAAGGCGGGGGCGACGCTGCACGCGGCGCTGGGTGGCGGAGGGGAGGTCATGGCCTCCGTTGGCGTCTGGCTGAATGAGCTCGTCGCTGGTGGGGGATCTCCGGGGCGGGGTGCCGTGGCCTTGGGCCCCGGGCGGGAGCTTGGCAGCCTTGTAGGCCGGGGAGGGAGTTTCGGCGGAGGCTTGGGGAGGCGTCACGGGGGGGGCTGCGCGCGGGAGGAGACGCCCGGGGCCCTAGGAGGAGGCGGTGGCGAAGGGGTCGCCGGAGCCGGAGGCTGCGCCCAGGTGCGGGAGTCGAGGGACGCGCCCGGCCGCTGCGCCATCGCGAAGGCCAAGAGCATGGCCATTGACACGGGCACGAGGTGGAGGCAGCACAAGACCTGTGCGGCGGCGCCGAGGCAGCATGGCGCTTCTGATCGCACGGCGCTAGCGCAGAGAAGAGCAGCTGGAATTCGGCACCGGCGCAGGAGCGTCGACTTGGTTGCGGTTTCCTAAGGCGACCGCGGCGACGTGGCTAGTAGATCGTCGTTCCGTCGATGGTTCCAAGCTAACCTCCACCGGAGAAGAAGGGGAAGAAAGGGCTGCTGCGGCATGGGCGGAGGTGGTGGAGAGGTGGCCGCCGGTGTTTCCTCGCTCCAGGCGTCAGCGGTGACTGGGGTGAATGAGATGCGAGGGACAAGGGAGCAGGCGAGGAAGAGGAAGCTTCAGGAAGGCATGCGTCCTCGCTCCTCGCGTTCGTGGTGACGGCTGCGAACGGGAGCGCGAGGGCCGAGGGAGCAGGCGAGGAGGCAGGGCAAGGACGTGCTTGTCTGCTGCGGGGGCGAATAGGAGGGCGAGGAGGAGACGGAGAGAGGCCGGCGCGTCCGCGGCTTCAGGGAGAGGGAGCAGGCCTCTCGGGAGTCGGGAGTCGGGAGTCGAGGGGATCCTGGAGTCGAGGGTGAGGCAAGCTGAATAGCAGATTTGAAAACATGGAGCGGGAGGCTAAGGGAGTTTTCCAAAGCAACCGAGAGAGAGGCAGGCCGAAGCTGTTTTGAACGATTCCTGTTTCATCTTAATATAGGAGTAGAGATAACAATCATTATAAACTTATTTTAACTTTCACCTTTTTTTGTACAGGTTTCAGTTTTTAATCACAGGTGCAAGAAAATGTGGGCTGCCGTTTGATTGTCTGCTGCTCACTGTTAGGGAATGCAATGCAAGGCTGTAGTTTGATGCAGCAAGGCTCTGCCATATTTTATATACGGGTAACTGGGTATGATATGTCAGTTTTAGATTTGCAGTCCCACGAACGTGTAAACTGGCATCATATATCATTCAGTACTTCAAATGACACAATGATGTGCCACACCTTGTGACCTTAATCATTTTGCAATCAGTTCTTGTTTGACAATAGGATCCAAATAGTGTGCTTCTAGCATACTTTGATCAACGTGGTCACGTGGAGCCGAGCTGGGAGCTGCCACACGACCATGTGACCTCATCTGAGGGCCGTTTGGGCTTGGATTGATGTTCACTGCAATCAGTTGAGTTACCTGTGTTATTGTGTGACAAGATTCAATGGTCCTCACATAGCAAGATTGAAATGAAAAGCAAAAGGGCATGCTCGTTTCAACGTAGGGAAATAAAAAACAAGACCGTAATTGGACCAATTGCCTAACCAATTTTCTTGATTTTTGTTAGACTATTTGAAGTAGGGGAGTAAAAGGACATTGTAGGAGTTTTTTTTTTTGGGGAGTGGTGAGCCTTAACAAAAAGAAACGAAAAGGGCCGTTTACAGCCCTAACCAGCTGAATCTGGTTTTCAATCCTTAAATGTTGGTTTTTAATCCTCAAACATCAAAACCGTTCACAGCTGAAGGAGATGGGAGGCTTAGGTTAAGGTGTGCTCTCGCCGCCGTCGCCGCCGTTTAACGTCTCCATCGCTGGTCCCCCTCCCTTCTTCTCCGGCGTATCGCTGGAGGTTGGAGGGAGTAGAGATCCATTGTTTTTTTCTAGTAAGTTTTTCTATAGATTGAGTCTTTAGGTTTAGGGTTTCTCCATGCCAAGTTTATTGGTATTGGAGATTTATCTCTTCCTTCTGCTCTTTTCCGGCAACGGCGAGGGTGTAGGGTAGAATCGTTTTCTCTACGGCGGACATGTTGAAGATGAAGGCGGCATCTACAAAGCATCGGCATCTTCATCGACATGGCGACATGGAGACTTGTGTTTCCAAAGCGGCGGCATCAAGGCGGAGATGTTGCCATCGCTATGGAATAATTTTTCCGGTCCCTTCTTCGTTTTTGTTGTGGTTGGATCTGGCTACGATGAAGGACTAGGGAGAATAATTTTCAAACCAGTCTTTCTCGTTCTTCGGTGGCATAAAGAAGAAAAAAGGAAGACACAAGGAAGAAGAAGAAGTTTCTCAACTCCGTCTGCGGGAATGTTGGTCGTCCGTTGGGCATCTTGTCGGCGAAAACAATTGTTGCCAGTATTTGCTGTGCAGATCATCCATACAAAGCGTCAAATAGGTTTGGGTTTGAGATCTGGAGCTATTCACAATGTGGGTACAATTTAGATGAATTTCTGGATATTTATGTAATCCAGAGGATCTGTAATGTGTTGATGTACCCGGCTATTATCTAATATAATTCTTCTTTTCGTCGCAAAAAAAAAAAAAATCAAAACCATTCACTTTCCAACCTTGGTTAAAAATATAGTATGTTTTGGGTGACATGGTGTCTAGATGATGACATGATCAAGGGGTAAATCTACCTAAATAACTTTTTAGAAGTACAAAAGAATTTAATAGTAACACCCAATACGACAGTTTTTTGAGCTATAAAAAATATATTTAGGCTCTAATAATTCTGTTCACAACTCTTTTTTTCTATAAGGTCAAAACATTTATAAACTACTCCCTACATTCCAGATTATAAGTTGTTTTTAACTTTTTCAATATATACATATATAGATATATGTAGTTTTTGCCATACATATATCTAAATGTAATGTATATTTATATACATAATAAAAGTTACTCCCTCTATTTTAAATTATAAGTCGCTTTGACTTTTTTGAATCATGTATTTTGCTATATATCTAGACATATTATTATATTTAGATACATAGCAAAATTGATGAGGGAGTATGTATCTAGAAAATCTCAAACGACCTACAATTTGGAATGGATGGAGTACTAAATTTTGAAAACAATGCCTCAATTTGAAAGATAGTATTTTGATGTTAAAAAACTTTGAAAATGCCAAATGCATGTACGACCATTAAGTTACAATAGCATGTACAACCATTTAATTACAATATAGATAATATTTTGATGTTAAAAAAACTTTTAGAATGCCAAATGCATGTACGACTATTTAGTTACAATAATATAAATTTCACTAGCCAATAATATAAAGTTTCACAAAATATGTTGCTGAAACTTTATTTATTTTTTGAGCATATTAACCATCTCAAATGAAACCTCTCAAAACCAAAAATTTGTTTCGATAACTGCAACTTTAATATAAAAAAATATCTTCATTTGACACCATACGAGAAAAATATAATTTTCTTATTGCGACAAGCCCTGATACACGATTAATATGTCACTAAAATTTTATATTACTTTCTCTAGCATATTAACAACCTCAAATGTAAAAACTAAAAAAACTAAAAAGTTGTAGATCTAATTGAGATCTACAACTTTGGTATAAAAAGTATCATCATTTGAAACCATACAAGAAAGATATTATTTTTCTAAAACAGGAAGCATTTAGTGCGCGATTATTATGGTGCTAAAATTTTATATAATTTTTATAAACATCTTAACTTCCTCAAAAGAAAAAACTCAAAACTACAAAGTTGTAGATCTCATTGAGAATCTACAATTGTCATATAAATATTATCTTCATCGACATCATATCGAAGAGTTATGATTCTAATTTTTCTTGTCACGCCACTCACGGTGATGCGACCCAACAATGTTGTCGGGTTTTCTACGTCGAAACGCCATCCAATGTAAAAGATTTTGTCGCGACAACGTTATTTGGTCGCCATTGGCATGACCAGAAAGGTCAAATCTACAATTTTTTCGCATGGTTATTATAAAAATATTTTGTAAAAATGACTAAAAAATAGAAGAAATCTTCAATTCTTATCTTTGTCAAGTTTTAGCCCCCAACTATAAAATTGTTTAACTTTGACATCTCAACTATCAAAAGCATTTAGTTTTAACCCCCGAGCAAAGTGAAAGCCACTCAAACGCCTAGTGTGTCAAAATTGAATGGTTTTAATAGTTTAGGTACCAAATTGGACAAAAGCAAGTCTTTTTTGGGGGGGGGTGGGGACAAAAATGGACTTAACCAAGTACTCTAATTTTTAGAAATTTATAAAAAAAATATATCTAGAGTTACTCATTCTAAATATTTATATGTATTAAAATATTCATTAGATAATGTGTAGATAAATATTTCTTGATAAAAATCCACTAAAAACCACTCAAAATATGCCTTTGTTTTTTGATAAAATCCTATAATGTGTGGATAAAACATATAAAAAATTATCAATAAGTAAATGTAAATATTAAAATTTTTCATAAATATCTAAAAAAAGGGACTGTCTAGCTATCTGCCGACGAGATATTCTCAACCAAAATCTGTCACATTCTCGGCCAATCAAAGCGAAGACGGCTCATCCAATAAAAAAATCGACAGATCAAGTAGATACAAATCTGTCAACTAAAAAAACAACAATAGATAAACATTTCATAACGGGTTTTCGGACCCGAAATCCACTAACATAACATCCAAATCTCCTATCGAGAGCACCTGCAACACGTCACAATTGCAAACAACTCGAGTATAGACTAGACATCGTAGTCCTTCAGTTGGTCCCAAACTCTAAGGCGTCTGTGCCACCCGCATGCCGAACCAATAGCCTCCCGATTGACTCTGTGTAGCTGGTGAGCATTTCCGTCGGTAAGTCGCCATCGAATTTCGGTCCCTGGACTGAATTGCCATATATCGAAGAGAGAAAATTTAAGAGTGCAAGTACTCGATGAGCTTCATCAAGCGTACAATGTTTTCAAAACTAGTTATCTAAAGAGCAATTCTTTGCTTTGTAGTACACGTTGTCCCGTTGAAAATAGGCTGGCTACCTAAGTACGCAACCTTTGTTAGGTCCTCGTCACAGATCAAAGTACTTATACTCTTTGAGGTCATGTAGAATGGGGAGCGTGTATTGTGCTCAGTTTCCTCCCTCGAAACCCATCAAGGACACACTAAAAATCATCTACGAATAAAGTAAAACAAAAAGTTGGAACCAGTTGAACTGAAATTCTCTTTGTAAAATCACAAAAAATAGTATTTTTTCTCTTGATCGATAGGAGGCACAACAATAGATAGTTTGAGCCCTTTTTGGCATCACAATTAAAAAACTAGTTGGCTTTCAAAATCTTGGATTTAGAAGACCGAAAAGAGTGATTGGTTTACTCACATTTCTACCTCCCATCTGTGGGACAAGAGCACTTGGTATGATGACAAATGTGCCCAACATCACAAAATGAAGTCTTTGGAGTCCAAGGATGACGAAATCAGCTACATGATTGATTATAGGTCGTGTGACAGTCAACAAGTCAAAATCGGGAACAATCTTTGGTACCAACAACAACATCTGTACAAGGTAACAAAAAGGTATCAATTTAAGCATTGTGTTCAGAAAATAACATCATCCATATATTCAGAAAAATATTAAGCAAATGAAAGCAAGCATGCAATGCAAAAATAAAAAAAATATTAATTAACCACTATACAACAAAAATTTAGATAGACCGAGCCTATACCCATCATCAACCATCCGGGCTAGCAACGATCATGCATCCATTCGGATCAGAAGATTTCCCAACAAAAAGGATAGTAGTTGGTTTATCACTTAACATGTAGGCTCGCCAATCTGCCAAAAAAAATTCAGGATGTAGAATTCGGGGCTTCGGTTTCATCAATGAGTCTAGTGAACCGCTAGCCCTTTCACCTAGCAGCAGCCCTTCATTCCAATTGGTTGCTGCAGAGTTCTCTCACATATGGGAGACAAAAAAATAGATGGATCAGTATATAAAAATCCAAAAGACAACCGTGTGTCTGTCCATTCAAATATGATCACACACAGAGAGACAGAGACACACACAAGCACACACAACACACACAAGTGCTGTCAGGTGCTAGATTTATTTGATAAGTAACTAGAAAAAATAATAGCAGCAGCTCAAGCAGCAAAAAGCTCTGTCAATTCAATCAAAAAAGAGGAAAAAAAAAAAAGCTACATCTAAAAATACACCTTCTAACAAAACAAAACAAAACACACACACATACACACAAAGAAAGACAAACAATCATACTCGCTTTCCACTAGCAGCACCACCTATAGGCTATAGCAGCTTCATCAATAGCAGCTACTCTGAAAAATAACAGATAGACAAACTCAACTCAACTAACTGCAGCTACAAGTCACCACCCCCAACCCCTGCATACAGAAACACTCGTACGGAGTTACAGACACATACACTTCACTCAGAGAGAGAGACAAGCAGTGAGACACACACAGACACCGAGAAACACAAACAACACATAACTATCAAATTAGATAAAAAAATATATTGCATTAACACAAATCAAAAGTAAAAACATATACATACCTCCTTCTTCTACATGTAAAACGGAAATCGTCAAGACCGTCAGCTGGGAGACTAGCCATTACCACTGAAAAAATAGTCAAGACCATCAGCAACAAGCACACCTAGAATAGGATGGCAGAGTTTCATCTCTAATTTGTTTAAGGGAATTTTATAAGACAAATTCAGAATAGAAGGGTACAGTTTCATCTAATTTTTCTTATTTCCCCTTCTGCAGAATAGCAGAATTTGATAACACAAAACCACAACAGCAGCAAGTGGATAGCATATAAACGCTAGCTTTGCTGACTTGATATGGTGGAAGCCAATTCACATCTGCATATCCGGCAAGCACAAAAAGCGAAGCCCCAAATCACGACACCACAGAGAATGAATTTTGTTAACCAATTTTTGTGTTTGCTTCATTGATTTATCAATTAGAATACGTCACGGGTCTTTGTTCATATCCCTATATTTTACACAATTATTAGCTCATTGTACTTGTTTGATACATGCGTGCTTAAGTTGTGTACTTGGTGCTGAAAAAAATTAAGCGGGGGTTTGTTAAAAGGGTGATTGCTGCACTGACCCCCAGCAAGGGCGTGCTCCACTACCACGATGAGGCTACACATATAATTCAAAAAGCTGGTTTTCTTGCTTAGAAAGAAGCCAATCATATTCTGTATATTAAACATCCAACGATAACCAATCAAAAGCTCCTAATGATGCCTATGCTAAGAGTTGAAAAGAACAAACAAGAACACCTGAATATAAGACAACATGTCTCCACTGCACAAATATTCTCTAAAATTGTTACACCATTTAGAACTACAAAAACATTAAACTAACATACGATTATCGGCACCACATAACGCAGGACATAATTTGCTGAAAAAAAAAAAGTTGCACGATCCATATAGCACGCACAAAAAAAAAAACACAACTACGGCCCCTCTCGGACCCTCGGTAGAGTGATACTATCTCGTCAATGAAAAGTAAAAAAACGAAGCTAAAATCAACTCCTCACTTTGAAGTCACAGTAACCCCATCCCACACACCAACAGATCCAACAATTAGTGCGACTTGAGCAGGTCCCACGTATGTAGTTTACACTAGCTAATCTTGAATAAGCGCAAACAAATTTCAGTTCTGCGGCATGGAGAATGAACGAATCAAAGGTGGACAGCAGGAAGGGGAGGAGCATGAGATTGCACAACTAAATAGCACGAAAGAGTGGATCGATAAAAAAAATGAAAGCAAAAGAAGCATCGGCATCACGGCTCCCGAAAAGGCGTCGGCATCATAGCGTCCGCAGGCATGCACAACCTCACGGCGAGGGGCGTGAGCACAGGTGTGACGTCGTGGTTCCGAACATAGATCGGCAACCATGGACAACACCACCCCACCCCCACCACCCCACGACCACCTCGTCACACATCACCATCACAATTCCCCGCTCCTTGGCCGACGACGAGAGGGCGGCGGCGCCCGAGTGGCGGCCCGATCTTGAGCTCCCCCCACCACCTGTACCGCCCGAAGAGGATGGCGACCCCCCCGTGCAACGCAAAATCAAACAAAAGCGGACGCGGCGTGGCTCGAGATCTCACCACGGCCGCAGGCGGCGGCCGGTGGAGGAAGGAATCGATCGTAGAGGAGCACCGATGCGTGCGCCCGTGGCGGAAAGCGGTGCACGCACGGCGGCGACCACCGCCTTTGCTTGGGGAAGAAAGCTAAATCAACAAGGATTGGGGAAAGGCAGTGAACTAATAGGTTAACGGGTTTGGGTTTTCGATCAAGCAGCGGACCCATCAGCATTTTGCGGACCCAACAACACATGGCAAACCCATCAAAAGACAGCACGAATCTTAGAGCAAAATGAACGGTCTAAAATTCAACAGACAGGAATAAGAAAAATCTGTTGACAGATAAATAGCATAAATCCTAAAAAAAAGCTTAGGTAGTTTTTGATTAAGGGTCTTTTTAATTGAGCTAGACCTAGTTTCTAGTTGGACTAAAAATTAGTTGAAGTTAGCTAGAATTGGCTCTAGCTGTCTAATAACTTGTGGAAGACATATATAAAAAATTAGCCGATCAATTAGGTCTCCTATTTAGATGTACTCTAACTAATTTTAGCTAATTTTTCGCTAGCTAGCAATTAACCCTTGTATCTAAATATTGCCTACCTCTATTTTAGTTACTTAACTTTTACTTTTGTCTAATTTTGGCACCCCAAATATCAAAAAGTTCAATTTTGAGTCTAAAGGCAATTATGAGTGGTTTTTAGATGGCTTTGAACATATTAAACGGATTTAACGGTTGAGATTTTAAAAATTATAGACAGCTGGGGAATATGAATGTGGACCCCGCTTATCACTGCGGCGACTCGACTCCTACAGTCCCACTTTCTCGTGGGTGGCTCGTGCCCTGCTTCGCTCGACCTCGACTCTTCTATTTCCCCAATCCCCACCCCACCACCCTCTCTCTCTCTCTCTCTCACAGATTCTGACTCCGATGACCACCGGCTGTCCGGCACTCGCAGCCTGAAATCTCTTCTTCTGCTTCTCCCAAGCAGCCGCCGCAGAGTTGAGGTGGCCGCCATCCGAGTCCACCTTCCTTGTAAGCTCGCTTCGCACAGCTTTTGATAGTTTCTTTGTTCTTGGTTCCGCAGCGTCAGGTCGGCGCCCAGCACCTGCTCGACAGAATGCATCAGGCAAAAAGCAGCGAGGCGACGGTGCCTCCGTCGGATGGCAGCGGAGGCTGCATAGAAGCCATGCCGGACGGCATCCTCGAGCACATCCTCGGCTTCCTGCCGGCCCCGGAGTCCGTGCGGACATGCGTGCTTGCTCGGCGCTGGCGCCATCTCTGGAGGTTCGCCACGGGGGTGCGCGTCGGCTCTGACGACGATTTCGAGACGCCGGTGAAGGAGCTCCGGGAGCTCATGGACCACGTGCTCCTCGGTGGAGAATCGCCCCTAGACACGTGCGATTTCAAGCTCGGTGATTTCGAGCTCGAGGACGTGCCCCGGGTCAACCACTGGCTCCGGCATGCTATGATGCGCAAAGTGCGTGTGTTCACTCTCAATATGTCTCCATTGGACTCTCCAACTTCATACCTCGAGCTAGATGATCAGCCGCTCGCTTCCCAGCACTTGACAAGGCTAGATCTCTCTTTTGTACAGGCCCGCAACAGTTTCCTCGACTTCTCGAGCTGCCCGTTGTTGCAGAATTTAGAGTTGGAATACTGTGAGTTGTGGTCTGCCACCAAGATTTCATCCGAGTCGCTGAAACATCTAGCTATCATTAGCTGCAGTATTACAGCATCCGCATCCGAGCATTCGCGGCTTCGAATTTATGCCCCACATTTGGTCTCTCTTTAGATAGATGATATTGAGGGGAGAACTCCTGTTCTTGACGGCATGCCATTATTAGTGGAGGCATTTGTCCGAATAACTGCTCGTTGTGAGGATACATATGACAAACTGCTGGATCAGTCACAGTGTGGTTGTGAGTATTGTATCATTTCTGCTAATGTCGGTGATGATAAGTGCTGTGTGCTTCTAAAAGGCTTATCCGAAGCTAAGGATTTGAAGTTGATTTCTAATCCAGAATTGGTACACCTACATTTTCCCCTCAATTATTTATGACAAGTCAGCCCTTTTTTTCTGCTGCAATATCTACACCATTGTCGAACATAGATAAACGTCAACTAGACAGGTTTTGAATTTTAGATGCATTCCCACAAACTAGGCTTATTTCAGATCATTTCGTCTTATTTGCTTCATTTTGTCCAGTTTATCTTCAAAATGGATTTGAGACTGTGCCCTACATTTACCAAGTTAAAGACTCTGTTTCTCAATGAGTACTGGTGTATGCCTGATGACTTCACTCCGTTAGCTTGTATCCTTGAACACTCACCAGTTCTAGAGAAACTCACACTTGAGCTCTTTTCTGAGGTACATGCTTTATTAATGAACAATTGCTGCCTATCCGAATAGTTACACTGTTGATTCTTCCTGATAAGAGAATGTTTCATTTCATTGCAGGGTCCTAATTATGAAGTGGACATGGAAGGTTTCATTTCAATGGGTCCTAAGTATGAAGTGGAAATGGAAGGAAGATTTAGTGCGGAGCGACCAACTACAATTTCAGAACATCTTAAGGTTGTTGAAGTCAAGTGCCAAGATGTTGATAAGAGAGTTCTCAAAGTTTTAAAGTTCCTGTGTACCTTTAACATACGTAAGCTAACCTGCAACTTCTCTTGTGCTTCTGTCCATAGGTTCAGTAGAAATATCAGGAATGCTATAAGCAAAGATACAAAACTGTTCACCAAGATATAGGGAGTTATGTGTGTTATCTAAATTAAGTTGCATTGCATAGACATTAAGATGGTATATAGATTTCTAGAATAGTTCTAGAAATGAGTTGGAATGGACTGACTATATTCTAGCTTTCTGGTTAGTACTAATGAACAATAGCACCAATACCATTGTTTAGTTGTTTTCTAAGCAATAGCACAACGTTTTGACTTGTCTCCCCCTTTTTCTTATAGTCTCCATCCAATGAATTTCTTCTTCATTTAATTGATTGTGGATACATTTAGTCACCCTTTTCAGTAATCATCTTAAATGTATGTGTGTTACAAACATAAGCATGGTATCCTTACACTGAAGCTTCATTTTTCAATCATATTTGTTTCTTCGAATATGTGCGTAACTTATTAATCAGTAGAATATAGTTGCATGTCTGATTTATTTTACCTTTTTCTCTGTTTTTTTTATTTTATTTTGAAGCATCCTCTGCTCTGCAACTGCTTATGGCACTATCCTAGCCTTGCATAAGATTGTAGAAACATGTACTCGCATATGTTTTCTATGTTGATCTGAATTTTCTTGTTTCTATGTGTTGCACATGTCCCCTTCTTTTCACTTCCATTGTCCATCTCTTGCCTTACACCTGAACTATAGCATAAATGTGTTCTTCATTTTGAAGGTTGAAATTCTGTATTCAGAAAACATGTACTCTGCATTCTTCTTTAAGGACAGTTTACCTCAATGTATACTAGTTCGAAGCAGAAAAAGTTATAGTGTGTATGGCTAAGAATCTGTCTGTCAAACACTTGGTCAATGTTTTGGTTTACTGTCAAGTTAATTGAACATGTTAATCAGATTAGGCAGAATGTTTATCAAGTGAATATCCTATTCGAGGAAACCTACTTCTGCATTTTTTTTTAAGCTTGTGTCAAGTAATTGAATTTATTTTTCTATACATAATAATCACTATAAACTTATTTTAACTTTCACTATTTTACAGGTTTCAGTTTTTAATCAGAGGTGCGAGAAAGTTTGGGCTGCCGTTTGATCATCTGCTGCTCATTGTTAGGGAATGCAAGGCTATAGTTCGCTGCAACAAGGTTGCCATCTTTTGTGTATGGGTAGTTGGGTATGATATGTCAGTTTTAGTTTTGCTGTCCCACGAATGTGTAAACTGGCATCATATATCATTCAGTACTTCAAATGACACAATGATGTGCCACACCTTGTGACCTTAATCATTTTGCAATCAGTTCACGATGATTTGTTTGACAATGTTATCCAAATAGTGTGCTTTTATCATGCTTTGATCAACTTTAGCCATGCTGGGAGCTGCCATGTGACCTCATTTGAGGGCCATTTGGGCTTCCATTGATGTTCACTGTAATCATTTGAGTTACCTGTGTGTGTTATTGTGTGACACGATCCTCACATAGTAAGATTGAAATGGAAAACAAAAGGGGCATGCTCATTTTTTACCGTAATTGTTGGGGCTATTGCTCCTAGTAAATTTTTCTTGATTTTTGATCAACTATTTGAAGTAGGGGATTAAATGACATTGTAAGAGTTCTTTTTGGGAATGGTGAGCCTTAATAACTAAAAAAAATAGAAAAAGTCCGTCTACAAGCCTCATCCACATATCGGCTAAATCTAGTTTTCAATCCAAAAATATGTAGTAGTTTTTAACCCTCAAACATCAAAACCGTTCACTTTCCAACCTTGGCGTAAAATTTATTATGTTTTGGGTGACGAGGTGTTGAGTTGGTGTCGTGACATGACCAATGGCTAAATTTACTAGGTGTTGAGTTGATGACATGACCAATGGCTAAATTTACCTAACTTGTTAGACGTAAATAATAATTTAATATTAATACACAAGTTTAGAATTAAACTAAACCCATTCTATTCAGATCCAACAAAACTCCACTCCAAATTGATTTAGGTTTAATAATTCTATTCACAATTGTTTTCTTCTACCAGTTTGGAACATTTTTATATAGCAAAAGTTATATATATCTTAAAAAAGTTAGAACAACTTATAATTTGGAATATATGAAAGATTAAATAATTTATCATTTAACTTTAAAAGGATATATATAACTTTTGCTATATATCTAAACATTGTATATCTTTATACATTGTAAGAGTTATGTATCTATAAAATTTAGATGACTTACAATTTGAAGCGGAGGGAGTACCAAATTATGAAAACAGTGCATCAATTAGAAAGATTAGTATTTTGATGTAAAAAGACTTTTGAAAATGCCAAATACATGTTCAAATATTGAAATTCAAATTTCTCAAGAGGGAGTTGATTTTAATTAGAACACATGAACTGTTTTAGTTACAATATGCAAATTATTCCTTATTCAAATAAATTATATCTAAGGTTGTTGTACTCTGTAGTGTGAGTAGAAAAAAGTTTGTTGAGGTACTCTTCTAATTTGTTAAATGAAATATCCTTTTTAGCCTTGGCCATCTCGGCCAAGAAATGCCAGAATTTGTTTTGCTTCATTTTGGAGTCTTTTCCTATATAGTCGCTAGATTGAAAAAAAGGACCAGCGTGAGGGCTGAAGGGGCGTGGCCTTCTCAAGGCATATGTTTGCTTCATATAGCCAACCAAAATTAATTTGGCTTGCCCAAAACATTTAGCCACCATTTGCTTCGCAGCCAAGAGCCCACTTTGATGAGAAAAAAATGACTCTTGCCTACTTAAACAGGGTAGACAGGTAGGCCGGCCGACCGACGCAAGAGATGGTGAGTGTGGCAGCTGTGCAGTGTCCCTACTTGGTGTTTTAGCCTCAAACTTTGGAGTCTGTTTATCAGCTAACTAGAATATTATTTTTTTCATAATAAATCAACCAAAATTACCCGGTTGAGCTTATCAGCCGACTTATAAATCCAGCTAAACAATTGGTATATCATCAACTGCAATAGCTACAATAAATCCAAGCTCTAATTGATTTCAATAAACACTAACATGTAGGACCCATTTGTTATTGGGTCCAATACGACTAATACGTCTGCGTGTTTTTGTTTCTTTGATAATGATCATACGGCTGATTTGAGATTCTCCCCACTTTATTAGGAGTTAAAGTAGAGATTTTACTAGAATTATGTTTCTTTTGGAAGATTTTACTAGAGCTGTGTTTTTTTTGGTTAAATCCTAAAATTTAGGTTTAGCGGTTCTATATAAAGGCATGCTGAAGTTGCTCGAATGCGTTCAAATTGTGGTCTTGCTCTAATTTGAATATTTTTGTCCAAAATTTGACTTGGCAGCTAGGGTCAGCTGCCCTCAAACTCAAAGTTCCATCGGGCCACATCTACCAGCAGGCCGCGGCCCACGGCCCAAACTGATACAGATATATACGCCGGTGCTCGTCAACCCTAGCCAAACTTTCCCTCTTCCATTCTCAACGACTCTCAGCCTTCCGCGACGGAGGCGGCGGCGGCTTCTTCTCCGTTCCTCATTTCCCCGGCGACGACCTCACCACTCCCAACCTGAAACAAATCCTTGCAATGTTCTTCCACGCTCAGACACCAATCCCTGCTCCTCCAACCTCCACACCAGGTTTCTCTTCTCGTTGAGGCCTCGACGCTTCATTGCCCGGACAACCTAGGCACGCGCCGTCGGCGTTCTTGTTGCGAACCACCGACCACCGCTAAAGGGTAAAGCCATTGGAGACAAGGTAACGTGGTCTCCCCTCCGCGCGATGTGGCTTCGATTTCTGGCATTTCTCGGTTCGGTATTCCCTGCCAATGCCATTGCGTCTTCTGATCGTTTCTTGCCTCTGCAGCGTTGGCGCCTGCCACCGGTTTGATAGAATGCCTCCAGGGAAAAAGAACAAAACCGCGCCTTTGGCGAGCAGCAGTGGCGGCATAGATGTCCTTCCAGATTCCATCCTGGAGCACATCCTTGGTTTTCTGCCCGCGAAGGATGCCGTGAAGACTTGTGTGCTGGCTCGGAGCTGGCGCAACCTCTGGAAGTCAGCCACATCCTTCAGTGTCTCGTGCATCGGCAAATTCAGAGAGGATCCAGCCTCCGTGATAGAGCTCCATAGATCTGTCGACCATCTGCTACGCCTTCGCGGCTTCATGCCTCTTGAAAAGTTCAAGATCAGCTTCGGTTCCCTGTATGATGACGACGGCAACAACGGCATGGGCGTGTCTTGCCTAATCCACTGGATCCAGTATGCTGTAAAGTGCTGTGTTCGGATGCTCATTCTAGATTGTGTTTCCACTTTTGGTGATGGGCTACACAACCTTCATCTTGTCTCACAACACTTGACCAGGCTAGAGCTCACTAGGATAGTGCTAGGGAGCAGTTTTTGTGACTTCTCAAGTTGTCCAGTACTTGAACATCTTGAGATTGATGGCTGCTATTGGTGGACTGTTGAGAAGATCTCATCAGAGTCACTGAAACACCTAAGCATAAAACATTGCGAGATAATGGGAAAATTTCACATTCTTATTTGTGCCCTGAGTCTTGTTTCACTAAGGCTAGATTGCCATTTGTTCCAGGCTCCTGTTCTAGTCAGAATGCCTTTACTTAAAGAGGCTTTTGGTGGAGTTACCCATTGGAATGCATACACTGGGGAATGGGGTGATTACTCTGGGGATTGTGATTTTGAGGATTGTTACTCTTGTAATGGTCTGCTAGGTGATAATGACAATAAGTGTGTGCTGATGGAAGGTTTATCAAATGCTGAGAACATGGCATTGATGCCAGAATCCATAGCGGTATGCCTACATTTCTTTCGTTTAACTCCATTCTTTGGGTTATTTTTGTTGCAGTATCTATATCAATTCTGGACATTCATAATAAAGCTCAGCAAATGGATCCTGTAATCATTGTATTCACAGTGAGTATTGTTTTAATTTTTTTTTTCTAACTCCATTGTGTGCAGTTTTATTTTGTCAAGGATCCGGAACAGTGTCCTATATTTAGCATGTTAAAGACTTTGTTACTTGATGATCGATGGTGTGTGGCACCTGACTTCCCTGCATTATCTTGCATTCTCAAGCACTCACCAGTTCTAGAGAAGCTCATGCTTAAACTTTTTACCAAGGTATATATTCGTTCTCTAGATGGATATTATATATTTGTTGATTATTCCTAGTGAACTTTTTTTTTTGCTTATTACTACAGGGACGTAAACATAAGGTGGAAATGCTTGGAACATATCATGCAATTAACAAATCAGCTGCAAATTCAGAATGCCTCAAGGCAATTGAAGTCAAATGCCAAGAGTTTGATGAGAAAGTTTAAGAAGTTCCTCACTACATTTAACATATGTAAGTGAATTAGTGACATTCTTGATGCTGTATATATTTCTCAAAGTTTTATTTCATATATGGGAACAGAAGCTTCGATAAAGTTTGATATGTATTTAAAAAACATTGAATGTTTCGAGTGCAAAATGTATTGAGGAATATAAAATCTACACTATATTTACTGGTGCTGGTCTTGCATGGCGAGCAAAAGCAAACTCAGTCCATTAACAAGTATTTTCCACAAATTCCTGTTCAAAAATTTACACAACACTGTGTGGAGGTGTTTAAATTGATTTCCTTTGTATTAGTAGAAACACAATCCCTTCAGTTCTTGTCACTTCTGATATTTGTACTTGTTGGCATGTTTGACCAAATCACTGAAAAATAACACTTATTTATCTATGCAATTGATACAATAATATGGTTTAATAGTTTTAATTTTGCTCTATTAGAGCTTGAAATCTAACAGGATACCAAGCCCTAAGAAAAATTCTGAAAATAGGCTAGTTACTAATGAAGTGCGAAGGTCAAAGCAAATTGAACAGAAATGGTAAATGCACAGAATGGAGATGAACTTTACTGAATATTTCCTTTACCAAAACAGCTTGTTCCATCTGTAACAGGCACACCTAATTTATAGGGAAGTGAATCAAGGCTTGATCGCTTTGCAATTTATCCCACTCAACCACTACACTCTGAATTTTTTTAAGGGCAAGATAGTCATCACATAAAAATTGCCACTATTTCCATCTTGTTACAAGAGACCAGTGCCTTAAAAGTTGTGACATGTGGCTGGCAGCCATGTCCCTGTTCAAGCTTTGCTTCCCTTTTCTTGAGACCCTTGCTCAGCCACTCTATATCAGACTATCACTTGAACCTTCGTTTGAAGCTCCATGCCAGACCTTTTCTTGGAACCTTAGCTAATAACCAGAAGCTTTGCTTAAAGTTGCACGCTGAGGGCTTGTTTGGTAGGAATCTTCTCATAGAACCATTTCTCTATGCAAATGGAATCACTTACTGAAATTGTTTGGCTGCCAGTTGTTTAGGATCCAGATGTTCTTTGAAAACATATATGAGCTGTTATCAAACCATTTTGGGTGAAAATGAGAAATATTTCCAGATGGTCGAACTTTTCTCTCTTTTTTCCAGCATTTGGTAGAGATTTAGGTGAATCCAACCAGAACTAGAAATTGGTAGATTCTGTTCCCACAAGCTAATTACGGTACAGGCTTGAAGCACTAACCAATCACAACTGGATCAGAGATATTCAATGGGCACTTTCTGTTGGAGTTCTTGCTGAATAGTTGGACTCATGGGGCATATTGTCAGACATTATATTGGAGCCAGTTGTTGATGACAGACACTGATGGAGGCTTAACCCCTCAGGATAATATGAGAGATTCTTTCAATGTTCCATCCAATTTTGGTCATGTGAACACATCTTAAAGATCTTGGCGCAAGGAAAGTGGCAGTTCATTGTTTGATTTGTAGTGCACAAGTGGTGCTAGACTATTGATCAGCTTGCTCCTTGAAGCTTACCGCATCTAGAGTTATCCAATGTTCGGCTAGGCGCTCGCCTAGACGCGACTAGGTGCGACTAGGCGCGAATCGGAGGCTCCCCGCCTCGCCTATGGGGGTAAGGCGGACCCCTAGGCGGCGGCGCCTCGGGCGGCGCCGATGGGGGGTGGAGGAGCGCTGGCGGAGGTCGCCGGTGGGGGAGGAGGAGCTGCGGGCGGTGGCGGGCGCTTCGCGGGCTTGTGCGGGTGGCGGAGGGCACGGGCGGCGGCGAAGCGGAGGGCACGGGCGGCAGCGGCGGGTGCGGGCGGGCGGCGGGCACGTGCGTGGGCGGCGGGGGGGCCTTGCGCGGGCGGCGGCGGGTGGGAGGAGGTGAAAGGATAAGGTGGGCTTGATGGGCTAGGCCGTTTTTAACGGTGGATAAGGTGGGCTGGGCCGTTTTTATGGGCCTTCTCTTTTCTCTCTATTCCATGACCATGGATCTTCTATTTTTTCTTTTCTTTTAAGTATTTAAGTATGTATTAATAAATTTAAGCATGTATTAACCATCACCTAGCAAAACGCCTAGGAACGCCTAGGTGCGATTAATCCCGCCTAGGCGCTAGGCTGAGGGTTAGCGCCTAGATTCCGCCTAGCGCCTAGCTGAACTTTGGAGTTATCCACTATGTGATGAGGCTGAGGAGACCGTAATGATCATCTGCTCAGCAACAGTGTATATGCATTCTTGTCCAGTCTTCTTCAGTTGGGTTTCAAGCTCTTTGACCTTCATTCGACAAGTGTTCTTGACCATTGGTGGAGCAGGGTTAATGGTGTTGTTGCTGGCCTGGTACTTCAAGAACTCAATCTCCCCATCATTCTTGGTTCATGGACCCTTTAAAAGGACTCGAACCGTTTTATCTTTAATGGTGACCATGCAAATATGGATTGTGCCTTGATAGTAGGTGAAGAGGAGGTGCAGGCTTGAGAGATGACTGGGGCTCCAGGGATTTCCCTTTGAACTATCCTAGTTCCCTAGGTTTAACTCTAGTATGTTGGTTGTCTTTTGTTTTTTTCTCCATTGACGTGAATATAATCTAAGAACCTCATCTAGGTGTGTGTACTCAGGGTTTCTCTAACATGGTGTACTCGGGGGTTTCTACCCCTTCTTATTGAGCTCTCCTCCATGTTCAAGGAAAAATCATATCCTGCCACTGTATTAAAGATCATGTGGACCTAGGGCTATGTTGGAGGCTGATTCCCCAACAGTTATCTTCATACAGAGTTTGCAGCGGGAATATTACCATTTCTTTTAGTGCTTACCTATAAGCATATGTGTATTTTTTATCAGCTGCGTGCTTGATCAAATATATGAATGTGACGGAATATATATATGTTCCTACTTCCTATGACCATATATGCTCATCCTGTTTTTGATTATACAGTATAAACTAATTTCCTGTATGCATTTGTAAGCTCTTACAAATTGAACTTATTGTATGTGAATCCTAATGCTTTTCTTCGTATAATAGTCATATTTTGAATCCTAAACTACGATGGCATTTTTAATTACTTTTAGAACATAATTTGTACAATATTGTCTGCTAACATTTCCTTTTTTATGATTTTTTTTGGGTTTCCTTTGCTCAACAATTGCTACTAGGTCAGGATGTTCTGATACCTGACCAGGGTAGAAAGCTGTTTCCATCATGTTAAATCATTTTGTTTGATTTCCCTTCTTTCATCCAAAATAAAAAAAAAAAACTTATCATGCTCTGAATATGCAAGGTCATCTAGAAATTAGAGATTATTATAGTTATTATACACTTAGTTGGGTTTCTTTAAATATATTCATTTCATTACATATAACTTTCCAAACATAGAGATTATTTGTAATTTGTAATGGACAATTATCGAGTTGTGTCCCTCTAAAAGGGTATCCTTTGTGGGAGTGTCCTTGAGAGGATATGGGTTCTTGATTCTTGTCAAGCAAGAATAGAGCCAGACATAGCAACTATGAAACCTATTCGTACATTTTCTATATGCTAAGTGTAATTTAGCATTTCAAGTCTTTTTATTAAGTAATTAAGCATATTATTATCTAAACATAAAATCTGTCCCCTGAAATATTGTTTCTTTTCACTATTTTACAGGCTTCATTTTCAAGGAGGCGGAGAAAATTTGGCTTTTGAAGGAATTACCATCTTGACGGTTTTGAAATGTAAGGCTAAAGTCGGCTAAAGTATTTGACAAGGTTTTTATCAATTGTCTCTGGATGTTTGAAGTCATGTAGCGTTGGTGTAGACATGGCAATATCGTTTGTTCTACTTGGACATGTTGTATTGTGTTATGTTAATAACGTGGTGGCACATATGGTTGTGTTTGGTTCTCATTTAAGCTTAAGCCTGGCTAGCTTTTTGAGCTAGGCAAGACTTAGCTTGGTTGACATGAACCAATAGCCACTTGTTTGGTTGGGGAGATTGTTAGCGTGGCTAAGTTTCGGTATGTTTTGTTGCTTGTTTTGACTATCGTACCCACTGATTGGTAAGTTTAACCCGTCGAACATGTGACCGTTGCCATGGCCCTCTGCAGCTCCTTGTGGGCGGATGCTGGAGGATGGACGCTACATGGCGCACAGGAGGACAGAAGCAGCCATGGTGTGCCTAGCGGCCTTGCAGGAGCAGTGTTGGGGAGGAGGTGGTCTTCCATCGGGCATTGCTTGGCTAAAAAGACAGCAACCTCCTTGGCCCAAAGCCGGGGAGGTGAGAACAAGAGGGAGGCCTCCGGTGAGAATGAGAGGGAGAAGCCGGGCGCCCATTGCTGGTGGACTGCTCCTTGAGGAGGCTGTTGAGGTTGAGCGTGTCGACCGACAAGACCTCAAAGGTCACCGCTGCGACGGGGCGCCTATAAGCAGCCATGGAGAGATCTGGTCGTGTAGAGGAACACGCCGCCAGTCACGCGGATGGGCTTGACTGCCGTCACCGGTGGAGGAGATGCTGTCAATGCTGTTGGAGGGAGAAGGGCTCACCACCGTCTGCTGGGGAAGGAGCTGCCATGGAGCCACCCTTGCTGTGCCGTGGAGGGCCGCCACAAGATCTAGATGCCGGTGGTGAAGAAGGGGTCACCGCCAAGTAGGAGAAGACGGTGTGACTGCCATTCTTGGTTGGAAGTATTCATGTTGTTATATAAATTAAAATAATAAATGTGGTTAAAATTTATTCTTAAGGTTCAATCCTGTGAAAACGAACAAGGCTGGCTTTAGCAAAATCCAACACCCCCTGTATATGTCTGATTGCATTGATGATGAAAATAGATTATTGTTCTTTTGCACGGGTTGTTAAGCAGGATTATGCAAAACACAGTCAAAGTCGCTCAGATCATCATCTTAGAGGTTATCTGCCGCAGCATTTAAGTTTTTTTTTTTTTTTTTTTACTATGGCACCTGGTGATATCGATCACCGTCACATGATTCTACTCGGGACTTTAGACCGAGCGGCACCAGTATACTTCGGTCTCCGCCGTGTGATTGCAGTCGCGCCAAAAATGAGAGTTTGCACTCGCGCTAAAAACGAGAGGAGCGGCGCCAAAACAGCAAGTAATTATGGCAAAAAAAAAAAAAAAAAAAAAACACCGTGCCTCTTCTGCTGAAGCAGGCAGTGCTCTCGATCTCGGGTCAAAGCCCAACGTGCAGGGGAGGGAGGTCAATTTTAGATTAGGATGTGCATGTGCGGAGAGTTAAAAAAAATACTACGGGTCTAGCTTATTAGCGCACGCATACACGCATAAGACAAATTTATTTATAAAGTTGAATAATCATTTAATTAACAAAACATAAGAACAAAACAGAAGCAATTCACAAATTGGGGATAATGGGGATCAACCTAATGCATCTAGGGTTGACTTCCTAGGATGTTCACTCACCATGCAATTTTTTTTTTTTGAAAGGGTTTTTGAAAGTTGGGACTTTGACACTAGGGTCTATGAATGTATTATAAGACTTGTACCTTTGAAAACCTAACATAAGATGATTTACTACTTCACTGCAATCTTGAAAAGTTGTAAGATTCCCATGTCGTCCTCTCCATGAACTATGCCCACTGCACCAGATAACCTGGACACATAAAGGCCTCCTATGTGTTCCCATACCACATCTCCTCCTCAAGTCATCACACTTCTACTGCAAAAAAAATATCGTCTTGAAAGTCCGACTCGTTGCTCCTACCAGAGTGGCATGAAAGTGTCATTGTGGCTTTATGATAATGTTGTGCATTTGGATGGATCGAGTTCCTCAAGGCAACTACGATTGTAGATTCTTCAAGTGTCCATACCTAGATGACAACTTCATGGTAACGACGACAACCAAATCATGTGTTTGTCGTTATCCTTTTTCAACCTAATCCATGACATCTATCACTACACACATAGCCTTGCAAGTTCATTGAATGGGTGGATCGGGAGCCACTAGCATGGGCACCAAGAGTGCTAAAGGAGGTGGAAAATAATGGCTAATACATTGTGAAGATGACTCAAGCTTGCAAGGTGGAACGATAGATGAGGCTCGAGCAAGAACGACACATGAGGGTGGATCAAATCCATTTGAATGGCAATGATGTGAGAGAAATTAGGTCTGCATGAAGCAGCCATCAAGCATATGGAGGAAGATATTCAAGCTCATGATGCAGAAAGGAAGAAGAATGCAGCAAAAGCATCTTCGGAGCATGAGAGAAAGGGAAAAAATCACGCTACACCCAGTAGAAAAAATTATAATAGACCCAACAAGTTATATTCCCAAAGGCATGTTAGGATTAGTGGTTGAGCTCTGAACATTAGAAGTATAAAGTTCCACACATGCCATTGCAAGTCATGCTTTGTTTAATTTTCCTAAGGCATGTTAGGATTAGTGGTGGCACTCTTTAGCTTTATGTACCTAGAGTTCCACATATGCCATGTATTGTTCCATATACTGTCAATGTAGCTCTAGGTTAGTTAAACCTGTAGTTGCTTCAAATAGTTGAAAAAGCAAGTTAGGGTGTAAACAAGTAATGTTTGGCCATCTAACCAACCTAGAACTCCTAACATATGAAAATTAAATGAACTAGGATTTATGTTGGTGTCATGGATCGAAAATACTTCTAAGTGTTCCTATCAAGTATGTATAAGCGCCTTTTCCAGGTTACATTGCTTTGAACAAAGTAGAACTTCAATTTCTGTATGAATTATGGTGTTTGACCTTCAATCAAAGTTATAGATTAGTTTGTGTGCTACAAACTTTATTTTTAGATCAAACCCTAAATCAACCTCTAACCTTGTCAAACAGTTAAAAAAAGACTTGGATAGAGAGAAAGGGAAAGGCAGTGTGGGCCTCTTATTAGAGCATCTCCAAGAATTTACCAAAATTTACTTAGCAAATCTTGTGATTTGACAACTCTTTAAAATATATGGCAAGTGAAAGAAGAGTCTCTCTCCAATAATTTGACATAATTGACAAACCCAGATCAATCTTACGTAAGGAACCCTAACACAGAAACAAAAATATGTTTATGCCCTTCCACCTCTTGAAAACTTACATCAGGAACCCTAAGATAGAAATAAAATTGTTTTTATACCCTTCCACCTTTTCTAATATGGCCGGATGCACGCATGGAGTCGAGCATGCATATATGCACGTCTTGAGGAGGCTCTTTTTCTCAACTTGGGATAAATGATAACCTGAAATGAAGAACTGTTGGAGAAATTTTTTTTCTGTTTTTGCCAAAAAATTAAAAATTGGAGATGTTCTAACCTTGGCGCCCGAGCCATCTACAAGTCATTGCCACTCACGGTCTACCACGCTAGATCAGGCCACCGACCTCGGCGCCGTTAATGGTACCTAGATGTGTTACTTGGCATTGAGCCTAGGGTCAAAAACCGAGTAAAAAAACATCTAGGTATCTAAATATAATTACTCCATAAAGAAAAGAGCTAAAAAACCAGAAAAAAAATACCCATAGGCTCCAATTCAAGCCCACGAGCACAGGAAGCCCGGCGCACGCCAAGAGCAGGGCGCGTCCCGCCCGCCGCCGCATTCCAGCGCGCTGAGCTCGCCCCGCAGCGCCACGCGCCCACGCCGGCGTAGGCGGCTCCAGATCGAGAGGTGCACGCCCACCAGTAAGTAGCACACCACAAACAAGAACATAAAGGAGCCGAAGGATACGGTGAGTGCATCCCTTCGCTGCATCTCCTCTCGATTCGTTTCTTCTTGTTCCATGTCCCGACTCCCGAGCACACCGGTGTTCGACTGTTCCTGAAGCTCCTCACCCCGGATTCACTTGTCTCTGCTCTTCAGCGCAGTGTTCCATTGCTCAGTTCTGTCAGCTCGCGTACGGAATGCTGCTAGCGCCGGCGTCTTCGCTCTGCTCCGCGTGAACTGAAGCTGCTGCGGTCTCCGGCTAAGTGAGGTGCGACAGTAGTCCGGCGTGGCAGCCTCTCCGCCATATTTTCATTTCAACCTCGCCATTTTGCAATGGGCCTCAAACAGTAGTTCTATGTGTTTGGGTATCCTGCAGAGGCTGGGATCTGACAGACGCCTGCGGCCTGTTCGACGGAATGCCTCCAAGGAAGAAGAATGCCAAGAACGCTCCACTGGCGATGGCGGACGGCATCGACCGACTTGGCGCGCTCCCAGACGAGGTGCTCCACCACGTGCTTTCCTTCCTCCAGGCTCAGGACGCTGTGCGGACGTGCGTACTTGCCCGGCGCTGGCGCCACCTATGGAGGTTTGCTACTGGACTTCGCATCGGGTGTGGCAAGGACGATTGGGCAGTTGTGCATGAGCTCTGTGAGTTTGTTGACAACCTGTTTCTGCTCCGTGGGCTCACACCTCTTGTCAAGTGCAAGTTCTCATTCGATGAATGCCGCAATGAGGACGTGCCCCGCGTGATGCTGTGGATCAAGCACGCCATACAGTGTGAAGTACAGATGCTAAGTCTTAAAATGATTTGGTTTGAGGGGTGGCCTTTCATCTCCCAGCATTTGACAAAGCTAGATCTTGAAGACATGCTCTTGAAGGACAAGCTCGTTAACTTTACAAGCTCTTGTCCAGCACTGCAGAACATGACTCTTACCAACTGCTTCATTGAGTGTACCAAGATCTCGTCTGAGTCCTTAAAATATCTGAGCATCACTGAGTGCCATTTCAGCTCCAGGTTCCGCACTCATATTTGTGCGCCAAGTCTCATTTCACTCCGTCTTGAGGATCACCGGTACAAGACTCCTGTGCTTGAGGGCATGCCATCATTAGTGGATGCAGTTATCAGAGTCATGGATGACTCCGCAGATTGCTGCACTTATTCAAACTATTGGGATTGTGGTTTTGAGGATTGTGAAGATTGTTATGGTGACACACATGATAATGACAATTGCGTGCTGCTGGAAGGTTTATCAGAAACTAAGAGTTTGGCACTGGTAGCTGAAACAAATACGGTGTGCTTCAAACCCTTATCCTGTTTCATTCATCTACGTTAACCCGTGTAACTTGACTGTACTATGCACATCAATTTGTGGGCACCAGTAGACACTTGTACAGTCTTTTCATATGCCTTTCCACTGATTGGGTTTCTCATATCATCATTTTTGCATTTTTACCATGAAGGATTGCTTGATCTTTTATGTATTTTGTTCAGATCATTTTCATAAGGGATTTGAAAAGGTGCCCCACATTTAGCAAGTTGAAGACTTTACTACTTAATGAGTACTGGTGTTTGGTTCCTGGCTTCAGTGCACTAACTTGCATCCTCAAGCTGCACACACCAGTTCTAGAGAAGCTCACTCTTCAACTTTTTTTGAAGGTCGACACCTTATTATTTACTTTAGCAGCATTAAAATTATTGTTAATTATCATTCTTGTTTAATTGTTCCCTTTGCCACAGGGACATAAACATGAGGTGGAAATGAAAGGAATATACATTTCAATGCAGAAATCAGCGGAAATATCAGAACATCTTAAGACTGTTGAAGTCAAATGTAAAGCAGTCAGCCCGAATGTTGTCAAAGTTTTGAAGTTCCTTTGCACATTTGGCATATGTAAGCCAACTAGTGATTTTTTTTATTTGTTGCTAAATCTGAATTTTGCTCTTGTACACATAAAAGAAAGGAAGGAATAATGAACTTCATATGTTAGGATCACAAATTTAGTGAGAAATGAAATAGGTGCCCTGGATTTGCTGACGCCCAAAATATAAACACAATTAGACAGCTGTGCTGATATAGACTGCTGTACTGATAGTTATTTAAATTTAATTGCATTTTGTATACATAGCATAAAGCCTAATACTGATGTAGACTGCTGTACTGATATAAACACAATTAGACAGCTGTGCTGATATAGACTGCTGTGCTGATTATGTTGACACAAAAAAAATCTGAAATGATTAGTTGTCATGTGGGGCAGGCGCTATAGCCGTAGGCCCAGGGAGCAGAGGGCTGCCAGCAAGGCAGGGATCGACCAAGCAAGCTCCAAAGGGCCTGGAGTGTGAAAGGGCCAAACTAATGTGAACGAGAGAATTGTGTGTGAAAGTGTAACAGAGGGGATTTAGCCGGCCAGGCTACCTCCTATATATATGTAAGCCAGACCTATGATGAGATTAAGAAAGAATGAAGTTAATCTCCAATCCTCTCATCTAGTTCGTCTCTAATCTCACCTCCTTCCTCCGGCAGCCAGGCAACGACCCTGGCGCCACCCTTACCTGGTTCCTACGAGCTACGCAGTCAGGGAGCCCCCAGCCTTGGAGTGGAGGCCCTTGACAACCTGGTATCAGGTGTCCGGCGATCCTACAGCCGTCGTTCATCCTCCTCCGCTGCATCGCACCACAATCCACCTCCTTCATCACCCACCCGCTCCATAGCCTCCTCCACACCAGCCATGTCAGAGCCTTCCAACTCTGATCTCGCCAGGATGATCGAAACCATGTCCAAAAACATGGAGGCGATGCAGCAGCAGATCGTGGCTCTGCAGCAGCGGCCACCGCCCTCCTCCAGCATGGGCTCCGGCGGTGGGGGCTTCGGGGAACATCCCGGCGATCGACCCCCCAGGTTCCAGAAACTCGATTTTCCCAAGTTCGATGGGAAATCCGATCCCTTGGCCTTCCTCAATCGATGTGAATCGTATTTCCATCAACAAAGGATCGCGGCTGAGGAACAAGTTTGGATGGCGTCGTATAATCTGGAGGGCGGCGCTCAAATGTGGTATCTGCAAGTTCAGGCCGACGAAGGCACGCCATCTTGGAGGCGTTTCTCCGAACTGCTCAACCTCCGCTACGGCCCTCCGATCCGATCCAATCCGATGGCCGAGCTGATGGCGTGCAAACGGACTTCAAGCGTGGCGGAATATCAAGATCGGTTTGAGTCCCTGCTTCCCCGCGTCGGGCCACTCGACGAGCGCCAGCGGGTCCAGGCGTTCACAGCCGGTTTGGGGCCGCCGCTCAGCATTGATGTCCAAGTCCAGAATCCCCAGACGCTGATCATGGCGATGAATCTCGCCCGCACCCTGGAGCAGCGGGAACAATACTACGCGGTGCCGGGCGCTCCCGCCGGGGCCGCATTCACGCCTGCCGCGGGGGGCTTCGCCCGGCGCCCACCGATGCCGTGCTCGCGGCGCTCCGTCGCGGCCGGGCGTTTCGGGCGCGCTTGCTGCCTCGCGAGCCGCCCGCTTCCGCCGGCTTCTGAGTCCGAGATGGAGTCGCTAAAACGGCTCGATCTCGCTTTCAACCGCGCGACGAAGTTTGAGCGCGGCCACAACCGGTGTGCAAGCGTATCTTCGTCCCCGAACTCTCCGAGGCGACGACGCCGACGACACCGCTGGGTACGATGCCGCCGTGGAGGATCCCCTTGATTTCTCGCCGCCATGGCGGGCGTCCGCACAGCGACACGATGCAGGTCCGGATCCAGATGGGCGACACGGAGCTGCTGGGCCCCCGCTTGATTCGGGCTCACACATAATTTCATCTCTGAGGACGCGGCGGCCGCACGGCGCCCGATCGCAGCCGGGCCGGGCACCATGAGGGTCACCGGGGCCAATGGCGAACGGTGCCCCCCCCGGCGTCTACCGTGGGGCGGTCTTCTCAGTCGCCGGCGAGCTGTTCCAGACGGACCTCTTTGCCCTCCCTCTGGCAGGCTACGACGTGGTCTTGGGCACGGAATGGCTCGCCTCATTGGGGCCCATCCTTTGGGATTTCCGTGCCCTGACCATTTCTTTCTGGAAGGGCGATCACCGCATGTGCTGGCGCGGCGTCGCGGGGCCATCTAGCCCTGGCTTGCGGGCTTGCTCCGGTGACGGTCTTCTTCCAGCCCTCCTCGACGAGTTCTCCACTGTCTTCGACGATCCTTCTGGAATGCCGCCACCTCGTTCCCGCGAGCACTCCATCACCCTCATTCAAGGATCTCAGCCGGTGGCAGTCAGGCCATACAGATACCCGGTGGCACATAAAGATGAACTGGAGCGTCAATGCGCCGCAATGCTCGCTCAGGGACTGATCCGCCGCAGTTCATCGGCGTTCTCGTCTCCGGTTCTGCTGGTCAAAAAGGCTGATGGCTCCTGGAGGTTTTGCGTGGACTACCAGGCACTCAACGCCATCACAGTGAAGAACGCCTATCCCATACCTGTGGTGGACGAACTCCTGGACGAGCTGAACGGCGCCAGGTACTTTACGAAGCTGGATTTGCGCTCGGGATACCATCAGGTTCGCATGAACCCAGCAGACATTGAGAAGACAGCCTTTAGGACCCATGACGGCCTGTATGAGTTCACCGTCATGCCCTTTGGGCTCTGCAATGCACCGGCAACCTTCCAGGCTCTGATGAACGACTTGCTCCGGCCTTTCCTCCGACGGTTCGTTCTTGTCTTCTTTGATGACATTCTTATATATAGCAGCTCCATGGCAGAACATCTTCGACATATCCGCGCTGTCCTCACCATACTCCAGCAGCACCAGCTCTGTGTGAAGAAGTCCAAGTGCGCGTTTGCGACGACCTCCATTGCATACCTGGGTCATATCATCTCGGCCCAGGGCGTTGCCATGGACCCTGACAAGGTGAAGGCCGTGGTGGAGTGGCCTCAGCCCCGCCCAGCCCGTGTAGTCCGCGGCTTCCTTGGGCTGGCGGGCTACTACCGCAAATTTGTGCATGGATTTGGCACCATTGCTGCACCATTAACAGCGCTGCTCAAGAAGGAGGGTTTTCTCTGGTCAGAGGCGGCTGATTAGGCGTTCGCAGCACTCAAGACAGCACTCACGACGGCTCCAGTGCTGGCCCTGCCAGACTTCACCAAACCATTCTTGGTGGAATGCGACGCCTCCACCTATGGGTTTGGCGCAGTCCTGCTACAAGACCAGCATCCGATAGCATTTTTCAGCCGCCCGGTGGCTCCACGACATCAGGCCCTTGCAGCTTATGAGCGCGAGCTGATTGGTTTGGTTCTTGCCATCCGTCATTGGCGTCCTTACCTTTGGGGGCGCCGCTTTCTGGTACGGACCGACCACTTCTCCCTCAAATATCTCCTGGATCAGCGCCTCGCCACCATACCCCAGCATCATTGGGTGGGTAAACTGTTGGGGTTCGATTTCTCCGTGGAATACAAGACTGGGAGCAGCAACGTCGTGGCTGACGCCTTGTCACGCCGCGACACGGACGGCGTCAAGCTCTTCACCATCTCCAGCCCGCACTTTGACTTCGTCGACCGACTCAAACTGGCCAACGGCCAGGACCCTGCGCTGGTTGCCCTCCGGGACGAGATCACGGCGGGGCAGCGCCAGGTTCCATGGGCCGTGATTGATGGTCTCGTCACATACAAGGGGCGCCTCTACATTCCTCCTGGTGCCCCACTCTTGGAGGAGCTCCTCAATGCCGTCCACTCCGACGGCCATGAAGGAGTGCAGCGCACGCTTCATCGTCTCCGCCGCGATATCCACTCGCCCAACCTCCGCACCATTGTCCAGGATTGGGTGCGTGCGTGCACCACATGTCAACGGTTCAAATCTGAACACCTTCAGCCAGCTGGACTCCTGCTGCCTCTACCAGTGCCTACGGCAGTATGGTCCGACATCAGTATGGACTTCATTGAAGCTCTTCCAAAAATTGGCGGCAAATCTGTCATTCTCACTATCGTGGATCGCTTCAGTAAGTATGCCCATTTCCTTGCTCTGGCACACCCATATTCAGCGGAGTCGGTGGCCCAGGCGTTCTTCAGTGACATTGTTCGACTCCACGGCATTCCACAGTCCATTGTCTCGGATCGTGATCCGGTGTTCACCTCCCTCTTTTGGAAGGAATTGATGAGGCTGTCAGGGGTGAAGCTTCAGATGACCACCGCCTTTCATCCTCAATCCGATGGCCAGGCGGAGGCTGCCAATAAGGTCATCACTATGTATCTTCGCTGCCTTACCGGAGATCGACCTCGACAGTGGCTTCGCTGGCTACCTTGGGCTGAGTTTGTGTACAACACGGCGTTCCAAACAGCCCTCAAAACCACTCCGTTCACCATCGTCTACGGCAGGGACCCTCCCTCCATCAGGTCCTATGAACCGGGTGAAACCCGAGTGGCAGCAGTGGCCAAATCTATGGCTGAGCGTGAAGAATTGTTGGCTGACGCCCGCGCCCGACTGGAGCAGTCCCAGGATGTCTACCGGCGCACCTACAACAAGCACCACCGCGATCTCCGCTTCACCGTAGGGGATTGGGTGTGGCTCCGGCTTCGTCATCGTGCTCCTGCCTCCCTCCAGGGCGTCACCAGAGGCAAGCTTCGTCCACGCTTCTTCGGGCCATATCGCATTGCCGCCGTCATCAACGATGTTGCCTATCGCCTGGAGCTCCCTCCGCGTGCACGCCTCCACGATGTATTCCATGTGGGGCTCTTGAAGAAATTCGTCGGCACCCCGCCTACTGCACCACCAGCACTACCTCCTGTCCACCATGGCGCCACTCAGCCGGTTCCTGCGTGCGCTTCCCGTGCTCAGATGGCTCGTGGAGTCCGTCAGGTGCTGATCCAGTGGCAGGGCGAACCAGCGGCATCGGCAACCTGGGAAGACCTTGAAGATTTCCAGGAGCGCTATCCCTCTTTCCAGCTCGAGGACGAGCTGCTTCTCCGGGAAGGGGGAGATGTCATGTGGGGCAGGCGCTATAGCCGTAGGCCCAGGGAGCAGAGGGCTGCCAGCAAGGCAGGGATCGACCAAGCAAGCTCCAAAGGGCCTGGAGTGTGAAAGGGCCAAACTAATGTGAACGAGAGAATTGTGTGTGAAAGTGTAACAGAGGGGATTTAGCCGGCCAGGCTACCTCCTATATATATGTAAGCCAGACCTATGATGAGATTAAGAAAGAATGAAGTTAATCTCCAATCCTCTCATCTAGTTCGTCTCTAATCTCACCTCCTTCCTCCGGCAGCCAGGCAACGACCCTAGCGCCACCCTTACCTGGTTCCTACGAGCTACGCAGTCAGGGGAGCCCCCAGCCTTGGAGTGGAGGCCCTTGACATTAGTTCTGAGCAGAAATAGATTATGCTATCATGCTGCTTAGTTCAGTAGAATTACACAATCATGACCTTTTTTAGTTCCATGCACTATAGCTTTATTTGTGATTCTTATCTTTGATCATCCTGAGTCTGTATGACTGTATACAATTGTCTGTCAGCATCTGGTAGTAGTAATATCTTTTTACTTGTCCTGCCATTGTTTCAGCTTTTTTTTAATGTTATGAACTTTGAAACATTAAACTCTAATATGATGAGGGGGGAAAAACATTCTCTGCAGCTTTTTAGGGGCAGTTTACTAGCAAGACGCATTCTTGGTATTGGTGTTGGATTAAGCTAGAAAAGGTCAGAAAGTAAGTCTAATAAATGGTTATTATCAAATATAATCAATCTTTTAGGCTTCTGGCTAAGCTTCATGTTACTAGAATCAGTTAGACTTGAAACAGTCAGATTAAGCTGCATGCACCATAAACCTTTCTGTGCATTGAAATTCATCCTAGTATTTCATTTGTACTATCAACTGAACATCTTTTTTTTTTTTTTCTCCTGATGGCTCCTGGAACTAAAATCATAAATTATTATGCCTCTTGCAGATTTCTGTTTTGAGTAAGGTGAGCAAATATGGGTTAAGATTTAAGAGCGAATGTTGTGAGTGTTGTGTCATGGCTGACTATTGAGATGGCTCAGTGGCTCCTGAATTTCAGAAATGTAAATCTTGATCACGAAAGATGTGACAAGGCTGCAATCTCTTGTCTACAAAAAAAGTTCTTATGTGGGTTCTAGTCAGAGGAACAATGTATAATTGGCATTCCCTCAAGCTGGGACCTGGTTTATCGTGCCATGCTATTCTTATTGCTGTTTTGATTTTTATTTATTCATTGTACTAATTATGCGGTTGTTTTTATCAATTCTTTGCTCATCAGCAGAGCGTAGAACATTACTTCTCATGCAAATGAATGTTAGTGCAAACCGTTGGTCAAAATAGCAAGGCACTATTGTCACTATTGTCCATAAGTCCATTTACACAGATGCGAACCAGACATGGGCGTCACCAAAAAAAAAAAAAAAAAAAAAAACCAGACATGGGCGGTGAGTATATTGTGCCAGGCGTAGACATGGGCTCCGTTGTGTGTGTGTGTGTGTGGGGGGGGGGGGGGGGGGGGGGGTTGGGGTTTGTGGGGGAGGCGGGGGGTGGTTGTAGCCCAAAGCGAAAAAACCCATAACAGCACCCCACCGACCTATGCTAAGCTGAACCCTAGCCCACCTCACTCCTAGGCTTGGGGCACCTCTTGCGGTCTTGCCCTGCGCCGATTGAACCCTACACCGGTGGATGAATTCCAACAAAAAAAAAAGTCGATGTTATCTTTCTCAACTTTTGTGAAATTTTGAATTTTCATCCTAAACTCTAAAATTGGGTAAAGCATCTCCCTTAATTTAGACCGTTTGTTTTACTCACTTACTTTGTTATAAGTGGTTTGGAAGGCTTTTTATTTTGGCTAAATCTATAAAAAATCATAGTAAATCATAAAAAAAAAATCATAAAAATAGAAAGTCCAATTTATCGAGAATCTATGTGAGTAGATCTACACAATAAACATAAAATCCCGTATGTTTTAGATTAGTTTTTTTCTATAATTAATTCATAGGTGAAGTTTTTATGGTCCAATTATGGTAAAATTTTATGGTGTGCTAATTATTATATACTTTTAACTGTAGTAAAAATGTTATACTCATTGAATCATATATAACTTAGTTATAGATTTATTTAGGTTTGTGCTTGTTAAATCTAAATAAATCTATAACTAAGTTATACATAATCTCATAAGTATAAAATTTTAACTATATTTTAAGCATATAATAATTATCCCATCATAAAAAGTTTACTATAATTGGAACATGGAAACTGTAGCTATGAATTAATTACGAAAAAATCATAAATCTAAAGCTATAATAAAAATAGTACAAATTTTATACTAAAACATACCATATTATATGTTTATTGTATTCATGTAAAGTACTACAAAATTACATTTTTTTCATTTGATGATTTACTATGATTTTTTAAAGATTTAACCAAAATAAATAAAAAAAAAAGAAAAGACGACATCACCTTTAAAACTGTTTATAATCGGACGGGGAGTTAAACGAACGGTTTCAAAAGTAGGAGGTGATTTAACTGATTTTAGAGTTTAGGAAGAAAAAAATAAAGTTCTACAAAAATTGGGGAGATAATGTGGACTTTTAGCAACAAAGCTGCTTCATCTCCGCTCCTCATTTCCCTCTGCCTCGTCGCTTTCCCCAACCTGAAATAAATTTGTGTAAAGTTCTTCCACGCTCCAACACCAATCCCCGCTCCTCCATCTCCACACTCGTCTCCATCAAAACCGAAAGAATTCCACACCGGATTTCTCTTCTCCTTCGTTGCCCGGACAAGCTAGGCATGCGTCGTCGGCGTTCTTGTTGCAAACCACTAACCACCGCATAAAGCCATTGGCAACAGGGTATGGTGATCTCCCCTCCGCGCGATGCGGCTTTGATTTCTGACATCTCCTGGTTGTGGTTGGGTATTCCCTGCCATTGCGTCTTCTGATCGTTTCTTGCCCCTGCAGCGCTACGCCCGCCACCTGTTTGATAGAATGTCTCCAGGGAAAAAGAACAAAACTGCGCCTGTGGGGAGCAGCAGTAACGGCATAGATGCCCTTCCAGATTGCATCCTCGAGCACATCCTTGGTTTCCTGCCCGCGAAGGATGCCGTGAAGACGTGTGCTCGCTCGGCGCTGGCGTGACCTTTGGAAGTCAGCCACCGCCTTGAGTATCTCGTGTGTCAGCAAGTTCGATGATGATCCAGCCTCCATGATCGAGCTCCAGAGATCAGTCGACCATCTGCTACGCCTTCGTGGCTTCATGCCTGTTGAAAAGTTCAAGGTCAGCTTCGGTTGCCTGTATGGTGATGACAATGATGACACGTTTTGCCTATTCCACTGGATCCAGCACGCTATAAAGTGCCGCGTTCAGATGCTCATTCTTGAGAATGTTTACGAAGATAGCATTTATCTAGGCAGCCTGCATCTCGTCTCACAACACTTGACCAAGTTAGAGCTCATTGGGATAACACTACACAACAGTCTGTGTGACTTCTCAAGCTGTCAAGTACTGGAACATCTCGAGATTGACTGCTGCTATTGGTGGACTGTCGAGAAGATTTTATCAGAGTCCCTGAAACACCTAAGCATAAAACGTTGTGAGTTAACAGAAGACTTCCACATTCTTATTTCTACCCCGAGTCTTGTTTCACTAAGGCTAGATTGCCATTTATCCAGAGCTCCTGTTCTAGTAAGCATGCCCTTACTCAAAGAGGCTTTTGTTAGAGTTACCCATTGGAATGCATACACTGGGGAATGGGGTGATTACTCTTGGGATTGTGATTATGAGGACTGTTACTCCTGTAAAGGTATGGTAGGTGATAATAACAATAAGTGTGTGCTTCTGGAAGGTGTATCGAATGCTGTGAACATGACATTGCTACCAGAATCCATAGCGGTATGTTTACATTTCTTTCATCTTTAACTCCATTTTTTGGGTTACTTTTCATGTGGTATCTATATCCATTCTGGGCATTCATAATAAAGCTCAGCAAATGGATCCTGTAATCATTTTATTCACAATGAATATTAATTGACTTCTTTTTCTCTGTCTCCATCGTGTGCAGTTTATTTTCGACAAGGATCTGAAACAGTGTCCTACATTTAGCAAGTTAAAGACTTTGTTACTTGATGATCGATGGTGTGTGGCACCTGACTTCCCTGCACTAACTTGCATTCTCAAGCACTCACCAGTTCTAGAGAAGCTCACACTTCATCTTTTTTCCAAGGTATATATTCGTTCTCTAGATGAACTACCTCTGTCTTTGAAATTATTATACATTTGTAGATTATTCCTAGTGAACTGTTCTTGCTTACTACAGGGACCTAAACATAAGGTGGAAATGCTTGGAAGATATCATCCAATTGATGGTTCAGCTGCAGTTTCAGAATGCCTCAAGGTGGTTGAAGTCAAATGCCAAGTGGTTGATGAGAAAGTTCAGGAAGTTCTGAAATTCCTCTGTACATTTAACATATGTAAGTGAGCTAATGACATTCTTGATGTTTTCTATATTTGCGGTGGTGTTTAAATTGATTTCCTATGTATTAGTAGAAACACAATATCTTCAGTTCTTGTTACTCCTGAAATTTGTACTTGTTAATAAGTTTGACTGAAAAATAACACACTATCTGAATTAACAAGGGAGCAAAATTAACACTATTAATAAAAAAAACCAAGCCCAAAGGAAAATTCTGAATAGGCTAGTTACTAATGAACTGTGAAGGTCAAAGCAAATTGAACAGAAAAGATGAATGCAATGAATGAAGATGACCTTTACTGTTCATTAGTAACAAGCTGTTCTGGCCAAGGAGATTTAGGAGAATCCAACCAGAATCAGAATTGTTTAATCCATCCAAATGGGACCTAAATCTCTGTTGGAACCTGTGTCACTCTCTGCGTGACCACTTGGAAAATTGGTCAGAACTTTGGCTCAAGCTTGGCACTAGATATTGTTTGGAAGCCTTGCTTGGGACCTCTGTTTGGAACCTTTGCCCAGTAGAACTTGCGTTTGCGATCTTTGAATCAATCTTGACATCACAAAACTGGCCTACAGATTGGCTAACTGGATGCAACAGATCGTCTTCCCATATTGAAGTGCGTTTATCAAGACCCATTTTGTCTTATAATTTCATGCTTCTGCAACAAACTGCAAGATTGTTTTCACCAACAAAAGGAACTCTGTGTTCTCCTTAAGTTGGACATCACAAAATCCTTACGAGTTAGTTTCCTGGTTGGCTGGTCTTTTCTATTACCGGACATGAAAAATTGGGGTTTGGAGATTTGGTGTGAGCTTGCTGAATGATATTCCTAGTGAAGTTATTAGACATCGTCATTAGACATCGGCGAGGCATAAGGCAATGTGGCCCTCTTCTCCTGAGTCTCATCATATTGCTTATGGATATTTTTGGTCACATGGTGTTCACTGTCCAGGGCTTCTGAAAAGGTGTTGCTGTAACCTCTCTTCTCTCAGAATATTCAACATCGGATCTCTACGGATATTGTGGTCATCTTCGTCCTGTCAGTAGCTAATGACTTTGATATGGTGCTTGATATCTTTAAGTGTTTTGGAGATGCTTCAAATCTCAATTAATGTTCAGAAGAGCAATGTGTATCCTATCCAGTGTTCATATATAGGATGTATGATTCAAGATCGTTTACCCTGTAGCCTGCATGATTTTCCTTGCAAGTATCTTGGGATACCCATCTCATCACAGAAATTGGGAAACGCTCAAATCGAACCTATCATCAACTGCATTGCGGACCATTTACCTGGCTGGAAAGGCTGATTTGATGATAAGAGCTGGCCAGGAAGATCATGTTCAATATGGCCTAACATCTGTGCTTATCTATGTCACCTCGACCATTGACTTGTTACCATGTGCCACCAAGGGTGTAGATATAATATGAAGTTTCCTTTGGAAAGGAAGGACCACAAGGGTGTCCATTGTGTTATTGCTTGCGACAAGGTCCAGCAACCATGTGAGCTTGGTAGCGTATGCATTTCTTATCTTAAAAGCTCTGGTTGGGTTCTCAAGTTTTTGCAGTGGCGATCGCTCCAACAAAACTGAGCCTAATAGGCCCTAGTCGACATTCTTAGTCCAAGTGCATAAATGTGTGGTCTTTGTTTTCTGTGGCCGTCAAGACCGAGATTGGCAGTGGAGGAGGGACAGGTGGCAATTAGTTGATCTGGCAGCTCAATTGGTAGATGATGTTCCCACAAGAAAACTTATCGTACAAGCTTGAAGCACGAACCAGTCACAACTGGATCAGAGATATTCAAGCGGCACTTTTGCTGAATAGTTGGACTTATGGGACATCTTGTCAGACATTGTATTGCAGCCAGTTGTTGATGACACACTGATGGAGGCAGGCTTACCCCTTTGGGACAATATTCAGCAAAATCATCATATGAGGGATTCTTTCAAGGTTCTATCCAATTTCGTTCATGTGAACACATCTTGAAGCTCTGGGTTGAAGAAAAGTGGCGGTTCATTGTTTGATTTGTGGCGCAAGTGCTGGACCGCTGATCAGCTTGCTCGATGATGCTTACCACATCTAGAGTTATCTGTTGGCCCACAAACTGATCCCAAGGTGAGCAAGACCTGCTCAACTTCCTTCTCACTCCCTGAACCAAGGTAGAAGAAGAGCCTTGAGCTCAAACACACACACATACCCTGTCCACAGCAGTGGCTGAACCTGAAACTCTGAATGTTGTGGCAAATGAACTGCCTTTTCCCATTGCATTGCAAGTGTATAAGTACTAGTTAGCTATCAACTGAATGTTGTGGCAAAGCTCGCCGGCGTGCTCAATCCGTGGCAGCCCAGTCACCATCTTCCCAAGCCTCGCCAGGGCGTCGAAGCTGATGTGCCCGAGTCGCCCGTGCCAGAGCCACGGCTCCTCTGTGCCCTGTGGTGTCAAACACACCGGCTGTTCTACCTTGAGATCGAGGAGGTAGAGGCGGTTGCGGGAGCGCGTCACCTTGGCAAGCATACGCCGCTCCCTGTCCCTGATCCGCAGCACGCCGTCGCAAATCAAGACCTCGCTGCCGCGCTCGTCAAGCTGTTCGAGGCTGATGATGCTTGAGCGCAGCTCCGGGATGAAGTATACGTCGGTGAGTGCTCGGTGCTCACCGTTCCGGCACCAGAAGAGGACGGTGCCACGGCCTCGGATGTGCACCCTGGAACCATCGCCAAACTTCACGATTCCGGCAGCCACTTCGTCGAGCTCGGAGAAGGCAGCGCGGCACCCAGTCATGTGGTTGCTTGCGCCAGAATCGAGGTACCACCTCTGCTCTAGCTCGTCGCTGACTACGCCCAGGTGGACTTGCGCGCGCGTCTCGCCAAGTTCGACGGCCTGCGACGCAGTCCCCTGCTCCGCTTCCGCCTCCTCTGCTTCGCCGTCCTGCAGCACGCAGTGCTCCGCCATCATGAGTGCCAGCTCGTCGTCACTGTCCGCCTGAGCCAGGTGCGCCTCCTTCTCCGGCTTCTTCTCCGAGCATTCCCGCGCCCAATGCCCAACCTTGCCACAGCGCCTGCAGGCATTGGGGTCGACATTCTTCTTCTTCTTGTCTCCCGGCGGCTTGCCGCGCCGCTTGTCGCCGCGATTTCCGCCGCGCCTGGAGCCTTCCCCGGTCCGCCGCCTCTCCTTCACGCGCGCAGACCACTCCTCCTCGGTTAGCAGCAGCTTGCCACCATCATTCTCCTTGTCCAGTGTCGCCGGCGTGCGATCCTCCACCGCGCGCAGCCGCCTCGTCACGTCCTCGAGGGAGATCGTGGCGAGGTCCAGCATTGTCTCGATGGAGAGCGTGAGCTGGGAGTACTTGTTGGGGACGACTCGAAGCAGCTTGGAGACGACATCTTCCTCGTCCATCGCCTTGCTGAGCGTTGCCATCTCGCTGACCAGCGACTGCAGCCGGAGCGCGAAGTCCCCCACCGATTCGCCGACGCGAAACTTGAGGTCATCGAACTGCCGGTGCATCTGCTGCACCTTGGTCTTCTTGGCTCGGTTAGAGCCGATGCGGAACGAGGCAAGCATGTCCCACGCCTCCTTTGCTGTCTTCTTCTCCCCGATCGCCTGATGGAACTCTAGCGGCGTGGCCACGAGCAGCGCCTCCATGGCTCCCACCTCTGCTTCCTCATCCGCGTCGCTGGTGTCCATGGCTTGCCAGCACTTGCGGGCGCGCAGCTTCCACTTCATCTGCACCGCCCACTCGCCGTAGTTGGTGCAGGTGAGCTGTGGCCACGACGTGCCAGCCACCTCCCGCACTGTCCGCACCTCCATTCTGGGCTGGGGGACCACAATCTCCTTGTCCTTGGAGCCCCTGGCCCCCTTGCCGCCCTTAGGAGAGTCGTCACTCATCACCGGCGGTTAAGCACAGCAATGGCAACATCTTGCAACTCTGATACCAGCTGTTGGCCCACAAACTGATCCCAAGGTGAGCAAGACCTGCTCACCTTCCTTCTCACTCCCTGAACCAAGGTAGAAGAGCCTTGAGCTCAGACACACACACACACACACACACACACACACACCCTGTCCACGGTTCAGCAGCGGCTGAACCTGAAACTCTGAATGTTGTGGCAAATGAACTGCCTTTTCCCATTGCATTGCAAGTGTATAAGTATTAGTTAGCTATCAACTACATGGTACAAAAGGGTATGGCTGAGTACAGCCCCTCTACTCTAGTACTATTGCATACATCACCCACTACCAACTAGTGATGATGCAAATACCAACTACTGTACTGCAATTGATCTATTGCCATACTGCTACAGCTGACCACTAGCTGGTCCTTGAGAAATGAGGGAGACAGCAGGAGATTACATGTAACATTATCCCCTATGTGATGAGGCTGAGGAGACCGCATTGATCATTTGCTCACCATGTATTGATCATTTGTTATTCCTTTTGTCAATATTTAATAAAAACCCAGTAGGGGGTGACCCCTCCTGTTTACCTCAAAAAAACCATGTATTTGCATCTTGTCCAGTCTTCTTCAGTTGGGCTTCAAACTCTTTGACCTTCAATCGAGGAAATGTCCTGGATTGGTGGAGCAGGGTTAACGATGTTGTTGCTGGCCCAGATTCTCAGTACTTCAAGGACTCAATTCCCTCATTATTCTTGGTTCATGGACCCTTTGGAAGAACTGGAACCATTTTTAACTTCAATGGTGATAACGCAAATGTGGCTTATGCTTTGATAGTAGCTGAAGAGGAGGCGCAGGTTTGAGGGATGACTGAGGCTCAAGGGATTTCCCTTAATTATCCTAGTTCCTGAGGTTTAGCTCTAGTATGTTGGTTGTATCTTGTTTTTTCTCCATGGGCATGAATATAATCTAAGAACCCATGATGTATATAGGTGGGTGTACTTGGAGTTTCTACCCCTTCTTAAGGAGCTTTTCTCCATTTTCGAGTCAACGATCATATCCTGCCACTTTATTAAAGATCACAGACTACGTATGGGCCTACAGGGGCTTTGTTGCAGGCTGATTCCCCAACAGTCAGCTTCAAACAGAATTTAGAGCGGTTTGCTGTTGAAATATTAGTTCTTGTTACCATTTCTTTACTGTTGTGAGTATTAAATTTCTTTTAGTGCTAACTAGTCATCATATAGCATTTGAAGTCTTTGTTTAGTAATTACGCATCTTATTTTCTAAACATAAAATCTGTCTCTGAACCATTGTTTCTTTTCACCATTGTACAGGTTTCATTTTCAAGTAGGTGGGGAAAATTCTGCTTTTTAAGGAATTACCATCTTCACAGTTTCGAAATGTAAGACTAAAGTCGGCTAAATTATTTGACAAGGTTTTTATCAGTTATCTAGTCTCTGGATGTTCCAAGTCAAGTAGGGTTGGTGAATAGACATGGCAATATCGTTTGTTCTACTTGGACTATATTGTTATGTTACTTACATTGTCACTTAATGTTCCTGTTATATGGACTTACTACTGAGCTACTTTCAACGAGTGGTATGGTTTCACCACGCCTGCTCTTTTTATCTATGCCTTACTGTAACAATCCACATTTGGGGGAATATGTAGGACATGGACATTCTGTAATCGTGCTAGCCAACTGGTGGCTTGCCTATAAATACCAGGTCGATGTAACCGAGATGAGGAAAAAGGGAAATTCAAGCCCTATAACTACCATGTTCCTTGCTCTTGTCAATTGTCCGAACTGTGTTAGTTCTCTATCTGCACGGAAACAGGTACCCTATTTGCACTGGAACACAAACTATAGATCTCCTTTACGTAACTATGTTTTCCCTTTATTTGTGCATTCTTTAGGGGCAGGTACATCGCTCTTGTCTCGTAGATGGTCTTATGTACTGCCACATAAATTTAAGACGACTTAATAGACAATACGTACATTGGTTGTTTTTAAGTTGTCTCACGGATTCACAATTTCTTTTATGGAAGAATAAATTTAAGTTATAACTTGTATGGTAACATCTTATACAATTGTATAATAGTTATCTTACAGTTCTGAATTTTAGCTTGTGATGTGGTTACCATCTCTTTCTCTCTCATCTCTCTTTTCTATACATCAGAAAAACTCATACATGTAAGACAGAGTATGAGACCATTGACTGTAACAATATACTTGTCCTAAGGAATCACATGTCTTACTGCTCAATCAAAAGGGATCTTAATGAAAAAAAGAACAGGAAAAATCTAAATCACGAGAGTCCAATAGACTACTCTAAATGCTGTTCCCCACCTTCCCGCCTCTCACCACTTATCACGTAACTATTTTTTACAATTGCTTATGCACATACACAACAAAAAGGATATGTAGACTAGGACCATGAACGAGCAGTGATAGGTGAATCGATAGTGATAGTCCACCTATCACTACTAGTTGTAGTCACAAACCGACAGTGATAGGCTGCTTTGTCAAAACAATTTCATAATTTTTCGTACGAAGTAAGATAAGCTTTATATCGAAATTGTCGATTTTAAAGAGATCTAAAGTATTGTAGTTGACGACTTTGAATTTGAGATGGTTTACATGTCTAAATATTCAATATTAGTTGTCAAATCAGATTTAAGATGGTTAACAATATTGAATGGAGACAAAGTCAACATTAAAGTTGTCGCACTAGACGAGATCTATAATTTTGTAGATAAGAACATTTTCATTTGAAATCATTTAGAGTGTAAAATATACAATATAAAATTTAGAATTGTGTAGTTAAAAGAACAACACTAGTATATAGTTACAACTGTTGCGTATATGGCTCAATTGGTATAGATACTCGAGGGAACATAAACATTGATGTCTTGAGTTCCAATCATAGAAACACATTTTTCATAGTGATATTAGGTGAAATTGCACACCCTAATTTTTTTTGTTAAAATTGGAATATTTAATACATAGGCAATATAACTCATCATACAATATATAAGCAATACAACTCATTAGCAATCCTAGCAACACCCTGGCATATACAACACATAGGCAATATAACTCATCATACAATACATAAGCAATACAACTCATTAGCAACCCTAGCAACACTCTGACACATACAACACATAAACTATACAACCCATCATACATTAGAGATACTAGCAAACGTGCTCATGTGGTGCAAATTGGACCTCGTATCATCATTAGGTGTGAGTTGTTCTTGGACCCATAATAAACTCTGTCTTGTATGCTGCCATCAAGGTCTTCTACATGTAAAAACTAGATATTTATCTGGTTAGACCAATATGTTAGGCAATTCCACTTAGTCATCTCCAATACACATCAATCAATCAAGCTTAATTTCTAAGGTTTGAACACGATGTTTATTTAGGATTCTAATTTCAATACAATCAAGGGTCTAGGTAAATATCTAGTCATAAAAGAGCACAAAGTAGTGGACAATCATAATAAATCATCTCAAATGAATACTAAGGTATAAACGTAAAATGAACTTGTGCTTTTAACTTTATTTAGATTAAACTTTTGATAGTGAGTTAGTTACCAAAATAGAATAGTAGTTTTGTTATTATCGAATCATATTGAGTAGATTCAAACTTTTTAGAAACAATTCGATGGGATATAAGTCAGACTAGTAAATGTGTCCGTGCGTTGCTACAGGTGAATGTTAAATTATTCAGTTCAATGTGTATATATTTTTGTTTAATTTTTATTAAAAGTATTCTTAAATCTAGGGAGATGGACGGAAAAAATAAATGGACAAAAAAAATAGGCTGAAATTTTACTTCTTTATTATTTAATTAAATTAAATATTAAATATTATATAGGTAATAGATAATAGATATAAAAGATTTGCATTGTTGTGGTAAGATTGGATTTCTGATGGATTTTACTTGGATTTGTCTGTATATGTAACTACAGACATATATATTGCCACCGTATGGGCCAATGCCCTAGATGAGCGCCCGTGGAAACCTTGCCTCGCCGGAGAACCTCCGCACACAGGAACCCTCGCGTCTGGGGACGGGACCCAGTCTTCCTCCGACCCAGATCGTCGTACCTCCGTCTGATCCTTTTGTCCGTCCCCTAGCGTCGGCGCTCACAACCTGTTCGACGGTATGCGTCCAGAGAAAAAGGGCAAGCCCGTGCCCGTGGCGAGCGGCAGCGACAGCGGCGGCATAGATGTGCTCCCAGATGACATCCTGGAGCACATCCTCGGCTTCCTGCCTGCAGAGGAGGCCGGCCGGACGTCCGTGCTAGCGTGGCGCTGGCGCCACCGGTGGAAGTTTGCCACGGCCCTGAACGTGACGTGCATCATCAAGAATTACAGCCACCGGTGGAACGAAAACGTCTTGGAAGAATGCCAGAAGGCTGTCGACGACATGCTGCGCCTCCGTGGGCACGCGCCTCTTGAAGCATGTCACCTCACGTTTGGTTGCTTCTACAGGGACGTCGACGTGCTCTGCCTGAATCGCTGGGTCCGGCATGTCGTGATGTGTCAAGTTCAGAGGTTCAGGCTCGAGAACTTTAACTTCGGTGAGGCCTTGATGCTGGATGACCTGCCTCTCGTGTCACGGCACTTGACAAAGCTAGAGCTCGTTGGCATAGAGTTAAACAACGAATTCTGTGACTTCTCAGGCTGTCCGGCGCTGCAACATCTCGATATTGCCCATTGCGGTCTGTGGAATGCCAAAAGGCTCTCATCGGAGTCCATGAAAAGCCTAAGCATCATGAATTGTGATTCCAGTACGGAGTTCAACACTCTTCTTATTCTTGTCCCAAGTCTTGAGTCACTAAATCTAGATAGCCATCTGTACATGCCTCCTATTCTAGGGAGTATGCCATCATTGAAGAAGGCATTTGTGAGAGCTCCTGTTGATGAGTATTGTGGTTACGAGGGAAGTGAAGGGTTGGATAGTCACTCTTGTCATATTATGGAAGAACTGGATAAGAAGTGTTTTTTTTTTTGGATGGCCTATCGAACGCTGAGAATTTGGCATTGCTATCTGACACGACAGTGGTATGTCACACTTACATATTTACCAGTTGTTCCTCTGTCCAATTTCTGTCCTCTTGGGAACACTTCATCATATTCAGGCTGAGTATTATCTCATCACTCTTTTGTCTGCATTTCGTCCAGTTTATTTTTGAGAAGGATTTGAAACAGTGTCCAACATTTAGAAACTTAAAGACTCTGCTACTCGATGATAGCTGGTGTGTGGCTCCTCATTTCCTTGCGTTAACATGCATTCTCAAGCAATCACCAGTTCTGGAGAAGCTCACACTTGAACTTAATTCCTGGGTATGTAGGTGTTTCTAAATTGATTTCTTGTGCCTTGTGAAAATAATTAATTATGCCCTTGTTTATTAAAATTTGTGAAATTCTTTTGTCCTATAGGGCCTGAACACAAAGCGGAAATAATTGGAGGGTACCATCCAATGGATGGATCAACTAGAAAGTTCGAGCACCTCCGGGCAGTCGAAGTCAAATGTGAAGTGGTTGATGAGAAAGCTCACAAAGTTTTGCAGTTATTATGTACATTTAACTTATGTAAGTGAACTGTAGACGCTCTTGATTCTACCCATATCACTGAAATTTGATTTAATATATATGTGGAAACAAGAATTGGATGAAATCAATCCTTTCTTACAAAAACATAGACTAAACTGGGTACATAGATGGATTAAGAAATTGGAAGCCAACAGTGCATTAAACTTAACATGATATAGATCATCAGGTGTTGATAATTCAGAATACTGCTAACTATTTTAGAACAGTAACACAAATTTAACAGAAGTCCTGTCAGCAAGTCGAAAGATGTAACTATCTTGTTCAATATTGTTCTTGAATTTAGTACCTTCTTTATCCTCGTTCCCAGACACTTTGTTTGATTTTCCTTCTGCATACCACTTGCATTTCTGAAAGGAAAATGTAGTTACCACTTTTTTGAACCCTTCTAGTCTTGTAATTTAGTCTGTTCACCCTGTAGTATTCTGATGCATGTGGCACCATCTCATTGTTCATGTATAACCTGTCTGTTTAATATTTATACTGTGATTCCCATTAGTTCAATTTTTCATTGGTGTGATGTATATTGTATTAGATATAACTTTCCGTAGTTTACTTTTGGTGTGATTCCCATTAGTCTGTATACTTTTGCATACTCTGATTTCATACTTATACATTGCATGTGCCAGCATTTTAAGTTTCTTTGTCAACAGCTGAGTGTTTTTACTCTGCATATATAGCATCTCCATCTAACCTTATTGTACCTTCTAATTATTGTCTGCAGGTTTCATTTTCAAGTAGACACGCAAAAAACGGATCTAACTACTAGGGTCCCTTGAATTCGGAGGACTTAAGACTGATCAAGTTTCAGTAGGTTGCCAGCTGCTGTCGTCCTGCTGCTGATTCCAGTCATTGGATTGCGTGAAGTTATTTTGTTTTATAACTTGTTGAGATGAGCTTTCATTGTGCCATTTTACTTCTGCTCCACCATTTTTGTCGACTTGCTAAACACTCACGATAGTCAACGTATATTACTGGAGCTCAATCTCTACTAGTAGCATATGGAGAGTGAGTATGGAGATGTCTTGGTTTGTAAGCAATATACGTGACAATATGCGTGAAACCTTCTTAATTTTTATCATGGTATCAACATGTAATATCATATCAATATGTAATATCATGACATACTGACAAGTTTTATGAATTTCAGAATTCATTTGCATTTTATAGAATTTAAAAACAATTTGCCCGCAAGTTTATGCTCATGTTTCGTGAACAAGGTGTTCGAAATTTATAGTCTGTTTCTGGATACAGCCTCACATTACACTCAATAACATAAATAGTATTTTTTTCATTCATTATATTCCATTAATTGATGTACTTGCAGTTAAACTTGCATTTTCCAAAACAATTCAATTAAATGAAATAGATTAAAGAAATATGGCAAACACATCGAAAAATGTGCCAGATTTAAATATGTAGTCCTAGGTAGTATACAAAGATAGCAGAAAAAGTTTAGGAGCAAAAAAAAAAGAATAACAAAGGCAAGTGCCAAATGTTGATGCTTAGCAAATATTAATGGCAGGTGACCACCTCTTTTGCCACCGTGAGCCTTTTTGTCGAGTGTCAGGAACTTAGCAATGGTGTATTTTGCTTTTTTTGCCGAGCACTAGACACTCAACAAATCGCCACTTCGCCGAGTGCCCATGAATTGGCCCTCAGCAAAGTTTTGGGCACTCGGCAAGGGCATTGGTTTCCGGTAGTGTTGTATGGTAAAATATAATCTAAGGTCTATGTGAAAAATATGGCAAACACATCGAGAATGTGCTAGATTTAAACACGTAGTCCCAGGTATTATACAAGGACAGTAGAAAAAGTTTGGGCGCAAAAATAAAAGAAATAAGAAAGATTTGGCAAGTGCCAGGAGAACTCAGCAAAAGCTACCTTTACCGAGTGTCAGATATTGACGCTCGGCAAATATTAACAAGTGATGGCCTTTTGCGTTCGTCAGCCTTTGTCAAGTGTCCGGGTTGGCCGAGTGTTTATTTTTCCTAGCACCAGACCCTCGTCAAAATACACCACCTTTGCTGACTGGGACGCTCGGCAAACCGCCACTTTGCCGTCGGCAAAGGCATGGTTTTCCAGTAGTGTTTTATGGCAAAATATAATCTAGGGTCTATGTGAACATCTGGTCATAAATCAGCACAAAGTAGTAGACAATTCAAATAAGTCATCTCAAATGAATTATCACTTATAATTTACTAAATTATAAGGTGCAAGAGCATCTCCAAAAGACTCTTTATATCCTTTCTAATTTACAGAAATAGAGATTTGGTGAAAAATATTCTCCTATAATCTCTTTAATTGGATCTCCAAATGTAAACCTCCTCTATTCGTATTTCTTGCTAGTTATGACGAGTGAAAATGGCTCTCTAGAGGACAAAAAAGATATAGAAAATAATTAGACAGTACATAGATATAGAAAACAACTTTTACTCAAATGACTCTCTAGATGTTAACTTAGAGATTAAATTTAGAAAGACTTGTAGGATGATTTAAATGTGAAATGAAGGTGTAATTTTCAATTTCGGTTATATCTTTTGTTTGTATTGTGGTAGGATTGGACTTTCAATTTCTTTCTCATGCATGTTAATTGGAATTTGTCTATGTAACCATAAATATATATTCACTAGTACACAAAGCATTTATCTTGACGGTAGGGATTTATTTTCACCGGGCGGTTTTAGCTTAGAGACGCCACTTTGGAAATCGTCAAGCGGCCCCTGACTTTAGAACCGCCCGTTGGAAAGGGCTAGCTTGGCGGTTCCTTAAGAGAACCGCCGGTGTAAATGGCGTCATTTACACCTGGCGGTTGACTTAAGGAACTGCCAGTGCTAATGAATATTTTCACTGGCGGTTTCCTTATGTCAACTGCCAGTGAAAATGGAGCTATTTTCACAGGCGGTTTCCTTAAGTGAACCGCCAGTGATGATCTTCTCCTATATATACCCCCCCTTCTTCCTCCCCACCACACGACCAACAGAGCTGTAGCTCGACAAGTTCTTCCATGAAAGAGCTTTGGAGGTCCAGATTTCACTAAATACAGGGGGGAGGTTTTGCTCTTGATTTCTTCGGAGGAGGTGACTAAAAAGGTTAGTTTATGTGTTTCTTGCCTCATTTCCCCATTCTTGCTCAATCCCACCTACATTTGAGATCTAGGGTTTCACCTCATGTGAGAGAGAGAAGAGTAGCTAGGTTTTTTTTTCTCCATAATTCTAGTCACTATTTTTCTAGGGTTTTCCTTTATTTTAATATTTAGTTATATTTAGTTTAATTAGCAATTAGTGATGTTTTTTAGTGGTGATTTTTTAATTATGGTTTCATTAAATTTTAGTTACTCTTATTTAATTATTAATTAAAGTGTTATATTGATGCTTGCAATTAGTGTTTGCTTAATTATGTAGTTATGTTTTGTTTAATATAATATGTAGTTATGTTTTTTTAAATCAAGTAGTGGTGAGGCTTTCATTAGGGTTTAATTTACTATATTTAGTTCATTTAGTTGTGTTTAATTTTTTTAATTTCTAGTTTATTTGTCATATTGATGCTTGAAAATTAGTTTCTCTTTAATTGTTAAGTTTTGTTTTATTAAATTAAGCAAAGTGGTTAGGCTTTCATTTGGGTTTCATTAAGTAGTCCTCCTTTATTTTTTAGGATTTCATATAATAAAATGATGCTTTAATTTATTATGTTTAGTTCATTTAGTTGTGTTTAGTGTTTTTTATTTACTAGTTTATTTGTCATATTGATGATTAAAAATTATTTTCTCTTTAATTATTAAGTTATGTCTTGTTAAATTAAGCAAGTGGTTAGTCTTCCTTTTGTTTTTAGGATTTCATCTAATAAAATGATGCTTTAATTATTTACTATGGCTTTATTTATTATTGAGAGGCGTATTTATTTAACTAGTTGTTTTAACTATATGTAGCCCAGACGTGTGTTATTTGAGAAATATATAAGCGAGGAGTTCTTTTCATCTATAATCCATTGAAGGAGTTTGCTGATCATCTTAAAGGTTTGTTAGTAATTATCACAGAACATTAATGTCTCCTTTGTAGAGATTACATTATTTGAATATATTAAACTCTATAACAGGTGACAATGGACATGAGCATTTTGGATGTATAACTTAGACGAGTAGATCCATCCTACGTACTTGAGGTCCGTAGGTTTATCGATGACTAAAAATCATGCATTGAGAACACAGACGAAGCACATATGTTGTCCTTGCGCTTGACTGCAGAAATCTTGTTGTTTTTGAAGACACAAGTCCAATCATGGCTCATGTGGTCTGTCGAGGATTTATGAATGATTACTTGATTTGGACAAAGCATGGGGAGGGAAGCTCTGCAATGTATGTAGCTGAAGATCCTGTTAGTGACATTGGCAATGGTCCAGATATGCTTGTTGACGATGTATACCAGTTCGGACATGAGATAGAACACCATTGTCCCCAAGAGAGTGAACATGTTGTGCCCGATGTTCATGATGATGATGATGCAAATGTTGGAGGATCCGATGCCAACAGAACTCAGGTGGATGATGAAGACGCAGAATTGATGGCTGCACTATTGCATCGTCATACGGATCCATCAATGTTTTTCATGAAAGGGATGAAGGTCTTAGAGCAGGCAGCAGCAGAGCCCTTGTACGATGAGAGTAAGGGTTGCACCAAAGAGTTCACGATATTACGGTCTGTGCTTAAGTTGATGTTGAAGGCTAGGTACGGATGGTCCGATACCAGCTTCGATGCATTGTTGAGTACTCTTAGAGATATGCTTCCAAAGGAGAACAAAGTGCCTGCTAACACTTACTATGCAAAGAAGCTAATCAGTCCGCTTACTATGGGTGTCCAGAAGATCCACGCGTGCAGAAACCACTGTATCTTATATCGAGGTGATTACAAAGACTTGGATAACTGTCCAAATTGTAGTGCAAGTCGGTACAAGACGAAAAAAGACTATCTACAAGAGCAGAATGCAACTTCCATTTCCAAAGGGAAGAAGAGAAAGAAGACCCAACAGAGTTCAAAAATCTGCAACAAAGAAAATAAAGAAGAAGACTATTATGCCAAGAGAAGGGTTCCAGCTTTAGTGATGTGGTATCTTCCAGTAGTTGATCGTCTGCGGTGTTTGTTTGTAAACCCTGAGGATGTAGAGCTTATGACCTGGCATGCTTCTGAGAAGCACAAAGTAGATGGAAATCTTCGACAACCTGCCGATGGGAAGCAATGGCAAAAATTCAATGCTGACCACCCAGAGTTTGCTAAGGAGACAAGAAATGTTTGGTTCGCACTATGTACTGACGGAATGAATCCCTTCGCCGAAAAGAGCAGCACGCATAGCACATGGCCGGTGCTCCTCACTATCTACAACCTCCCTCCACACTTGTTGCAGAAGCGCAAATACCTTTTGCTGACCATTCTTATTTCTGGACCTACACAACCTGGTGTTGATATGGATGTATTCTTGGAGCCATTAATGGAGAAAATGAGAATATTGTGGGATACAGGTGTCGCCATGTTGGACGAATACCGGAAAGAGTCATTCACACTAAGAGCAATTATTTTTGTTACGATCAACGATTACCCAGCTCTCTTTGTATTGTCAGGACAGTTCAAGGGTAAGGTCGGTTGTGTAGTATGCTTGGATGAAACTTTTTATGTGTCCCTCAGTGCCTCCAACAAGATAGTATACATGAGACACAGGCGTTTCTTATCGATAGGACATAGGTACCGCTTTGCGAAAGATGGATAGATACTTTGACAATCACGACGAAACAAGGTCCCTTTGCTCCATCGGGTAATAGTAAAGGTCAAAGAGTGTATGAGATAGTTAAGAACATCAAGTTTGTATTTGGCAAGAAGACAAAAGATGGAAAAGCAAGAAAGGATGTGAAGCCAACTCCTGGAGCTACATTTAAGAAGATGTCAATTTTCTTCAAGTATTTGCCATATTGGAAAGAGCTTGACATACGGCACGCGGTGGATGGTATGCACATTCAAAAGAATGTGTTTGAAAGCATAATTGGTACGTTGCTAGATATAAAGGGTAAGACAAAGGAAGGATTGAGTTCACGTCGGGACTGGTCAATTTGAAGATAAAACCAGAACTTCATCCGGTCTTTGCTAGATAATGGAAAGTACCACCTCCCGGCAGCAAGCTACAACCTCACTACGGATGAGAAACATGCGATGTGTGTTTGGTTGAAGAAATTGAAAGTTCCAGCTAGATTTTGCTCTAACATTAAGAGCATTGTGTCAATGAAGGATCTTACAATAACCAACTACAACTCACATGATTGTCATATGATGTTGACAACTTTTCTCCCTATTGCCATCGGGGCAATAAGCCCGGTGTTCTTAAAGATGGCAATCACCACGGTTATCTTTGCTTTTTTAATGAGATATCACGAAGGTAATTGACCGAGAGCGGTTGGAGTCTCTTGAGGAATTCACAGTTGAGGCGAGTGTCACGGCTTGAGATGTGTTTCCCACCATCTTTCTTTGATATAATGGTACACCTTGTCGTGCATTTGGTGCCACAAATACAGGCTTTGGGTCCCATGTACTTGCATGAGATGTGGACGTATGAACATTTCATGTCAATATTGAATGGGTGCGTATCCACTCGTGCTCGTCCCCGAGGCCTCCATAATAGAGGGATACACTACCGAAGAGGCCATTGATTACGGAGGTCCATTCTGCAATAATTTCCTAAAAGACCAGATTGCAATAGGTTTGCCTCCCCCCGACATGAGGGGCGGACTACATGGGGTGTGGGAGGATGGGGCGAAAATCATTCATCCCATTAGACTATAATGTAGTCCTCGAAGCGCATCATAGCATCATGCATCAGCTCTCGATAATGGAGCCTCTGATCACACAACACCTAGAAGAGCTAAGCGATCAAAACCCTGGGCAAACAGAGGATTGGCTATCAAAGGAACACAAGCGTCGATTCACTTCATGGCTAATGGAGCAGAACATTCCAAATGGAGAAACAATTGAGCAACAAACAATCAAGAGGTTGGCAGCTGGACCATCTCGGCAGGTCACATCATGGCAGACCTATGACATTAGTGGCTTCATGTTTTGTACCACTTCTAGGGACAAAAAGAGCATGACGTAAAACAGTGGTGTTCGTTGCGAGGCAATAGATGATTCAAATGAAAACGCTACATACTATGGCTTCATTGAGGAGATATGGGAACTAGACTATGATTCATTTAAGACGCCCGTGTTTCGATGCCAATGGGTTGATGACAAACATGTCACAGTGGACAACTATGGCCTGAGAGTTCTTGATCTAAGTAAAGTAGGCTACAAGGATGATCCCTGCATCCTTGCTATCCGTGCTGCACAGGTCTTCTATGCCGAACAGATCCTTTCTAAGGAAGAGAAGAAAAGTAGCGACAAGACCAAGCATATAGTTCTTTCTGGAAAGCAACAAGGCTTAGGAGTTGATGGTGTAATTGACCTAGATGACTTCAACCATTTTGGGCACATGTCTCTCTTTGAAGATCATCCTTTGAAGATAAAGAATGTTTATCCCTAAAAATTCATTGCCATGGGTGCGCCACGATAAAGAAGGCAGAACAGTAGCTGGCTAGCTAGATAGTTTATATTAGTTAAATATCAGTCAATATCATGTGTAACAATTTGTCAGATATAATTTGTACTCATAAATTAGTCTCGCTTGGTACTGCTCTTCAACTTATTTTAGTCCTTTTCTTTCTATCTATTTAAGTTTTTTTTCTTTCTACTTGTACTTGTTTAAGTGATTTAATATGATTGTATGTGTTTGATTAAATAAAAAAAAGAAACACCCTAAAAGAAATTACCATAAAGAATTAACCTACAAAAAATAAAGAAAAAAAAGTCTAAATAATATAGTACAAGAAATATACTAAAAGAATTAACCAACAAGATATAATCTACAAGAAGTAACAACAAAGAAACAACCTAAAAGAAATTACCTTAAAGAATTAACCTATTAAAAATAACGAAAAAGAAATAGTCTAAATAATATAGTACAAGAAATATACTATAAAAATTAACCTAAAAAGAATATATAAAAAAGAAATAACCTAAAAGGAATTACCTAACACAAATAACTTACAATACACTAAAACAATTGCTACCGTCGGTTGGTAATACCAACCGCCAAATTGCAAATTCATCTCTTGGCGGTTGGTAATACCAACCGCCGAATTATCATCATCTCTTGGCGGTTGATATTACCAACCGCCTTTGTAAAACCGCTTTCTACAGGCGGTTGATAATATCGCCCGCCGGTAGAGATCGTCCCTCTATAAATACCGGCTTGGCGGGTCCGAATTTTTTAAGTCCGGTGGGCGCGATTTTTTTGTAACGACGCCGTCCAGCTGCCATCGCCGCCGCCACCCCCGCCGCCAGCGCCCTCTCCCCGGCAGAGCGAGCGCCGCCAGCCACCAACGACTTGTCCTCATCTCCGCCCGCCCGTTCACCGGGCGTTTCCGCCTCTCCATTTCCGGCCGCCGCCGCCGCCTGCGGCGTTTGGCCGCGGCGCCGCCGCCATAACCGCCGGGCGCCGCCACCGGAAGATGTAAGGCGGCTGGAGCCCCTTAACCCTCGGCGAGCAGCGCCCCCGCCGTGGCTTTCGGCCGCCCCGCGCTGGCCATGGTCGTGGCGGCTCCGCCCCGCGCCGCCCCCGCGGTGCCTGCCGCCCGCCCCGCGTTAGGTCGCTTCTTTGAAATTTGGGCCAGCGTCACTGCGCTTTGGGCCTTGTTGGGCCCTAAAAGCCCAACAGTGGCCTTTTTTTTTTTTTTGTTTTAATTAATAAAATTAGTAATAATTAGTAAAAGCCCAACAGTGGCCTAATGGGTATATGTAATAATTATTACTATTAAGTATTAATTAGTATTAATTAGTACCATTAAGTATAATTAGTACCATTAAGTAAAATTAGTAAATAGTACTTTTATTAATTGTATTAAGTAATAATATTAAGTAAAACTAGTAAATATTAATTATAATAATTATTACAATTAGTAAATATTATTTGTATTAATTAGTAATGGCAATGTATGTGCCAAGTACTTTGTATTAATGACATGTGTAATTTGCAATGTAATTTGCACTTTGTATAAATACAAACTATTAATTGTATCAATTATTAATTGTTTCAATTTATAATTGTATTAATGACATGTGTAAATATTTGTTGTGATTATATCCTCGCTCATGATTGCATGAACCCTAATATTATTCTCTTATTCTTTTGTAAATGTTTAAGTATTAAATGCAAATATTAATGGTTCAAATATTAATTTCTGATCAACAACCGCGATAGCCGGCATCGAATCGTTGTGCCTCCATCTTCTCATCTATCTTTGTCGCCCTCGATTCAGTCTCTCCTCCACGCCTTGTCACGGTACATATTTTCTAATGACTTAGTGTTATTTTCTAATTAATTAGTGTTATTTCCTAAGTATTATTTTCTAATGACTAACTATTAATGACTTAGCATGTGAATCACCTAGTTGTAATGAATTTACATGTTAATGACCTAGTGTTAATGAGTTATTGCTAATGACTTAGTGCGAAGATTAGCGTACATTAAGTTAATCACTTAGCATGTTAATGACTTTGTGTTAATAACTTAGTGTTATTGACTTAGGTCATAATCACTATGTCTTTATGAAATATTCTTTGTATTAATTAATAAAATTAGTAATACCATTAAATACCATTAAATATTCTTTGTTATTTCCTAATGACTTATTGTTAGTGACTTAGTGTTTTTTATAATGACTTAGTGTTAGTGACTAAGTGTTATTTCCTAATGACTTATTGTTAGTGACATAGTGTTTTTTCATAATGACTTATTGTTAGTGACTTAAGTCATAATCACTTAGTGTTTTTTCATAATCACTTAGCATGTTAATGACTTAGTGTTAATGACTTAGTGTTAATTACGCATTGGTAATGACTTAGCATGTTAATGATTTAGTGTTAATGCATCAGTGGTAATGACTATATGTTAATGACTTATTATATTTGAAGTTACCGAGAAGATGACGTCTCCAACATCTAAAGACCATCAGGCAGAAGAGCAGCGTGCAGAGTCACCCACTAAGGCTCACACACCCCCGGAGGCACGGTGAGTCTCACGGCATTAAGAAGCCTTGCCCTTTTTATAACGTCGAACCCTATCAAAGTAACTAACATAGTTATTGCCATGCATAGAACTTGTTGACACTCCTTAGCGTCAACTTTTACTAGCACTTTAAACCTGAAGGAGAACATGAAAACATACTAGTCTAGGGCTTTATCGATAAATTCCACGAGTTTTGCATATTCTATATTTTCGAGGGGATTTTTCGAGGAAAAGGAAAAGAAGGATTTCAATGCATAATTATCACGAAATTGATCCACGTCGAACAACATCGCTAGAGGACTCGGGGAAGGGTCTAGAAGACACCGAAGCGGCGGGGCCCTTGAGAGGAGATAAGGTGGGGCCGGCCAGCCCCACCATGGGCGCCCGGCGCCCTAACTCCACCGATCACCGCCGCCTTCCGGAGTCTTCCTCCCTCGGTTGCGTGGAGTCCAATCGCAGCATCCCTACATTGATTTGAGGTCGGTTTGATCCGGCGGTGCACATGAGATGAAGACACGGATCGCCGACGTGGCGGTTCCTTGCCCCCTACTCCACCTCGGCCTATATAATGACGCCCAAGGCCCCCAAGAGGCATTCTACACCCCAAGGCTTCATATTCTTCATTAGATTAGGGTTAGGGTCCCTCTAGTTGATCTAGTCTAGTTCATCTAGTTCTAGCTAGTTCATCTAGATGTAGCAATTAGGAGAGACTAGTTCTTCTAGATCTAGTCTTGTTTAGAGATTAGAGAGATTGAGTAGAGGAGTAGAGATTCGGAGGAGCTCCGGCATGTCGGCGCTTCTTCGTGGCTGTATTCTTACGGATTGACTTCCTCGCTTGGGAGGCTGCGTTACGAGGTACTTTTGTATTTACTATTCGATTCAAGTAAGCGGTCGTTTATATTCGTTCTTTAGTTCACATCTCATATTGAGGACTTTGATCTTGGTAATTGCTTGGTTGAAGTAGTATTTCGTAGTGTAGGCGTGGTGCCTAGGCTAGGTTTACTTGTGGATGTCCCACGATTAGCGGATAGTGGTAGCTCGCGTAGGTGACTTTATAGCTGCGTTGAATCCTCTGTAGTCCACTTCCGTTGATAGGGCCAGACGGTGATAGGTGTGCGGTAGGTAGATTACTCTGTTTCTTCTCCTATTCAGGTCACTTGCCCGATAAGACGATATTATACAAAGTTTACCGGTAGTCGAACTAGAGTACATTAGCTATTTCCTTTTTTGATATGATCTATGCCTAATTGTAGGGTTAAGTCTATATACTTTGTCATTATCATAAGCTGTTCTACGTGGATACGATATTTAAAATCTCGGGTAAAATGTGACACTGGTATGATATGTGCGCTTGCGGATAATCCTACTTAAAACTTATTTAAATAGAGTGCAGTTAAAAATACCAACAAGCATTTTTGGCGCCGTTGCCGGGGAACGGTTTGCTGATTTTGACTTAGTCTAGCTTAATCTTGTATTATACTTTTATCTTTTCCTATTTTTATCCCAGTCTCTTCATTATTTTTGTGTTCATCCTTATGGATGTCTTTAATTTTTATCTATCTTTATGACATGCGTGAAAGCTTTAGGCCATCAAACTCTATAGAACCTATCATAACACATGGCTATAAGCTACGCCCATGTTTAATTAATATGATTCAGGATAATTTATCACCTGAACTAGATATGGAAGTCTTGGTAGCTAAAATACAATCATTTCATTCCCAAGATTTAGCTATCAATCCTAAACCCTTAAAATTCCACTTTAATGATTTAGACTTCCAGTTAGCTAAGATGCTCTTAAATCAATGCACATTAGATCTTCTCTTAAAAGAGCATCTTAGGAAAAGTATAGTCAACTTTCTTTCCCTCCTGAAAGACATTGGAAAGAGTGCAAGGATGGAATGATGCCATAGAAGGAGAGCTAACCCACTTAGGAATAAATTCTATCTTCTCCCCTTCTATGCTCACATTAAATGTCTTTGAACCCATCTCTAAACCCATCCTTGACTCCAATGAATCTTTTTATGCTCTTTCTACTAAACTTCATAATAATCCTAGAAATCTATCAAGACATCTCAAAAATAAGGGTCATGACGATTATAGGAAGACCCAAGAAGAGCAACAATGGCAGGAATGCATAGAACATACTAGAAATACATATGCCATTGTGAAAGAATAGATGGAAGAAGATGAAGCTCTAGCATCTAAACTTGGTTTAAATTCAAACGGTGAGCTTAAATTAATTTCTAGAACTACCCAAGTTTAGAGGAAACTTTAGGTGAGACCAACCTTGGAGACATCGATTCATGGAAAATCCTAGAAAATAAAACATCCAATCAATGTCATAGGCATGAAATGATAGAGACAAACTTGTTGCCTATAGACATCCATGAATAGACACCCCTAGAGTTTAAAAAGAGAGATTACATCGATGAGCATGAGAATTATCTCATCAACACCTTATTAAATCCACGCTCATATGAGAAATCTTCTGAATCTTTTGGTCTATCTCTAATATTACCACACACGAGATCTTCAACCCCCTTAGTTTTCCTGTTCATAAAATCATTAAGAGGGTGGTTGTAGATGCATATGTTCATAAATATTGTAGATCTCGTTGTAATCTTGATATAGATACACAAAGGCTAATGTTCTAGAGGAACCCACCTCACCAACTTGAAGTACAATAATTAGAAGGTTTTCTAAGAACAACTTTGTGCCCAAAATAACCACTCTTAAAAAAAAATTAATTGAGCTTGCACCTTTTGTTATACCCTTGTGAATTGAGCAGAGTTATAATTATCAAAATATTCCTTTGGGTATTTTTGTCACTAACCATTTCAGGTTTGAAGTAAGAAAATAACTAATGGCGGCACGGGTATGTCAAAACAACCATTATGCAATTTTGAATTACATCCACTCAAGCTTACATTTACTTTGTAAAATTCCAACTTGGGGAATGGTCTTATTTAGAAAATTCTATATTGCTAATATTGGTTGTCTCTACCTTTATTCAATTTATTAATCATACTCTTTCATCTCTATTTGAATAACATTCTATAAACTTTTATGTTACCTTTGCTTGCTATAGTATGTTTAAGGTTTGGAGAAATTTCATATACCTTTTGAATTAGGCATGGTGCTTAGTTTAAACTGTTTTCTTGAGTCATAATTAGACAAGGTGTTTAGTTTGATTCTTGAACTAAGAGGTGTATTGATTTTTACTTTCAAAGGCTTTTTGAATTAAGCGTGGTGCTTAGGTTAGAATGCCTTCCTAAGTCAAATTAGGCGTGGTGTCTAGGTTGATTTTTGAACCGATAAGATCTTGTAGTAGACATTAGATATTTTGTTAGACTAACCCCTACAGGAAATTTTCAAAATCAATTTGGGTAAGTCATGAGATAAATTCAAATTAGAGATGCGACAGAGTACATGCTTAACTTTAATAACTTTGTAAAAAAAAGAAGACATAGCTCATTCATCATGAATGAAAGAACTATGAGCATTAATGATTCATTCACTTTATCTTCTACTACAAGTTACTTTGCCTTAAATCATGTCGTATAAAATATGATTTATGCTAAACAATATTAATATTATCTTTTCATTAAGCATAGATAAAATAAAATCTTGGACAAGCAACTTTTGTGTTCAAAATCTGTATATTCCTTCGGGTATGTACTGTCCACTAATCTATTGCAGGCATAATAATAATTGGAGTAAAAAAAGTCAAAAGATCAAAGAAGCAAAAGATGGCAAAAGAATAAATACGACAAAGGAGTCAAGATGTCTATGAACAACTCAAGATGCAAGAGAAGGAAAGCACCACCGGTCAATTACTCTTCATCACTTAGTGCTATCACGCTCTAATAATAAAGGTAATATTTTAAGGTAAGTGGTCACTTTGCTCTTCTCTTGATCTTGATGTTCACATAAATTAAAACACAAACATGTTAGAGTTACAATTTTAATTGATTAACCTAATTAACTCAACATGATCTGTCTTTTAATATTATTCATGGCACCGTTCTTATAATCTCAGTCTTAACCAAACAAGCTAAAATATTATATTCGATCTTGGGAAGATGAGTCATACTTATATAAAAATTTATAGATAGACAATCCTTCCATTGGTTAAAGCAATTTATTCTTTTCTACTATGAGAACTTAATTGCAACATTAAATACTTAATCTTTTGATCCTACCACTTATGGCATAAATAAACAATTCATGTAACACCAACTTTATCTTGTTCAATGTGCTTAAGGATAGAGAAGAATAAATAAAGAAATAGATTTGATTTTGTTGGTGTTTTACCACCAGCAGAACCCATGCACTTGATCTCTACCTTGGTTTTGCAAACAGGACAACACATCGAGAAAAATTTATTAAATCTACAAGTGAGGGTTACGTGAACATGTACATTGAGCAAGATCTTTTGCCACCATAATTAAAAGCTCTACTTCAACCTATTGGTCAAATCAAAGAACAAAAGTGACATCATCATAACTAAAGGTATGCAACATCATAACCTCCATCTCTCAAGATGGAGAGATACACAAGGGTGGAAGAATAAGTTCGTCGGTAAACTTAAAATTCCGTACCCTTGCCATAAGGTAATATGGTAGTTATCTAATTAATTAGTATTTCTATCTACATTAATAATTTTCGCTTTAGTATATTCATCTTCATAAATATTAAAAAGAAAATAAAAATCTTTATTGCTTCATTTCTTGCATCATAAAATATTGAAATCCCTACATGAATAAACTTATGGTAACCCTATAGGAATATTTCTTTGTGGTGGTATAAATAATAATAATAATAATAATAGTAGTAGTAGTAGTAGCAGCAGCATCATCTATGTTTACTTTCTTGCATTATGAAAAAAAAAAACCTAAGCCCCATAAGAATAAATATTCTATGTGGAGGCATAAAAAAATAATAGAACTATATATCATGCACTCATATTTAATTTCTATATAATTAAAATAGAAAATTCAAAAAAAAAAAAAGAGAATCCTGCTAGAGCCTGTCAATTCAAATCAACTCAAAGAATAATCAATTACTTATTGGTGACCGCTAACCTATTATTAAATTCGAGCCTCGAGTTTTGGTTTTCTTGTTGGAGTATAATTATGCAGGAACAACATTATGACAAGGAGAGAGTCTATCGGTGGCATCCACTAGGGCGCTGCTGGTTACCTCACTCGAAGATCATTAACACCAAGAATTGCAAACATCTAGCTTGGGGAGGAGCATCCCCTAGTTATCGGTAACTATACCTAGGCGATTATCGAGTCTACTTTTTATAGTCATAAAAATACCAAAAATATGTGAGCACATGAAGGTTCACAATAGTATCATAGAAAAATTTAAAAATACCAAAACTATATGAGCACATGAAGGCTCACCCTTAATTAAGAAAAAACACAAAAATATTCGGGCACATGAAGGCTCGATGCGATCGAAGGGACTAGCTTGGGGAGATGCACCCCGTTATCATCGTGATTAAGGTATGTCTTTACTATTAATTTTATTTTAGTAAGCTATAGTGTGTGTTAGATTTAATAATTAAAGTATGTTTAAAGAACTCTCTCTCTCTAATCTTTTAAAGTGGAAATGATGAATAGTTGCTCTGCTGAAATTTCTTTTAAGTGCCTAGTTTTTAACCATGGATTCTCCTGAGTTTGGATATGACTACTTTGATATAAGAATTTACTCTCGAACCTGAAATTTGTGGAGGCACACGCTTGAGCTAAAGTCTAGGTAATTGATCGACAATGATACATGAAGGTCTAAGCTACTATTTATCTTATTCTTATCATTACTAAGTTCTGGAGATTTATTTTGAAAACCTAAAATCTTACATGATGAGCTCTTGTATGACAAAATCTAAATTCCTACCAAAGCCATATATGATACATTTAGAATTAGGAAAACCTTTGCACATTTATCTTTGCTTGCTTTACATTGAGTTTAGTCAACCTTTGGAATATACCTTATGAGAGTCTTGTCATGCTTTTTAAAATCAAGATCACTTATGCACTCCACCCACATATGCATTACTCCTACTCTAGGAAGTAAGCGCAGATCATTTCCACTTTCATCTAGATCCACTTTAAAAATGTTTCTCTCCTACATTAGGAGTAAACACCTAAAAAATAGACCCTATAGGACAACCCCCGTTTAATTGCTCTAAGTTCTTATCATTATCTCTTCAATTATTTATATTCAAAGGATACATGTGGCTATGCAAAAGTATTGAAAAAAAAAGAGAGAAGAGTGAAAAAAAAAGGGGAGTAAAAGATGGACAAGTGTCCCAGCATTAAAACAATGGGTACATAGATGCCCGCCTCCCAAATTAAAAAAAAAAAAGAAAGAAGAAAAAAAAAAAAGAGAGAATAAAGATAGCCCATGTTTTCCGAAAAGAGTTCTAAGGAAGGAGATTATTTTTAAAGAGCAAAAGTAGAATTAGGATTAGCCACTAAATACCATATATGCACCTATCCACCATACACCACACACATGCACATCTTGATTTGATTGAATGCCTTGATTCTCTATGGATCCATTGTTTGACTTTACAATATATGAATTGCAAGTATGTTCATCCTTGTTATTGCCACTTCTATGAGCACCACTATAAATACTTAGTTGTAGGAAAGGCATAACATCATTAATGCCTCAAGTGAGAACCATAAATACCACATACATTGAGAGACTTGAGGGTGTCATACAATTAAGCTCGACGAGTTTTATTGCGAAAATTTACAAAACTCACGGAATATTGGTGCTTCAAAAAGAATTTGAGACATAGTGCTTGACTTGATTGTTCTATCTTTCGATTGCTCAAGATTTATGCACAAGCTGTAAAGCTCCATAGTTAAAGGTAAAATGGGTAAGTTTGAAAGTTAGAGTAGTTTTGTCTAAACCAAAGGAAAATTTATGTTTAAAAGCAAGTGAGCTTAAAAGAAATAAAAGTATTACTGACAATTCTGATCCAAGTTTATTAAGAACTAGATTTAGATTGTTTGCCAAGGGACCTGGCAAAAAGGTAAGCAGGGGGTATTGTTGACACTCCTTAGCGTCAACTTTTACTAGCACTTTAAACCTGAAGGAGAACATGAAAACATACTAGTCTAGGGCTTTATCGACAAATTCCACGAGTTTTGCATATTCTATATTTTTCGGGGATTTTCGAGAAAAGGATAAAAGAAGGATTTCAATGCATAATTATCACGAAATTGATCCACGTCGAACAACATCGCTAGAGGACTCGGGAAGGGTCTAGAAGACACCCGGCGGCGGGGCCCGCAGAGGAGATAAGGTGGGGCCGGCCGGCCCCACCACGGGCCGCCCGGCGCCCCTAACTCCACCGATCACCGCCGCCTTACGGAGTCTTCCTCCCTCGGTTGCGTGGAGTCCAATCGCAAAGCATCCCTACATTGATTTGAGGTCGGTTTGATCCGACGGTGCACATGAGATGAAGACACGGATCGCCGACGTGGCGGTTCCTTGCCCCCTACTCCACCTCGGCCTATATAATGACGCCCAAGGCTCCCCCAAGGGGCATTCTACACCCCAAGGCTTCATATTCTTCATTAGATTAGGGTTAGGGTCCCTCTAGTTGATCTAGTCTAGTTCATCTAGTTCTAGCTAGTTCATCTAGATGTAGCAATTAGGAGAGACTAGTTCTTCTAGATCTAGTCTTGTTTAGAGATTAGAGAGATTGAGTAGAGGGTAGAGATTGCGGAGGAGCTCCGGCATGTCGGCGCTTCTTCGTGGGTATTCTTACGGATTGACTTCCTCGCCTTGAGTCGCTGCGTTCGAGGTACTTTTGTATTTACTATTTCGATTCAAGTAAGCGATCGTTTATATTCGTTCTTTAGTTCACATCTCATATTGAGGACTTTGATCTTGGTAATTGCTTGGTTGAAGTAGTATTTCGTAGTGTAGGCGTGGTGCCTAGGCTAGGTTTACTTGTGGATGTCCCCGATTAGCCGGGATAGTGGTAGCTCGCGTAGGTGATTTTTAGCTGCGTTGAATCCTCTCGTAGTCCACTTCCGTTGATAGGACAGACAGTGATAGGTGTCACGGTAGGTAGATTACTCTGTTTCTTCTCCTATTCAGGTCACTTGCCCGATAAGACGATATTATACAAAGTTTCTGGGTAGTCGAACTAGAGTACATTAGCTATTTTCTTTTTTCTTGATATGATCTATGCCTAATTGTAGGGTTAAGTCTATATACTTTGTCATTATCATAACTGTTCTCTGTGGATACGATATTTAAAACCTCAGGGTAAAATGTGACAATTTGGTATGATATCGTGGCGCTTTTGCGGATAATCCTACTTAAAACTTATTTAAATAGAGTGCGATTAAAAATACCAACAGAGCTGTAAATCCTCCGGAAGAAGAAGAGCAAAGCGTCTTGAGAGTCACCCCTAGCGGAAGAAGGACAAGAAGAAGATTTCCATGGTGACATGTTGGAAGAAGAGGAAGATGACAAAGAATCGAAGTGATCCATGCCCTAGCATAGATAGACAACGCGCTAAAAGTGTAGACCCAGATTATGATCCGTATGATGAGGTATACTTAGTACATGAAAACCAATACTTCCCTTCATAGTATTTTACTCATAATGATCCTTACACTCTTGAATTCCTTCGGCCAGGAGGTTTTGTCTCAAATGCGGGAACTTCTTGCGGAAGAAGAAGACGTGCCTCAAGACGAAGCACTAGAAACGACTGAGACAACCACCTCCAAATCAAGAAAAAGGAAACAGAGTGACCGAAAACGTGGCGACCAAGGAACAAATAAGTGGCCAAAGAAAACATATATAGTTCCTAGCATCGGCCCAAAAGGAGAGCCTCTAGTGTCTGATGAGGTGGCGGCCAAGATAAGGAATGCAATTGGTTGGCTGGTCAGGGATAATTTGGAGATCACAATCACTAGGTGGAAGGATGTTGGTGAAGATAAAAGGAAAGAGCTTTGGGACAAGTTTATAGAAAGGTTTGTGTACCCTACGGGGACGGAGAAACTGGCTAAGCAGTATTTTTACAAACAGATTGCAACATCATTCCGTAACTATAGGTCTGAGATGAATACCAAGTTTCTAAAGCATGAGTACAACCCAACGAGCAAGTATAAGATCATCAAAGCGGCAAGCAGTGGGAGATATTCAAGGCGCAGAAGAACGACCCGGATGCCAAAGCCAAGAGTGAAGCCGCTTCAAAGACTAGCAAGGAAGAACAAATACCACCACCACCTTGGCACCGGTGGTTACAAGAAACAAGTTCTGAAATGGCGGGCAGAGGAGGAGGAGCTAAAGAAACAAGGGGTTCGTGTGCTATCAGAAGAAGTTGACGAGAGGACGGCAAATTGGCTCAGAGGTCGAGAAACAAAACAAACTAGTACCGGTGTGAACTGTCCCTTAGAAATCACAGCCCCAGCTGATAAGATGTTGGAGCTAGCAGTGGAGGTCAAACAAGGGAAACTCAAGCCACAAAGGGAGAGAGACATACTAAGTATTGGACTGGGCAACCCTGAGCACCGTGTACGGGGCATCTCCTCGAAGATGGGATGGAAAGAAGGATTTGGTGAGGAGTGGGTGGGGATGTATAAGAAACGCGATCAATATAAGGAAGACATGCAGCATTTTTTTGAGGAAAAGGCTAAGGAACAATTCAGGAACATGATGTCAGACTTTCTAACAAATCCTGATCCACAGTTGGTGCAGAAGTTAGCTAGTGCAGTGTTCGTTCAGCAGATGAGCACACAAGGCCCACAGATGCAGCTCGTTCCTGGACAACCATTGCCTACAGCTCAGGAGATGATTCATGGCATGCCCACTCAATCTGCTCCCTTTCCAAGTAGTGTGGGGTCTACGGGAAACACACACCGGTACCCTGTGGATGACATCAATGGACCGACACCTTGCAAAATGCTCATACGATATGGTATGAAGCATCAACGTACAAGGGAGGTAGCCACAGGCTTTGCGATCCCCGGACGTGACTACCACGGTGATCCTATACCAGAAGAGTACTGCAGCGTAGAAGTGCTGACGGTCGTCCCAGGCTACGAGGATGACGTGCTAGAAATTTCTGGTCCCGAGGGTATTGAGACACTCAGACATGCCATTAATAATTTCATCCTGTGGCCTCGAAGAGATGTCCAATTGACCCAGCCACCACCTTCCAAAGAAGCCCTGCCAGAAACTCAGGAGTCAGCACCTGATCTCGACCGTCAATAGGATCCGAACCCACCATCATCACCCCCTGCTGCCGATCCTTCAAGAACCCCACCGTCAACATCAAAACCAGCAGGATCTCCGCCACAAACAAGTACACCAGTCCGTGAGCCTGCTTCGTCCCCACCACCTCAAGACATGGAAGCATCGCCTTGGACACCACCGCCGCCACCAAAGAAGACCCAAGAAAAACCCACGAAGAAGAGGAAATTTTTACGTTCCCAAATTGGTTTCCCCATTCGAGCCGAAGAAGAAAAACAACTGGGCACCGCCAAATTTTTGGAAGGGATTGCGCTTTCCGCAAGTCAACTACCGTGGACTTAGCTGAGCAAGAGAAGGCAATAGAAGAAGCAAAGATCCAAGCTCTAAAGATAGTGAGGCCAACATGGGATGACTATCAAAATGTCCCTGATAAATATGTACCCGGCGGGGCCTCTACTGAGTTGGGAACGACTCCAAAAGCTCCCGCCTAGAATAAAAAGACTTCATGATCGGTACATGCGAAGCGGCTCGAGTCGGGATCGACGCAATCCAAGTAAACATACCACCATTTGCTTTCATAAGTGAACGAGACACGGCTTTTCGTTACTTTTGAGGACATATGGTTGATGATGAACCTTAAGCGGCTCGACGTTCAGCTCGTCACGCTATTTGCATTGTAAGTGTACCTCTCGTACTAACATGAACTTTCGTTTATTATTATTGACTTCTATCTTGTGCCTTGCAGAATGCAATATGATCAAGATGAGTTCGTATACGGTCCCGGACCAAACAAGAATGAATTCAAACGGACTGGGTACCTAAGCCCGAAAAAAATATGCGAGAATGAGAACATCTTCCGAATTGGTGACGACAACGACAAATTGAAGGGGTTATCAAAGAAAGACAAAGAAAAGAGAATAAAAGATCTGGAGAAGGATCATGAGACTAGATACGCCACCTACATAAGCAATGCATTGCTCCAGTACAAACACAGGGAATGCGTAGTTGCCCCTTATAATTTTAGGTAAGTATGGGTTCATATACATACATCATCTTAAGTATCGGTTTATATAAATATATAACAACTTCGGTTTCGATCGATCTTGCTTGGCGACCACTTTGGATATGCTTATTCATTTATCCTAGGGACGGAAGGGTGCTGGTCTTTGACTCCACCGATTACCCACGTGAAAGATATGCAAAATTCCAAAGCATCATAGAACGGTAAGCTGACAAAATGTAGCATGCATCTTTTAATCGATGAGAGTTTAAGATTGCCGCTAAGCGATTCTTTTTGAGATCATAGATGTTGGAGATTCTATAAAATAAGAGGTGGAGTGTTTGACCTGTCCTTGGCGGGGGAGGAAATAAGATTTTTTCACAACTGGCCGGTACGTAAAATTATGAATCAAAATCATGCATGTTATATATATAAGATATAAGTAAATAACTCTATGCAATTTATGTAGTGCCACAAGCAACCAATCGGTTCGTGTTGACACTGTTATCGTCCAAAATTTATTAGCAATTACCACTACCCGAGACATGGATATATAATAAGAATAGGGTTACCACCGACAATTTCCACGAGTTTTGGTGATTTGTGCATTTTTCGTGGAATTTTCGAAAAAAAGCCTAAAAGAGGGATTTAAGTGCTAATTTACCATGAAACTTAACCCGACGCAAGGATATCACCGGAGGGTTCGGGAATACTCGAAGGCACCCGAAGCAACGGGGGGCCAGCGGCCGCCAGTGGGGCGGCCGGCCCCACCCTGCGCCGGCCGGCCGGCCCCTAGCGTTAGGGTTAGCCGCCCCCTTCTGGAACCTTCCTCCACCGCCTCTGAGAAGTCATCCTGGCCGCTTGCTACGTCGGTTTGATCCAACGGCGCATATCATTCCCACCAGGCTATAAAAGGAGGGCCATACCCTCCCTAGGAGAGGGCCAGATCAAGAGATGAAGAGTCAGAGCTTTAGATAGAGATCCACTAGATCTAGGCTAGCAATCAAGATAGAGATTAGAGAGATAGAGTAGAGGAGTAGAGATTCGGAGGAGCCCCGGCCTGTCGGAGCATCCTCAGGAGGCTGTATTCGTCTGCAGATTCGACTCCCTCGCCCGGAGCTGCGTTCCGAGGTACTTTTGTATTTACCATTCTCGATTCAAGTAAGCGGTTGTTTATATTCGTTCTTTGGTTTGTAACTCATATTATATTGAGTACTTTGATTTGGGTAGCAGTTTTTATGGATGATTTTTTCAGTTTATGGAAAAACTTTCGATGATTGCCTAGAGAATTTAGATAAGGTTTTGCAAAGATGTGAAGAAAAACACTTAGTCCTCAATTGGGAAAAATGTCATTTTATGGTTAGAGAAGGAATAGTGTTAGGCCACTTAGTGTCGAAAAGAGGTATAGAGGTAGATAAAGCTAAAATTAAAGTAATTGAACAACTACCTCTCCCCCTGTTAATGTAAAAAGAAGTCCGAAGTTTTCTTGGTCATTGTGATTTTTATCGTAGATTTATAAAGAATTTTTCACAAATCGCTAGACCAATGACAAGATTGTTAGCTAAGGATGTACCTTTTGATTTTGATGAAGAATGCTTGGAATCATTTAATATTCTTAAGAAAGCACTTACATCGGCACCAATCATTCAACCCCCTGATTGGTCTTTACCTTTTGAAATTATGTGTGATGCTAGTGATTATGCTGTAGGAGCAGTCTTAGGACAAACAAAAGATAAGACGCATCATGCAATTGCCTATGCTAGCAAGACAATGATAGAAGCACAATTAAATTATGCAACCACTAAAAAAGAACTTTTGGCTGTTGTTTTTGCTATTGATAAATTTAGATCTTACTTAGTTGGAGCTAAAATAATTATTTATTCCGATCATCTTTGCTCTTAAATATTTGCTCACTAAGAAAGATGTTAAACCACGATTAATAAGATGGATCCTATTGTTGCAAGAATTTGATTTAGAAATTAAAGATAGGAAAGGAATAGAAAACCCCATTGCGATCATTTGTCTAGAATGTATTTTAAAGAACCTCGGGAACTACCTATTAATGACTCATTGAGAGATGACATCTTTGTTTAAAGTGACCAAGACAGATCCTTGGTACGCGAATATTGTCAACTTTATGGTTGCAGGTTACGTACCACCAGAGAAAAATAAGAAAAGACTCATTTATGAAAGTCGTCTCCACATGTGGGATCCACCATACCTCTTTCGGATATGTGCCGATGGATTACTCGAGAAGGTGTGTACCAGTGGAGGAAGGCATGAAGATCATTCAGAAATGTCACTCATCACCATATGGAGGTCATTATGGGGCATTTCGCACTCATGCAAAAAAATGGCAGAGTGGTTTCTTTTGGCCAACCATGTATGAAGACACCAAAGATTTCATCCGAAGATGTGGAGCATGTCAGAGGCACGGAAATATCAATGCAAGAGATGCTATGCCACTCATCAACAACCTTCAGATAGAGCTCTTTGATGTCTGGGGAATTGATTACATGGGACCCTTTGTGAAGTCAAAGAATTATGAGTACATTTTGGTGGCAGTTGACTATGTATCCAAGTGGGTAGAAGCTATGCCATGCAAAAATGCTAACTCAAAACACTCAAAGAAGATATTTGAAGAAGTTATATTTCCAAGGTTTAGAACACCTAGAATGGTTATAAGTGATGGAGGAACACATTTCACTGATAAGAAGTTTCACTTATACCTACAAGCTCATGGAATACGACACAATGTCGCTACTCCATATCACCCTCAGACAAGTGGCCAGGCAGAAACGTCCAATAAACAAATCAAGAACATTCTCCAGAAAACAGTAAACGAAATGGAAACTTTATGGAAGGATCGGTTACCCGATGCACTATGGGCATACCGGACAGCTTATAAAACACTTTTGGGTATGTCACCATATCAATTGGTATATGGTAAGACCTGCCACTTACCAGTTGAATTAGAACATAAAGCTCACTGGGCTATCAAAAGATGGAACATGGATCTGGAAGCTGCTGGAGAGAAAAGAAAGATGCAATTATCAGAATTAGAAGAATGGAGAGAAAAGGCTTATCACAATTCAAAGATCTACAAAGAACGAACGAAGAAATGGCATGATAAGAGGATCAAGAAGAAGAAGTTTGCACCAGGAGATAAGGTATTACTTTTTAATTCCAGGTTCAAGTTGTTCGAACTTGGGAAATTAAGAAGTAAATGGGAAGGACCCTTTACCGTCGTGAATTCGTCACCACACGGAGCAATAACTCTACAATCAAATGAAGGTACGTTATTCAAGGTAAATGGGCACCGACTTAAACTTTATTTAGAGCCATATGATTCAGGAGTGGTGGATGAAACTGAATTCATCCAATTACCAACTTATTAAGTTCTATTTTATTCCGGTACGAATTTTTATCCGAAAATATTTCTAACAGAAACATAGGAGGAGTCCGAAGCACCCCGCGGAAGGGCACCCGAGGTGGGCCCTGGGTGGGGCCGGCCGGCACCCCTATGGGGCCGGTCGGCGCCCCCCTGCGCTCTCTCGTCCCGACATTCGTTCCCTGTCCTTCTACACTCTTCCTACGTATATTCGCGTATTACCCACGCGCAATCGGATAATCTTTCGTACAGATCCCGTAGAACCTAGGTTTTATCCTCATCCTGCCTCCTAAAAACTCATATAAATACATATCTAAACCTTCTCAACTTTATTCCATAACCAGCCACCTCTCTTCTTCGAAAGAGATTTCCAATCTAGATCTACTAGCAATGGCGAACAAGGCGATCGTCTCCTACGGCACGGACTTCGACAGCATCCCCAGCGATGATTCGAAGGCCCTCGTCCTCGCGGAACCGAAGCCACTCGCCGTCGTGCCGCCGAAGCAAGTTGCAACGATCCCCGAGCATCATGAGTAAGTCTACTACGTGCAAGATCCAGCTGCTCTTCCTCCACCACCTGCAAGACTGTTGCTTGAAGGAGGTACTAAAGGAAAGCAGATTGCTATCCCCAAGGGTACCCAACTTCTTGCACCTAGAGCTAATGAACGACTCGTGGCAGTCGAGACCGACAAGAAGGGCAAGCTGATATGCGCCAAGTACACCAACGCTGTTCGTCCTTCCGTCCAAGGGATTCGTGCAAACCCTGATGAAGTATGCTATACCGAGCCCATTGCACCTAAGCCGAAGCCCAAAAGGAAGAGAGCAGCATCAGCATTAGCACTGGAGAAAGTTCCCAAGCAGCTAGCACCAACCCTGCGCACTCTCAGCGAGAAGCTTGAAGGCCTCTCCAATCTTGTCATGGAGATGGAAACATCTAACAAGCTGAGGGACAAGCTCAAGACGACGCAGAAAAGAAAATTGGGGTTAATCTCAAGCTAATCCGTAGCCTCAAACGCGACAAAGATAAGCTTGAAGAAGAGGTTGCGGCTCTCAGGGCCATAATTCAGGGCCTCAATAATGAAGGGCAGCATTAACTGCCTAGTTATCCAATAAGGCACACTTCCGCTAGTTCGATTAATTCATGAAGTCAGTTGAGTCGAGTCATTTTCTTAGGACAAAGCCTAATGAGCTAGGGCAATCGTTAGCTCGGTCATTAAAAGCGTCTGTTAATTATTTTATACCACCGCCATAAATGAACAAAGTATCTTATTTTATATTAATGATTGATATCTACTCTACTCTCTATTTTTGGAATATTTTGTCTCCACATATTGCGCAGAAAATATGCAGAAAAACAAGTGTGGGGAAACACAATCAATCACGAAGCAAAAAATACGATCGGAGAAACAACGCAATTCAGAACGACATCGAACCAACACTACACACGTGAAGCGGGACCCTCAGGACCCCAGAGGTGGGGGCTGGGCGGCGCCCTAGTGGGGCCGGGCGGCGCCCCTCTGCCTCCTCCCACCTCCTCGTTTCGGTCACGGTCGGGGTTCGAGTTAATTACAGTTCAATTGCATATATTATACTCTGAATTTCGAGCTGAATTATAAATCTTCATATTAAATGCTTTAAGAAACAATAAACCCATTCAATCCATGACTTGAGAAAAATAAATTATATGACACCTTCTAGAGTTATGATTATTATGAAATTTATAGTGCTTCATGATTGACTAAGTTATTGTGGGAAGTAAGATAGCAAAGATAATGATTATCCAATTTTCGATAATTTGTCTTTAGAGATTTTATTTCAAAAATTTAAAAAACACTTAGGTTCACTCCTCTTTGTAATGGAATCCAATAATAATCATATCAATGTACTTTAATTGTGGCTTTGGTTGAGAGGTTTATCATATTCCCAGTATCATACAATAAAAATTGAATAATAAATATAATTGCACTGTCTTGAGCAATATTATGAAGGAGGCATGAGCTATTCAGAAAAATTCGAGGAAATAAAAAGGGACAAGTGTCCGAAACCTCAAAAAAGATAGATCACGAGGAAATAAAAAGGGACAAGTGTCCGGAACCTCGATTTAAGAAGAAAATAAATATGAGCAGGTGCTCAACAAAAATAAAGGCTTATGGTTCCTCCAACATAATATGCCAAGAAGTGAGAATTTTTCCCGATCCGGGGAATATGATATCTCTCTCCTCGCTAAAAGAAATATATATATATATATATATATATATATATATATATATATTCAATTTATGTGCCACTACAAATGAGGGGGTCGAAGCTATGTTTTTATAAAATACATCTCCACTCCAAAAGACATAATTAAGGAAAGGGTGATCAATCTTAAGCTCTCTTACTCCGCAATCACTTGAGGACTCATGATAGACACTTTAAACTTTCATAATACATGATTACTAGACTAGTGCTATACAATTTAAGTCCTAAGTTATGCATTGAATGAGTACCCATTTTATCAAAACCAACCTTTTTCTCAGGACGAGCAAAAGCCTAAGTGTGGGGGTAATTGTTGACACCTGTTATCGTCCAAAATTTATTAGCAATTACCACTACCCGAGACATGGATATATAATAAGAATAGGGTTACCACTGACAATTTCCACGAGTTTTGGTGATTTGTGCATTTTTCAGGGAATTTTCCAGAAAAGCCTAAAAGAGGGATTTAAGTGCTAATTTACCACGAAACTTAACCGCGACGCAAGGATATCACCGGAGGGTTCAGGAATACTCCAGAAGGCACCCGAAGCAACAGGGGGGCCAGCAGCCGCCAGGTGGGGCCGGCCGGCCCCACCCCTGCGCCGACCGGCCTCTAGGGTTAGGGTTAGCCGCCCCCTTCCGGAACCTTCCTCCACCGCCTCTCGAGAAGTCATCCGGCCGCTTGCTACGTCGGTTTGATCCAACGGCGCATATCATTCCCACCGGGCTATAAAGGAGGGCCATACCCCCCGGGAGAGGGGCAGATCAAGAGATGAAGAGTCGAGCTTTTAGATAGAGATCCACTAGATCTAGGCTAGCAATCAAGATAGAGATTAGAGAGATAGAGTAGAGGAGTAGAGATTCGGAGGAGCCCCGGCCTGTCGGAGCATCCTCAGGAGCTGTATTCGTCTGGATTCGGCTCCCTCGCCCGGAGCTGCGTTCTGAGGTACTTTTGTATTTACTATTCTGATTCAAGTAAGCGGTTGTTTATATTCGTTCTTTGGTTTGTAACTCATATTATATTGAGTACTTCGATTTGGGTAGCTCCTAGGTCGAGTAGTTCTCGTAAGCGTAGGCGTGGTGTGCGGGTTATGATTGCTTGCGAATATCCCCCGATCGGTGGGATAGTGGTAGCTCGCGTAGGTGACTTTATAGCTACGTTGAATCCTCTCGTAGTCCACTTCCCGTTGATAGGACTGATAGGCTTATAGGTGTCCTGGTAGGTAGATTACTCTGTTTCTTCTCCTATTCAGGTCACTTGTCCGATAAGACGATATTATACAAAGTTTACCGGTAGTTAGAACTAGAGTACATTAACTATTTCCTCATTCTCAATAGTTTTCTAGATTGTTTGTACCCCCTTAGATTAAGAGTATTAGGCTAGATCATAATTCACCCTTGTTCCGTTGGGTTCGATATTAAAAACCGGGTTGATCTTGGTGAAGTGCTTGATCAAGTATATATCTGTGCGCTTGCGGATAACCTGATTATAATTATTATTTAGGGTGCAGTTAATTTATACCAACAGTTCGCTGCACTGCGGATTCTACACGTGCGAGTTCATGAGAACGGCCGGACGGTACATCAGGAACCCTAATAAGGTACCACTAATAGTAACATTTTGTCGACGATATCCGGTCGGGTGACCTACCAAGGGGTTACCCAAGGTAGTAGATGAGATGATGGTGGTGGGGTGCGCGAGATCAAGAACGAGATGGTAACCCAAACACAAGCACAGAGACACAAGATTTATACAGGTTCCGGCCGTCAGTGTGACGTAATACCGTACATCCTGTGTTCTATGATGTATTCGCGTTGATTATGGGGGCACCCCTGTCCCTCCTTATATAGTTCGGAGGGGCAGGGTTACAAGTAAAGTACTCGAGTTGGTACTATTTAGATTACAACATACTGTCATATCTCATGGGCCGGTCCGCTGATGGCGTGGCCCATGCACCATCTTGAGGGTACCGGGGGGTTATACCCCCACAGCTAGTCCCCGAGCGCCTTGTATCCTTCGAGCAACGCCGTCTTGAATCGATCCGAAGTTGCTAAAACCGAAGCCGAACAGTTGGAGCGAAGGATCCGACCAGTTTGACTGATCGGCAATGGAGTCCGGGCGCGCTGGTCGGCGATGAAGTCATATGCACTGGCCGGCGATGAAGCTCGAGCAAGCTGGTCGGCGACAGAGTCCAAGCGTGAACTGGTCGGCTGACCTCGGGCTTATTCAGATAAGGCTTGCAAAGAAGGATGCAAGGGGCTCAAAATTAAATTTGAGATTTCTTCATGTCGAGAGACGTGTACACCCGTCAAGTCACCGAGAGGTGACGTGTACACCAGATAGTCCCCGAGCCTGCTGGAAGATAGCAAAGCATCTTGTAGCAGGGTCAAAGAATAGAAGATTTCCAATATCCAGCGAATAGACGGTCCCAGTTTAGTTGTCATGTGTATATCAAGACCCCAAGCGCTGCCCGGGATCAGCACCCCGAACCGAACAAAGATGGAGAAACTTGATAGTACACTAGCATAGCTAACGACTTTTCTATGAACAGCGATGAGTGACGAGCGGCGAGCGATGACGAACGGCGAGCGGAGACGAATGGTGAGCGGCGAGTGGCGCCGAGCGCCGAGCGGCGACGAGCGGCGATCGGCGATGAGCACCGAAAGTGGAGACGAGCGACGAGCAGCGATCGATCGGTGATGAGCATCGAGCGAAGATGAATAGCGAGTGGCGATGAGCGCCGAGTGGAGACAAGCGGCGAGTAGCAGTCGGCGATGAGCACCGAGCAGAGACAAGCGGCGAGTAGCAGTCGGCGATGAGCACCGAGCAGAGACAAGCGGCGAGTAGCAGTCGGCGATGAGCACCGAGCGACGACGAATGGCGAGCGGTGATCGGCGATGAGCGCCGAGCGGAGATAAACGTTGAGTGGCCCGAGCAGCTGGTTGGCGATAAAACCCAGGCACCAGGTGGTGTAACCACCTGGTTGGCGATAATCCTGATGACCTTCTAGACTGATCCAGTCCCCGAGCGTAGAGAATAAGCTCGATGATCGAACCAGGCCCCTGCAATAAATATGGAGAATCGGTAGTACATGATGTAAAAATCAATATAAAATTTGGCGCGAATCAACATTGGTGATATTGGCGATGTTATATTCATTTTCGGCGAAGAAACTATTGATATGAGTGGAGCACGACCAGTTGGTTTTTCATCGCATTGTAACCAGGCCCGACTAGTGTAGCCCATAGCGCTTTAGCGTGGAAGCTGTATGCACGCGTAGGGATACAGGCGCCGCCGGAGAGCCACCTGTCTCGACCGACCCTTAACGCAGAGCGCGGAGCTGCATGCACGTCTTCGGGATTAAGCCAGGAACAGAGCCGTCTCGGATAACGCAAATCGAACGTGGCGGTCGGCAACCCGAATGGTGAAAATATGAGTAGTGCCCTCCGGGCGTAGCTTTGTATCTTGTTACCCAGCCCCAGCTATCTCATACCCCATAGCGCGGAGGAGCTCATGCCTCGTGTACGCGTAGGTGCACAAGAGTCACCGAGGAACCGCTGCTGACTGACCGTAACGTAGAGCGCGGAGCTGCATGCACGTGTAGGTCGAGATCGAGGACAGGGTCGTTTCTAGATGACTCGAATGAAAGCGTAGTTGGCGGCTGGTCGGCGGATAAAAATCATTGTAAAAATTAATTGATATGGCGATAAAACAGTTGGAGAAATATGTGGAGATATATAAAGATTGGAGAATATTCAGAAATATATTAAAATTATGACTTAGCTTGTCACTGGAGACGGGTCGTCGTTGCGGCCGAGTAGTGGAGACGGGTCGTCGCTGTGGATGTCATTGAGCCAGCTGTCGACGATATCTGGTCGGCAGCCTACCAAGGGGTTACCCAAGGTAGTAGATGAGATGATGGTGGTGGGGTGCGCGAGATCAAGAACGAGATGGTAACCCAAACACAAGCACAGAGACACAAGATTTATACAGGTTCCGGCCGTCAGTGTGACGTAATACCGTACATCCTGTGTTCTATGATGTATTCGCGTTGATTATGGGGGCACCCCTGTCCCTCCTTATATAGTTCGGAGGGGCAGGGGTTACAAGTAAAGTACTCGAGTTGGTACTATTTAGATTACAACATCTTGTCATATCTCATGGGCCGGTCCGCTGATGGCGGGGCCCATGCACCATCTTGAGGGTACCGGGGGGTTATACCCCCACACATTTGTATTTATATCGTTAACAATGCAAATTTACTTAGACACATGGAAATATATATAATGCTTATAAACTTCCTTTTCAGGTGTATCAAGAAGCGGAGTCCGAAAACTTCGACGACCTAACTCTCAGACGGAATAATTGAGCATCTCGCTCATTTATCATGAGAGAAATTATTCCTACAGAGGGAAAATATCAGCACCGGAAAGCCCCTTAGCGAGGTTGGGAGTTCGAGCGCTAAGGGAAATTAGCGCCTGAATTTAAGTCGAAATGATTATTAGATTACTCTCCAATGTAAATTTTATTATCACATGGTGGCCCAGAACAATTTTGATGTAAACAATGTATGATATAATTAAATTGTTAATGATGTATATATGTATATAAGTATTGTATGGTATAATTACTTTTTCTTGATGTATTTGTCATAATTAAATAGCCTTTGTATTGATCATAGTAAGAGAGAAAGATGAGGAGGGGAGAAGGGAGGAAGATGAGGGGGAGAGAGGAGGGAGGGAGGGGGGAAAGAGGAGGGACAGAGAGGAGGGAGCAAGGGGACAGGAGGGCGCCAACTGAAAAAATTAAAAATTCAAATGAATTTGGGCGGGAAAACATTAATACAGGCGGTTCACCTAAGAAAACCTTTGTGGAAATTCCATTTCCACCGGCGGTTTCTTATGTTAACCGCCGTTGGAAATGCCATTTTCACGGGCGGTTGCTTATGTGAACCGCCCGGTGGAAATGCATTTTCACAGGCGGTTTTCAAGCAACCGCCCGGTGAAAATGCAACATTTTCACCGGCCTCTTGCATAGGCGGCGGCCCAAAACGCCAGTGTTGTGGCGTCTACAACCGCCTGTAAAAAGCATTTGTGTACTAGTGATTCGGACCGTACATGGCCCAATGCCCTAGGTGAACACGCCCGTGGAAACTGCCCCATGCCCTAGGTGAACGCCCGTGGAAACTGCCCCGCCGGAGAACCTCCGCACAAACACGAACTCTCGCGGCTGGGACACTGTCACACCTGATGCTGTGCACTGATGTAGGCGTATCCGATAGTAGATGGCGTACTTGTCGGGTTTACGTTTTATGTCAAAGACTGCTGTATGGGGCCTAGTGGGCGGTGCGTAATAACACCTAAATACTCGAACCTGTAGCCGATCGGGCGTCGATTATCATTCAAGAAAAAGAACACGCCAAGGCTGAGGGGTTAACCTCGCCGGCGTCCTCGTTCGTCCCGATCCGCTTGTCTGCTCACGTCGACGGCGCTAGCCGGCGGCCAGGGGTTACAGTGGTATCAGAGGCGTCGAATCCTCAGTGTGGGTGCAGGGCGCTTGCCGTTCTCACCACCACTAGTTATCCAGTTCCAATCTACCAACGCGGCGGATCCAGTGGTCCGTGGCGGCAAATTCCACCACACCAATCCTCGACGAGCTCCTGGGGATCTACACCAACTCCGGCGTTCCAATCGAGCCGATCGATCTCCAGCACTACCTCGTCTACACCTGCGGCTCAACTGTTCGACTAGGGGACTACACCAACAACTTGAGGTTCGGCGGCGAGAACCACAGTGAGCAATCTCAATCGGCTCTCTTTTCTTCTCTATTAGCACGATTGAATTAGCAGCAAGGGTTGCAAGGCGTTGTTCTTGCGTAAAATTCCGGAGTTGCGTTGTTCAATTCGGTGCGGTGGTGTTGGCGGGGGAGTGTCCTGGTGTTTGGGTTGCGAAGCTGCAGTCTTCGTGTAAAATCCCTCGGCGCAGCCTCACTCCCGGGCGGCGGTAGTTGTATTATACACAGCAAAAGGGGAGGACGGTCGTCCAAACCTAGTGTTAATACAAATTTTTCTCTCGAGCACAGTTTCAGTAGTCACCACGGCTCCTCTTAAACCATCCAAGCAGACTCAAATTATCCTCGACAACATGTCCAGAAGCAATGAGGAAGAACAGTCCAAATGGGAACAGGTGATGAAAAACTTTGATCTGCTCTTCTCCGAAATCAATGATATTGGGGTAGTGCAGCAGCAGCTCAAAACACAGTTGGATATTCGAGGAGCGGCGATGGACCAATATTCTCATGAGCAACACATGATTGCACAGCAGGTCAAGGCCAATGGGGCGGCAGTAGCTGCACTCACAATGAGGCAATTTGATCATGAGGACAAATCTGTGAAGGAAGACTCTATCTCAGTCATTTTTGAGGAGGAGGATAATTTCCAGAATGTCTTTGCAAAGGATAAACAGGCAGCAAAGGATGAGTCCTCAAAGCACAAGAAACATCAGTCAAGGACAGACATGAGAGAGTTTGTGACACACCAAGCAATGCCTAAAATGCATTTTCCCTATTTTGATGGCACCAACCCTAGAGTATGGATTGATAAGTGCAGAAACTATTTTGAGCTCTATCAGCCTCCAGAGGGTATGTGGATAACTGCAGCCACTTTACACCTAGAAGATAATGCTGCCAAATGGTACCAAGCTTACAAGCAAAAGAATACATTCAAGAGCTGGGCTCAGTTCTGTGACATCATAGAAGAGGAATTTGGGTCAGATGACTTCAGGGCAGCAATGAATGACACATTACGGCTCAAAATGCATGGGGGCGTGGAAGAGTATACAACCCAGTTCAAAGCTCTACAATTTGATATCACCATGCATGATGCATCTTTTGGTGATAAGTTCTTTACCCCCAAGTACATTATGGGCCTTAAAGAGGAAATCAGAGCTGTAGTAGAGCCTCAGCTACCAGCTACAGTTCTTAGAGCCTCAGTCATTGCCACCATCCAGCAAGGGGTCCTGGAAAGGAACAAGAACAAATATTCCAGGCATACTTCTCAAACTAAACCATTTGTGCCCAACAGGGACAGCCGACAACAAAGCCTACTCTGGAAAGACAGACAACTCAGAGACTATAGAAAGGAAAATGGCTTGTGTTTCAACTGTGGAGAGAAGTTTGTACCTGGGCACATGGCAGTCTGTCCAAAAAGAGCCAAGCCTCAGGCCAATGCTATTGTCATGAATGACTTGGATAGAGAACTTACTGATGATGTATTGAATGCACTAGAAGTGGAAGATCAGCTGCAGGAAGAATTTGGACAACTATCTCTTAATGCCTTGTCCAGCTAGGATCATGTCAACTGCATCAAGTTGAAAACTAGAGTCAAGGATAAAGTGATGCTCATCTTAGTTGACAGTGGCAGCACTCACAGTTTTATAAGCTCCCAATTTGTGGATATTGCCAAACTTGAAACAGTTCCCTTATCTCCAAGAAAGGTAAAATTGGCCAATGGTAGCTGGATAGTAACAGATAAGCTGGTGCCACAGTTAGAGTGTTATTGTCAAGGTCAGAGCTTCACTACTGACATGGTTGTGTTAGATATGAGCCCTTATGATGCTATTCTTGGGTTTGACTGGTTACAAGCCCACAGCCCAATGTAGTGTGATTGGAGAAACAAGACTATGCAGTTTTTAGAGAATGGCAAAATGATCAAGCTGCAAGGTTTAACAGAACAACCATTAACATTGCAATCAATGTCAGCAACATAGGTATATAATGCAACCAGAGGAAATGAAATATGGGCTTTTGTATTGGTGGATCAGTTGCCAAACACTAGTGAACAGAAGGGATCTGAACATCAGCCAAACCCTCCTGAACTCCAGTCTTTACTGCAATCATACACAGATGTGTTCACTGATCCCCAACAGCTTCCACCACAAAGGAGCTATGACCATGCAATCCCTCTCACACCAGGAGCTGTCCCAATCAACTCAAGACCTTACAATTACTCTCCATTTCATAAGACAGAGATTGAAAATCAAGTGAAACAGTTGTTGCAAGCTGGGTTGATCACACATAGTCACAGTCCCTTTGCATCTCCTGTGCTCTTAGTGAAGAAGAAAGATGGATCTTGGCGCTTTTGTGTAGACTACAGATGGTTGAATGCAATTACCATCAAGAATAGATTTCCTATGCCTGTTATTGAAGAAATTCTGGATGAGTTAGCAGGGGCCAAAGTGTTCACTAAGCTGGATATGAGATCTGGGTACCATCAAGTGAGAATGTTACCAAAGGATGAATATAAAACAGCTTTTAAGACCCACCAGGGGCATTACCAATTCAAAGTGATGCCTTTTGGATTAACAAATGCCCCAGCAACATTTCAATGTGTTATGAATCAGATTCTCCAACCATTTCTCAGGCAGTTTGTGCTGGTATTTTTAGATGACATCCTCATCTATATTGCTACCATGGAAGAACACATTCAACATGTGAATCTGGTCTTGGACAAGCTCAGGAACCACCAGCTCTACTTAAAAGAATCTAAATGCACCTTTGCTCAAAGCAGTTTGGAGTACCTTGGACACATCATTTCAGCACAAGGGGTCTCCACTGACTCAAGCAAAATTCAAGCAATGTTGCATTGGCCAGTCCCTACAACAATCACAGAGCTAAGAGCATTTTTGGGCTTGAAAGGTTACTATAGAAAGTTTGTCAAGCACTATGGTCACATCACCAAACCATTAACCAATTTGCTCAAACTGAAAACATTGTCCTGGAACCCTGAAGCACAAGCAGCATTTGATACTCTGAAAGTGGCAATGACAAGGACTCCAGTCCTAGCTCTCCCAAATTTCCAGGAAACTTTCACAGTTGAGACTGATGCATGCCAGAGTGGCATTGGAGCTGTACTCATGCAACATGGACAGCCAATTGCTTATTTAAGTAAGGCACTGGGAGACAAACATAAGAATCTTTCTATATATGAGAAAGAGTTCCTGGCATTGATCATGGCAATAGAAAAGTGGAGGCATTATTTGCAGAGACAAGAGTTTATTATCCAGACTGACCATAAGTCTTTAGCCTATCTCAATGAGCAGAATTTGCATTCAGACATGCAACGCAAGGCAATGACACGACTGATGGGTCTACAATTCAAAATAGTATATAAAAAGGGCAAAGATAACATTGCAGCAGATGCTCTTTCAAGGGTGGGGCACCTGATGTCCCTGCAATCAGTTTCTACATTACAACCAACATGGGTGCAAGAGGTTCTAAACTCTTATACAACAGATCCTACTGCTCAACAGATGCTGCAAAGGCTAGCAATTCACAGCCTAGATCAGCAGGGTTATTCTTTGAACAAGGGACTGATATGGCATCAGAACAAGATCTGGATTGGTCATAATTCAGCATTGCAAACAAAGCTGATAGCAGCCTGTCATTCCAGTGCAATTGGTGGACACTCTGGCATTGCTGCATCCTATTACAGGCTCAAGAAATTCTTCACCTGGAAAGGCATGAAACAGGATGTGGAAAACTTTGTGAAACAATGCACTATTTGCCAACAAGCCAAACACTCTCTCCAACACCCCTTAGGCCTTTTACAGCCTTTGCCCATTCCAGCAGGGGTGTGGCAAGACCTCTCCATGGATTTTATTGAAGCATTACCCAAATCTGAAGGTTACTCTGTGATTTTGGTGGTAGTTGACAGGCTGACAAAATATGCACATTTCATTCCTGTTAAGCATCCCTATACTGCTGCCACAATTGCCCAGCTGTTCATGGATACAGTGGTGAAGTTGCATGGTCTTCCTGCCTCAATTGTCTCAGATAGGGATACAATTTTTGTCAGTCAGTTCTGGAAGCAACTATTTAAGCTTTACAAAGTTCAGTTGAACCTTAGTACAGCTTATCACCCTCAATCAGACGGGCAAACTGAAAGAATCAACCAATGCATTGAGATGTATCTCAGGTGTGCTGTGCAGGATTCACCCAAAGCTTGGAAAGCTTGGTTATCTCTTGCTGAACTATGGTATAACTCATCATACCACACTGCTCTTGGCTGTTCTCCTTTTAAAGCATTGTATGGCTATGACCCCAACATTGGAGCCGTACCTGATCTCTCTTCAGCAAATTCTCCAACAATTGTTGAGCTTATTGAGAATAGGGAACAGCAGCTCCAGTCTTTGAAAGAGAATTTAGCTCGGGCTCAGAACCGCATGAAGTTACAGGCTGACAGTAAACGCAGTGATGCTCAGTTTGCAGTGGGTGATCAAGTTCTGCTAAAACTCCAACCATACACTCAATCAACAGTTGCCAACAGGCCTTTCCCAAAGCTTGCCTACAAGTACTTTGGTCCTTATGAAGTTCTGGAGCGCATAGGCTCAGTGGCTTACAAGCTCAAGCTGCCCCAAGATTCAATGATTCACCCAGTATTTCACATATCTCAACTGAAGCCGTTTACGGCCGATCATACTCCTGTCTATGACTCCCTTCCAGGTACTGTTGATTTGGACACGGCAGACATTCAACCTCTCCAGATCATCGATCGCCGGCTGGTGAAGAAGGGTAACACGGTGCCACAAGTCAAGCTCACCTGGCAAGGCTTACCGGCGATGGCTACAACATGGGAAGACTACCACGTCGTCAAGCAACGTTACCCAGCGGCTCCGGCATGGGGTCACGCCGGTTCTTCCCCGGGGGGAGGTGTCACACCTGATGCTGTGCACTGATGTAGGCGTATCCGATAGTAGATGGCGTACTTGTCAGTTTACGTTTTATGTCAAAGACTGCTGTATGGGGCCCAGTGGGCAGTGTCTGTAATAACACCTAAATACTCTGAACCTGTAGCCGATCGGGGCATCGATTATCATTCAGTAAAAGAACACGCCAAGGCTGAGGGGTTAACCTCGCCGGCGTCCTCGTTCGTCCCGATCCGCTTGTCTGCTCACGTCGACGGCGCTAGCCGGCGGCCAGGGGTTACAGACACGGGACTCAATTCTTCCTCCGATCCGATCCAGATCGTCGTACCTGTATCTCCGTCTGATCGTCTTTCCCGTGCGGTCATCCCGTAGCACGTGATGCGTCCAGAGAAAAAGGGCAAACACGTGCCCGTGGCGAGCGGCAGCGACAGCGGCGGCGGCATAGATGTGCTCCCAGACGAAATCTTCGAGCACATCCTCGGCTTCCTGCCTGCAGAGGAGGCCGGCCGGACGTCTGTGCTATCACGGCGCTGGCAGCACTGGTGGAAGTTCGCCACGGCCCTGAACGTCACGTGCATCATCAAGAATTACAGCAAGTGGTGGAACGAAAAAGTCTTGAAGGAATGCCAGAAAGCTGTCGACGATATGCTGCGCCTCCGTGGGCATGCGCCTCTTGAAGCATGCCACCTCATGTTTGTTAGCTTCTACAAGGCCGTCGACGTGCTCTGCCTGAATCACTGGGTCCGGCATGTCATGATGTGTCAAGTTCAGAGGTTCAGGCTCGAGAACTTTTACTACGGTGATGAGGCCTTGATGCTGGATGACCTGCCTCTCGTGTCACGGCATTTGACAAGGATAAAACTTGTTGGCGTAGGGTTAGCCAACGAATTCTGTGACTTCTCGAGCTGTCCGGCGCTGCAACATCTCAATATTGCCCATTGTGGTCTGTGGAATGCCAAAAGGCTCTCATCGGAGTCCATGAAAAGCCTAAGCATCACGAGTTGTGATTTCAGCACGAAGTTCAACACTCTTATTCATGTCCCAAGTCTTGTGTCATTGAACCTAGATAGCCATCTGTACAGGCCTCCTGTTCTTGGGAGCACACCATCATTGAAGAAGGCATTTGTGAGAGTTCCCATTAACGAGTACTGTTGGGATGAGGATACTGATCTATTGAATTGTTACTCTAGTCATATTATGACAGAGGACAACCTGTGTTTTCTTCTGGATGGCCTATCAAATGCTGAGAATTTGGCATTGATATCTGAAACGACAATGGTACGTCACACTTTCATATCTACCGGTTGTTCCTCTGTACTATTTGTGCCCCCTTGTGGACATTGCTCAGCAATTGGCTTCTTCATCATATTAACACTGACACTGGGTACTATTTCATCCCGTTTTTTGTCTGCATTTCGTCCAGTTTATTTTTGAAAAGGATTTGAAACAGTGTCCTACATTTAGCAACTTAAAGACTCTGCTACTCAATGATCACTGGTCGCACCATCTTCAAGCGGCGGCGCCGTGCCATCCCTGCAGATCGTCTAGCTGCTGCTGCAGCAGCCTTGCAGCAGATTGAGATGGAGATTGAGCGGGAGACTGCCGCCCGTCAGGTGTCAGCAGCGGTGCGGCTGCAGGCTGCTGCGCGTGGCCTCCTAGCACGTCAGCGGGTGCGGGAGATGCGCGATCTGCAGCTGATTCAGCCCTGCACCCCTTCGCAGCTCCTCCAAGTTGCGCTTCGCCGCGTGGAGGACATCGATCTCGTCCGCTGCGTTGGGGATCTTCAGCATGCAATTTTCCCAACTGGCAGCGGGCATGGTGTTTTTCGTGCGGCCGGCGTGCTCCAACTCGGCGGAAGCAGTGGTAGGGGAGGCGTGTTCCTCGTTGTCACCGGCGAGGACGCACTGCCTAGCGCCCCCGCTTTCCGCTACCGGCCGCCGCGAGGACGTCTCCGCTGGTTGCTATCGCGACCAATTCCATTAGGTGGCCACCCTCGTGCTCCCCTCTCGTTCAGATGGTCTCCATGGGATCCAGGGGGCTGCAATCGCACAAGTTCAGCGCGCGGAGGGTCTTCGCCTTATTGTTCGGAGTCAAAAATAAAGAATCGGAGTCTAATTCGGGTTAGTTTATTTCAGGTCAATACAATAAGCCGAGATGTAAAAGGCTTGTTCTTAGGTGTTCGGTTTGTGTCTAGTGAAGTCATAGTTAGCATCATTGTTAGGCTGCAGCTCGAGGTCGAGCTGCATGTCCGGGTGGGGAGTAGTGTTAGAGGAGTCACGGGCCTATTGGGCCTTAGCCCATTAGGGTTAATTAGTCGCTTGCTTAGGGGCCAAGTCAACCCTCTCTATATAATGAGAGGAGATGTATCAATCTAAAATCAAGCAAGAGATTAGAAGGAAATCCTTTCTCTCTTGCCGGCCGTGGGCAGAGCCCCGCGGCCGGTGTTCCTAGCACCCAAAACCCTAGCCTTTGCTCTCTCTCCCACAGCCGCCGCCCTGTGAACAGTACCCGCGGGTACTGTAGCGCGGGTACTGTTCACGCCGCCGCCATTTCCTCAACTCAATCCCCTCAACCCTAGCAGCCCACATAACAATATCTATGTTAGCGTACATATTATATTGGGATCATATAATTTTATCAAATTTGTGTATGGATTGCATGAAAATATAGGGGAAACTCTGCCGAATTTTTTAATAAAATACAAATCTGTGATGGTAAATGGATTGCATCATAATATTAGCAACACCAAACCAATTGAGTATCTAAGCATCATGATTTTAAAATGTAATATGAACACAAAAAAACTACAACACACATGGATTTCATACGAACAATACATTAATCCAAATACGAGTCCACTACAATATTAAAATGCCAAACAATACATTAATCCAAATACAAGAGTCCACTACAATATTAAAATGCCAGTACATCACAACACACAAGGGAACGTGCAATAAATAAAATTGTCCATAAATAAAACATAAAGTCTACATAATGCAACGAGGCTACTTTTTCTTCCATTGAATGCTACTGAGTGCAACGCAGCCACTTTCCTTTCCTCTCGGCATCGGGATTCTCTTCCAATGCTACTTTTGCTCGGCGAGCACGCTCAAGCTTCCTCTCCCTCTCTTCCTTGTACTCAGCAGCCCTCCTCGTTTCCTCCTTTTCTTTGTGCTCCTTCTCTGCTGCCTCCTATCACCGTCTCCTCTCAAAAACTTCCCTGTCCTCATCCTCCCACTTCTTCAACAACCCCAGATAATGCTTGTCCTCCTCGCTAATCTCAGTGTCTATCCATTGCTCAAAATCACAAAGCGGAGGAGGGGTCTACAAAAATTCCAAAAAATTCCAACATTAGTGATATACAACATCACAACACGAAAAGAATTATGTACTACATTATCAACTAACCATCAATCCAATGCGGATTTGATGAAGCGTCGGTTCATATGCATAATTAGCACACATCCAATACCGCTGTCCATATGTTTTCTTTTCAACACACTTGTCCACTTTGCAAGGATCACCACAGTAACACATCAGAATGGGAACACCACTAGGCAGTGGCAATTGTTCAAAGGCATTTGGTGGTGGCCTTGTAAACGTTCTATAATACACACATATATATGTATAAAGCTAAATAAGACATATTATAAGAACACAATTAACAAATCAAAATAGTTTACCTTGGCTTACTAGACTTCCCACACGCCTAGGCATCCTAAGGTTCAATAATACACATATCATTACTTCATCTAACCCTAACTATCAAGATATCTAATGTATCAAAATGCACATAGTATAGTTTGAACTAATCCAAAAATATTGAGGGAAGAGATAGAAGATAACTTGCTCCGAAAAATTAACGGATAAAATCCAAGTTTTCAAGGTTGAAAATGAAGATCACGGATGAGAGGCGAAGTGAGGAGAGAAAAAACATGAAACCAACTACGAAGAAACAACAGAGGTCTCGGGCAGGAAAGTTGGAGGGGGGGGTTATAAGCCAGGACGTCGGCGCCAAGATCTATGGCTCTGAGCTCAGCGCCATGATCTACGGCTCCAAGCTCGGAGCCAAGATCGTTGGCGCCGACCCCCCTGATACGTCAGCACCACTTTGGCTGCCATGCCGACGACCAAGGCGCCAATTACCAAGGTCAGGATTTTTTGAAATGAAACGAGTAGGGATGTATTTGTGAAAAACTTTCCAAAAAAGGGCCAAATTGCAAAAAAGAGGCGGACACTTGAATGGTTCATTGTCAAAGCAGCTTTCTCTCACATTAATCTGAGTATGACACTGTGATTTTAACAATTGGAGCATCTTCAATAACTCCTCAAATAAGGTTGTTATTCTTATTAATTTGGCAAAAACACAAAAATCTCTCTACAACAACTCCTCAAACCAACTTGCTATTTATCCCAAGTTGCTATTCATGGGGCTCGCGTGCGTATATCTCCGCGCGTGGAAAGGACATGCTATTGCACCGGTTGCCGTTGTGTCGAGAGAAGTTAGCGGAGCTCTTTGTTTCTTAGCGGGGCCCTTCGTTCGTTTAGTGGGGCCCTTCGTTCGCTTAGCGGGTCTCTTCGTTCGTTAGGGGGCTTTTGTTTGGCAAGTGAGTTTTAAGGAGTTGGTCGAGAGAAATCTTCTTTTCACTTGCTAAACAAATTAGCAACTTGCTAAAACTTAAGATTTAACAAGTCAGTTTTAAAAAGTTATTGGAGATGCTCAGGTTCTGTAAACCGATCATGACAAAACACGAGAACCTTAGCCTGAATCCCAAGCAACTAAAGCCTCTAATACCAGAGCAACAAAACGGGTCTGGGCAGCTGACGAGCTAGGGAGATGACACGGCATAAGTAACTTCTCCTTCTCCATCTCTTCCTTATGAACTAGTAGGATGCCCCATGCATTGCTGTGGGTATGAAGTAAAAATATAAGGACTTTATAAGGGTCAAAACTATGAATTAATAGATACATATATAGATATAGTAGGTCAATTGCGGAGGTTGTATCTATTGATATGGTATGGATTGTTTGAATTGGGCATCACCCAAATCTCATCTATATGCATGTTTTGGAGGACCACATATAATCCATATGATGTACAGTTTTGCTACGTTTTTACTTAAAAACGGGTTTAATTTAAAAAAGTTAACAAAATATATTCATGTGGGGTCTTGTTTTGAAGAGTTTATTGAGAGGAACACCATGGTGCAATTGGATTTTAATTACGATACTTTGGTTTAGGCGCTACGATTTTTTTTTTTCTATTTCAAAAGAAAGAGCTAGTGGGAAATAAATGAGAGTCTTAGTGGTGGTAACTGCTCTGATAATGTCAGCTGACATCACTGTTGAGCTCTCGACCAATCAGGATCGAGAGAATAGGCTAGAGAGGGGTTAAACATATAGGAGTTATAGATTATGATCGATCAAAGTTTCATGATATTGCGTCTAGTAGGTGGATGAGTTAAAGACGACACCAGTATTTTTCCAAGTGATTTCATTTTGGGGTTTGAAAAGTTGAGTTTTTTAGTCTGGAGCTTGGACTAAATCTAAGTACAAAAGTTGAGTGATGGAATACCAGTGCGTCTCATAATTGAATGTTGTGGATGATTTGACCAAAATTATTTTTTACTTGGTTGTTCGATGTTACTTCATGTTGCATTATTGATTCCCTGTGTTTGGCTGTGTCAGACACAATCCAAGAGAAATTGAAACGCATGGCATGATCATTGGATAAATATTCAAGCCATCAGTTCTCAGACGAGTTATGGAAGTGTTCATTAAGATATTCTAAAATGAATGGGAACACAAGACTAATCTCAAGTCTCAAGTTATTCATGTATAACTGCATAAACCCCGTTACATATTTTCTAGTAAAAAAATAATTAGACGAAAGCGCTCTTATCTCTCCTCTCTCCCCCCCCCGCCGCCGCCCCTACCCACGCCATGCCACCCCTCCCCAACCATAGGCCGCCGCCACCCTAGTCCTCCACCGCTGCTACAGCCTCCTCGTCGTCTCTGTCATGCCCAACCGTCGTTGTTACAAATATAGAAAACAACTTTTACTCAAATGGATCTCTAGATGTTGATTTAGAGATTAAATTTAGAAAGAGTTCTAGAATGAGTTAAATGTGAAATTAATGTGTGATTTTTTAATTTTCGGTTCAAACTTTTGATATGGTGAGGTAGTGATATGATAGAACTTATAGTAGTTGGATTCATATAGAAAAGATACAAATTTTGAAACAATTCGATTGTAGGTAAGTTATTTGTATTGTAGTAGGATCGGACTTTGGATTTGTCTATGTAATAACCATATAAACATATTTTCCCACTGTATATGGCCAATGCCCCGTGTAAACTGCCCGCCGAGAACCTCCGCACAAACACGAACTCTCGCGGCTGGGACGGGACTCAATAATTCTTCCTCCTATCCGATCCGATCCGTTCCAGGTCGTCGTACCTGTATCTCCGTCTGGTCGTCTTCCCCGTGCGGCCGTCCCGTAGCGTCGGTGCTCACAACCAGTTTGACGGGATGCGTCCAGAGAAAAAGGGCAAGCACGTGCCGGTGGCGAGCGGCAGCGACAGCGGCGGCGGCATAGATGTGCTCCCAGACGAAATCCTCGAGCACATCCTCGGCTTCCTGCCTGCAGAGGAGGCCGCCCGGACTTCCGTGCTAGCGCGGCGCTGGCGCCATCGGTGGAAGTTCGCCACGGCCCTGAACGTCACGTGCATCATCAAGAATTACAGCTGCTGGAGGAACGAAAACGTCTTGATGGAATGCCAGAAAGCTGTCGACGATATGCTGCGGCTCCGTGGGCGCGCCCCTCTTGAAGCATTTCACCTTATGTTTGGTAGCTTCTACAAGGCCGTCGACGTGCGCTGCCTGAATCGCTGGGTCCGGCATGTCGTGATGTGTCAAGTTCAGAGGTTCAGGCTCGAGAACTTTTACTACGGTGATGAGGCCTTGATGCTGGATGACCTGCCTCTCGTGTCACGGCATTTGACAAGGCTAGAACTTGTTGGCGTAGGGTTAGCCAACGAATTCTGTGACTTCTCGAGCTGTCCGGCGCTGCAACATCTCGATATTGCCCATTGCGCTCTATGGAATGCCAAAAGGCTCTCATCGGAGTCCATGAAAAGCCTAAGCATCACGAGTTGTAATTTCAGCACGAAGTTCAACACTCTTATTCATGTCCCAAGTCTTGTGTCACTGAACCTAGATAGCCATCTATACAGGCCTCCTGTTCTTGGGAGCATGCCATTATTGAAGAAGGCATTTGTGAGAGTTCCCATTGACGAGTATTGTTGGGATGAGGATACTGATCTATTGGATTGTTACTCTTGTCATATTATGACAGAGGACAACCTGTGTTTTCTTCTGGATGGCCTATCAAATGCTGAGAATTTGGCATTGATATCTGAAACGACAATGGTACGTCACACTTTCATATCTACCGGTTGTTCCTCTGTACTATTTGTGCCCCCTTGTGGACATTGCTCAGCAATTGGCTTCTTCATCATATTAACACTGACACTGGGTACTATTTCATCCCGTTTTTTGTCTGCATTTCGTCCAGTTTATTTTTGAAAAGGATTTGAAACAGTGTCCTAGCTTTAGCAACTTAAAGACTCTGCTACTCAATGATCACTGGTGTGTGGCTCCTCATTTTCCTGCATTAACTTGCATTCTCAAGCATTCCCCAGTTCTAGAGAAGCTCACACTTGAACTTAATTCCAGGGTATGTAAGTGTTTCTGAATGGGTTTCTTTTGTCTTGTGGAGGTAATATTATTTGTTTATTTTAATTTTTGAAATTATTTTGTTTCCTATAGGGGCCCGAACACAAAGTGGAAATAATTGGAGCATGCAATGCAATAGACAGATCAACAACAAAGCTCGAGCACCTCAAAGCAATAGAACTGAAATGTGAAGTGGTTGATGAGAATGTTCACAAAGTCTTGCAGTTCCTATGTACATTTAACTTTTGTAAGTGAACTGCAGACACTCTTGATTCTATCTATATCACTGGAATTTGCTTTTTGTATATATGTGGAAACAAGAATAGGACCAAATCAATTGTTTGCTACAAAAACATCAAACGAATTGGGTACACAAATGGATTGTGAAATTGTTCAGTCCTGTTAGTGCCTGATTAGTTTGAAACCAGAGAGAAATATTTATTGTTCATTCCAATTAATTTAAATTTTATTGGTGTGACGAAGCTTTATTAGGTATAACTTCCCTAGTTAAGATATTTTTGTTTGGTAATTAAGGTCCATATTGTATTTCTCTAAAGCAAGCTAGAAAAAAAAATATATCCCATCTGATATCTGTTCTCTGATTCTAATCTTGGCATGTCCTTCTCTTTGAGAATCTCGATCTCCTTAGCATGGTTTGCTACCATGATGATGATCAAGATCACAAATGTTATTTTCTACTGGCGAAAAATAAACTTTATTTTTGCTCCCTTTACCCACTAGTTTGCTATTTTTGCTATTCTTCTTTTTATGCAAACGATATTGTTTACTATAAAAGAATATGGATTTTCATCAAGAGGGAGTATACACAGCTGCATAATTGTTATGACTTTAGGTTACATTTGGATGAGGATAGGGATAGGGATATGAATACGATATCCCACTCTTTAAAGACTAATATTGAATCCTAGCCATCCATTCTTCATGTCTCCTTTAATCGTAACATTTCATTTATTTTTCTTTTCCTATCCCACCTCTCATATCCCAATATCCAAACACCTCTGTAGCAGTACACAAATGTTTTCTGATGATTATCTTATCAAATATTTTATTATTTATCAAATAATTATTAGTACTCCATTTTTTAGATTATTAGAGTGTAACTGTGATTTCATCACTTATTCATTGCATGTGCCAGCATTTTAAATTTCTTTATCAACTGTGTTTTTACTCTGCATGTATGGCATCTCTATCTAACCTTATTGTACCTTACGATTATTGTATACAGGTTTTATTTTCAAGTAGACTTCAATGTGTGCTGGTGGATCTAGCTAGCTAGGGTCCCTGAATTCAGAAGATTAAGACCGAGAAAATTTAACTAGGTCACCAGCTGCAGTCGTCCTGCTGATTCCAGTCATTTGATTGCGTGGACATGACAGTAATTTGTTTTATTACTTGTTCTGGTTGACTTGAGCCTTCATTGTGTCATTTTATTTCTGCTGCACCCTTTTTATCGACTTCTTCGATCAGCATTCACAATCAACATATATTTCTGGAGCTCAGTCTCGCATACATGTCAAGTGATAACTTGATCAATCTCGCTCAAATGTAAGTCCAACCTTCGTATACATGAGTGCAGTCTTTATTCAACAAGACAAAGGGAATATTGAATGCCAACTGCATGTACATGTATAGCAAAAAAAATCTACTTGTGTGCTTAAAATCACTTCAATCTCCATCATATTATTGTTAGATGTTTTGGTGCATATATACCAGAACCTTACACTTGCTATTGAATGCCAACTGCATGTACATGTATAGCAAAAACAATCTACTTATGTGCTTAAAATCACTTCAATCTCCATCATTATTGTTAGATGCGTGGGTGCATATATACCAGAACCTTACACTTTGCAGTCCCGATTCCATCGTCTGTGCTGTAGGGAGCTGAAGGAACGGATAGTGAATGTCTGGCACATGCGGATTAAGTTCTGATTATGGGCTTAGGCAGCAGTGGTTAACACTATACTGTTTGAAGGGGATACAACTTCCCTAGTTCCACATGGATATCATATGTCACTCAAAACTTCGGTTGGGACAAATGGTATGCCTCCAGCTAGTTCAGTAACTAGGTCTCCATTCATGGAACTATACTAGGGACCACTCGAACTAACCCGTGTTATTGTTAGCTCATATTTTTCCCTTTGGAAAATATCACTCTATGTGCTCATTTTGCACGTGCCCCAGGAGTACTTCATCACCGTACCTCTCCTATGAGCAGGAAGGAAGCACGCTCAAATTGGTGGTATTCAAAAAATTTGGACAAGTGAGAAGGCTAAAGTACTCAACTCATGATGAGACATCGTCGGGATTACTACAAGCTCGATCATGAAACACTTGGGGACTACTAATGATTACGTGCCCACCATTATTGTCATAGAGAACAAATTAATCCACCCCATGATATAGGGTGGGCCCCAGACTGACCGGATATAGGGTGGGCCAGACTGACCGGAGGCGACATCTGTCCATGGATCCTTCATCAACATAATATATGAGGCAAAAGTATACATGTCACCATATCATTTGGACAATAATTTATGAAAGTAATTTGTATGTTGATAAGGTAGCCCATATAACGCGTTAAGAGTATGCCAGTAGCAGACGTGCTGGTATGGCTACTGTCCTCGTCTCTCCAACTCCGAACCAATCAATCAAAATATCGAATCTGCCTCCAAAACATCCATGTCCTTCCCAATATCACTAAGACTCAATTTCACCTGTGCCTTTATCTCGAATCCAATTTGCCCAATCGTCCTTCATGTCTTCAATATGAGGTTGCATCCTTCGCGGCATCTTCTGATGTTCACGCGATTCCAGGGACGACAAAGATGATTCTGGGTCCAGCGACCCTCCAAGGGGTTTGGGGATGGCGAGGAGGGGCCGGCGGGGTCAATGAGTGGCAGGGGTCTGCGCCATATAAAAGCACCGGGTGTCAAGGTATTCACTATTCAATATTTAGGCTCACTTTTTATTATTATTATTATTATTATTATTATTATTATTATTATTATTATTATTATTATTATTATTATTATTATTATTATTATTATTATTATTATTATTCAGTTTTCATCCACGTTGATAACTAATGTCTGATGACGTTTTGTTCAGTTTATGTTTTGAAAGAATTAGGCAGGGTGCAGGTGTTCAGTTTATCGGCGAATTTGATTATTTATTTATTAAGCAATTGAATTCTAAATTAGAAGCCAACAGAAATAATCAAACAAGGTAATTTATTCTTCAAAAGGAGTCTATTTCTAAACTGGAAGAGAAGGGAATTCATATATGCACTGAACTACAGACTTCTCTTCTTGCATGTTAGTTGATTAGATGACACAAAACAAGTTCTCTCCAATTGCAAATTGGTGATACTATTGAGGCACGGTACAATTAACGAGCGGACAGATCAGGTTTCCACATAGATCATATATCAACTGGTCTACTAGGTCAGTTAACAGTTTTGGAAAGGCTGCTTTGTCCAATGATCAGAAGTATCTGAGAAACAGGAGGTATTCTTTTTATTAATTATTAGGTTTCAGTAGCATTGTGTACTATATGTGCATCCGGACACCAGCCGTGGAATAGCACTCTAAAGCGTAGAACTGGCTAAGAAAGATGAACCAGCAGCAGGATGCCCTAGCGAAGCTGTGCTTCTCGTATCAGGTGATTCAGGTCTGAGGAAGAAAGCTGAAACACTTGACCGGTTCATTGTCAAAGCAGCTTTCTCTCGCATCAATCTGAGTATGACACTGTGATTTGGACAATTGGTTCTAAAACGCCATGTTACAGTGTAAACCGATCATGACAAAACACGAGAACCTCAGGCTGAAACCCAAGCAACTAAAGCCTCCAATACCAGAGCAACAAAACGGGTCTGGGGCAGCTGACGAGCCAGCAGGGAGATGACACGACATAAGTAACTTCTCCTTCTCCATCTCTTATTCTCTTATGAATTATGATCGATCAAAGTTTGATGATATTGTGTCTGGTGGGTGGATGAGTTAAAGGTGACACTGGTATTTTTCCATGAGATTTCGTCTTGGGATTTGAAAAGTTGAGATTTTTGAGTCCGGAGCTTGGACTAAATCTAAGTACAAATGTTGAGTGATGGAATACTAGTGCGTCTCATAATTGAATGTCGTGGAAGATTTGACCAAAATTATTTTTACCTAGATGTTCGATGTTACTTCATGTCGCATTATTGATTCCTCGTGTTTGGCTGCGTCAGACACAATCCAAGAGAATTTGAAACGTATGGCATGATCATTGGATAAATATCCAAGCCATCAGTTCTCAGACGAGTTATCAAAGTGTGCATTAAGATATTCTAAAATGAACCGGAACACAAGACTAATCTCAAGTCTTGTTATTCATGTATATGCATAAGCCCTGTTGCAACGCATGCACACATTTTCTAAATAATTAGACGAAAGCTCTTATCTCTCCTCTCTCTTCCCCCACGCCGCGCCACCCATGCCCAACCCTAGGGTGTCGCCACCCTAGGCCTCCACCGCCACCGCCTCCTTGCCATCTCTGTCATGCCCAACCGTCTTGTCTGCTTCGTTGTTATAGATATAGAAAACTACTTTTACTCCAATGACTCCAGATGTTGATTTAGAGATTAAATTTAAAAAGACTTCTAGGATGATTTAAATGTGAAATGAAGGTGTGATTTTCAGTTTCCAGTTCAAACTTTTGATATGGTGAGTTAGTGATATATGGTAGTACCTATAGTAGTTCGAATCATATAGAATAGATTCAAATTTAAAAGCAATTCGATTGGAGATAAGTTATTTGTGTTGTGGTAGGATTGGACTTTGGATTTCTTTCTCATGCATTTTAATTGGATTTGTCTATGTAATAACAATAACATATATGCCCACCGTATATGGGCCAATGCCCCGTGGAAATTGCGCCCCGCCGAGAACCTCTGCACAAACAGAATTCTCGCTACTGGGATGGGACTCAAGTCTTCCTCCGATCCGATCCAGATCGTCATACCTGTATCTTCCTTCTGATCGTCTTTCCCGTGCGGCCGTCCCGTAGCGTCGTCGGTGCTCACAACCTGTTCGACGGGTCCAGACAAAAAGGGCAAGCACGTGCCCGTGGCGAGCGGCAACGACGGCAGCGGTGGCATAGATTTGCTACCAGACGACATCGTCGAGCACATCCTCGGCTTCCTGCCAGCAAAGGAGGCCGGCCAGACGTCCGTGCTAGCAAGGCGCTGGCGCCACCGGTGGAAGTTCGCCATGGCCCTGAACGTCACGTGCATCATCCACTAGTACTCTGGCATGACCTGGTTAAAGGAATGCCAGATGGCTGTCGACGATATGCTGCGCCCAGGCTTGCAAGTGGTTCGGTTCGACCCTTTTGCCAAGTCGCTCCGCTCCTGGGTTTAGGCAACGCATCGAATCGGATCGCCCCGGAACAAAAGAGGGGCAAAAGGGTCGTGACCCTTTCAACCCTACGCGACCCTCAGGGTCGACCCTCCGCCTCGCCTCCGCACCGGCGGCCGCCGCTTGGCGATGCGCCCCACGGGCCCTCCCTCCTCCTCCTCGTCGATACTCCCGGATCCGAGCTCCCCGCGACGCGCCCCACAGCTCGTTCCTCCTCGTCGCCGTCGGGAGCTCCCTCCATTGCCACTCTCGTCGCCGTCGAGTCTCCCCACAGGTACTCGCTTGGCTCCTTCCTCTTATTGACTGGAATCTTGGGCATCAGGAGGAGGACGAGCTAGCGGCCACGCCCAGGCCAGTTTGCTTGCGGTCGAGATCACGTTGAATACTGTTGTACTGCTGCAGCTACTACTAGATTATTATTATTCGGTTGTGTGAGATAACGCCTCTCTAATATCTTTTTCTGCTTATTTGCTGTGTCTCTGCATAAAGAACGCCTCTCCAATATCTTTTTCCTTTTCAGTTTTTCTTTTTTAATTTTTTGTGGCATGAACGCTAGAGTTTCCTCAGTAGATCCGGCCTCTGTTTCTTAATCAGCAAACAAAACACACGTTTTGTTTATTGGTGGAGAGTAATCAGTGGTAGAAGCATTGGCATCAGCTTCGTGGATCAGACTGTGTCCAGGCTATGAAAGTTTCTACTTTCTTGGCTCCGTTGATCCGGCCTGCATTTCTCACGTCTCTGTCAGTAACGCTGTAACTAGGACATTATTCGGTTATTCTTCAGACTTGATTGAGTCTGAATGATTAGGCATGAAACTAAGAGAAGTACAGAGCTGGATAGATATTTAGATGAAGACCCAGTTAGAGCTCAAGATTTTGATATAATCAATTGGTGGATGGGCAATCCGTCGAAGTTTCCAACTCTTTCTCGTATAGCTCGAGACTTACTCGCTGTTCCAGCCTCTTCTGTACCATCAGAGTCAGCTTTCAGTATGGCAAAACGAACTATAAGTGATTTTCGAAGTAGCCTAGCCCCTGAGACAGTGGAAGCACTTATTTGTACCCAAGACTGGTATAGGGTAGAAGGTATATTTTTTTTCGTGATATATCTGTTCAAAATATTTGTAATTAGTTCTTCCATCTCAACTTAAAGTTTACAACTTTGTCTGTAGGTTCTACGCAGTTTTCTATTGCAGCAGTTGATGATTTGATAATGGAAGATGATGAGGCATTAAATTCACAGGTATATGCTTGTAACTACTCATTTTTCTTTGCAACTTTCTAAATATTTGAAACTAAATTTTATAATACTCAATCATTGTTGTTGATAATTTATTGTTGCTGCTTACTGCTTTCATAGTTAATATCTTAGTTAATATCTGAAACTGATTTATTGTTAATGCTGCAACATTGCTTGTGTACTTGCATCGAAGTGTTCTGATCATCTGCCCATTAGGAATTTATTGCTCACCTGTGCTTGATCCATATATAGAGATAAACTGACAAAGTCATCCCCAATTTTGCCATGGATTCCTCTCTTCTCTTTTCAGTTTTACATTTGGGTTTGTTTTAGCTTTTTGATTATTGGTCCTGTTACTTAGTTCAGGAGGCAACTCTGTTCATACTACACTCTGTTAATACTACACTCTGTTCATACTTATCATGTGATGAACACTTAATATTCCTTTGTTGGGCAGGTCTGACAGTAGGTTCCCAAGGGAAGATATGATGAAACCAGGTCTGCTGTAGAGAGCGGATGAGATGCTTTAGTGAACCACCTAGTCAGCTTCTCTGTTTGTTTGTTTTCCATGGGCATTTTAATCTCAGTTTGTAATGCTGCCTGTGAGTGCACACGAAGCAGCACTCAAATATATCTTAGCCATTTTGAATTATTAAGTTGGGGGAGGGGTACCTATCTGAACCTTTAGAGAAATGTCATATCTCTGATAGGGGGTACCTATCTGAACATGCACGTTTGAATTAGTTAAGATTGATGTTTGAGTTATTATAATATTGCTTCTATGTATGCAGAAGAGAATTCTGTTCTCATATACTCTAGTCTTATCTAATAAAATATGGTTCTTCCTGGCATGTTTGCACTGATCTATCCATTATCTAGTTTGGGGGACCATTCTGATGCATTTTTCGAAAGAACTTACTCATAACCCTCTTTCAAAAGTGAAGTTTCAGAAATTATGTCTAGGATTTAAGTGCCAAGAGCCACCTATCTAATACTCTGTGATACTGGGGTTTTTTCCTTTTTTTTTCTCACTCTGATCCTAGTTTGGGTGTTTGGACTAAAAGCATTTTTATGATGTTCTTTGCAGGTGTTACAGGTTCAGAGTGGTTTCTAGGAATATTTTATTTTGGGTACTGCAAAAGAAGATGTCCAGCCTCAAATGAAGTATCATCAATCATACATTAGGGAATTAGGGAATTATTCTTCAGGTCAAGGACAGACAGAAAACACTTGACATTCATAATATGTGTAGTAGTTCAGTCCCTTATGGTGACACTGCGAGCTAGCTTTAGTTCCAGTTTCTTGCAAGCCGCTGTGCTTCTGTCAAGTACTAGCTTGACAAGTATTTGCTTGTTGTTTTTTTCTCTCTTCCAAAAGGAATTTGCAGCTCATGTCCCTGCAATTTTGAGCTTCCACAGTATCTTACATTGCTACTGAATTGATCGACTATTACCTTGCATGAGCTATTGCAGTAATCTCCTTACATGAGATGGATTCAGTGTTCTTGCTATTTTTACATCCATATTGTTCATCAGGTAGAGGCAATTTTGAACAAATAGAGGGATGTGCAACTGTACTTCCTCCAATAAGTTTACGCAGACATGATTTGCTGGCCGATGTTGCACTAAAGAATATTTGATTGGCTGATCAATGTGTGGATTTGCTAGCTAGCAGCCTGGTGTGCTCAGGCAAGCAGTGGTGATATTTATTTAATGTATATAATATGCACACAGCCTGAAGACGTGCAGCGGTGAGGGTCAAACCTGGGTACCCGCGGGGCGAACCTATCCAGTTGACGAGCGGGGCGGTTCGAACCGTGAACCGCAATACTTAATGGTGGAGCGACGGATCTTGATTAGGTGCGCCCCGAACCGCTCCCCTTGCAGCGTTAGCTGCGCCTCCGCGGGGGCGCACCTCTTGTATCATGTCACCTCATGTTTGGTAGCTTCTACGAGAAGGTCGACGTGCTATGCCTGAATCGCTGGGTTCGGCATGTTGTGATGTATAGAGTTCAGAGATTCAGGCTCTAGAACATTTACTACGAAAGTGATCGCTTTTTGCTGGATCACCTGCCTCTCCTGTCACGGCACTTGACAAGGCTAGAGCTCATTGGGATAGAGTTAAACGACAAATTCTGTGACTTCTCGAGTTGTCCGGCGCTGCAACATCTCGATATTGTCCATTGCAGTCTGTGGAATGCCCAAAAGCTCTCATCGGAGTCCATGAAAACCCTAAGCATCACGAGTTGTGATTTCAGCAAGGAGTTCCACACTCTTATTCATGCCCCAGGTCTTGTGTCATTGAACCTAGGTAGCCATCTGTACAGGCCTCCTGTTCTGGGGAGGATGCCATCGTTGAAGAAGGCATTTGTGAGAGTTCCTGTAGAAGAGGATTGTGGTGATGACGGCAGACCGGCAGTGATGCGTGGGATTGTTACTGTTGTGATATTATGACAGAGCACAACCAGTGTTTTCTTCTGGATGGCCTATCAAATGCTCAGAATTTGTCATTGATATCTGAAACGACAATGGTACGTTACACATTCATATTTACCAGTTGTTCCTCTGTTCTATTTGTGTCCCCTTGTGGATATTCACAAAAGTTTTCAGACAAAGACTGAGTATTATCACATCTCTTTTTTTTTTTGTCTGCATTTTGTCCAGTTTATTTTTGAAAAGGATTTGAAACGATGTCCCACATTTAGCAACTTAAAGACTCTGCTACTCAATGATCATTGGTGTGTGGCTCCTAATTTCCTTGCCCTAACTTGCATTCTCAAGCACTCCCCAGTCCTAGAGAAGCTCACACTTGAACTTAATTCTAGGGTATGTATGTGTTTCTAAATGGATTTCTTTTGCCTTGTGGAAGTAACTATGCATTTGCTTATTATAATTTGTAAAATTCTTTTGTTTCCTGCTATAGGGGCCCATAAACAAAGTCGAAATAGTTGGAGGGTTGTACCATCCAATGGACGGATCAACTACAAAGCTCAAACACCTCAAGGCAGTCGAAGTCAAATGTGAAGTGGTTGATGAGGAAGTTCTCAAAGTTTTGCAGTTCCTATGTACGTTTAACTTACGTATGTCAACTGTAGACACTCTTGATTCTACTCATATCGCTGAAATTTGATTTAGTATATATGTGGAAACAAGAATTGGACCAAATAAATCCTTTCTTATAAAGACATAGAATGAATTGGGTACACAGATGGATTAAGAAATTGGAATCCAATGCTGCATTTGGTGACAATGATTTGCAGTGAGATGGGACATAAGGAGACACATCCCAATCCATTTTGTTGGCTAGTGTTATCTATGAAAGTTATACAACAACGCGTTCATCCCTTTGTATTAAACTTAACATTATAGTTAAGCATACTATTAACTATTTTAGAACAGTCACACATATTTTAACAGAAGTCCTTGGAGCAATTTGAAAGATGTAACTATTTTGTTCAATAATTTTCTTGAATTTAGTACCTGCTGTACTCCTCATTCCCATAAACTTTGTTTGATGATTTGCTTCTGCATACCACTTGCATATCTCTGAAAGGAAAATATACTTGCCACCCCTTTGAACCCATCTAGTTCCCTGTATTAGCACCATCTCATTGTTCATCTATGACCTGTCATCAATAATTTTCTTGAATTGAGTACCTTCTGTACTCCTCATTCCCAGAAACTTTGTTTGATTTTTGCTTCTGCATACCACTTGCATATTTCTGAAAGGAAAATATAGTTGCCACCCTTTTGAACTCATCTAGTCTTGTAATTTTGATATGTTCACCCTTTACTAGTACCATCTCATTGTTCATGTATGACCTGTCAGTTCCTGATTAGTTGAAATCAGAGAGAAATATTTATTGCGATTCCCATTAAGTTCATTGTTTTGGTGTGACGATGCATTACTAGATATAACTTTCCCTAGTTAAGATATTGTTATTTGTGAGGTCCAGATTGTACTATCTAAACCAAACTTGAAAGAAAATCTTAAATGTATTCCCATCCAATGAATTCTGTGATACTAATCTGGGCTTGTGTCCCTCTCCTTGAGAATCCTGATCTGCATGATCATCTCCTTAGCATGGTTGCTACCAAGATGTTGGTCAAGGTTTACAAATGCTATTGTCTGCTGGCGCCAAATTTTATATTTACTCCCATTATCCACCAGTTTGCTGTTACCAGTTTGCTGTTTGGCTTTTGTGCAAACCATATTGTATACTTAATTGTTTTATTTTAAACTCCTTATATCATAAAAAGAACATGGATTTTCATCCGGATGGAATATACTTGTACAGCTGCAGAATTGTTATTGCTTAAGTATAACAATACCACAAATGTTTTCAGATGATTATCAACCTATTATTTATCAAATAATTATTAGTACTTTACATACTTTGTGTTATTAGAGTGCAACTCTGTTTCATTACTTATGTGATCCATGTGCCATCATTTTAAGTTTCTTTGTATAACATTCCTCAGTGGTTTTACTCTGGATGTATAACATGTCTATCCAGACTTATTGTGCCTTTTATATACAAGTTTTGTTATCAAGTAGTCTTGCAAAAATAAATGGTCTGCAGGTGGATTTAGCTAGGGTCTCTTGAATTCAGAAGATCAAGATGGAACAAATAGTGAATGGCCAACACACGCAGATTAAATTTTTATTATGGGCTTATGGTATGAGTGTGTAACAGTATACTGTAACACGTAGTTTCATTCCTCTAGTAAATGTACTTTCTCTCCATAGACTTGATTGATTAGTTTATTATATATCTGGTTTTTAATTTATTGTTGGATTCCATATATTAGATCTGTTACAGCCATGTTGCCTCACATTGCACTCAATCGTCATATGCCCTTAGTGGCGAATCCCTTGGCAAGCCTTCTTAACATCGAAAAGGTTGCATTTACATGGAGGTCTTCTTCTTAAACACCGAAAAGGTTGCATTTACATGGGGGCCATGTTCAAGGTGTTTAAAAGAGCTAAATGACCATTTAAGTGAACAGTTAAATTCACAAAAAACAATATGGTAGAGTTTTCTTTAACATCTTTGGGCACCAATGGATGGTTGTTATTAGAAGGCTTCCTCATTGGATTTTAATTAACTTATTAAGAAAAACTTTAGCTTCACTGGTGAAATTACTTTATGGAGCCGAAACAAAATGAAATAAAAAATGATTTCATTAGATGGAAATCTTTTTCTTTAAACAAATCAGGTAATGGTGTTGTCAAAAAAAAAATAAGGTAATGGAAACCATTTTCCCTTAAAAAAATCAGGTTCACTGCCATTTACACGTCTCTCTCAATTTTTTTTTCTTTCCAAAACAGCACGCAGGACTCTGCAACCAGGCCCATTGGCAGCTCCGATCTTCCACCTCCTGCCTGTTCATCTTCTCCTTCACCCCGCTGCGCGTCCCCTGCTCTCCTCCACTCGTACAATATTTCCTCGCAACTGCATTTCGTGCGGATCCTTCCACCCTACTCCCTGTTTTCTCTTTCAAATCCAAAATGGGAAAGAAAATGCGAGTCTTCTCATGGCCCAGTTTGCTCTGACTAGTGAGCCGCGTGTCATTCCGCGTTCTTGCTGCAGACCACATCTGAACTCTGAAGCCGCCGGCGGAGAGGTGAGACGGCGGTCGCCCGGCGCGCGCAGCGACGCTTCCGTTGTTTGCTTCTCTTTCGCTGGTTTACCGCGCCCCTGCGTTGTCTCATCGTTTCTTCTCCTGCAGTATGGACGCTCGCCACCTGCTCGACCGAATGCCTCAGGAGAAGAAGAGTAAGAACATGCCAGTGGCTAGCGGCAGAGACGGCATAGATGCACTCCCGGACGGTATCCTTGAGCAGATACTTGACTTCCTGCAAGCAGAGGAGGCCGGCAGGACATCCGTGCATGCCCAGCGCTGGCACCACCTGTGGAAGTCAGCCACACCCCTGCGCATCACCTGCAGCCTGGAGTATGGGATGCATCCAGCGGACGTGAAGGAGCGACAGAAGATTGTTGATAATATGCTGCGCCTCCGCGGACATGCGCCTCTTGAAGCATGCGAGATCACTTTTGATGGCCTTGACGACGACGACAACTATGTGCTTTGTGTCAATTATTGGGTCCGGCATGTTGTGATTTGTCGAGTTCAGACGCTCAGGTTAGATATCATTTACTATGGTTAGCCCATTGAGCTGGAGGACTTACCTCTCGTATCACGGCACTTGACAAAGCTAGAGCTCATTGGCGTTGTGCTGGAAAATGAGTTTTGTGATTTCTCGAGTTGTCCATCACTAGAGCATCTTGAGATTACCAACTGCTATTTGTCGAATGTCAAGAAACTCTCTTCGGAGTCCTTGAAGCACCTAAGCATGACAATTTGTGATTTTAACTCGGAGTTGCACACTTATATATTTGTCCCATGTCTAGTGTACCTAAACCTAGATTATAGATGCAAGTGGCGGCGGGCAGCCCGCCCCGCATCCGCACGAGCCGCGAGCTCGCTCGCGGGCATATGCGGCGGCCCGCATAGCGCCGCGTTCCTTTGCGGCGGCCCGTGTGTGTCTGCTAGCCAAGCTTCATCATGCAGTTCGTGAAAGAAATCAAGGATGCAAGTGGTCTTTCATCATGATTCATGCAGTTCGTTCGTTCATGACTGTGTGTACGTCGTCGTCTCGTGATCTAAACCGGCGAGTCCCTTCTGAGCCGCGACGGGAGAGGTCAGCCATGGAGGTGACGAGAAGCAACTGAAGGTAAAGGGATTCTTCGCCGGAGGCAATGATGCCATCGGCGCTACGGACATCGCCGGTAGCTTCCAACTAGCACACTGGCGCGTCGTGCTAGTGGCCTGACCGAGCGGTCGTGACGAGCTCCTTGCTGTACGATGGGCGGCGGAGTACACAGGTCCAACGAAGTGGTGCAGGCCAAGGTGTCATCGCGAGATGCAGGTCGTTGCGGGTTGCGGCGCCGCCGGGCTATGCGGACGAGCCACATCAAGCCACACCGATCTTGCGGGCATGCGGCGCGGGACTACGGGATTCGCGGCGCGGTCAGCCCAGCGGGTTCGCGGCGTGGCCCGCGCCACTTGCATCCCTAACCTAGATAGCCATTTGTGGATGCCTCCACTTGGCAGAATACGATCATTGAAAAGGGCATTTGTCAGATTCCCAGTCGAGACTAATTACCCATCCGATTGTGAGGGCGAGTATTGTTATTCTTGTCATAATTTGGTAGATGACAACAAGTGTTTTCTTCTGGATGGTTTATCGAATGCTGAGAATTTGGCACTGCTATCTGAATCAGTAACGGTATGTTACAATTTTGTATCATCCCCATTTAGTGTCATATTATTCCTGCTGTACCATATCTATCCATTTCTGGGCATTCACAAAGTTGCTCCGCAATTGACTTGGTCATATCACACTGAGACTGATTATTGCTTCATCCTTATTTTTGTCTGCATCTCGTCCAGTTTATTTTTGCAAGGGATTTGAAACAGTGTCCTACATTTAGAAACTTAAAGACTCTGCTACTTGATGATCACTGGTGTGTGGCTCCTGATTTCCTTGCACTGACATGCATTCTCAAGCACTCGCCAGTTCTAGAGAAGCTCACACTTCATCTTTATTCCGAAGTATGTTTGTTTCTAAATGGATTGCTTGTGCCTTGTTGAAGTAATTATTCACTTCTTTATTATTTGGGCAATGCTTTTGTTTCCTGCAGGGGCCCAATCATAAAGTGGAAATAATCGGAATGTACTATCCAATGGACAGGCCAACTAAAATGCTACAGCACCTCAAGGCAATAGAAGTCAAATGTGAAGTGGTTGATGAGAAAGTTCACAAAGTATTGCAGTTCCTATGTACATTTAACTATTGTAAGTGAATTATAGATACTCTTGATATTATCCATGTTGCTGAAATTTTCTTTAGTATATACCGGTGAGGAAACAAGCATTGGACGAAATCAATACTTTGTTAGAAATTGGAACCAATGCTGCATTTGGCCATGTTTGCAGTGGGGACAAAAGGAGACAATCTAATCCATTTTGTTGGGTAGTCTTCTCTATGAAAGTTATACTAGCATGTGTTGAGCTTGTTTTCCTTTGTATTACCCTTAACATGATATCATCATGTGTTAATAGTTCAAAATACTTGTTAAGTATTTCTGGACAATCACATATATGTCTTCAGAGCAATTCAAAAGATGTAACTTGTTCAATCATTTTGTTGAATTCAGTACCTGGCAGTATTTTCACAGGGTTAGAAAGCTGTAGTCTTTATTCCCAGTTATTTTGTTTGATTTTCCTTCGGTATATCACTTGCATATTTCTAAAACGAAAATGTAGTTACCCAGCTTTGAACTCTTCAGGTCTAGCAATTTTTGACCTGTTCACCTTGTATACCATGATGTACCATTTCATTGTTCATCTCTGACCTGCCAGGGCATGGTTAGTTTGAAATTAGAGATTTTTAAAGCTTATTTTGTTTTGTTGTGCTGATGGAATAGATATATCCAAAGTTCTCTGATTCTATATCCGGCATGAACCTCTCCTTGAGAACCCAGATCTCTTTTATGTCAATGCCATGTTCTTTAGCAATCCTTTGCCCACAGATGCTGTTGTTTGCTTGTCCAATTTTAGTTTTGCTCCCTTTTCCCACCAGTTGGCTATTTGCCTTTGATGCAAACCATATTATTTAATGGATTGCTTTATTTTGAACTTCTGATATCACAAAAAAGAGCATCGATTTTCGTCAAGAGGAAATACATGTAGATGCACAGTTATCATGTCTTAAGGGTAACGGTGGATGTGTTCAGATGATTATAAAATAATATTACTATTTATCAAATAATGATTAGTATTTTAGAGACATTTATGTTATCAAAGCATAATTGAAATAATTTGAAGTACAAGCTGTTAGTCAAGTCCATCATTTATTCATTGCGTTCAAACAGCCAAGGCACATCCCCTCCTTCGCGTCGTCTCCCTTGGAGGCGACTCGAGGGCATCCACCAGTTGCCTCATCTCCCACTAGTTGGCTCAGCCGCCGCCGCCGCCGCAGCATCTTGCCTTCTCCCAGGTGGTGGTGGCGGCGGCTAGGGGACAAAACTAAAAAAGGCAGCCTCCCTCGTCCTTAATTCCCCTTTCTCCAGGCATGTTGCTAAGGCATGTACACGAAAAAAATATTCATTGGATGTACCAGCATTTTAGGTTTCTTTGTCAAGTAGCTGAGTGTTTTTACTTTGCATATAACATCTCTATCTAAACTTAATTATTGTACCATTTGATTATTGAACAGGTTTCATTTTCAAGTAGACTTGCAAGAAATGGGCTGCTGGTGGATGTTGGGTCCCTATAATTCAGAACATTAAGGTAGATCAGAATTCACTGGGTTGCAGCTGCTGTCGTCTGTGTGTACCTTCTGCTGATTCCAGTCATTGAATTGCATGGAAGTGGAACATGACAACATTATTTTGTTTTACAGCTTGCGTTGTTCTTGCTGAGCCTTCATTATGTCATTTTTCTTCTAGTGCATTTGTTTTTGTGGACTTAATCAGCATTCACAATCAACCGTATATTATCGGGGTTCATCTCGCATAGGCAATCTAAACTGATAACCGGATCAATCTGGTTCAAATTTGAGTGAGATCTTGATTACGTTTATATTTTACATGAACTAGGTTCGTGCCCATGCATTGCTACGGGACAACTAAACTTTTATATTAAAAATATATGGATCACACGATAAGCTATAACAAGTGTGAAATTAAATATATGTGTTTAAATGACATTTAATTCAAAAAGCAAAGGTCGTTGAACACAGTCACGGAGAGTGCGGCGTCATATGCTCACAAACTCTATAAACCTTTTCATGATGTAACTAAGATAATATTCGTGCGTTGTAATTGAAAAAAACAGATATAACCATTATAGTTGCTTGACGTATGTTATACCGACATTAAAAAAATATATGCTAAGAGTGTGGTTTAAAATGACAAAATCTATATGTCCTATATAGATTGTACACACGAAAAGTCATTAATGCTTAATTCTCTACTCTCACATCAAGCCACACCATCTAAATTTCAGTCATTACATAGTTATAATGATTTCTTTTGTCTGACTGTCCACAAATCATACATGGTACATCATCTCCTCACCTCCTTGACAGATTAAGGTCCTTCGCATCCAATCTTTTGCTTCTTTGTGTGCCAACCAATGCTACTTAAGTTGTATTCCTATGATGTAGCTATATCCCTCATTCTTGTTTTACAGTCACTCTATGAATAAAGTTTTTTTTTTTTTTTTTTGCTTTGGGTGTGAACCCATCAAGATAGTCTCCAACTCAAGTTCCCCAAAACTATGCCTTGATATTAGTGCTAGAGCACCTGTGCTCAAACGATCAATATAACAGTGTAATATATAGTAATAAGTTTCATAAGAACTGAAGATTATAATACATGGTTGCTGATAAATTATACATGACACATCACCTAGCACGCTCTTAACACTAAATGCTAAGTGAAATAACTGAACATTTGTATAGTAGCACCATAGTCACTTTGCTAATGAAGTGTTTAAATGAGGAAAGATTTTGAGGATTTTATTAACTCAGAAACCTAACCCAGCAACTCCTTAAATACTCATGTAGAAAAAATGATTATATATATTATATATGTGTGTAATAAAATACAAAAGCATTTGATGACTATTGCAGTGATAATTAGAATAAAAAAAAACCCATAGCCTGGGCAGAAAGAGCTCTCTTCAACTACCATTCTTATTAAAACTGTAGCAAAATTATGAAATTAATTTATTCATGGATTATGAGCAAGATGTGATAGCACCAAATGTCCAAATCTCATACCTGTGATTGGAGCTGACACAGGCACAAATCATAGAATCAAAAACTACTCTTGGCCTTTCAAGTTCATTATGGTGATTTGATCTTCCTCAATTTCTTCTGAAATTTTCTGGACAAACAATTTATACCATCATGAACAGTACAGTAACTAATGACTTGCAAAATTATTTTCATCATGGGCCACTGGTTCGTATATTCTTGCATCACCATCCTCTCGACCAGCTTCAGCATGCCCTGCTCCCCCTATGTGCTAGTGATCACAGCAGCAGATGATTCGTTCCATTAGGATCTGAAATCTTTTGGGGATTCAATTGGACCGAGAGGTTGAGCATAATCATATATATGTTGTGCCTCTGTGCAAGGTACAGGTTACATAAAGCTTACCACCAATGTCACTGGTCGGAATGTTGCTGGCCATAACACTGGCAAGGCGCTCACACTGGCGATCCAGCGTTCCAACCCATCGGCGTGCACCGAAGGCGAGCCCTGAGTTCACCAGCAGTTTGTAGATATTGTGCACTGACCTGTCATACACCTCGACGTGTTCCGCCCGGTCACATGATATATACACACAGACATACACAGTAAATGTACCAATCAGTTGTTTAGATAATACAGTAATCTAATGATAGTGAACCATCAGCTACGAATCTCGGCTTTGGAACCCCACATGTCGAGGATGCCTCACGCTCCCGCACCTCCGCCCTCCGGCGGCAGCGCCTCTGCCACCGAATCCCCAGTCCCGCCGGCCGGCAACTCGAGCTCGGCCAACCTCGCCCTCGCCACCACCAACCTGCTCACCAGAAACCCACCCACCCAAGGCCTCACGCCGATCAAAGACCAGCCTCTGCTTGCTGCCCCCGCTGCGGGTCGCCCTCGCCAGGTGCCGGCGCATCTCCCCGTCAGGATCCCACAGGTCAAGCCGGGAGCTCAACTGCAGGAATGCTTGCTCCGCAACCTCTATAACACTGTGATCCCAGGTGCAATCTCCCCTTCCACCACTCCTGCCTTCATCTGGATTTCTCCTTCCTCCCGCTCTCCCCACTTCAACATCCACTTCATTCGAAATGCTGTTCACTACCTGCTTGTCGCTCCTCCGGGTCGCCTCCCTGTCCGTCGTGTGTGTGACTGTGTTTTTCGCGTTCGAGTTTCCTGTCAAAATGTGGCAAACGTGCTGGTCGTTCTTGGTAGTCTGCGCTTGGGTTCTTCGGTCTTGCTTCTCCATCCGTCCATGGCGGCGGCCGAGAACCATGCTCGCTCGTTACCGCCGTGGACTGGGAACGCAGTTACTGCCCAACCACCTGTTGTCCCGTCAGTTCAGCTGGGAGTGGGGCGCCTCTTCCGAGGGCGCTCGCGCTGGGCTCGAGACAACTCGGTTTTAACTGCCACCGCTCGCTGCGCCCAGATTGTGCCAGATCCTTCTGAAGGCCTTTGCCCTTGCCCCCCTGCGGACAGTACGCTTGGTTTGCTGCCGCCCACTCCGGGAGCAAATGCGCGTCTTGTCACCAACGCTCCGGCAGCCATGCCTTCAAGTCAACTGTGGAGCGACTTCAATGCCACGCCCTTGCGCACGCCCCCAAAAACCTACCTGCAAGCCTCGCTCTCTCCGGCTACCCCAAAACCCCCGACGCCCCAAGTTCCCAAACCCTTCACTCACACCAACGGCTGTTTCCGCTGCCTTGCCACTGACCACCGCGTTCGTGACTGCCGAGAGCCTGTTCGCTGCCGCAACTGCCGTGGCTGGGGACACCGTCTCCCTGAGTGCAAGATGCCGATCGCTCAAGCCCTCGCCCACTTCCACCGCCGCGAGCCAACCATCACCATCCCCGCCACACGCCGCACTGTCCATGCCGTGCCTTTCCCGGGCAGGGACGCCAACCGCGCCTCTCACCCACCCACGCCGCCCCCAAACTCCCCTGAGGCCTTGCACCACAATGCTGCCTTTGATCCCATCAACATGATCGCCTCCTCGAGTTCCTCGGCGCCGGACTTCCTTGTGCGCCCCGAGCCTGTGGCTCGGCCCATCCGGTCTGCTCCGCCACGGCCTGCGATCGACATCCCCCCGGTGGACGCGCGTGGGAAGACGCTGGTTCGGTGTCTTGCCAGCCCTGCCGTCTCCCCAGGCTCAAGATCTCCACCACCGGCTGCCTCCCCGGTAGTCAGGCTTGGACTCCCCCTGGCCTCCCCTGGGGGCCTTCGCGGGGGAGTCAACGCCGGCGTGGGTTCTTCTGACGGTGAGGCCAGCTTCCACAGCAGTGACTACGAGGAGGTGGAGAGCGACAGCTCTTCGCTGGACTGGGAGGGGCGCACCCCGCTCGCCGAGGTCTGGGCCGGTCCTGGACGTCCGGAGGTCGACGACTTGCTGGCCTTCGCCTTCATCGTCCCGGCCGTGCACCCGTCTGAGGTTTCTGCCACCTTGCGTGCTGCACTTGGCCTGGTGGAACCTCTGTTGCCAGTGGAGCTGCTGCCCTCGTCGCTGGGTGCAATGCTTCTTCGCTGCGAGTCTATGGTGGATCGTGATCGTCTCCGTGCTCACAGCCCCATCCTTCTGGGGGAGAACACGGTCTACCTTCAGCGACCTCACGAAATGGCTAACCGTTTCTTCCGGGTGCCGGAATGGCTGGCCTACGTTCATGTTGTCGGCTACCCAAACTCCCAGTGGACTGAGGAGGAGATCAAGGTCAACCTGCGTCCCTTCTGCAACGTGGTTGAAGTCGACCCTGCATGCCTCACCAACCACAACTTCGCGCCGCTGCGTCTGCTGCTTGAGATCTTTGACCACCGGGACATCCCACGGGATGTTTCGATCACTGAGCCACGTCGGGACGGCCGTGCTGGCACTGTGGCACGCGTCTTCCCGATCCGTTAATGGGCCAAGGCTGATCAGGCTGCGCGTCTTTGATGGCACGCTTGCTCGCTTCTTTGGACCACCGCCACCACCCCCGGCCGGTCCTCAGCTGGGTCCGGAGGGCCCTTTTGATCGCCGTCAACAGCTGCTGCCTGAGCCCCACCATGCGCACCTAGACTACCCTCCACCCTCCAACCGCCCGTCACCTGCTGCTCCCAACCGCAGCTCGCCTCAGCATAACATCACTGCCTCCCTGATCCCTGGACTCGCCGCGTTGCTCGCCTCTCCTGCTGCTCCTGCATCCCCTGAGAGCTTCTCCTCAGCCCTCGAGGTCATCCCTGCTGCAGCTTGTGCCGAGCCCTTGCTGCAAATTGTCTCGCCTGCTCCACCTATGCCTGCTCCTGCTCCCCGCAGCCGCAATGCTTTTGCCCTTGCTTCACCACCAGCTTTCATTAGACGTCAGAGCTCTAGACTGGCAGCGAAGGATAAAGGCAAGTTTGTGGACATGACCCACAAGGCTATGCAGCAGCGAGCTCTGAAGGACTCACTGCAAGCTTGTTCCGTCGGCCTCCAGAAGCACGTCCAGCGCCGCGGACTTCTCTCTCGGGCCAAGTTTGCGGTGCCTCTTCCTGACATCCGCAAGCTTGCGCAGGTTGCCGGTTTGGACTGCTCCTCTAAGTCCTCCGTCGACGTGGTGGTGCCACAGCCGATGTAATGTGCCCCAGGCGTTCTACTGTGTCCGACCAGCCGTGTGTTGTGTTGCGTTGTTGTTGTTGGGTCTGTCCCGGTTTTCCTTTTTTCTCTCTGTCCCCCTACCTGTGTTACCCCTGTAATCTCCTTTTATCCTTGAGTCCTGGACTGGGGCTTGCCTGCTTCTGCAGCTCCCTCGGTGCCTCTGTGGGTTTCGGCTGGTTTCTAGCTGCGCTAATGTCGGTAGCGCATTGTTTCAGGTGTGCTTGTTTTTAAAATGTCAGTCCCCAAAAATGCGTTCTTATTGTTTTCTTGGAACGTTCGTGGTCTTGGCGACTCGGAGAAGTGTACTGTTGTGCGTGATGCAATTCGCTCTGCAAACCCGACCATTGTATGCCTTCAAGAAACCAAACTAAGTGCCTGCAATTTCTTCAAGGCAGCCACCTTCCTCCCGCCAAATTTCTCCTCCTCGTTCATTACCTGTGACGCGGTGGGCTCCCGTGGAGGCACCTTGACTGCCTGGGACGCCAATGTGCTCTCCGTTGACAGCAGCCAAGTTCATAACAGCTATTGCCTCTCTACCTCTTTCTCTTCAAAATGCTCTGAACACTCTTTCTCGGTCACCAACATATATGCACCATCGGACCACAGATACTCACCTCTTTTCCTCTCCTCTATCTCTGACCTAGCACCAAGTTTTTTAGGTCCCTGGCTCCTTGCGGGGGACTTCAATCTGATACGATCCCAGCTAGATAAGAACACCACAACCTACAACTCAGCCCTCATCCTTGCCTTCAATGACAAAATCAATGAGGTTGGCCTGCTCGAATTGCCCCTCTTAGGCTCCTCTTACACCTGGACGAATAAGCGAGAAACTCCCACCCTAGCACGTCTTGACAGGGTTTTCCACAACGTCGCCTTTGGTGACATCTTTCCGACCTCCTCGCTACACTGCCTTCCTAGACCAACCTCAGACCACACTCCACTTCTCGTCACACTATCCACTGAAATCCCGAAACCCAACTCCTTTCGCTTTGAGAATGCCTGGCTGCTGAACAGTGCTTTCCTGCCGTCTGTCCTCCCGGCTTGGCCTGAAGCTCCTCGACATCATGATGCTGCCGCAAACCTAGCTGGGCGTCTCAAAGCTGTTCGGGCAGCGGCTAAGGTTTGGTCAAGGCGTAACAGGGCGCCTCCAGCCATCATTCCCAACTGTAAATTTCTAATACAGTTATTTGACATGTACGAGGAGAATCGCTGTTTGTCCCAGGACGAAAGGAATCTGCGACAACAATGCTATGACAGGTTGTCTTTGGAGCTCAGACAGCGAGCAGCCTACTGGAAACAACGGGCAAAGTTCCGCGCGGTACGGGAGAGCGATAGCAACACAGCCTTCTTTCACGCACACGCAACAGCTAGGCTGAGAAGGAACAACATCAAAAGCATTGAGGTAGATGGAGTCCAGGTCACTAACCACCAGGCCAAGGTTCAGGCATTAACTGAATACTTCAAAACCATTGTTGGCGTCCCCGGTCAGTCATCCTGGGCCTTTGATTGTGTGGAGCTTTACCAGGACATGCCCAAGGCGAGAGATGCACTAACGGATCCTTTCACTGAGGAGGAGGCAATCGCAGCAATCAAGGATATGAACCGCTGCAGTGCACCAGGTCCCGATGGGTTTGGACCAAGCTTTTACAGAGCAACTTGGGGGACTATACGAGGAGATTTCATGGATTTCCTCCAAGCTTTTGAAGCTGGACAGGTGGACCTTGAGCGGATCAATCGATCACACATGGTACTCATTCCAAAGAAACCTGGAGCTACCGAGGTGCATGCTTTCAGGCCAATCTGTCTACAGAATTGCAGCATCAAAACCATCACCAAGATCCTCACAACACGCCTGCAAACTCAAATACAAGAGCTCGTTGACATTGATCAGACAGGTTTCATTAGGGGGCGGTCCATCACAGAAAACTTCGTCTACGCCATGGAGCTGGTTCAGCACTGTCACAAACGGCGGAGACCTACTATGGTGATAAAATTAGATTTTGCCAAGGCTTTTGACACTGTAAACTGGGATGCCTTGGAGGTGGTAATGCAGGCTAGGGGCTTCAATCGGCAATGGCGGAGCTGGATGGGCAACATGCTTCGGACGTCGAAGGCGGCGGTCATGGTGAATGGATGCCCGGGGCCATGGATAAACTGCAAAAGAGGGCTTCGGCAGGGTGATCCGATATCGCCATACCTGTTCATCCTCCTTGCTGACGTGCTGCAGGTCCTGATCCGGAAGAATGCAACAATCAGACACCCTCTTGTCGACGACGCAGGCTGCCCAGTGCTCCAGTACGCAGATGATACATTACTCCTCGTTCGTGGGGACCTGTCAGATGTGCAAACTCTGAAATCACTGCTAGATCAGTTTGCGGCAGCAACTGGATTACAAATTAATTACATGAAGAGTACTGCGGTGCCAATTCACATGAATGAGGAGGTGATCAATGACTGCATCTCTGCACTAGGTTGCCGACGGGAGGGCTTCCCACAGACATATCTAGGATTACCACTGTCAAACACAAAGCTTCGCCTCAATGCCTTTGGCCCACAGATTGCAAAAACAGATAGATACCTATCTGGATGGCAGTGCAGTATTCTGAATCACATGGGGAGAACTACACTAGTAAACTCTGTGCTGGATAGCCAACTGATTTACGCCATGTGCGCGTTGGCTATACCACCCGGAGTGGTGGATCAGATCGATCGACGCAGGCGCTCGTTTCTCTGGTCCGGCCAAGGGACCACCAATGGAGCAAAAAGCTTGGTGGCTTGGGACCATGTATGTGACACCAAAGAGGCCGGTGGCCTTGGCATCAAAGACCTTAGTGTTCAGAATATGTGCCTGCTATTGAAACTGATACACAAGCTTCACTCAGAGCAAGACTCCTCGTGGGCTCGTTGGGTTCAAAACAATGCAAGCATTGCATCCTTAACAGGTGACCTCCATGGGCAACATTGGGATATGCTGCGTTCCCTACTACCTGTCTACCGTGCGATCACCACGGTTAGCCTCAAGGATGGCAACACCACCTCGTACTGGCATGATGTCTGGGATGGAGATGACTCAATGGCTGATAGATTTCCCGAGTTGTATAGCCACTGCAAAGACAAGGACATGACAGTCAAGCAGGCTACTGAAGGACTCTTGGAGAGCAGGCTGGTGGCGAGGCGATCGGCAGTTGCTGACAACCAGTTGGCTGAAGCGACAAACATCCTTGAGCACCAACACCTACAAGGAGGCAGAGACCGCAGGCAAAGCCCGCTGTTTAGAGCAAATGGAGATCTGGACACCTCCCTGCTTTATCGGACTCTGAAAACCCCAACTGGGAGCACAAACGGTTGGGCAAAATTTGTATGGAATAATAAGGCGCCACCGAGAGTGAAATTTTTTGCTTGGTTGCTGTCGCAAGGGAGAATCCAGTGCAAAACTAACCTGCTGAAGAAGAAGATTGTGGACAACACGATCTGTGATGTGTGCAATGCGGCCGAGGAAACACCAGCTCATGTCATTTTTGGCTGCTCTGCTGCTCAAGAATTCTGGGCAGCCGTTCATATACAAACGAGCGCAGACTGGACAGTTCAGAAGTTGCAGGAAGTTCAGCCACCAACGCAAGTCCCGAAGAAGCACTTTGACACTTTCTTACTTCTTTGCTGCTGGCACATTTGGAAGCGGAGGAACCAAGTGGTGTTTAGGGATGATAGAAATACGATCGCAAACGCCTTAACAGCATGCAAGTTGGAAGCAATGCTTTGGAAAGCTAGACTGCCGAAGAAGGACAGAGAAGTGGTAGATGCCTGGTGTTTCATTTTAACAAACGCAATGTAAAGCCTTTTGTAAACTCTGAGGAGTACCAAACTATGTATTTTACCCTCTGGCTTTGGGAGCCAACCAGTTAATATAATCCAGGTGGGGGACCCTCTCCCCCTCCGTCGACTTATCAAAAAAAAAAAAAAAAAAAAAAAAAAAAACCATCAGCTACGAGAATGCGTCAAAACTGAAAAATTTAATCATGTACTGTACAGACTACAGACCTTGAGTACCCATTTAGGCATTTCATGAATCAGACATCTGACGGCTGGCGCCAGCACTTGATAACTGAGCTGGGGCGCAGGCTGTCCAGTGAGACCTCAACGACGGCCCATGTTCCATCAGAGTGTTGCTTACAGTACCTCCCAAAATTCTTTCCCTGGTTGGCACCAGTGTGGAAGGCACCTGAAACTCAACTGACATCTGCAAAATGCACACAGCATTGGGCATTTGTAGCTAAAAGCAATCATCAGATGACATCAAACTACCTATGCATTCCAATTTTTTTCAGAATACGCACCACCTGCAATGCACCATTGTAGTTTCCAGCCACCCAGGTGCACGATGCTCGAGAACACCGTCGCGTACTGATTCTATGCATAGAGAAGATTAATTAAAATTCAGAAGTCCAGAGCTAGCAATCAGATCAAATATCCTTATGTTTTAAGAACTATATCCAAGCAAAACTTTATACATTGGGCATCGATCGCACGTCATACCACGTCCACGAGGATTAAGTGTTTAAAATTTTCTTTCGGGCTATTCAATTAACTTGAAGTGATGCATACAAGCAAAGATAGGAAGCAATACCTTAACTTGCAATGCCCGATGAGCTTAATATCACAATACAGAGTTACTTTTGAATAATTTTGAGCATCTATATTTTGGCAATGCAGACCAGAACAATTGTCTCCCAAAATAAATATTCAGAGAACTTCAGAGAACCTCCCAAAATAAATTGCGGCCAAGATTATTAAAACTTTTCTTCTCCTTGGGCTAACAAAAGAGATTCTAAAAGTTAATGTCGTTAAGAAATTGGAAGATGCCTCCCAAGAGGGATCGTCTTTACTCTCTTCAGCTGTTAGTACTATTTTCAGAACATTATCACCTTGCGTCGAAACCATCTTCAATACAGGCTACAGAAGACACACCTTAATTGCTCGGACTGAGATTGGGGAGCTTGCAACCTGCAGCCTGGGTGTGCGCCGCTGGGATGACCTGCTGCTAGAGCACGACATGCGTGACAGAGCTCGAGGGAGCGCGTTGGCAGCCGTCAAACGAGCAGCGGGCGCCGACCGAGCACCAGGCGTGGGACGAGTAGCTGCCGTCGGAGGACCAGCGGGCGCCGAGCGATTAGCTGGCGTCGCAGGGGCCACCCTCGGCGGCGGCGTTCTCGGCAGCGTCGGCCTCGTCAGCAATGGAGAACGGGATCGATCCCCAGGCGGCGACGTAGAGGTCGGAGGTGGGACGCACGTGAGGAGCAGCTCAGCGGTGTCCTCGAGGCGGAGGTAGTTCTGCACAGCCCACTTGACGACGAAGGCGGACTCATCGGAGAGATCGACGGCGATGGCGATGCGGCGGTGCGGGCCAGCGAGGAGAAGAAAGAAGCATGGGGAGGAGAGCTGGAACACGGCCGCCTGCGTCGCCGCCGAGAGCCGCACAGGGGCAACCCTAGCCCCGCGGCCGGGCGCCGTATCCGCTCCCCGAGCACCGAGCAAATAGCAAATTTGGCACCGAGAGCCGCCGTCAGGCGGGCTGCGGCGGCTATCCGCGTCCGAACTCCGAAGGCAACTGGCAGGAGTTTCGGCCAGGCGGCCTGCTTGCCAACGTCGTCGTCGGGTTCGATTCTTTTTCCCTGGGGAGGACGTCAATCGTGGCGCTCTCTTCTTTCTTCTTCACATTGCTTTCCTTCTACGTACGATGATTCCGCAGGTGATTCTTTCCATCTGTGTCGGCTAATACGGTGATTTTTCTTCTTTCCTTTCGCAGGCGGCAGAGCGACGTCGGATCTGGGGCGATTACCGCACGAAGGTAAATCTCAGACTCTTGTTATTTTTATTTGTAGAGACGTGTGCTGTCTACATTCCACAGGGAATCTAAGAATCTATTGAATGGCAACTGCACATGCAGTAGCACCCAAACTGATGAGTGTTCTTGTTCCATGCATGACTGCATCAAGCATACATGAATCTTACACGTGTTGTCCTAATAATTCCATCATCCGATCCCTAGCGAGGTGATGATGCCAGAGGAAGAGGAAGAAAGTAGTGAATGTCCATTAATATACTGTAACGCATATTGGGTCTTATTGCTCTTTTATTTTAAGTGAAGCATGTGATAGCCATGCAAGTTAGCAAAACCTAAATGTATGTAGGAAAAGAGAAAAACTACGGGAAGGGTGTGTTCTTCACCATCTTAGGGGCACCAATGGAGAAGTCTGCCACTAGATGGCTTCAACATCTGATTTTAATTGCATTGTTCATCTATAGTCATCACACACGCTAGTTCGAGATTTATATCAAAGTAAAAGAAGGGAACACTAGCCATCAAGATGTGCATTTAACCCTAGAAAGGTTATTCTTGTTGCACTCGACATGAAGAAATAGATGTACAAATGGAATAGCATTTAATTTGAAAATGCCATGTCGACACAAGCCGTTAACCGCCTATATATGAAAACCTTTTTGCATATATATGGTAGAATGGAAAGGTTTTCCTATTGTCATCGGCAAGAGGCCAAGAGCTCTGAATGCAGTGGGGTGCTAATAAGGAAGGATCCTACCAGTACCAGGGGTCCAACATAACCCGCAGCAGTGATATCGTAGTGTCTGCTAATAACAATGTCCTCTCCACGGTCGGCGGCAGCAACCACGTCATGCTCTTGAACGAGTATGTAGGAGAAATAACAATTCTCTGGCTAAATCCTATGTTAGCGGAGCACCGATCAACTACAGAGATAAAACCTCCTCTTGGCCTCCTTCTAACCTGCAGGTTCTGTTATTGTTTGTGGAGACAACATATATATAGGTAGGAATATGGCACCGCCTGTAGACTCTGAAAACATGACCATGGCTGTGTTCGTGGTGAATCCGATAACACCCTTGTAGTGCATGATTTCCAATAATGTGTACAGATTGGTGGGGTAGATGGGCCATCGAACCGCAGTGCAAGACAAGTTGAAACTCGGTTGACTCACTGTTGAAGTCAAGTAAACTAGGAGGACAATCCACTTGAAGGGCAAGTTAAAACAAACGAAGGTACTAGTTAAAAAAAAGAAAAAAAGCAACTGTTGTGTGATGGTGACATGACTGTTGATCGTGGCCATGTCTGTATCGCAGGATTTAGAGAGGAAAATCACAGGAATCGTAGGATGGAGGAAAGGAATCTGTAGTGAGGGTTTGGATTGGACATTGGAGGAAGCAGCGATTCCTTTCCTCTGTTATACCGTGGCTGGCTGCTCATTTCACAGGACATGAAAATCCGCTGAACCTCTTGGTTTCTTTTCCTCTCGCATAAGTCGGATGCAAAGCACGTCATGAGGAAAGAAAAGAAGTCTGTTTGAGGCCACGTCGCTCTTCCCGTGCTCCAGTAGGTTACCTGCTCCTCACACGTGGCAACTTTTTTTTTTCAATTTTCAAATTTCTACGTTCAAAATTCTTGTGTTCCAAACACCTCTCTCTCTTACTTTCTTGTGTTTTTCCAACCGCTGTTTTCGTACTCTATTTCTATCCTTTTTCTCTGTTTTCTACCATTCCTCTATTTTCAATTCCTTTTGTTCTAAACAAGCCTTCAACCGCGCCGTGTTGAAACCGCACGCAGGTAGATGAGCCTACCAGCCTAGACTCGATTGGACGACACATAAACTTATGATCCATCTGTAGTTCTTCATTATTCTTCCCGTTAGTATATTTAAGTATCGTTTATTTTGCTTGATTTGATTTGGTCTCATGAGATGTACTTTCTCTATCAAAAACGAATACAACTATGGTTCACGTTTGACCAAATTTCTAGTGAATAATATTTATATTTATAACTTAAAATCAATTTATTATGAAAATATATTTCATAATTAATCTAATGATATTTACTTGATATTATAAAAATAATATTTTTTATTTATAATTAGTCAAACTTGATATACTAAAGCATGATACTATGATAGAATTCTAGTACGTTTTAAAGGACTAAGGAGTACTACGTGCCTATAACAGCAACATTATGATAGGTAACTGCATTCAAGTCTCATTTTTTTTTTTTTTTGCACTATACACGTACTAGCTCCCTTCTTTGTTGAGACCCTATAGCACAATGCACCCAAAGTCCCAAATTCTTATCGCTCCCCGCTTCGTTGAGACCCTAGCACATGGCTCCAATGCACCTAAATTCTTATTTGGTGCGCGTGCGTCACTACACTAACTAACACACGTGTGGCAACACCGAGGAATCTCAAGGGGAGGGTGAAAACAGTGGGTGGGACGGTTGGTGACGAGGTCGCCGTGAGCTAGGGCTGTGGAAAGGACGACATCGGCCGGCCCTGCAGTGGTGGCGGATTGAGGGGCAGTGAGCGAGCACTACAGCAGGCTAGTTCTTGCCTAAGTGTTAGTTGCACTCGGAGAAGGCGCATTTGCACTCGGGGAAGCTTTCCCCAAGTACAACACTCGGGGAAGAGCCTTCGGGGGAAGCTGCTCACGGTGAAGTCGCCTTCCCGAGTGCCAAAAATCGTGCACTCGAGGAAGACTTCGCTGAGTGCCGTGCTGGCACTCGGGGAAGAACTGACGCCGTTGCCAACGATGGACGCCATTTTCTTTTTTTTTATTTTCTTCCCTGAGTGCAACACTCGGGGAAGAGTTTTGATTTTTTTTCGAAATACTCTTCCCCGAGTGCCGCACCTCAAACACTCGGGGAAGACACCTACAAATAGTTTTCCAAAACTGCAAAAAAGAAACCTAGAAAAAATAGCAAAAAATTTTTTTTTTTTTACTCGAGGAGGGCCCGACAGTGTCAGCACACTTTGCATTTCTCAGGATTTGGACCTGAAACCTAAATAGATTGTCTTCCCCGAGTGCCTGATTTTTGGCACTTGAGAAAACCTGCGGCACTCGAGGAATTTTGCCTCTCCCGTAATGGAGGTGACAGTGGCATCACTATGGATGAAAATAGTACCGATATTTATCCCACCGTCCATTTGACCGAATTCGTTTAGGCCTTGTTTGGCTGCACCTAAATACACTCCAATCCCTACGGTTTTGAGGAGATTGAGGTGTATTTTGAACTAAAATACACTTCAATCCCCTCAAAACCGTAGGGATTGAAGTGTATTTACGTGCAGCCAAACAAGGCCTTAGAGGGGTTTAGATCTGTTCGTATCCGGCCGGGTCCGGATATTCAACATCTGGTACCGTATCCATTTCCGAATACTCAATTCGCATATTTACAATGTCGATATTCAATCATATCCTATCCTGCATGGATGACACTATCCGTATTCGAATCCGAATCCGGACAGAAATTTGAAAACAAATATGGTATCGGTGATATCCGTCCGTATTCGATCCGTTTTTATCCATAGGCATCACTGAGCAAGCGGTGGGAAGCAACCGGATCAACGGTCCCGATGGCAGGTGCGAGGAGTCAACAACAAACTCTTTAATTGGGATTAGGGAAGGACGGATGGTCTGGCGAGAGGGAGGAGGAAAGATGGGTATGGGATGGAGTGAGAAGGTAGACTTGTGTGCCGCTATTGCTCCCATCCAGGCCCGAACCGGCCTGGCCCAGCCCTGGCTTTTGAGCTGAGTAGCCGCATTGGACACTAGTACACAAACTATTTCTCTTGACACTAGTGTTTCATTTCTACTGGCAGTTTCTCTTTAGAACAGCCTGTAAAAATCAGCCCTATTTCTACAAGCAGTTCCGCTAGTAGAAATACGATTTCTACTGACGGTTTTTTAAGAGAACCGCCAGTAGAAATAATTTGAAATTAATTTTTTGAGTTTTTCAAACTTCCTCGGATGGAGAAACTCCCAAAATAAAAGTTGTATACCTAAAAAAAAATTATGAAACTTTATAGTTGACAACTTTTTCATTTGAAATCATCCTTTTATAGAAAACTATAAACGAAATTTTCAAATTTAAAATTCAAATTTTGTAAATGACCTCGGATGGAGAAACACTCTAAATGAAAGTTGTAGATCTTGAAAAGTTATGAAACTTTGTAGTTGAACATTTTTTCATTTGAATTCATTTGGACCCTTAAATATTGAATTTTCCATCGGGTTTGTATAATATGTGGGGAACAAAAATGAGAAGTAGGCACAAGTGACCGTGGGTGGAGTGGTAGAGGGGGGTACGCCGCGAGGCCAAGGTCACGGGTTCGAATCCCGCCCCCGCCGCGTAGCAGCGATTTTACACGAAAAAAATATGCGACTTGCGACTTGAGGCTCAACACACGGGGGGAGGCACCCGCCCGTCCGTCTCCGTCCGCTACATGAGTACGCGATGCACGCGCAAGTGACGAGTGGTCGAGTACATCGACTGCCTTCAGGTTTTCGGTACAGTACGTTTACCCAATTGCTCCCAAGTCTTTTTGTTTATCTATGGCAATTTTATATATTTATAATCAATATTTAATTTGTCTTTACCTCCATTTTTTATTCTTTCACTCTATTTCTTTAGAGGATATAAGATTTGGCATCTCATCGGTGCAGAGTGTAGATGTGCACTTAGCGAATTATGGTTTTAGAGTTGATATTATTATTTATGGTACGTTTGGTTTGTGAAGTCATCCCATGTTTCACAAGATGCGTATTATGAGTTTATCCCATAAATTTTGGCGAAATCATCTTATTCCTCGTATTGCTTGTGAGGAATGATGAGATGATAATAGATTAACTCATTCTATTCCACAAACCAAATATAAAAAGTGAGGAGTGAGAAGAGATGGACCACCTCATTCCTCTAACCAAACACACCATTAGTGAATATAATCATTATCTTGTTATCAACTATGTAATACTAACTTAATACATTGAGAAGAAATTATTAGTAGATGAGATTAATATTGGTGCCATCGTCCATTGAGACTTCGTATCTACAAATCTTAGAAGATTTGATTAAGGCGACTCTTATAATTTGTTTGATAAGAATGTTCTTTGTGACGTACTTAATATGATACCATAGCACTTCCAGCAGTGGCGCCTAGCTGGTTCCGGCGTGTTGCTTTTCCCTGACCTGATGGAGGCAGCTTGGAAGCCATCCAACGGCCGAGCACTTGACAACTAGGCACTACCCTAGATTATTTCTTTCCCCACGGCGATGAGTAGCCCCCTCGGCTGCGAGCCTCCCGTCACGGGAGCTCCGTCTTCCCTGACGTTTGCGCTCAACCGAGGGAGAAAAAAGCGTCCACCGTCAGGGACTCTGTTTGGGCCCACGCGTAAGTGAGAGGTGGCGAAATGAAAGGCGGGAACGGAAGTCGACGGGCGGGCGAGATAAAAAATTTCGGGACCTTATCCTATCTCCTCACCCACCCGACTCTCCCCATCCCCAAATTTCTTCTCTTTCTCTCTCCTCTCTCTCGGTAGACGGCGGCGAGCACAGCCCAGCGTAGGCGAGGATGCCGCCACCGCGCGTCCTGGGATCCGGTAAGATGTGGTCCTCTCTCTCATGTTTTCTCCCTTCCCTTTCTCTCTTTCACGGCTTCTCCCTTTCCTTCCCCCTTAGGGCCATGGCAGGCAGGGTTGCCATTGCCGTCACATCCCCAAGGTCCAACGAGGTTAACTCCTCCTCCCCATGCAGATCCATGGCGTGGCGTTGGGGCGGCGCTGCACATGCCCCTCCACACGCAGATCCATGGCGTGGCGGCGGCGCGGCGCTGCACAAGCCCCTCGTGCAGATCCATGGCGTGGCGGCGGTGTGGCGTGGCGCTGCAGAAGCCCACCTCCTCCTCGCGCAGATCAATGGTGTGGCGGCATCGCGCGAGGCCCTAATCCTCCCTGCTCAGGTCCAAGGCATGGCGGCCTGCAAGAGGTACGTACCCAGCCATGGATGGAAAAGTCAAGGTCTGGTAACTAGATCCACATCATGGACATGCCACGAGCTTACTAGATCTGAATGTCCACATCATGAACTGAAATGCAGTCTATTTGTTCTTACTGAGTTGTGCGGTCCATGCCTTATACTACATAAAGATGGGATAATAGATTTTGTTAACATTTGCAGTATATTTTGTCAATTTACATTGGACAAGTACTCTAGATAGAAATCCGAGCACTTTTGTTTCTAAAAATATGCATGTGCACTTCTATTTTGCAAGACAGTTTTGCTTCATATGTGATTCAGCTAAGTATTGTACACATGTTAGCTGCTGATAAGCTGTAGTGTTTTATAGGATTGGGTCAGCCTTTTTCGTTGCACAACAATGCACTACTATCCTGACGACAGGGAAGGTTTGACTCTATCCTGACGGCACGCAACTGACAGGGAAACTACTCCTGACGGAAAGTGCGAAAACCGATAAGGGAAACCTTCCCTGACGGCTGTAACCGTCAGGGACTAATTGTTGACGGTTTACCGTCAGGGAAGAGTGACTTTCCCTGTCTCTTGACGGTGCATCCCTGACGGTAACCGTCATGGATGCACATTCCTGACGGTTTCGACTATGTTCCCTGACGGTTTTGGCCGTCACAAAAAACTTGGCTGGGGTAGTGAGGTGCAGTTTGCTTGGCAAACAGTTTCCTACATAATATTATAATTGCTAATAACTACGTACAGCCACTCGTGCACGTAGTATTATGTAACATTCATAACTTAATAAATTGTACATACAAATGCATGATTTCCCACAACCACAAGCCGTACAAATGGTGGACACTGCAGTGCAAGGCAAGTTGAAACTTGGTTGACTCACTGTTCAAGTCAAGTAAACTAGGAGTATCGACTTTTGTCGTGCAGTGCCAGTCCAACAAACGAAGAAGCTAGCTAGAACACACTTAAGAATCCCATATGACCAACGCTAATAGTATAGCTTGTTGCCTCACTGTATGGATTGGATTTTGGCAACTCATCTTCATTATTAAGTACTTAGTTACACAAGCTAACCATAAACTTATGTCTTGTTTGTCATTACAGATTCTGTTTGGTTGCCTAGTTCTTGCCTAGCCAGTTCAGGTGTTTGGTTGTCTGCACTAAGCTCTAAATCTAGCTCCTCAAATGCAAAAGGTAGCTCAATTGACTCCCCGGGTATGAATTTCATTTGCAAAAGGTAGCTCAGAGTTGACTCCCCAAATATGAATTTCATTTGCGTTTCTGCAAGCCAGGTTCAAATGGTGCAACATATGATTCTAACATGTATTAAGGGATATAGTGTACTTTAAATTAGACTAATAAGACATTAAAAGTAAAATAGGGACTACTAGATCACAGTTACATAATAAGTAAACTAGGGAGTACTTGTTTTCTATTTTTATTTTATACCATATAGCTTTATGCAGGCCACCAAACAATCACTTCTCAACTAATCCCTATACATACACACAACAAACAACAACACTTGCATCTCCACATCCTGCCATACGAAAGCCTCGTTCCTAGATGCGAGCCAAGATCCACCAGTGAAAACACCTGATCTACTATTAGATCAGACAAGTCAATAGTTATGCAACTATTTTCTGATGGTGACATGACTCCGACATCATAATAATTGCACGAAGTTCAAATTATTGAAACCGTACAGAGACTCCTAGGTAGATGAGTTGACTTGACTTGACTTGGCCTCATTCTTCCCTGTTGGATCCAAACATTATTCAGCATATTGTCGGCAGCATTTACTTTGCTTGACTTGACGATGACTTTGGTCTTGTGAGACGTACTACGTGCATGCACTAGGAAAATAGGTAGCTGCGTTCATGTGTCATTATAAACCACATGTTCCCATCATTTCCCATCCGCCCGGCCAGCTCGTCCGTCATCCCTGATATTTTTCCAAGCTGAAGCAATGGTTTGCAGAGTCCACAACCATCACACCACCTCATGGTTCTTTTCACTAGTACTAGCTCTCCTTCTCGCTGACACCCTGCTGCTGGCACATCGCTCCAATGCATTGTGGACAAACACAAGCAGCAGCACGCCCAGCTTAGGCGGTGGCAGCAGCAGCTTGCAGGTTCCGGCACGCTGCCTCCCGGAGCACGCTGCAGCACTACTCCAGCTGAAGCGGTCGTCCTTCACATTCACCGCATCCTCCAATGGCTGCCCGTATGATTCCGCCAACACAACGTTGTCGTCATGGATCCAGGGCACCGACTGCTGCCGCTGGGAGGGCGTGAGCTGCGACCATGTTGCCGGGAGCGTCACTGGGCTTGACCTCTCGGACCGGTCACTGGGTATCAATGGCAGCGGCCTCCACCCTGCGCTCTTCAGCCTCACCTCTCTAAAACACCTCATCCTGGACGAGAACCACTTCTGCGGCTCCCAGCTTCCAGCGTCTGGTTTTGAGAGGCTCACACATCTTGAGGACCTTAGTTTTTGGAGTTGCAACATCACTGGCGCAATCCCTCCCTCCTTTTCAGGTCTTCATTCCCTAAAGACCATTAGCCTCGGGTCAAATGATTTCAACGGTGAGTAAGATATCCCTGATTGGATTTAGTTTTTGCATCTCTGACGATTCTAATTTCCCCCCTCTCTGTGGAAAAAACGTATCGATTTAATTATATTGATATTGGTTTTTAACATGTTCGCAGGATCAACCTATCACTCACCTAAAAAAACTCCAGATTCTAGATTTTTGGGACATGAGTCTCTCTGGACCAATCCCTAGCTCCATTGGGAATCTCTCCTTGTTGACAGGGTTATTTCTCAATTCGAACCACTTCTCCGGAGGGCTTCCATCATCACTCAGCAAATTGACTTATCTATCACGACTGGAATGTTTTTCCTGTGGTTTGTCTGGCCGAGTTCCCTCACTTCAAAATTTATCAAGGCTGGAATTTCTATACCTCTCCTTCAATAACCTCGAAGGTAAGTGTAAGCCCTTGCTTATATTTGCTTGAAACTTGCACTGCCCTCCATGATCTTCTTTTTTGTTCGCCTCTCTTTCCGAGGAAATACATAACAATAGGTCTCACAAAACTACCACCTTTTTTCTGTGCTATATTTCTTACAGCCTTAGTACCATTATCATACAACCTGAGTCTTTAGGATCCTCTGTTTACCATACCAATCTCATCGTTTACTGTTACTGTATCGGAACACTTTTGTAGACTCAACTAAGCGTCACACTAGTTCAGTCAATGCCATTATATTCAATCTCTGAAACACACTGTTGGGTATGCCCATTTGTCGTTCCCATGTTGACTTTGGGAAAACTGCTCCGTTTCAGCTCCCTAAAACACTGATATCTATCTAGTATTAATTAGGTAAACAGAGGAACCTGCCTCCACTCCAAACTGTGAGATGTTTTGTCATTTCTAAATGCATAGTTTTACCTAGTAAGTGAAAACGAATTACAATGTAGAACGGAAGGAGTAGGTTCTATCAGAGGAGGAACCCGAAAATGGTAATTTCTGATACTAGGGCTCAAACTAATCTTAGGCTTGTGGTACAAATACATATGGCACAAAAGTGGTAGTTCCATGAATATTAGGACAAGAAAGTAACTTTGCAAAGTGTAGATATATCGACTACAATAATATTTTGTTTTGCATGGCCTCTAGAGAAGTACTTACAAAATAATTACTCCGTCCATTCCTTTTAAATTGTCGCTTGCACTTCCCAAGAAACAACTGCCGGCAATTTTAATAAATAATAAATATCATCGATCAGTATCATAATTAATATCATCGAAAGATCTTTGGATTTAGTTTTTTAACAATTTATTTGGAGATATAAATATTGCACGCATTTTCTACAAATCAAATCAAACTTGTGGCACGAACACCCAAAGCGACAATTAATTAGAAACGGAGGGAGTAACTCAGATCTGAATTCAGAATATAACTGAACCTAGCTACCTCCTATGTGAATATAATAGGTTAATGATTTTACTGAAGTTTTCGTTTTCTGAGGAAACAGAAAATAATTATCTGACCATGCCTGTTTGTACAGGGAATATTCCTCTGAGCGATGGAAATGTGCTCCCTAACCTCCAGTTGGTGGACATGAGTCATAATTCATTCACCGGTCCAATACGAGCATCCATATTCTCCCAGCCAGCGTTAGGGTCTTTGGACCTGAGCAGTAACTGTCTTTCCGGTCATATTGAAGAGTTCCAGAATCCATCTGCGACGTTGCAGTATATTTCCTTGTCTAGCAATAGGCTCATCGGCGCAATTCCAACCTCATTCTCCCAGCTCAGGGCTCTCAGTTCCCTGTATCTCGACTCAAACAATTTCGCGGGTACACTGGATCTGTACATGCTAAGGAACCTTTCTAGCATAAGAGCCTCCAATAACCCCTTGCTATCAGTTTCCGCGGATGATCGTGGCGATAGTACTAATAACAGTAGTAGTATTATTGGACTGGATTTTGCATCTTGCAGCCTAGTCAGGATACCAAGTGTGCTAAAATATCTAGCTATACTACGCTATCTTGATCTCTCCAACAATAGCATTCATGGCAACATACCATACTGGATTTGGAGAAACATGAGTTTCTTGCACCTGCACCACAATCTTTTCACTAAGGTAGGTCAACTCCCTGCGTACACATTCATAGATGATCTGAATCTCAGCTTCAATGAACTTGAGGGTTCTGTGCCGTTCCCTTCGGCAGGGAACAAACTTGATTACTCCAACAACAAATTCTCCTCCATACCGTCCCTTGATTTCATCAGACAGTTCAGGACCGCTAGCATAATCAACCTGGCAAACAACGAATTAAGCGGCCCTATCCCGCACACAGAATGCCAACAGGATGATAATATAAAAATGCTCGACCTATCTGGTAACCACTTGAGCGGGTCAGTCCCACTTCATCTCCTGAAAGGCTGCAGTAATACGCTATCGATGCTAAATCTGAGGGGCAATCACCTTAGTGGAATATGGCCTGATGAGATGGGAGAGTCATGTTCCCTTAAGGTGATAGATTTTCATGGAAATCAGATCCAAGGGCGTCTGCCAATGTCACTTGCAGGCTGCAAATCATTGCTACACCTTGATGTTGGCGGGAACAAATTTGTGGACGTTTTCCCATCATGGCTTGGAAACCTTCCTAACCTTTGGTTACTGATCCTGAGCTCCAACCAATTTTATGGCCCTTTAACTATGCCAGTTGGGAAAAATCACTCAGTGGCAAACAGTTTCTTCTCTAGTCTACAAATTATTGAACTTGCAGGAAACAGCTTCAGCGGAGCCATTCCTTGGCAACTCTTCAATTGTTTCAAGTCTATGATTCGGCCCCAGATGAACCCTGATAATATCGAAATCGACATGGGAGATAATTCAGTTGGTGATTTACTTAATCCAATGCCAGTAGTCGAGGTGGTCATGAAACAGATATACCTTAGTATGATTAAAATTCCGTTTGATCTTGTGCTGATCAACTTGTCCGGCAACCGATTTAGTGGCTCCATCCCCAAGACAATCAGCAACCTGACATCCCTGCACGTTCTCAACCTGTCGCATAACGCCTTCTCTGGGAACATCCCTGCAGAGTTTGGCTGGCTGTCCAATGTTGAGTCACTTGACCTCTCATGGAATCATCTCACAGGGAGCATCCCACTGGCCATGGCCTCCTTGACGAACCTCGAGGTCCTCAACCTCTCCTACAACGACCTCAGCGGCAGCATACCTTCGGGTGGGCAGTTCTCCACGTTTCCCACCAGCTCATTCCAGGGCGGGAACCAGGGGCTGTACGGATGCCCTCTACCTGTGCGGTGCTACCTGACTCGACCCCCGTCAGGTCGTGCAAGCGCTCCAGCACCTTCAGCATCGGCTACGGCAACAAACCACAGCTGGGAAGCGGTCATTCTGTGGCTCTTTGTTGGTTCAGGCTATGGAGTGGGCATCGCGGTGACGATTGTGTTGCAGATGACCTGCTATGGCAGGCAATTGAACCAGGCACTTGAAAACATAGCCAGCTGCATTGCCTAATTGGCAACTCATCTTATGCTAATTTGAGGAGGCCACTATGTATTTTTGTGTTTCAGAGCATCTGTATCTATGTAAACAAGATGTACTCAGATGCTTGTATCTAGTTATGCTCAAATAAATAACTATGTCCAATCTTATGCTCGGATTTTCTAAATGGAAGGCAGCAAATAAGTATAGTGAGATTTTATAGTTATGACTAAAACTTTCTGCACAGCATTCAGCTGGGCTTTCTTCATATCATGAGTGCTCACACTGTATAGCTAGTTTTGTGGACTTGACTTCAATGTGTGTAATGCGATTGTTGCCTTCCTTTTAGACTGCTGCTATGGGTCTCGGCAGCAAATAAAATGCTTTGAAAATTCAATCGCGCATCTTGGCTCAAGAAAGGCAACACCAATACTCAAAAGGCACGCTTACCTTATAGAGTTGAAGAGCGTATTTCTCGAGAATTGGTGTGTATTGGAGAGAGCAAAGTAGTGTATGCAGTTCGGTGCGCTACCAAACAGAAGTCCTTGAGTAGCAATGTTTTTCAATTAATAAATGTAGGGCAACATCTCAGATCCCTTTCGAATGTAACCTGTGCAAAGAGCAACAGAGTAATTGCAGTTAAAGATTTTGTTCAGCATAACAAAATGAGATGATTATGGACTGGAGTAAGCAAGCTGAAATGAAGTTTAGCTGTGTAACCATACCACACAGGAAGTATTCAGATCCAAATATGTCACTTGACAACCCATCAAGAAGAAAACATACATCATTTCTTCTACCATAGGCATTATAACCTATGAAACACATGTCACAAGTACATTCTCCAGAGTCAACATTATCACAGAGGTCACAGACTGTAATCCTCACTGTTTTGGCCAATCTCGATAGATGCTGTTTCCAGCGGAGGCATGCTTTCAAGAATAGGAGTTTCTCCAACAGTCATCTGGTTGAAATGAAATCAGACTCTGAACAGATATTCGAGTTAAGTTGGGACAAATTACCAAGAGTTCACAGCCTGTGATTTGAAGATGTTTCAAGGATATGGATTTCTGGACAGGACTTTATCAGCAACGAGTTGGCATTTGGTGATATTCAGATCCTTCAACACCAGGCGGCTTGAATAATCAAGAAAGATTTCCCCCCAAAGCGAGACCATGAATCTCTGATCTGACAAGGAGGGACTGAGATCCACTAACTTGCCTTATATAAGCCAAAAATATATTTGGAACGTTATTTTCGAGGTCCAAGACAAAAGAAGAGAATTAATGATGGAGCTGTTACTGTGAACCAGTTTGGCCGGATAGAAAACCAGCCAGGCCGGCTGCCCTCTGTTCTGCTGACATACTCTTGCAGCTATGTTGATAATCAGCTTTGCAGTTTGCTGTTATGATGCTGCTGACACAATGCATGCATGGCATGGTCATTAGGAAGTCAAATTTGAAAACTAATGCACGTATATGTCCGTGCATGTGGCTTGGTGCTGCTGGTGGCCATGTAATACTACTCTGCTGCTGCATGCCCTTCCTCCTTGTTCCCTGCTCTTTATGTGTTGCGCTGGTGCTCTGCTGGCCAATCGACCCAGCTGGTTCGGCAGCCGGCTTGGCCGCTTTGCATGGTGCGCCGCCAACCCAACCGGCTTAGCTGGTTTCGGAACCAGCTAGGCTGGCTCCCCTGCTGTCTGGTCAGTTTGATCTCTCTCAAGCCCGCAAAAATCGGCTTAGCCGGTTTCCAAACCGGCTAAGCTAGTTTATCTGTTTCAGTCCGACTCGAACTCTTTTTGATCGAAATTTGGATGAGATTTTTGATACGAAATTTGGAGATTACGATCTCGAGTTGTTTTCTATTGGGATAAGACCACCCCCCTCTATATATATATGAGAGGATCACGCCCGATTGAAGGATCCAACACTCAATCGTCAAAAACACATCTATAACGTCGTTTTTGGCGGTTTCACCTCTACCTTGCTGTTCGGCTTGACTCTCCACGAGTTTAGTCGGTGTCTTCGGCGGCCTTGCTGGTCCTAGGGTAATCCCCAAGTGCTTCCTCCGGATGGATCCTTCCGGAGGTGGTTTGGGGGCGTTTTCGGCCATCAACGAGCTCCACATCGGCTTCATCGATATCTAGATCGGTTTTGTCGGTTATGCTACGTTGTTTCTTGCATGTTGATCTACAACCTCTTCGGACGTCCAAAGCCCTACTGGTGTGTTGGCACGGACCGGATTTGTTGTCAACACACTTTTTGGCGACTCCACTGGGGAAACCTTAGCGTAAGCTGAATTTTTCATCTACCGGCAACATGGGCATGAGTGGTGATGCAGCGAAGGACTCGAGCGAAGTTCATAGCGGCAACATCATCAACCCTATGACCAAGGAGGAGCTCATACCAGAATTGCAAGTTCAATTGAAAGCCAAACTTGACGAGCTCACACAAGTCTTCCTGCAATGATGTTCTAAGGATTAGCATGATAAAGTCTCGCAATTCAAGGTGCCAAGCATTGCTGAAATGTTAGAAACTTCATCATCAGCAAAAGAGATAAACCCTAACGATCCTCTTAAGTATGATGATGCTTCAGTTTTGCATGCTGATATTGCTCAGATGTTGATAGATCAAAAATACTTCTCTTACACAAACTATACAATACTCACATGGCTTACTTGAGGCTAGATTTCATAAATTAGAGGGTAAGACAACCGATTCTGATCTATGGGGTGTCTTGCAACAACCTGAATTTGGCATGCCTTTATCTTTGAATATAATCTAGGGTCATTGTGAATTTCTAGTCATAAATCAGTATAAAGTAGTGGACAATCATAATAAGTCATCTCAATTATATTTAACTTATAATTTCACTAAATCATAAACTGTAAATGTGTTAACTTGTGATTCATTTTAGGGTCAAACTTTTGATACAATGAGTTAGGACGCGTTTGGTTCGGGAACATGGTAGGACGGGATGGATCCATTCTAATTTGGTGATGGAACGGTTCCACCTCTATGTTTGGTTGAGGGAACGGAGATATCCTCTATTCTATGTTTGATTGGAGTCATGAGGATAGGAAGGATCTGCCTGCTAGAACTCTATCAGGTAATCCCCACGTGCCATGCCCATAGTAGCATTTTCCTCCTCATTTTCTTCTTGCCTAGCAAAATGTGGAGATTGCTATTGCTCGCCATGACTGTTGACACCTGTTATCGTCCAAAATTTATTAGCAATTACCACTTCCCGAGACATGAATATATAATAAGAATAGGGTTACCACTGACAATTTCCACGAGTTTTGGTGATTTGTGCATTTTTCAGGGAATTTTCCAGAAAAGCCTAAAAGAGGGATTTAAGTGCTAATTTACCACGAAACTTGATCGCGACGCAAGCACATCACCAGAGGGTTCAGGAATACTCCAGAAGACGCCCGAAGCAGCGGGACCCGCAGCCGCCACCAGGTGGGGCCGGTCGGCGCCCTAGGGTTGCTGGCGGCGCCCCCCTTCCAGAACCTTTCTCCTGCCGTCTAGGGTTTTCATCCTGGCCGCTTGCTATGTCGGTTTGATCCAACGGCACGTATCGATCCCACCGGGCTATAAAAGGAGGGCCATACCCCCCCTGGAGGAGGCCAGATCAAGAGATGAAGAGTCAGAGCTTTAGATAGAGATCCACTAGATCTAGGCTAGCAATCAAGATAGAGATTAGAGAGATAGAATAGAAGTGTAGAGATTCAGAAGAGCCCCGGCCTGTCGGAGCATCCTCAGAGCTGTATTCGTCTGGATTCGGCTCCCTCGCCCGGAGCTGCGTTCTGAGGTACTTTTGTATTTACCATTCTGATTCAAGTAAGCATTTGTTTATATTCGTTCTTTGGTTTGCAACTGATATTATATTGAGTACTTTGATTTGGGTAGCTCCTAGGTCAGAGTAGTTCTCGTAGCGTAGACGTGGGGTCTGGGTTATGATTGCTTGTGAATGTCCTCTGATCAGCCGGATAGTGGTAGCTCGCATAGGTGACTTTATAGCTACGTTGAATCCTCTGTAGTCCACTTTCCGTTGATAGGACTGATAGGCTTATAGGTGTCTGGTAGGCAGATTACTCTGTTTCTTCTCCTATTCAGGTCACTTGTCCGATAAGACGATATTATACAAAGTTTACCGGTAGTTAGAACTAGAGTACATTAGCTATTTCTTCATTCTCGATAGTTTTCTAGATTGTTTGTACCCCCGTAGATTAAGAGTATTAGGCTGGGTCATATTTCACCTACTGTTCCTTTGGGTTCGATATTAAAACCGGGTTGATCTTGGTGAAGTGCTGATCAGTATATATCAATGCGCTTGCGGATAATCTGATTATAATCATTATTTAGGGTGCATTTAATTTATACCAACAAGCATTTCTGGCGCTGTTGCCGGGGAACGGTTTACTGATTTTGATTTAGCCTATCTTAGTCTATAGTTATCCTTTTTTATATTAAAACAAAAATAAAAATATATTATGGAAAACGAATATCAACTTTTATATCAATATGGAGCACCATCGGGATCATACCTCCAGCCAAAAGAATCTTCTAAACCTATCACATCATCTGGCTATGAGCTACGCCCGGGATTGATTAAATTAGTTCAGGAACATATCTTTTCTGGTAATACTAGCGAAAACCGCTATTCCCATTTAACTGATTTTGAACAGACATGTTCATGTCTGAGCATTAAAGGCATGGTGATGAAACTTTAAGATAGAAACTCTTTCCGTTTTTATTAACGGTAGAGCTAAGAAATGGTATAATCGCCATGTTGGGAGTAGTCAAGGAAATTGGAAAATATTACGAAAATACTTTTGTCTTAAATTTTTCCCAGTAGAAAAGGTCGCTAAACTTCGGTTTGAAATCATAGGATTCAAACAATTAGACAATGAATCGCTAGGCAAGGCTTGAGATCGTTTTGATGGTTTTGTAAATTCTGGACCTAATCTTGCTTTACCAGCACCCATACTTTTACAATATTTCTTTTTAGGCCTTGATGATAGAAATAAAGAATATCTTAATTTAGCCTCGGGTGGAGCATTTATGCATATTACTGTTGAACATGCTAAAACTATTCAATCGCTAGGCAAGGCTTGAGATCGTTTTGATGGTTTTGTAAATTCGGACCTAATCTTGCTTTACCAAGCACCCATACTTTTACAATATTTCTTTTTAGGCCTTGATGATAGAAATAAAGAATATCTTAATTTAGCCTCGGGTGGAGCATTTATGCATATTACTGTTGAACATGCTAAAACTATTCTTACTAATATTTTAAATGATCTCTCCGAAGAAAAAGAAGAGTTGCTAGAAGAAAATTCTCAGTTAGCTGAAAATAAATTTTTACCTGATTCATCTCAATCTATAGTTGAATTAAAACCTGAATTAGTTAATGAGATAATTCTAAATTCTGAATAGATGTTTGAAATAGAGGATGATTTTTTAATGATTTTGGGATACTACACTTTATCGTAAAATTATTCAACCCCAGCAATCTGGAGATTTCAATTCTAATCTTTCACATCCTGATGATTTAAAATTTCTTAGAGAAATAACAAGGGAATTGATTTTTATTTTGGGTGATGATTGGTTGATAGACTCTGAACAATCCCCAGAAGTAATTCGTCTTAATTCACCCTCTGTTAGTATAAAGTTACAAGTATATTTAAATCCTTTTGAAGCTTTGTACAACCCAGTTGTAGGAGTCAACATTATGTCATACACCTTTGCTAGAAAATTTTTGAAAGACATACCATTAATTTCTACAAATAAATTGTTTAAAAATTATTCAGGACACATTATTCCTAGTTTAGGAGTTTTGAGTGCACTTCCTATTGTTATTAATGATTTCCGCATTTTGCTGAATTTCTATATCTTTGATGTGTGGAATTTTGATGTAATGATTGAGTACCTATAATAAAACTTCTGTAAGAAGGTCATGATGGTAAATTAAATATCCAATTTGGGAAAGGATTTAATTTTTTGATACCTATAACTCGTACAGTGAAATTTAAAGCAGAGCCCCTTCCCGAATTAGATCCAATAGAAGAGATTAGGGCTATTGAATTTGAAAATTTTATTCAACCCGATCTAGAAGATGATACCTAGTTTTTCATCGATGAAGAGGAGGAGGACCTTATAGATCCTGAACCTCTTGATGAATTACTAGAGCCATCTAAACCTCCTATTGCGCTTAAACCGTTACCATCCGGTCTTAAATATGTATTTCTAAATAATGATCAAGAATATCCTGTAATTATAAGTGATAAACTTTCTGATGGAGAGACTTATAAATTAATAACTGTTTTAGAAAAACATAGATCCGCTTTTAGATATTCACTCCAAGATCTAAAAGGGATTAGCCCTGTTCTTTGCACCCATCGCATACCAACTAATCCAGAGATTACACCTTAAAGAAAGCCTCAGCGTAGACTCCAAAATGCGATGCGAGATGAAGTAAAGAAAGAAGTACTAAAACTTCTACATGCAGGGATTATATACCCTGTGCCTCATAGCGAGTGGGTAAGTCCTGTGCAAGTTGTACCTAAAAAGGGAGGAATGACAGTTGTTCAAAATGATAAAAATGAATTAATACCCAAAAGAACTGTCACTGGATGGCGAATGTGCATAGATTATAGAAAACTCAACAAAGCAACAAAGAAAGACCATTTTCCTCTACCTTTCATTGATGAAATGTTAGAGCGTTTAGCAAATCATTCTTTCTTTTGTTTCCTTGATGGTTATTCAGGATATCACCCTGATGATCAAAGCAAAACCACCTTTATATGTCCTTATGGAACTTATGCTTATAGAAGAATGTCTTTTGGCTTATGTAATGCACCCGCTTCTTTTTAAAGATGCATGATGTCTATATTTTCCGATATGATAGAAGAAATCATGGAAGTTTTTATGGATGATTTTTCAGTTTATGGAAAAACTTTTGATGATTGCCTAGAGAATTTAGACAAGGTTTTATAAAGATGTGAAGAAAAACACTTAGTCCTCAATTGGAAAAAATGTCATTTTATGGTTAGAGAAGGAATAGTGGTAGGACACTTAGTATCAGAAAGAGGTATAGAGGTAGATAAAGCTAAAATTGAAGTAATTAAACAACTACCTCCCCCTGTTAATGTGAAAGGAGTCCGAAGTTTTCTTGGTCATTGTGGTTTTTATCGTAGATTTATAAGGATTTTTTCACAAATTGCTAGACCAATGACCAGATTGTTAGCTAAGGATGTACCTTTTGAGTTTGATGAAGAATGCTTAGAATCATTTAATATTCTTAAGAAAGCACTTACATCAGCACCAGTCATTCAACCCCCTGATTGGTCTTTACCTTTTGAGATTATGTGTGATGCTAGTGATTATGCTGTAGGAGCAGTCCTAGGACAAACAAAAGATACAACGCATCATGCAATTGCTTATGCTAGCAAGATAATGACAGAAGCACAATTAAATTATGCAACCACTGAAAAAGAACTTTTGGCTGTTGTCTTTGCTATTGATAAATTTAGATCGTACTTAGTTGGAGCTAAAATAATTATTTATTCTGATCATGCTGCTCTTAAATATTTCCTCACTGTTGACACCTCTTAATGTTATCTCTAATAACGGCGCCACAAATGCTAGAGTAGCGCACCGCCACTAGAATGCCAAGTTGTCATCCCCAGCATAACACCAAGGGGTGTGGTGTTAAATCATGCCACCATCTAGAATATAGAAATGTATCCGCAAGCGCACAGATCAAATACCATTATAGCATTTTACCCGGAGTATTACGGGTTGTCATTTATATTTTCCCAAAGGAAGGTCTACATGGCTGTGTAAAGGTAGTGTGTTGACCTAGAGTGTAACGAATAGGCATAACCATGTCCTCGCTACTCAATGCAGGGGTAAGTCACAAGATAAATGATAAGATAAGTGTATAATCATCAGCGTAAATAGATAGAGACTCCTAGCTATATCATTAGGGTTGCTAGTAGAACATCAAGAGATATTCCTGGGTTATTCCTAGCTACATGTCAATGTATATTATGGTTAGTGCAATACACCTAGTAATCATGGCTAAGGTTAGCATTACATTTATTCATAGTGGACATACTAAGGAAGTTTGAGAACATAGCACACACTTCCGTCGTATACAAGCCCTACTGTGCCTATAATCGGGGTTCGGATTACATAGGACTCAACAGGAATGTCACACCCGCGATCTACCAAACCCGGCCTATAGGGTGCATTCGCAGATAAACAACGTATAAGCACCACACTTACACAATGTTTATCACTCACCCAACGATCAATTAGATGAGTGCTATACGAACCTATGGATAAACATAATGTTAATCTAGCTTTACTAAGCATATAACCACAATAGACAAAGAACATAATAACTATGAATATAAGTAAATAAGAATTCATCAATTCAATTGTAGCAATCATATAACTATACAATGAAAGAGAACAAAGGCGAGAGGAGGTAAGAACTATACCAAATCCAAGCTCTTGATGGCTCCGGAATCCAAGCCCGCGCTTGCCTCCCTCTAGTTCTATTCTAGCTATCTAGGCCCTAGCTAAGGAGCTCTGATTAGGGTTTCTGGCTGATGATCGGACTTCCGAATGAGAATGAATGAATGGGGGGTCCTCCCCGGGGGGGGTGCCTCTCCTTTTATAGTCCTGGGCGATGATCGTGAGCCATCGGATCAAACCGACATTGACGGGCGGCTAGGATTGATCCTCAAAGGCGGTGGAGCGAACCGGGCGAACCGAGACCTGAGGGGGGCCAGCCCCAGACCGGCCGGTCCAGGGCTAGACCGGCCGGTCTGGCCTGGTGGCCTCCGGGCCCCCGGCTCGGCGTGGTGCCTTCTCGTCTCTTCTGGAACTTTCCTGTGTAGCCGTGGAGTCCGTTTTCTGTTTTCTTCTTCCGATAAGCTTGTATGTTTGCGCCTTTTCCGGTTTACGCCTGCTCAAATAATGAAACACCAAAACTCGTGGAATTCGGTCAGTGTAAACCCTATGTCTACTTTGGTGATCACATTTGCATCCTTTTCATGGCTAGTTGACGGTTGAATTAATACAATAGTGGCCGTCAACAACTCCCCCAAGCTTAACCTTTGCTAGTCCCTTAGCAAAGAAAACTTTAGAAAAGTTATTGAAAATATGTGTATGTTTAAGCACTGTAGCCATTTCGAAGCAACTCTCCCTAAATATACCTGAGTCAGACAAAAATTCTCCTCCAAGTTATGTAGTAACTGAGTTGACTTTCAAACTTACCCATATTACTTTTGACTATGGGACTTATTAGCTCTTCCTTGGGTCTTGAGCACTTGACAGACAGAAAGATCCCATCTAAGCACTATGTGTCAAGCTCTTCGATCTACTATAATTCTGGAGTTTTTAGAGGTTTTTAAATAAAACTTAGAGCTTCCCATGTATGACACTCTCAAGTCTCTCAAGATATGTGGTATTTGTAGATTCTCACTAAGGCAGTAATGATGGTTGCCTTTCTTTTCATCCTATAACTAAAGCTTATGTGGAGCTTCATAGGTAAGGAGAAAACTGAAAGAGCAAACTTGCAATGCATATGTTGTTGAGTCAAACAATGGATCCATAGAGAAACTAGTCATGCAGTCGAATCAAGATATATAGGTGGATGGATATGGTGGATATATGGTGGAACCTAATTCTACTCAGCTCCTTGAATGTTTCTCTCTCCTTTAAGACTGACCAGAGGTTATGAGCCATCTTTTCTTCTTCTTTCTTTTTCAGGGAGTCGGGTATCTAAGTACCCATTGTTTTGCATTGGGACACTTGTCCATCTTTCTTTCTTCTCCCTTTTCTCTTTTCTTTTTCTCTCTTTTTTTTTCAAATATCTTTTTGCATAGCTCATAGCACTCCTTTTGGTATTGATGGATTTAGAGAGATAACATAGGAACATGGAGCATTATTGGGTGGCTAACCTAATGGAATATTTTTGGTGTTCCCTCCCAGTGTAGGAGAAAAACATTTTGGAATGGACGTAGGTGGAATGGAATGTTGTTGCGCCTACTCCAGTGTGGAGTAGTGCATATGGAGGTGGATCTTGATTCAAGAGCATGACAAATTTCTCACCAGGGTCACAAAGGTTGACAAAACTCAATGCAAGACAAGTAGCATTTATGTGGAAATTTAACTAGCCTATCTCATCATGTTTGGCTCTGGTGGGAAAGTAAGCTTTGTCATACAGGAACTCATCATGTTTTTGTATTTTTCAAAAGATAAATTTCCAGAACTCTAGTGTCACTTAGAACAAGATAGATAGCAACTCAGACTTTCTCAATCATATCAATCAGGCACCTAGACTTAGTTCAAGCGTACGCAACCCACAAGTTTCAGGCTCAGAGCAAATTCTCATGTCAAAACAGTTAGAGCTAAAACTTGGGAAAACTTTTATCTAAACTCTAGGCATTTCAGAGATGTTGTAACAGAGCAGCTTATCATCTTTTCAATTCAATTATTCAAGAGCTTCCTTTTTATTGACTCTAGACAGACAAACATTTTTATTTGGTTTTTCATTTTTCAAAGACTCAAACTATAAAACTCGAAAGACTCTAAGGACTCTTAAAAAGCACGGACCTTCATGTGCCCACATATTTTTGGTATTTTTAAATTTTCTTAGATACTATGGTGAACCTTCATGTGCTCACATATTTTTGGTATTTTTCATTTTTTATGACTGACTCGATAATCGCGTAGGTATACTTACCTAGGTACCTAGGGGATGCCTTCCCCCAAGCTGATTGTTGTCGTAGTTGAACATTGAAGCTGAGCAGTCCTCTCGATGGAGCTCATGCTTGTGAGAGCTGGTGTAGCCAAAAATCTTCATCTTACCCTACCAGAAGTTGCTCCCTTCACACAGTGGTTAGCTGTGTGCAAGAAGGTGTATTTCGAGTGATGAAGATGATGGTCCTTAGGTGGATTAGCTCTCAGAGTCATCCTGCAGCAAACATCTCACAAAACACCAAAACTCGTGGAACGGATTAGGATAAACAGTTAGTGGTTAGCCGTTCGAGGATTAGTTGCTGTGAGAGGTTTCAAAAGTTACTACGGTGCATTCAAAGTGGCAGGATGCTCAATGATTATTATTTATTATTATTATTATTTTTTTTTATCAAACAAAATTGAAATATGTATTCTAATTTTTATTTTATTTTTATGCCACCACGGTGAGCACTCGTAGCTTGCGCTATAGGCATGTTACATGGGGCTTTAAGGTTTTCCAAATGTTTTTGTAATTTTCTATAAAGATGAAAATTAGCTAAGCATTAAAAAGCGCAAGAAAGTAAATAGATAGCTACCATTGTTACCTTATGGCAAGGGTTCGGAGTTTAAAGTCTTCCGGACAAGACTTCTCGTCGTCTTCACTCCTGGGGTGCTTCATCGGATCCCGAGGATGGAGACCCCAACGTTGGACCTCCTGGTGATAATGACTCAGTTGAGGAGGTCACCTTTTCTTACCATACCTTCGTAGGCTGTGCCTTCGGTGCTGTAGGTTCTTCTTTAATTTCCTCCTCCTCAACATTGCTCTTTTGAGAGCGATTCCTTCGGCGCTGACGTCTCCTCTTGGACTGGGTAAAAGCTGCTAATCCAGGAGAGTTATAATCTTTAAAATAACAGCGTACCATCTCTCCTGGGAATTGGAAGTGGACTTGGCCTGATCCATTGTAGATGATCGCGTTGGTAGTGCCGAGGAACGGCCATCCAAGTATGATGGGCATCTCGTCTTCTTCTCCCATGTCCAGTATCGTGAAGTCGGTCGGGACGTAGTGGTCCTGGATCTTGACCATGATGTCTCTTGCTACTCCCTCCGGAAATCTCATCGTGTTGTCCGCCAGCTGCAGCTGCATATAGGTAGGGTACAAGGGTGTATCGAATAATAAATCATATACCTTTTTGGACATTATATTGACAGCTGATCCGGTATCGCAGAAGGCATCGTAGAATAAACACTGTCCAATAGTGCAATCAATGGCTAGCGTGCCTGGATCCTCCTTCTTGGTTAGGAATGGTGAAGCTAGGAGGTGTTCATGCTTGTACTCAACAACCTTGACCACTTGGACTTGCTTTCTCACTTGTCTTCTATTCTTGTTCTTTCTCTTCCCATTTGAATTCCTCTTGGTTCCTTCATTTGTTGGCTTGACTGGGAAGTAAGCTCCTCTTGGATCTATAGGAGCTTCAAGGGTCTTGTTCTTGAAACTGAACTTCTCTTTATTGCCCGTGATGGTGAAACAAATCTTGGCACTGTCCGTGTAGATGACAGCCTTTGCAGTGCTCAGGAATGGTCGACCAAGAATGATCAGACTCGGGATCTTTGCCGGTATCCAGGACTACAAAGTCTACAGGGACATTTGATCTCCCGATTCGTATGCACACATCATCTAAGATTCCCTTGGGGTACTTGATCGTCTGGTCTGCAAGCTGCAAACACATATCTGTGTACAACAAAGGTGCCCATGGAAAGACTTGGTCGAAGATTACCTTGGGCATGATGTTGACACTGGCGCCTAGATTGCAGACAACTTCAGGAAGTCATGCTGCCCAATAGAGATGGGGATCACAGGTCTCCCTGGGTCTCCTCTCTTGGGTGGCATGGAGTCATCCTTCCATCCTGATGATGCTTCAACGTAGTAACCTGCATACACATCAACAAGATTCGCGGTCTCGGGCTCTAGAGGTTGCCCTGGAATCTTACCTTCGTTGGTCGGTGGTACAGCGGCCGCCAGCTGAGCTAATTGTTGTTCTATCATTTTATTGAAGCTAAGCTGGTTCTTAACAGCGGAGGTAAAGCTATCCATTTTAATGTTTATGTTCTCTAGCATTTTATCATTGGATGCTACCTTCCTAGATAAAGTCTCCACGATTTTATTTTGGTTGGAGATCACTTCTCTCAAAGGCAGTTGAGCATAGTTATTATAATTATTGCCTTGAAAGTTACCTTGGAAGTTACCTTGGTAGTTGGGCCCTTGCTGGTTCCATCCGTGATTCTGAGGACGATAGTTGTTGTTATTGTTGTTGATAAAGTTCACGTCCTCACGGGTCTCAGGACAGCTGTTGCCTGAGTGTCCCATATTGCCACACACTTCACATGTCATGCATGCATCATTAATGCGCATGACATCTTGCCTCTGGCTCGTCTTGTCTTGCAGCTTCTTCATGAGCAGATCTATCTTGGCAGACAGCATGTCTACCTCTTTGAGCTGGTGCATTCCTCCACTCCTCTTGCGGGTGGTCTGGCGCTCATCATTCCAGTCTTGATTGGAGGCCATCTTCTCCATAAGAGCAGTAGCTTGTGGTATAGTCGGTGACATAAATGCACCTCCAGCAGCAGCATCAACATTGTTGCGGGTGCTGTTGGTGAGCCCATGATAGAAAGTTTGCATCAGGAGCCAATTCTCCATCCCATGATGAGGACATTCTGATATGTAATCTTGAAAGCGTTCCCATGCCTCAGGGACTGACTCATCGTGTTGTTGCTGGAAACTTGAGATCTTCCCCCTTAGGGCACTCGTCTTGCTCATAGAAAAGAATCTTGCTAGAAAAGCTGTGGGGCACTTGTCCCAAGTCGTATGATTGTCTTTGTTGACGTAGAACCATTGCTTTGCCTTTCCCAATAGTGAGAATGGGAACAGACTGAGCAGAACGGTATCCTTTGGTACATCCTTTAGCTTGAAAGTGCTGCAAATCTCTAGGAAGTGTTGGAGATGAGCACTTGCATCTTCATGTGCTTTCCCACAGAACAGGTTGGCTTGCACCATGGCGATAAGAGCTGGCTTGAGCTCAAATCCATTCTCCCCAATTTCGACATTAGGTCCAGTGCGGATGTTGTTGGTGTTCGGAGCTGAGAACTCACGCAGTGACTTATCAGCCATTTCTTCAAAAGCTGGTGCTAAGTTGCCCTCTTGTTGCTCTTCGTCTTCTTCTCTTGTAGGAGCTTGCTCCTCCAGAGAACGAACCTCAGCAGTGGGGGTCCTTGATGGAGATTCAAAGATGTCCCTCACTTGCTGGTATTTCTTTCTTCGAAAGAGTTTCTCTGGATTTTCAACGTAGTTATCTGGCAGATCAAAACCACTCATTCATTACCCTGCATAAGATTTCACAAAGATAGAAAACAAAAGGGTAAGCCTGCATTGAGTAGGGGGTCTATGGTTTCCTCTATCTCATCAGTTTGTTAGGTCTATCGCTATCCTTTTTAATTGCCAATCGCCGTCCCCGGCAACGGCGCCAAAAATGCTTGTTGACACCTCTTAATGTTATCTCTAATAACGGCGCCACAAATGCTAGAGTAGCGCACCGCCACTAGAATGCCAAGTTGTCATCCCCAGCATAACACCAAGGGGTGTGGTATTAAATCATGCCACCATTTAGAATATAGAAATGTATCCGCAAGCGTTTACGTATCAAATACCATTGTAGCATTTTACCCGGAGTATTACGGGTTGTCATTTATATTTTCCCAAAGGAAGGTCTACATGGCTGTGTAAAGGTAGTGTGTTGACCTAGAGTGTAACGAATAGGCATAACCATGTCCTCGCTACTCAAAATGCAGGGGTAAGTCACAACATAAATGATAAGATAAGTGTATAATCATCAGCGTAAACAGATAGAGACTCCTAGCTATATCATTAGGGTTGCTAGTAGAACATCAAAAGATATTCCTGGGTTATTCCTATCTACATGTCAATGTATATTATGGTTAGTGCAATACACCTAGTAATCATGGCTAAGGTTAGCATTACATTTATTCATAGTGGACATACTAAGGAAGTTTGAGAACATAGCACACACTTCCGTCGTATACAAGCCCTACTGTGCCTATAAACGGGGTTCGGATTACATAGGACTCAACAGGAATGTCACACCCGCGATCTACCAAACCCGGCCTATAGGGTGCATTCGCAGATAAACAACGTATAAGCACCACGCTTACACAATGTTTATCACTCACCCAACGATCAATTAGATGAGTGCTATACGAACCTATGGATAAACATAATGTTAATCTAGCTATACTAAGCATATAACCACAATAGACAAAGAACATAATAACTATGAATATAAGTAAATAAGAATTCATCAATTCAATTGTAGCAATCATATAACTATACAATGAAAGAGAACCAAGGCGAGAGGAGATAAGAACTATACCAAATCCAAACTCTTGATGGCTCCAGAATCCATGCCTGCGCTTGCCTTCCCTCTAGTTCTATTCTAGCTATCTAGGCCCTAGCTAAGGAGCTCTGATTAGAGTTTCTGGCTGATGATCGGACTTTCGAATGAGAATGAATGAATGGGGGGCCCTCCCCAAGGGGGTTGCCTCTCCTTTTATAGTCCTGGACGATGATCGTGAGCCATCGGATCAAACCGACATTGACGGGCGGCTAGGATTGATCCTCAAAGGCGATGGAGCGAACCGGGCGAATCGGGACCCGAGGGGGGCCAGCCCCTGCACCGGCGGGGGTCGGGGCCGACCGGCCGGTCCGGCCTGGTGGCCTCCGCCCCCCGGCTTGGCGTGGTGCCTTCTCGCCTCTCTTCCGGAACTTTCCTGTGTAGCCGTGGAGTCCGTTTTCCGTTTTCTTCTTCCAATAAGCTTGTATGTTTGCGCCTTTTCCGGTTTACGCTGCTCAAATAATGAAACACCAAAACTCGTGGAATTCGGTCAGTGTAAACCCTATGTCTACTTTGGTGATCACATTTGCATCCTTTTCATGGCTAGTTGACGGTTGAATTAATACAATAGTGGCCGTCAACACTCACTAAGAGAGATGCTAAACCACGATTAATAAGATGGATCCTATTGCTGCAAGAATTTGATTTAGAAATTAAAGATAGAAAAGGAATAGAAAACCCTGTTGCTGATCATTTGTCTAGGATGTATTTTAAAGAACCCCAGGAACTACCTATTAATGACTCATTAAGAGATGACATGCTGTTTAAAGTGACCAAGACAGATCCTTGGTACGCGAATATTGTCAACTTTATGGTTGCAGGTTACGTACCGCTAGGAGAAAATAAGAAAAGACTTATTTATGAAAGTCGTCTCCACATGTGGGATCCACCATACCTCTTTTGAGTATGCGCTGATGGATTACTCAGAAGATGTGTATCAGTGGAGGAAGGCATGCAGATCATTCAGAAATGTCACTCATCACCATGTGGAGGTCATTATGGGGCATTCCGTACTCTTGCGAAAATTTGGCAGAGTGGTTTCTTTTGGCCAACCATGTATGAAGACACCAAAGATTTCATCCGAAGATGTGGAGCGTGTCAGAGGCACGGAAATATCAATGCAAGAGATGCTATGCCACTCACCAATAACCTTCAGATAGAGCTCTTTGATGTCTGGGGAATTGATTACATGGGACCCTTTGTAAAGTCAAGGAATTATGAGTACATTTTGGTGGCAGCTGACTATGTATCCAAGTGGGTAGAAGCTATGCAATGCAAGAATGCTGACTCAAAACACTCAAAGAAGATGTTCGAAGAGGTTATATTTCCAAGGTTCGGAACACCTAGAATGGTTATAAGTGATGGAGGAACATATTTCACTGATAAGAAGTTTCACTTATACCGCAAGCTCATGGAATACGACATAACGTCGCTACTCCATATCATCCTCAGACAAGTGGCAAGGCAGAAACATCCAATAAATAAATCAAAAATATTCTCTAAAAAATAGTAAATAAAATGGGAACTTTATGGAAGGATCGGTTACCTGATGCACTATGGGCATACCGGACAGCTTATAAAACACCTTTGGGTATGTCACCATAGCAGGGCCGGACGGCGCCCCTCTGCCTCCTCTCACCTCCTCGTTTCGGTCACGGTCAGTTTCGAGTCAATTGCAATTCGATTACATATATTATACTCTGAATTTCGATCCGAATTATAATTCTTCATATTAAATGCTTAATAAATAATAAACCCATTCAATCCATGACTTGAGAAAAATAAATTATATGACACCATTCTAGAGTAATGAGTATTATGAAATCTATAGTGCTTCATGATTGTCTAAATGATTGTAGGAAGTAAGATAGCAAAGATGATGATTATTCAATTTAATTTGTCTTTGGAGATTTTATTTCGAAAATTTAAAAACACTTAGCTTCACTCCTCTTTGTAGTGGAACCTAATAATAATTACATTAATCTACCTTAATAGCTTTGGTTGAGAGGTTTATCATATTCCCAGTATCATAACATAAAAATTAAGTAAAAATAAAAAATTACACTGTCTTGAGCAATATTATGAAGGAGGCATGAGCTATACAGAAAGATTCCGAGGAAATAAAAAGGGACAAGTGTCCAAAACCTCAAAAAGATAGATCATGAGGAAATAAAAAGGGACAAGTGTCCGGAACCTCGATTTAAGAAAGAAAGAAATGTGAGCATGTGCCCAGCAAAAAGAAAAGCTCATGGTTCCTCCAACATAATATGCCAAGAAGTGAGAATTTTTCCTAATCTAGGAATATGATATCTCTCTCCCTCACTATAAAAATATCCAATTTATGACAGTACCACTGGTGTCACTACAATTGAGAGGGTTGAAGCTATGTTTTTGCAAAATACACCTCCACTCCAAAAGACTTAATTAAAGAAAGAATAATCAGTCTTCAGCTCTCTTACTCCGCAATCATTTGAAGACTCATGATAGACACCTTAGAATTTCATAGTACATGATTACTAGACTAGTGCTATACAATTCAAGTTCTAAGTTATGCATTAAATGATTACCCATTTTATTAAAACCAACCTTTTTCTCGGGACAAGCAAAAGCCTAAGTGTGGGGGTAATTGTTGACACCTGTTATCGCCCAAAATTTATTAGCAATTACCACTTCCCGAGACATGAATATATAATAAGAATAGGGTTACCACCGACAATTTCCACGAGTTTTGGTGATTTGTGCATTTTTTCGGGGAATTTTCCGAAAAAGCCTAAAAGATGGATTTAAGTGCTAATTTACCACGAAACTTGATCGCGATGCAAGCACATCACCGGAGGGTTCAGGAATACCCGTAAGACGCCCAAAAGCAGGGGGGCCCGCAGCCGCCACCAGGTGGGGCCGGTCGGCCCCACCATGGGGCCTGTCGGCGCCCTAGGGTTCTTGGCGGCGCCCCCTTCCAGAACCTTCCTCCCGCCGTCTAGGGTTTTCATCCTGGCTGCTTGCTACGTCGGTTTGATCCAACGGCACGTATCGATCCCACCGGGCTATAAAAGGAGGGTCATACCCCCCTAGAGGAGGCCAGATCAAGAGATGAAGAGTCAGAGCTTTAGATAGAGATCCACTAGATCTAGGCTAGCAATCAAGATAGAGATTAGAGAGATAGAGTAGAAGAGTAGAGATTCGAAGGAGCCCCGGCCTGTCGGAGCATCCTTAGGAGCTGTATTCGTCTGGATTCGGCTCCCTCACCCGGAGCTGCGTTCTGAGGTACTTTTATATTTACCATTCTGATTCAAGTAAGCATTTGTTTATATTCGTTCTTTGGTTTGCAACTCATATTATATTGAGTACTTTGATTTGGGTAGCTACTAGGTCAGAGTAGTTCTCGTAGCGTAGACGTGGTGTCTGGGTTATGATTGCTTGTGAATGTCCCCTGATCAGCCGGATAGTGGTAGCTCGCGTAGGTGACTTTATAGCTACGTTGAATTCTCTGTAGTCAACTTCCCGTTGATAGGACTGATAGGCTTATAGGTGTCTGGTAGGTAGATTACTCTGTTTCTTCTCCTATTCAGGTCATTTGTCCGATAAGACGATATTATACAAAGTTTACCGGTAGTTAGAACTAGAGTACATTAGCTATTTCCTCATTCTCGATAGTTTTCTAGATTGTTTGTATCCCCGTAGATTAAGAGTATTAGGCTGGGTCATATTTCACCTACTGTTCCTTTGGGTTCGATATTAAAACCAGGTTGATCTTGGTGAAGTGCTGATCAGTATATATCTGTGCGCTTGCGGATAATCTGATTATAATCATTATTTAGGGTGCAGTTAATTTATACCAACAATGACCAACCTCCACGAGGAGGTTGCGGCGCCCACCAACGCCTAGCCACCCCTGCAAGGCCTTGTTTGGCTATATTTAAATACGCTCTAATCCACATGATTTAGGAGAGATTGAGATAGAATTTAAACTAAAATACACTCTAATCTCTCCCAAACTACGTGGATTATGGTATATTCGTGTGCAGCCAAATAAGCCCAAGCGTGGCTGGCTACCCGCCCGATGGTGCTTCGGCGCCCACCATGGCATGACCTCGAGGTGGAGGCTAGCCGCGACCAGCCTTGCACGCATGGCCACGCGGCGCCTGCTGGCATTTATGTAGCCGCCCACTATGGCGCACATCCTCCATGGAAAGAAAACGTCGTTGCTCGTCCCTTTTCATCCCTTCTTGTCCCACCGATTTGAGGGGATTGTGTTGTCCCCGAATATAAGGAAATATACCGAGGATAACTCTACTAGAAGGGTATGCGCGTGAACTGGTATTCTGAAGGCTTGTTTGTTTGTAGCGGTAATAGGCCTAAAACTTTGTATATGGTTGTGTTTTTTTGTTATGGTATACACATCTGCATGTAAAAGACAGTAATAACTATTCAAGGTTATCTCTAAGAACGACTGATACAAAATTAGAAAAATCTACGATCGAATGGTAGAAGCTAGTGAATTTTACACTGGATAACCTTTTACTTTTCAAGACAATATATATCATCTTTTAAATATGGTGGCACAATAAGACTGCTAGCGGCGACAGCAAGATAGATACATGGAGGAGTTCGGTATGGTGAATTTCTCTTATACATATGGAGGACTTTTTTAACAGTCACGCGATGGTCATGCGATAGATTAGACATCAGTGCGTCGGCTTAAAGAGGATGAAAAAACGAAGCTGACCAAAAAAATAAAATAATAAGAAAATTAAAATTAAAATTAAACTGTGTATACAGGCCCACGTGAACATTGGTGGCCCCACATGAACAGTTATCGGAGCACTGGGAGGCTGCGGAAACTTTGCGCGATAAAGAGTTACTTATTCCCTATTCTCGAAACCAAATACTAGCATCAAGTGAGATATCCGCCCCAAATCAAGCACTAGTGATATTGGTGGAGAACCATATCGATTTGATTTTGACTTATTAAAACCAATTGGATTGGACATAAGTCATCTGTATTGTAGTAGGATTGGACTTTGGATTTGTTTCTCATGGAAATTAATTGGAATTGTCTACTTACTATAAACATATTGCCACTGTATGGACCAATGCCCTAGATGAGTGCCCGTGGAAAGATATCCTCATCACACAGGCGTAGCAAGGATATCCTTATCTGCCTGCCGGGTTGCCCCTGTTCCCTCGCTCAAGCAATCGCTTTGGTACCGGCCTTTTTCTTCCCTCGCTCAAGCAATCGCTTGGTACCGGCCTTTTTCTTCTGTCAAACTATCCCGTAGCGTCGGCGCGCTCAGCCTGTTCCTTGGTATGCGTCCAGAGAAAAAGGGCAAGCCCGCGCTCGTGGCGAGCGGCAGCGGCATAGATGTGCTTCCAGACGACATCCTCGAGCACATCCTCGGCTTCCTGCCTGCAGAAGAGGCCGGCCGGACGTCCGTGCTAGCGCGGCGCTGGCGCCACCGCTGGAAGTTCGCCATGGCCCTGGACGTCACGTGCATCATCGACTGGCGCTTTGGCATGACCTGGTACAAGGGATGCCAGAAGGCTATCGACGATATGCTGCGCCTCCGCGGCGGCGCACCTCTTGAGGCATGTCACCTGACGTTTGGTTGCTTCTACGAGCATGTCGACGTGCTCTGCCTGAATCGCTGGGTCCGGCATGTCGTGATGTGTCAAGTTCAGCGGTTCAGACTCGAGAATTTTTACTACGGTGAGCGCTTTTTGCTGGATGACCTGCCACTTGCGTCACGGCGCTTGACAAGGCTCGAACTCGTTGGCATAAAGTTAAACGACAAATTCTGTGACTTCTCGAGCTGTCCGGCGCTGCAACATCTGGATATTGACCATTGCAGTCTGTGGAATGCGCAAAAGCTTTCATCAGAGTCCATGAAAAGCCTAAGCATCACGAGTTGTGATTTCAGCACAGAGTTCAACACTCTTATTCTTGTACCAAGTCTTATCTCATTGAACCTGGATAGCCATCTGTACAGGCCTCCTGTTCTTGGGAGCATGCCATCATTGAAGAAGGCATTTGTGAGAGTTCCCATTGACGAGTATTGTTGGGATGAGGACACTGATCCATTGAATTGTTACTCTTGCCATATTATGACAGAGGACAACCTGTGTTTTCTTCTGAATGGCCTATCAAATGCTGAGAATTTGGCATTGCTATCTGAAACGACAATGGTACGTCACACTTTCATATTTACCAGTTGTTCCTCTGTCCTATTCGTATCCCCTTGTGGACATTCACAAAGCTTTCACACAGAGACTGAGTATTATCACATCCCTTTTTTTGTCTGCGTTTTGTCCAGTTTATTTTTGAAAAGGATTTGAAACGGTGTCCCACATTTATTAACTTAAAGACTCTGCTGCTCAATGATCAATGGTGCGTGGCTCCTCATTTCCTTGCCCTAACTTGCATTCTCGAGCACTCCCCAGTTCTAGAGAAGCTCACACTTGAACTTAATTCCAGGGTATGTAAGTGTTTCTTAATGGATTTCTTGTGCCTTGGGGAACTAACTATGCATTTGCTTACTATTAGTTTAAAATTCTTTTATTTCGTATAGGGGCCTGAACACAAAATGGAAATAATTGGAGGGCACCATTCAAGGGACAGATCAACTACAAAGCTCGAGCACCTCAAGGCAGTCAAAGTCAAATGTGAAGTGGTCGATGAGGAAGTTCAAAAAGTTTTGCAGTACCTGTGTACATTTAACTTATGTAAGTCAACTGTAGACACTCTTGATTCTACCCATATTGCTGAAATTTTATTTATTATATATGTGGAAACAAGAATTGGACCAAATCAATATAAAAACATAGAATGGATTGGAAACATAGAATGGATTGGGTACACTGATGGATTAAGAAATTGGAACCCAATGCCGCATTTGGTGACAATGATTTGCAGATGGGACATAAGGAGACACAATCCAATCCATTTTGTTGGCTAGTGTTATCTATGAAAGTTATACAAAGAGGTGTTCAATTTTTTCTCTTTGTATTAAACTTAACATGATAGTTCAGCATATTATTAGCTATTTTAGAACAGTAACACATATTTTAACAGAAGTCCTTAGAGCAAGTCGAAAGATGTAACTATCTTGTTCAATAATTTTGTTTAATTTAGTACCTGCTGTACTCCTCATTCCCGTAAACTTGGTTTATTTTTGCTTCTGCATACCACTTGCATATTTCTGAAAGGAAAATATAGTTGCCACCACTTTGAACCCATCTAGTCTTGTAATTTTGACCTGTTCACCCTGTGTTAGCACCATCTCATTGTTCATGTATGACCTATCATCAATAATTTTCTTGAATTTAGTACCTGCTGTACTCCTCATTCCATGAAACTTTGTTTGATTTTTGCTTATGCACACAACTTGCATATTTCTGAAAGGAAAATATAGTTGCCACCCGTTTGAACTCATCTAGTCTTGTAATTTTGATCTGTTCACCCTGTATTAGCACCATCTCATTGTTCATGTATGACCTGTCAGTGACTGACTAGTTTGAAATCAGAGAGAAATATTTATTGTGATTCCCATTGAGCTCATTTTTTGGGTGTAATTATTAGATATAACTTTCCCTAGTTATGATATTGTTATTTGTGACGTCCAGATTGTACTCTCTAAACCAAGCTTGAAAGAAAATCTTAAGTGTATTCCCAACCAATGAGTTCTGTGATACTAATCTGGGCATGTGTCCCTCTCCTTGAGAATCCTGATCTGCATGATAATCTCCTTAGCATGGTTGCTACCACGATTTGGATCAAGGTTCACAAATGCTATTGTCTGCTGGAGCAAAATTTTATATTTACTCCCATTATCCACCAGTTTGCTGTTTGGCTTTTGTGCAAACCATATTCTATACTTAATTGTTTTATTTTAAACTACTGATATATCATGAAAAGAACATGGATTTTCATCAGGATGCAATATACTTGTACAGCTGCAGAATTGTTATTGCTCAAGTATAACAGGACCACAAATGTTTTCAGATGATTATCAACTTATTGTTTATCAAATAATTATTAGTACTCTACATACTTGATGTTATTAGAGTGTAACTCTGATTTCATTACTTATTTGATCCACGTGCCACCATTTTAAGTTTCTTTTTTGTATAACATGCCTCAGTGGTTTTACTCTGCATGTATAACATGTCTATCTAAACTTATTGCACCTTTTGATTATTATTATATACAGGTTTTATTTTCAAGTAGTCTTCCAAACAAATGGTCTGCAGGTGGATCTAGCTAGGGTCCCTTGAATTCAGAAAATCAAGAGGAAAAAATAGTGAATGGCCAGCACACGCTTATGGGCTTATGGTAGCAGTGTGTAACACTATACTGTAACACATAGTTTCATTCCTCTAGTAAATGTGTACTTTCTCTCCATAGACTTGAATACTTGATTAATAATAAGTTCATTATATGTCTGGTTTGTAAATTGTTGTTGGATTCCATATATTAGATTTGTTGCAGCCCTGTTGCCTCACATTGCACTCATCGTCATATGCCCTTAGTGGCGAATCCCTCTTAACATCAAGGGTAACAACCAATCGTCAAAAGAGATGGACATGTCCCCTTTTCCTTCATGGAGACAAATGTTGAAGTGCACCAAACTCTGATCATAGAACTGTTTAAAACCCTTTTCCATTTTAAAACAATAAGTTGGACTTTCAACAAAGCCTCTATCTCTACTATAATGGAATACTTAAATTATACTCTGTCCACCCAAAAAAACGTCCCCCGCTGAGAGCTCCAACCATTGCGCACCCCACAAAACATACACAGAAATCTAACACTATTAAAATCTAAGGCCCTTAATCAACCCTCGCAAGATCTAACGGCCAGGCAGCTGAAGCCTCCCGCGACGCTTCCCCCACCAGGCCGCTCCTCTTCCCCATGCGATGGACGAGCGCCCAGGGAAAAACAAGGGCCGGCTACGACGCTTTGGCCACGGGGCTACGGTTGGTTGCTTGGGCGGCATGGGCGCGCCGGCTCCCGCGGTGGCCGCCCACCGACGCAGCCGGGCCCCGGCGCCGGATAGCCCCGTGCTACCTGAACCCGAAGCCTGGCGCGGACGCGCGGCCCCTACCACCCGGCCCGGCACCGGCCTCGGCGGCGTGAGTTCCTGCTCGTGGCCCGGCCCCAGGACCGTTGCCTCTTGGTGCTTCACCGAGGCGGCGGTGGATGTGGTCGCCTGGACCTAGGAGTCGAAGAAGAAGAGACCAACGAGTGCGTGGCACAGCCGGGCGCAGATCCACGACGCCGCCGCCCCCCCCGACCCAAACCAGGCCGTCCATGATTTGCGCATCCACGGGCGCACATCCACTCATTCGATCACTACGGGCCGAAGAATGATTGGGCAAGTAGAGAACGATGATGGCCTGGGCTTAATCCAAAGCGACACTCAGCATCAGATGGCTACAGTACCCAAATCACCTCGGCTTTGACCACTTTTTGGGTAATGAGAAATATTTGTATAATTAGCTTGTCAGTGGGTATCTTTGTTGATGTTTCTCATGGTTCAAGGATTTTTATTTTTATTTGGCATTTTCTTTGCTAGATTATTTTACTAATTAGATATAGTGAAGTTGCAATTCTCGTTTCAGAGTTGTTTTGGCATCATACATGACAAGTATAACTTGAATATCTGCAGGCTTATTTATGGTCACGCCTCGGCTTTGACTGCTTTTTGGGTAATGAGAAATATTTGTATAATTGGCTTGTCAGTGGGTATCTTTGTTGATGTTTCACATGGTTCAAGGATTTTTATTCTTATTTGGCATTTTCTTTGCTAGATTATCTTTCTTTTCTTGGACAAGTTCTTTATTTCAGTTCACCCAAGCACGTCGGCACCAGTATTGCATCAAATGAACAGGTAGTAGGTAATCCTGTATCTTCTTTGTTCAGTTGCAGCAGATTGCATTTTGTTTATGCCAATCATCTTGGTTTTCTCAGCTAATCATCAGAGAAGCTAGACATTCTGTTCAGATTTTTATGCAATACAAAAAACTGTGTCAAACCTGAATGGTGAAAATATTAATATACCCATGTATCGGACAATGAATTATCAAATAATGAATAGTCCTCAATGATGAAAATTATGATGGGTGCTAGAATCTAATTATGGAAACTGAAGATTGGTTGGTGCGGACAAACTGCAGGGGTTAGGACTTACTATTGTAATCTAGGGCAGTTGAGCCGTGTGTCTTAAGTTCATAGTGCTTTAACTTGGGTGGTAGAATCTTCCATTCCCTATTCTTTAATATTTTCTTCTATCAAAAACTTACTCAGTTATACCCTCTGTCCAACTACTTGTAGTCGTAGTTATAGCTCCAGTATCATGTACTAATTTAGCCTGAGCTCATGTTGGTTTGGTTTCCAGATGATGCAGATGCTCTTGATGAGATGATAAATCCAGTCATCGAGGCATGTTCAGGAGAGGCATGCTTAGGAGGAGCATGAGTAACTAATGCTATTGCTTTTGAGTATCAGATAAGTATCCTGACACTTGGTTCAGCCATGACTATGAATTTCAGATAACTAATCTGACATTTATCAATCTGAGAGTTACAGAATATCAGGTAACAAATGTGGGGCACCAGTCTAGGGTTTCCCTTAAACGCCGTGCCTAAACTCCGCACTCAGCTAACAAGTAATATTTTTTTTTTTTCTGTACATTGTGGAATCAAGATTTCAGACCTACATATTTTTTTTTTTTCCGTACTCTGCAGTTTCAGCAAACCCCATATACCACTGAATTATCTGAATTATGCATTTATGTATTGTAGTTATATTGTCTTACTTAGCTGTTGTAGAGCCTCTCTCTTTTCTTATTGTATATGTTTTTTTTGCTCTTGGTAATATGTTAAGCAGCCTTGGATTATTTGGTTATCTCCCTCTGAAACTCTGAAATTGTTGCTCAGTACAGGTGATTCAGTTCTAGCTGTCTAGCTGTCTAGATGAAACAAAGGATGCATCAAGGAAGTGATCATCATTACATCATTAGGCACCCAGTAATTGGTGAGTATGCATTTGGTTTGTGTCGTCATAAGTCCTACTTTCAAGTCTAAACTCATTGAGTGATAGTATCAGATTATTTTTTGTGCATTTATTTTGTGTCACCTCTGTGAGGAACGTCACTTATAAGTAACAAAGGTTTATGCAATTATCATAAGCATTATGAACTCGAAAAATTCAGTGTCCTAAATGAAGTCTCTAGGCTGAACTTATAGATTTACTCCCAAGGTTCATTGCGGTTCGTCGATTCAGGGATCCCTTTTGTTTTGACAATAGTTCTCCAGTAATAAACTCTAATGTCCCAAAGCCGACCATCGAAGTTGATTGGCATTGAATCTCAAAGGTAAGTTGTGGATCAAGATCAGTTATCACCACTAATATATGTCTAAAGTAACTGTGCTTGGTAAAATTTTTTTCGGTTTTTCTCTGATCTGAATATGAACTGAACATAACGTTTATTATACAACTGGCCCCACGATTTGATTTTTTATTTACAGATACAGATGGGCCTAGCCTGGCCTGGATCGTGAAGATGAGCCTAGCGATGAGTGTTGCTGGTAAGTTCGCCCAACTCTCTGCTGGGTTGGAGCTTAATTAGGAAAATCCTACTGGTCATAGATTAGGTGAATGGTGACGGATTGATTCCATCTTTATGGAGAGAGTTGGGCAAAGGCAATTGTACATTCTGTTAATAACGTTTGTGTGAAAATTGGTAGGTGTGATGCAGAGACATTTTAATGGAGAAGATGGATATGATTTTCCGGCTAGATGGTGCAGTCAAACTGGGAGGACAGTGTTGATGTAATGAGCATAAATATGTCATTCAAATGGTGGTTGCGAAGGTGGCAGCTACATGATTCATATTTTGGTGATTTGGAGATGAGTTGCATGCATAAAGTGTTGTTCTTTTCCCTCTGTAGCTTCAAATGATTTTTCTTGTGTCGGGTTCTCAGATAGATTCTGCAAAGGCTTTTGCTTCACTTGTAAACCTTATGCATATAGTAAATTAGATGGTTAATACAAGACATAACTTTATTATGCCTTTTACGCATATGCATTTAAGTGTTTTCCAGATTAAGTTTATCATGAAAAAATTATCGTTGTTGAGTTGTTTTTAAATTCATCCCTGAAATTAAACCGTAAGCGTTAGCACGGGCATTATACTAGTCACAATAAGTTGGCTTTCATGTTCCTTCGAAGATAGAGCGATTGCCAAACATCCGTACTGTGCACAGTACTCTTACTAGTGCTGAACAATATGGATTTTTTAAAAAAAGTTCTGTTAAGTATTTTATTAAACAGCAAAAGGTAAATTGTCAATCACCTACAATTTAGCCGATTGGTCTAAACAAGCATTTAAATGGGGGCTATGTTCAAAGTGTTCAAAAGAGCTAAATAACCATTTAGGCGAACAGTTAAGTTAGCAAAAAACAATATGGTAGTGTTTTCTTTGTCATCTTTGGGCATCAATGGAAGGTTGTTATTAGAAGGCTTCCTCATCATCAACCTACTAATGCACCAAGTTTTTTTTGCTACTGCTACACACAAAAAACATCCCCTGCTGAGGAGCCCCATCTTGATCCACCCACGAAATTGTACCCAGGAAAACAACGTAATTAAAATGAACAGTGTAGATTCGATTTGAATCATTCTCTCTCCTTACTCATACACATCCGACGGCCCAGATTAAAAGTGTCACACCTCCCCCTCAGCATCCCATGCGCATAATCCTCATGGCGCCACCAACACGCACGCAAATCACGCAACCTCCGCCCGCGCTGCCCTGATGCTCCGCGCTCCTGCGCCTTGTCGGACGCCCTGCTACACGCCGCTGTGAATCGCCATCGCCGCACCCTACCTTCCATGGAGGACGGACGACGGCGCCAGCCTACACTCGCTATCGTTGGACCACAGGCAACCCTGCAACCTGGTGCGATCTCCTTCTCCCTACGCACGCCGTGGAACGTGGAGGACACGCCGTGGAACGAGGGACGTTGTGACCGCAACCAGGCGCGCAATGGGCGGGTGCCGCTACCTGGCTAAGCGCAAATCGGGTGGCGCCGCCACCGCTAGCTTCGTCCGTGCAGTGAAGATTCGGCGCTCCTCGGCGTCGGATTCAGGTCGTCATTAGCCAGGTAAATCTCCCTGCATGAACGGCTGTCGTGGCGGCGTCGATCCCACACCTGATCCCCGACGGCAATAGGGCCAGTCGGCCAGACCTACACGCACTGCGTTCCAGCGTGATGTGCCTCCGATGATCATACGCAACATGCAGCCCATCACCAGCACCAATATGCAGGCGTGTGCATCTCTCCCTTCACCTCTTTCTTTGCCTCCTCTTCTTGCTATGGTTGAATCCGTTGGTCCTGTGTTGGATGTGCAGAACCATTGTATATTCTAATATGCGCTTGCTAAGTGTTCGACGGTATTCTAAGAAGAGGCTTTGGTCCAGTCCTGTGTGCATCGTGGAGGAATGAGATGTACAGTTGGGTCTCTTGCTTGCTTGTAGTTGATTATTTAGAATTGAATATTCATGCAGATGTACATATTACAATTTCTTTATCCGATTAAATAATTTTGGTAACCAATAGGTGTTGGCTGCGATGCAAATGCCTCGGGAGGCTACTGGTATGTTTTCCAAATCTACACATGAGACCTTCACATAATAGCATCAAACTGTTTACAGGTCACATATCAAACAGATTCTTTTTCTGGACAAGATTTTGAGATTATATTGTTGCAGAGTGCTAATGTTCTATCATGATCATCTTCATGATGCTATTTGTATTTGGGCTTTTCACCTCGTTGCTGGAAGAATCTATAACATTTTTGTACAAGTTTTAGTCCGTTGCTTCCAGATTCAAGGTATCAAATAAAAAGACTATTGCCTCTGTTTCCATTTTATTTTGATATGGGCTTATTCATTCAAGGATTTTTTATGACTTTTGTTTTGAGATATGTGCTTATTCGAGATTCAAGGGTTTTTTTTATGACTTAGAGATCTTTGTGTTGATATTACTTTTTCATGATTAAAGCCTACGTAGTTTGACTTAGAGATATGAAATTTAAAAAGTCTGGAACTGATTTGCACAATGTTTTTTTTTCTTCAATAGTATGCTATGAAGCTGTCATTTGTATTTGAGAAAACAAAAATACCAGTATGTTGGTGTATCCTCTGTTATGTTTCAGCTATTATTTGTATATCAGGATGACATCAGAATTATGTAATTATTTTGTTCCCATTACAACATACAAGCATCAATCTTTATTTGATATATCAAGATGTCATCAGTTTTATTTTAATATTATAATATGTTTAACAATGTGATTTTCTAAAACCACCAAAGCATAAATATCATTTTGGTTGTTTAATTTATGTTGTCTTATTAAATGTCACCGTAGCGTTGCTGGTGAAGTTACTCTATGGAACCGAATCCAAAAAAAAAAGTTTAATTAGCATGAAAATCTTTTTCTTTAAACAAATCAGGTAATGGAAATCATTTTCCTTTAAAAAAATCAGGTTCACTGCCATTTACACAAGTCTCTCTCAATTTTTTTTTTTCATTTCCAAAACGGCACGCAGGACTCTGCAAACAGGTCCATTGGCAGCTCCGATCTTCCACCTCCTTCCTGCCTGTTCATCTTCTCCTTCACCCCGCTGCTGCGTCCCCTGCTCCCTGTTTTTTTCTTTCAACCTGCATTTCGTGCAGATCCTTCCACCCACTGCCCCCTGTTTTTTCTTTCAAATCCAAAATGGGAAAGAAAATTCGAGTCTTCTCATGGTCCAGTTTGCTCTGACTAGCGAGCCGCGTGTCATTCCGCGTTCTTGCTGCAGATCACATCTGAAGCCGCCGCCGGCGTAAAGGTGAGTCGGCGGTCGCCCGGCGCGCGCAGCGACGCTTCAGTTGTTTGCTTCTCTTTCGCTGGTTTACCCGCGCCCCTGCGTTGTCTCATCGTTTCTTCTCCCGCAGTATGGACGCTCGCCACCCGCTCGACCGAATGCCTCAGGGGAAGAAGGGTAAGAACGTGCCTGTGGCTAGTGGCAGAGACGGCATAGATGCACTCCCGGACGGTGTTCTTGAGCAGATACTTGGCTTCCTGCCAGCAGAGGAGGCCGGCCGGACATCCGTGCTTGCCCAGCGTTGGCGCCACCTGTGGAAGTCAGCCACACCCTTGCGCATCACCTGCAGCCTGGAGTATGGGATGCATCCAGCGGACGTGAAGGAGCGTCAGAAGAATGTTGATAATATGCTGCGCCTCCGTGGACATGCGCCTCTTGAAGCATGCGAGATCACTTTTGGTGGCCTTGACGACGACGACAACTATGTGCTTTGCCTCAATCATTGGGTCCGGCATGTCGTCATGTGCCGAGTTCAGAGGCTCAGGTTAGAGAACATTTACTGCAGTCAGCCCATTGAGCTAGAGGACTTACCCCTTGTATCACGGCACTTGACAAAGCTAGAGCTCGTTGGTGTTGTGCTGGAAAATGATTTTTGTGATTTCTCGAGTTGTCCATCACTAGAGCATCTTGAGATTACCAACTGCTATTTGACAAATGTCAAGAATCTCTCTTCGGAGTCCTTGAAGCACCTAAGAATGACAATTTGTGATTTTAACTCTGAGTTCCACACTTATATATTTGTCCCATGTCTAGTGTACCTAAACCTAGATAGCCATTTGTGGATGCCTCCACTTCTTGGCAGAATGCCATCATTGAAAAGGGCATTTGTGAGATTCCCAGTCGAGATAAATTACTCATCTGATTGTGAGGGCGAGGATTGTTATTCTTGTCATAATTTCATAGATGACAACAAGTGTTTTCTTCTGGATGGTTTATCGAATGCTGAGAATTTGGCACTGCTATCAGAATCAGTAACGGTACGTTACACTTTTGTATCATCCCCATTTAGTGCCATATTATTCCTGTTGTACTATATGTGTCCACTTCTGGGTTTTCACAAAGTTGCTCCACAATTGGCTTGGTCATACTCACACTAAGACTTAATCCTTATTTTTGTCTGCATCTCGTCCAGTTTATTTTTCAAAGGGATTTGAAACATTGTCCCACCTTTAGCTACTTGAAGACTCTGCTGCTTGATGATCACTGGTGTGTGGCTCCTGATTTCCTTGCACTAACTTGCATTCTCAAGCACTCACCAGTTCTAGAGAAGCTCACACTTCAACTTTATTCCAAAGTATGTATGTTTTTAAATGGATTAATTACTTGTGCCTTGTTGAAGTAATTATTCACTTCTTTATTATTTGGGCAATGCTTTTGTTTCCTGTAGGGGCCCAATCATAAAGTGGAAATAATTGGAATGCACTATCCAATGGACAGATCAACTACAATGCTAGAGCACCTCAAGGCAATAAAAGTCAAATGTGAAGTGGTTGATGAGAAAGTTCACAAAGTTTTGCAGTTCCTATGTACATTTAACTTTTGTAAGTTAACTATACACACTCTTGATGGTATTCATATTTCTGAAATTTACTTTTAGTATATATACTGGTGAAGAAACAAGCACTGGACCAAATCAATACTTTGTTTGAAATTGGAACCAATGCTCCATTTGGTAGCCATGTTTGCAGTGGGGACAAAAGGAGACACAATCTGATCCATTTTGTTGGGTAGTATTCTCTATGAAAGTTATACAAGCAGGTGCTCAACTTGTTTTCCTTTGTATTACCATTAACATGATATCATCGTGCGTTAATAGTCCAGAATTCTTGTTAAGTATTTCTGGACAATCACATAGATGTCTTCAGAGCAATTCAAAAGATGTAACTTGTTCAAGCATTTTGTTGAATTCAGTACCTGGCTGTATTTTCACAGGGTTAGAAAGCTGTAGTCCTTATTCCCAGTTATTTTGTTTGATTTTCCTTCTGTATATCACTTGCATATTTCTAAAACGAAAACATAGTTACCACAGCTTTGAACTCTTCAGGTCTAGCAATTTTTTGACCTGTTCACCTTGTATACCATGATATTGATGTACCATTTTATTGTTCATCTCTGACCTGCCAGGGCATAGTTAGTTTGAAATTAGAGATTTTTTAAAGCTTATTTTGTTTTGTTGTGCTGATGGAATAGATATATCCAAAGTTCTCTGATTCTACATCCAGCATGAACCTCTCCTTGAGAACCCAGATCTCTTTTATGTCAATGCCATGTTCTTTAGCAATCCTTCGCCCACAGATGCTGTTGCTGTTTTTTCCCTCCAGTTGGCTATTTGCCTTTGATGCAAACCATATTATTTAATGGATTGCTTTATTTTTGAACTTCTGATATCACAAAAATACATGTAGATGCACAGTTATCATGTCTTAAGGGTAACGGTGGATGTGTTCAGACGATTATAAAATAATATTACTATTTATCAATAATGATTAGTATTTTAGTAGACATTTATGTTATCAAAGTGTAACAGAAATAATTTGAAGTATAAGCTGTTAGTCAAGTCCATCATTTATTCACTGCGTTCAAACAGCCGAGCCACATCCCCTTCCTCGCGTCGTCTCCCTTGGAGGCGACTCGGGGGCATCCACCAGTTGCCTCATCTCCCACTAGTTGGCTCAGCCGCCGCCGCCACCGTGGCATCTTGCCTTCTCCTAGGTGGTGGTGGCAGCGGCTAGGGGGATGGAACTAAAAAAGGCAGCCTCCCTCGTCCTTAACTCCCCTCTCCCCAGTGCATCTCCATCCTCTCCATGACCCTAAAATCCTAATCTGTGCTTGGTCCTGTGAAATCTAGGCTTCTAGTGGTTGTTTCCATGCGGGGAAAATCGAATCCATGGAAGAAGGTAGCTGTCCAGCTGTCCTTATGTTTGCATTGGCTTGGGGCAGCGGCGGCTGCTATGGCCCTGCCTCCATTTGCCAACATGATGCACTGGGCCACCAGTAGCCGCTTGGCGTGAGGCCTTGGCCTGTCTTGCGCTGGAACTGAGCCAACATCGGTTGCTGTTGGTTGTGCCTCCATCCACCAGCGTGACACGCTGGCCACGGGGAGCTGCTAGGCATGTGGCCCCGGTTTGCCTTGTGGTAGGGGCGGCTGCTTCTGGCCCTGCCTCCGTCCTATGGAGTGAAGTGTTGCCTACAGGAAGCCATTTGGCGCAAGGTGGCTGTGGCGCGCGGGCTCGGCCCCGTGCGGATGCGTGCATTGTCATTGCACACAAGATCGTGCATTGCAGAGTCACACGTGGCTAGGAATTGTGGGCTCTAACCGCACGGGGCTAGCGATCATTGGGTGCCTGTCGTGTCTCAAGCGCCAGATTCAATGATGGTGCACTGAAATTCTAGCTGGGCCCTGGGTGATGTCAGCCATGGTGGCGGTCAGAGGCGGCAGCCATACCTTACGTCTATGCCCGCACGCAGTCTATTGTGCATCACGAGCGTGACCACGTTGTTGAACGCTGGTGGTGGTGGGGCCGCGAAGTGTAGGGTTGAGGTCTCAAACACGAATTTGGTGAAAGTTGTGCCCGACCTTAGCTCCAGGGCGCAACGGTCTCGGCATCTCACATCATGCGCCATCTACCTCCTTAGAGGCGTCGTTGAGAATTCCATTCGGTTGGCTCACTCATATCAATCCACGGACAAAAGGTGCATTCCACTTTGCCCAATATGGTGGCATTCATGGATGTCACTTCCCTTCTTGAAGCTATTGTTGTTGTGCTACTACCATCATACCTTCACTAGGTCCTTTGTTCCTTGCCGTTCTTGTGAGTCTCTTCTTGTCTGCAGTGGTCTGTCCTACTTGAGTCCTTGACTTAGCAACCGCCGCTTGGTCTCTGTCAGATGCTTTGTCGTCGTTGTCCTTGGTCCCCTATCAGTTGGCAAATACTTTGCTGCCATGTCAGTGTGGTTCTCTCACTTTGTGGATACATTGTCCTTGTAGTTGTTCTGGTCCCTCCTTTGGCTGCGCCCGAGTGTGTGCGGGCCTCTCACCTTTTGCGGATGTTTTACCGCCAAAAAGGTACCCATGGGTATCCTTTCTGACAGATACTTTGCTACCGAGAGTGTGTGTGTGGGCCTCTCACTTTGCACATGCTTTGCCGCCGAGGTTGCTCTAATCCTCTCTGGCAGATGCTTTGTACTGTTTGCTGGTTCTTTGCCTTGTCTGGGTGGATGCTTTGCTACCGTAGCTTGGTTCGCTATGTAGGCCACCTTTGTGTTGATGTATCTTCTCCATGCAGGTTTTGGCTAGTAGGGTTTTAGGGTTGTGGTTTCTCCTTCGCTGTTCTTTCTCTCTTTTTTTCTCTCTATCGTTGGCTTCAGTTTGCTAGCCACTGGTTTAGTGGTTTGTAATCTGCGGTACAGGACCTCTCTGGTAGTAGTGCTTTGTAATTCTTTTCCTCTTAATGAAATACTTGCCAAGGTATGTTGCTAAGGCATGTACACGAAAAAATATTCATTGCATGTACCAGCATTTTAGGTTTCTTTGTCAAGTAGCTGAGTGTTTTTACTATGCATATAACATTCTATTTAAACTTAATTATTGTACCATTTGATTATTGTACAGGTTTCATTTTCAAGTAGACTTGCAAGAAATGGGCTGCTGGTGAATGTAGGGTCCCTATAATTCAGAACATTAAGGCAGATCAGAATTCACTAGGTTGCAGCTGCTGTCGTCTGTGTGTACCTTCTGCTGATTCCAGTCATTGAATTGCATGGAAATGGAACATGACAACATTATTTTGTTTTACAGCTTGCGTTGTTCTTGCTGAGCCTTCATTATGTCATTTTTCTTCTAGTGCATTTGTTTTTGTGGACTTACTCAGCATTCACAATCACCCATATATTACCGGGGCTCATCTCACATAGGCAATCTAAACTGATAACCGGATCAATCTGGTTCAAATTTGAGTCAGATCTTGATTATGTTTATATTTTCTTTATACATGAATGTGTGCTGTCTACATTCCACAGGGAATCTAAGAATCTATTGAATGGCAACTGCACATGCAGTAGCAGCCAAACTGACGGGTGTTCTTGTTACATGCATGACTGCATCAAGCATACATGAATCTTACACGTGTTGTCCTAATAATTACATGCAGTAGTGAATGTCCATTAATATACTGTAACGCATATTGGGTCTTATTGCTCTTTTATTTTAAGTGAAGCATGTGATAGCCATGCAAGTTAGCAAAACCGAAATGTATGTAGGAAAAGAGAAAAACTACGGGAAGAGTGTGTTCTTCACCATCTTATGGGCACCAATGGAGAAGTCTGCCACTAGATGGCTTCAACATCTGATTTTAATTGAGTTACATCCATGCATTGTTCATCTATAGTCATCACACACGCTAGTTCGAGATTTATATCAAAGTAAAAGAAGGGAACAGTAGCCATCAAGATGTGCATTTAACCCTAGAAAGGTTATTCTTGTTGCACTCGACATGAAGAAATAGATGTACAAATGGAATAGAATTTAATTTGAAAATGCCATGTCGACACAAGCCGTTAACCGCCTATATATGAAAACCTTTTTGCATATATATGGTAGAATGGAAAGGTTTTCCTATTGTCATCGGCAAGAGCTCTCAATGCAGTGGGGTGCTAATAAGGAAGGATCCTACCAGTACCAGGGGTCCAACATAACCCGCAGCAGTGATATCGTAGTGTCTGCTAATAACAATGTCCTCTCCACGGTCCACGGCAGCAACCACGTCATGCTCTTGAACAAGTATGTAGGAGCAATAACAATTCTCTGGCTAAATCATATGTTAGTGGAGCACCGATCAACTACAGAGATAAATTAAACCTCCTCTTGGCCTCCTTCTAACCTGCAGGTTCTGTTGTTTGTGGAGACAACATATGTATGGGTAGGAATATGGCACCGCCTATATATAGACTCTGAAAACATGATCATGGCTGTGTTCGTGGTGAATCCGATAATACCATTATATTGTAGTGCATGATTTCCAATAATGTGTACAGATTGGTGGGGTTGATGGGCCATCAAACCGCAGTGCAAGGCAAGTTGAAACTCGGTTGACTCACTATTGAAGTCAAGTAAACTAGGATGAGGACTATCCACTTGAAGGCAAGTTTAAACAAACGAAGCTACTAGTTTTAAAAAAGAGAGAAAAAAAAACGAGGAGAACACTCAATAATTAAGCAACTGTTGTGTGACGGTGACATGACTGTTGATCGTGGCCGTGTCTATATATCGGAGGATCTAGAGAGGAAAATCGCAGGAATCGTAGGATTGAGGAAAGGAACTGTAGTGAGTGTTTGGAGTGAACATTGGAGGAAGCAGCCATTCCTTTTCCCTGTTATACTGTGGCTGGCTGCTCATTTCACAGGACATGAAAAATCCGCTGAACCTCTTGGTTTCTTTTCCTCTCGCGTAAGTCCGATGCAAAGCACGTCATGAGGAAAGAAAAGAAGTCTGTTTGAGGCCATGCCGTGCCCCAGTAGGTCACCTGCTCCTCACATGTGGTAAACCGCACCGTGTTGAAACTGTACCCAGGTAGATGAGCCTGCCAGCCTAGACTCGATTGGACGACACGTAAACATATGGACCCATCTTTAGTTCTTCATTCTTCCCGTTAGTATATTTAAGTATCGTTTATTTTGCTTGACTTGATTTGGTCTCATGAGATGTACTTCCTCTAGTGAATAATATTTATATTTATATCTTAAAATCAATTTATTATGAGAATATATTTTATAATTAATTTAATAATATTTACTTGATATTATAAAAACTGATTTTTATTTATTGTTGATACTAACAAATGACACTACGATAGAATTCCATATTTTAAGGGCCGAGGAAGTACTACTACATGCCTATACCAACAACATTATTACGATAGCTAATGTTTGACGAAGTTTCTAGTGAATAATATTTATATTTATATCTCAAAATCAATTTATTATGAGAATATATTTTATAATTAATTTAATAATATTTACTTCATATTATAAAAATTGATTTTTATTTATTGTTGATACTAAAACATGACACTAAGATAGAATTCTATGTTTTAAGGGGTGAGGAAGTACTACTACATGCCTATACCAACAACGTTACGATAGGTAACCGCATTCAATGTCGACATAACCCATCTCCCAAGTCCCATTCCGCCGGCTCGTCGTCCCTAGTAATTTTCTAAGCTGTGCCAAATGCCGCGTGAACAACCATTACAAATTTTTTTTTTTTTTTTTTTGCACTACGTACTAGCTCCCATCTCTGTTGAGACCCTATAGCACAATGTGCACCCCAAATTCTTATAGCTAGCTCCCATCTCTGTTGAGGCCCTGGCACATGGTTCCAATGCACCTAAATTCTTATTTATAGTGCGCGTGCGTCACTACACTAACTAACACACGTGTGGCAACACCGAGGAATCCCAAGGGGGAGGGCAAAGACAGTGGGTGGCACGGTTGGTGACGAGGTCGCCGTGAGCTAGGCTGTGGAGAAGACGACAGCGGCCGCCCTACAGTGATGGCGGATTGAGGGGCAGTGAGCGAATGGCATTGCCAAGCAAGCGGTAAGAAGTAACCAGATCGCACAATGTAGAAAATGATTTGTAGAAACACCTCCTCTTTCTTTGTAGGGGCGGCTCTATATTGAGCAGCCCTTATAAATGGTTCCGAAATGAGCCGCCCCTACAAATCGATTTGTAGGGGCTGCTAGTGTTATGAGCCGCCTCTACAAATGACGTCTATTTATAGGGGTGGCTCTATATCCAGCCGCCCCTACAAATGGACTTGTAATGGCGGCTATATTGAAGCATCCTACAAATAGATCTCGAATATTTAAAATCAAGCACTAAAATTTCAATTTTTCAAAATGACCTCAGATGGGAAAATGATCAAAATAAAAGTTGTATATCTCAAAAAGTTATATAACTTTGTATTTAACAACTTTTTCATTGCATGTCTCAAGTTTGAAATTTGAATTTTTGAAATGACCTTGAATGGAGAAACAACCAACATAAATGATGTAGGCCTCAGAAAGTTATATAACTTTGTAGTGGACGCTATTTTGATTTGAAATCATCTTGTTAAAGAAAATTAGGTTGACTTTTTTAAATTTGAACTTTGACTTTTTTAAATGACCTCGGATGGAAAATTGACCTACATAAAAGTTGTAGGTCTCAAAAAGTTATAAAACTTTGTAGTTCACAACCTTTTGATTTGACTTCATTTAGAGTCTCAAATGTTCAAACTGAACTCAGTTTGGTATAATATGATTAGAGCCAAAACTTGATTTAGACAGTTTGGTATAATATGATTAGAGCCAAAACTTGATTTAGACACAAGTCATGAAGGAGTGGAGTGGTAGAGATGATAACGCGTGAGTGCAGGGTCAAAGGTTTGAATCCAAGAGAACGCAAAGTGTGCTAATATTGTAGAAAAAAATGTGGATAGGCTGGTAGGGGCCTTCCCTAGGTGAATTTTTTTTGGTTTTTTACTTTTTTCATGATTTTGTGTCCCATTTTTGTGAAATCTAAAAAATTATTTGTAGGGGCGGTTCAAAATCCAGCCGCCCCTACAAATTGTAGGGGCGGCTACAAAACTGCCCCTATAAATCGTTGATTTGTAGGAACGGTTGGGTAAAGGTGGTTATAAAACCGTCCGACAAATGGTTTTGAGCCGCCCCTACAAATGCTTTATGTAGTAGTGTCGATGATGCCGATGGCAAGTGCGAGGAGTCAACAACAAACTCTTTGATAGATTAGGGAAGGACAGATGGTCTTGCGAGAGGGAGGAGGAAAGATAGGCATGGGATGGAGTGAGGAGGAAACTTGAGTGCCGCTGTTGCTTTTACACAAGCCTGTCCCAGCCCGGCCCGGCCTAGCCCTAGGTTTTGAGTTGTGCAGTCGCATTGGGCCCTCGAAGCCAAGGGGTCCAACCCTACCCAAGAGTCGTCAAGCCTACTCATGCATGGCCAGGCCCATAGGAAAAGAAGGAAGAAGCTAGCTATGGCCAGATAATCAGGGAGATAAAGGCAGGAGGAAGAAGTTTTGAGGCTGCGGATTTTGTGCATGAGAATCAGCGCACCAACATCGATGCACACATATTAGCTCGCAGCTCGATTTATAGCCAGATTGGTAGACATGTTTGGTTTCTAGCTCCACCCGAGGGTGTTTGTAACTTCTATTCTTTTAATACTTGAATATATTGGGGAGAGTTGCTCAAAAAAAAAAAATAGCTATCCCCTCAAACAAAAAAGAGAACCGTGAAGTGGATCCGCCGATGGAAATTGACGCTTTGTCTTCCACTTGGTGCCTCCACGTCCGCCGCCGCCATCTGTGTAGATGCTGCCACTCGCTACGCCCTCATCACGATCTTGTCGATAGCTCAACACACAGCCACATCTACATCTACAAGAGTACACGCGGCGCACGCGCGCAAGCTACTGAGTGGTCGAGTACATCGACTACCTTCAGGCTTTCGGTACAGTACGATTACCCAATTGATCTCAGTATCTTTGTTGATCTATGGCAATTTTATATATTTATAATCAATATTTAGTTTGTCTTTACCCCCATTTCTAATTCTTTCAGCAATGAAGAAAGGAAGAACCAAATAGTCAAATGACAAGTCTCCAATAGGATACAAATATTCATAACAGCCATGCAATTTATCTCACCACCAATTTTATGCATCAGCATTGAACAAAGTCATGAGTTGCTACAAAATTGATAATGAAGATGAATTGGACGATTGCCATGACCATTACAATATATGATGAAGTAGAATAAATTAAGTAGCAAATAGTTCACAAGCAAATCAGCCAACAGAGGCTGCAAATAGTTCACAAGCATATGTCAGCCAACACAAGCTGCAAATAGTTCATTACAAGTTCCATGTCCTACCCAATCATCTCAGGCATCAAATCATCTACCTTGTGCGATTTGACACAAACTCAGTCAGCCACCCTCCTAGAAACAAAATGAAAAGGATAGATATTAGTCAGCCAATCTATCTACACAAAAGTCTACAGCCCAATGAATCCTACTGTAGTCAAAAAGAAGAGAGAGTGGAAAAGGGAGTTGGAGGAACTATACATCTCAATAACCAACCCTGTTGTGAGCATGACCCACTACATGCAGGTGACCTACATGTAGTAATTCTTGGCCAGGAAAGTCCTAAGCTAAAGGGCCTTGTGCTTGTCACTCAGGCCCACAAAACCCCTCACCTAGGACTTGTCTAGCAGGTAGGTATAAGCCACAATGAGAGCCTCCTCACAAAAATTAGGCATCTCCACTAGTACACAGAAGGCCTTTAGTCCCGGTTGGGAAGGGCCTTTAGTTCCAGTTCTCCCAACCGGGACTAACAATTCGGGACTATAGGTCCTGGCCTTTAGTCTCGGTTCTACAAACCGGGACTAAAGCCTCACTAGGCGAAAAAATAAATGTTGTGTTTTGTGTGATTCGAACCCAGTACCTCTCGTCTCGCACATAAAGCCCTTACCAACTCAGTCCGGGTTGGTAATACCAACCGGGATTAAAGGTCAACCTTCAGTCCCGGATGGTATTATCAACCGGGATTAAAGAACCTTTAGTCCCGAACGTAAAAAATACTGAGACTAAAGTTGAATTTGTGCATCAACCAAATGTCTGTTTTGTAGTAGTGCTCCATCATAGCCAGGTAAAGGTCTGCATCAACATGGGCTGGTCCAGTCGCCCTAAGTGCATTCAGAACCTCCTCTCTTTCTACGGCATCATTGCCAACTTGATGGGGGATTGGGGGAAATAGCAACCGCAGACATAGGCCGCAGGTTCCGGCTACTGGGGGCAACAAACCGCGAAAGCCGCTACCGCGGGCATGAGGCTGCGTGAACTGCCTGTCGCGAGCGTGACCGCAGGCAGCAGTGCCACCAGGGACAACATGGCTCGAAGCCGCGACGGCCGCCGGCTGTAGGCGCGTGGGGCTGGCCGCCACATGCCGGTGCGGGGCCGTGAGCTAGGCCGAGAAGGACCCGGGGCTACCGCCACACCACGAGGCCCCAAGTGCAGGCCCGTAGGTCGGCCGTGAGCGCCAGGCCGGGGCCGCTGGCCAGGACGACACCGTGGGGGGCTATAGGCCGGTCGCACGGGCGCCGCACGAGCCCTCTAGCGTGGGCCACTAGCCGCGTACCATAGGCATGAGGGCGATGGCTGTGCGTGTGCCTAGCCAGAGGTGCTGGCCGCAAGCGCGTGGCAGCCGCAAGCACAGGCCGCGTGCTTCGGCCGCCCAGCCGCTAGGCACGGAGCCGCCGCCGCTGGCCTTGCAGGCAAGCACTACGGTCGGCCTGCGTGCAGCAATCTGTCAGCCAGGCGTACAGAATTTCGATCCAGTTTTAATCATTCAAGAACGCCAATTATGCTTACCGTGCACATGAGAATCTGTTGTGTCTTTCTATTTCGGATCGATAGACTTACATGGGTTCCTTTCTTTTTCTCCAGTTCTTCGTTGCACCCTCGCCCCACCGCGATTAGCGTGCCGCCGACATAGCAGTACTACACAGGGCATCTTCTCCAACAAACTGCTTTCTCGGGCCTTTCCTCAGGAAAGAACAACGTGTCTGATTACGTGTTAGAAGTAGAGAGCGAGAGAGAATCGAGATGACGCTAATGATATCTGTTTATTCTATTGAACAATGTTGTGTGTGTGTGTGTCTCTCTCTCTCTCTCTCTATATATATATATATATATATATATATAAAGCCCATGTGGACAAAGAGAGAGGAGAAGAGACACTCTTTTGTATGAACAAGCACTTTGGATTAATCCCTAATTGACTACTAATAATAATTCTCAACAGATTTTTAGATAAAGGATAGAAACTATCCGGCTTCATGTACCCATGGGTGGAATCAGGCCAAATTATTACAACCGAAAAATGAAAAGAAAGAAATTGATGAAAAAAATTACATCCTCAACAACGAGATCGAGTAGTCCTAGAAGCTTGCTAGCTTTATGATGTCAACTCCACAGAATAAGATCATGAAGGTGATGACAATTCCCCAAGAATAAGATCACTAATGTCAAGATAAAACCATCAAAAATACGTTTGTCGGACCTAAAAAAGTACTGGAAATGTTGGATACCGATCACCATTGAAGATTGAATGTTTTTTCAAGACAACAACACAGATCTCTTGGTGCGGATGCAATCCTACCCATCAAAAGCTGAGCTGTTACGCCATCGAACACCACCTCCGTCTTGAGCCATGCAGCGGGGTAACACATGGTAGGACATTGTCCTGACCTGATGAACAACAATTTCGACAACGCGCCAACTGCGCTACCGTCGTCGGCCTGGAGAAACTAGAGGCCAGGTTTTCACCCCGTCATTGAACGCCTACGAACACAACAGCTTCAGCGACGCCTTCAACAAGGTGCGTGGCACAGTCAGTACCACCATCGTCGGCCCAGCGAAAAATGCCAGGTAGGGTTTTCGCCTAAACTGCCGCCCCGTGAACTGGCTGCCGAGCGTTCGAATCGATCATCGTCCAGATTAGCCACCGCAGGGGTTGGTGTTTAGATACAGATCCAGCCGCCGTCACCCAAGAAGCCCCGGCCGCGGTGCTTCCCACACGGCTGCCCTAGGCCCAGAGCCGATTGAACCGCCCACCGGAGGGCCGGATCCTCCCGTCTCGGCTGCCGTAGCCGTCAATGGAGATGGATGGGGGGTGGGATCTGTTGGGTGAGAATTTGGGGAGGACATGGAGGGGGGAAAGGTGGGGCCGAGGAAGTGAAGCGGGCCGCTGCCACCAAAAGCCGGGGAGGACCGGCAAGGCCCTCGGAGGCCCCAAGTGGCGGCGGCGGCCCCCCCTGTCGCCTCATAGACGACGCAGGGTTTAGCCCCATCTTTCTCCGTTGCTTGTTGATCGAAGCAATAAAGTTTGCCTGATCCCCCACTCCAGAAAAAAAAACTTGTTGCAATAAGGAATGATTTATTCCAAACAGGCAAACAGTAGGCACACTGTTTTATTATTCAAACCATATATATTTACATCACATGCACTCACATGCATATACATTCCACTCTATTTATTTGTTCGTTCAGTTCATGTATTTATTCTACTATATATGCATGCATATACACGCACAGTACACTCGCGATCTATTTATTATTATTTAATAAGCGTCAATATATTTGCGCACCATGGGTAAAGTATATTTATGCATGCACATACGGTTCTGGCCCTGGGCATATAATATTATATCCATCAACAGGAATAAATTGATGCTCTGCCGTTGCTCACTACTGGCACTGTTTGTGGGGCCGGCGGCACTGTTTACTGTTCACGTGGTCAGTGGGCCATGCAGTAGTCGCCCATCGTCTAGTATATTATATCCATGTAGCGGTTCGGCGTCGTAGCGGTTCGGCACTTGGTGGGGTAGATAGTCCAGGTATTGATGCCGCAGAGACCCTGCACGGTGCCGTCGCGCAGCATCCGGATGTAGCCTTCCTCGCCCCAGCCCGTGCCCCACGAGTTCTTGACGATCCAGTAGTTGGTGCCGTCGTCCTCGGTTCCGTAGCCCACGATCGCCACGGCGTGGTTCGTTTTCGTCGTGCAAGGCCCCTTGTAGATGCCCCTCTGGTACTGGTAGAACTCGGTGACGTTGGCGTCGATGCTGACGGACACCGGCTGGTAGTATACAGCCCACTTGAGAGCTTCCTCGCTGATGTTCCTCGTCAGGCATTCGCCGTCAATCTTCACCACCGGAGGCTTGTTCTGCATGCATGCACGCACGCATATATTATTAGAGATAGATTGAGCACATGAAAAAAAAACTTTATGATAAAGACAGGTAGGTTATATATTAATTGTAAATATCTAACTACTATATAGGTTATATAATAATAACCTTGCTCTTAGTAGCTAGATCGAAGGAGCATGGAACATGCGTGCCAAATTATTAATAACTAATAAAAATGCTCATACGTTGCTACAGGGCATATAGTTTGTAGTCTAGACATCTAGATGTCATAAAAAGCTCGAAAGATTTTTTTAACAATCTCGTCATGCTTTCTCATTCGTCTTGAAACCAAACTCTATATAACATGTTGGTATGCGCTCTATTCGCATGCACATATATAGACAAATGACGATCAAATATTTATCCAATAATAATGTTCTAGTCGTGAATTTCAATTTAGGTTGGGATTGAACTCCACCATCATAATTGACACAATACTCGAACTCGTAAAAATATGGGAGAAAGCAATTGAGAAAACACTCCATACCTTGATATTAGTATAGACTATTTTTTTTAGGAAAATATAGTTCATATTTGGAAAATTATCCAAAGCCCGTTATTCCCGTACTCAAAAGGTGAGATCAGATTAAAAAAGAACTTAACAATCTGCGTGTGTCTCTTCCACTTATCTTCTACGAGACTCCACAATGCAAATTTTTGTGGAGATAGCATATGGGCAAAAATGATTAGTTAATAAACCTTTCAAAACTAATTGCTTAATTATTTAATTTTTTGTGGAGATAGCATATGGGCAAAAAAATATAACATAGCGGTAGTTTGGTGGTGAAATCTTTTGTCCAAAACTAAAGGTATTAACTCAATTTTCTACATTATAGAATTTTCTGTTTTATCATTAATTTCCTTCTCTACTTAAAGGGAGAAGTAGAGAAAAAATGAAACCAAAAAGATGGAACTGGAAAAACAAAACGATAAAGACTAACCTGTAGGATAAAGACTGACCTGTAACAAATATAGACAAAAATAGAAAGATGAATTCGAAAGTAAAATAAAAACGGGAGGTGAAGAAATTCATATATATATATATATACTTGCCTTTTTCTATTTCGATTTGAATTTGAATTTTAATTAGAATTAGGATTCCTGACTTAACAATGAGTCTGAGTCCTAAAAAAATGAACCAATCCATTTTAGAATCAAACTCCATATCATGCTAGACAAAATTTATTCCATAACTCTTATAAGCATGGGTTATTTTATATATAAGTTTGGATGAAAGACATTCTTTATTGTCATATAGTTAGAGGAGGATGGACAAAAAAAAAAATAGATAGACAAAAAAATTAAAATTTTACCTTTTTATTATTATTAGCTATAGATTTAATTAATTATTATATTATATTATTTATTATTAATATTTATTATTATATAATACAATAATTGTAATTATTAACTATTAATATTATTTATTAATTTAAGTATTAATTATAATTATATATAAATATAAATAATATATATGGTAAATTTTTTTCTACTGTCTAGGAGTAGCTACTCCGTATCCTTAATCGCATTAGCGGGCTAGAAAACGGACCTATTAATCCAATGGAAATTATTTTCTACTCCTAGGGAGTAGCTACTCCCATGTGTATATCTCTCTAGATTTAAAGTATATATATGACCGAACGAAATGTATATACATATGTTTTTTTTTTTTAAAGATGGGAATAACTTACTCTAGTGAGTATAGAAAATACACCCTATATAAATATAATATATATATATATAGATTAATATTCACAATAACTGCATGCATGCATCGTATGTACTTACTGGGTCGAATCTGCAGGAATGCTTCTGGGCATCGTAGGCGGGGGGTAGTACGGAGGATCGCCGTTCTGGTCCATGGTTATCCCGGTACTGATGACGTATTTGAAGGCTACGTACTGTTTGCCCCCGCGACAGTCGCCGGCGTCGGAACAGTCGAGCACCTGCTGCTCCGACAACTCCATAGTCTCTCCAGTCCCACTCTGCGGGCGGTTCCTCCCCAACGGCTGTGGGGACCAGCAGCAGCTGCCCCTGGCCGTCGACATCCTCGTCGACGACGTCGTCGGTTTCGGGCAAGGCACCGGTGTACATGCGAGAGAACTCCTCCAGGGTCAGGTCGGAGAACTGGTCGAGGCCGAGCTTGTACGACACGTCCTCTTTCTTGTTGAAGTCGTTGATGTACCTAGCGTTCGCCTTGAACGCCTCGAACCTGCGATAGCCCTTCAGCTCCACCGAGAGCGAGAGGTCCCGCCGCGACACCCTAGTAGTGTAGTACACGCTGCGCCATCTCTCGTACAGGCTCCACAGGCTTTCCTCTGACTCCAGGTCCTCGTCCGTCAACGGGACACCCTTCGCCACCGCAGTGGACACCACTGCAGCCAGCATTACTATTGCTGCTGCTGCTAACACAAGGCGGCCTCCTCGCATCATTTGCATCACCTTCATCATCTCTCTATCTCCCTGATCTACAACTTCGTTGTATATATATATTAGTCGTCGACTCATTTTGTTGTGGCTATTACTACGTTTGTGCACGCGTCTATTTATAGAGCTCCATCGAAGATGAAAACCAGGGAACGGCTAAAAACCTTAGCTACATAACCATGCCTAGTACACGTGTTGTTTGTACGTGCAGTCAATGTAACTAACAGTTATGTATTCGTCTGCTAGATAAAAATCGCAGCCCACGAATTTTACATAGTAAAACGTTACCCTCTCTAGCGCCCTCTTCCTACAACATTTTCTTTAACTTGTAGCAATTGTCAAACAGATTGGCACTCCCACTTGGTACGAGGAATGAGACTTCAGTGCCACACTAAGTACGCTATATATAAATTAACAAACTCCTTTTCTCTAAATGATAAAGTTGTGCTCCGGCGTGAAAGAAAAATTATTAAGATGTCTTTTGGCTAGCCGAAGTGCACACGCAATCGAATGGTGGAATTCTCTCATATATTTTTAAGTAGTAATACAATATTATCATTAGTCATAGTATATGAGAATCCTCACTATGAGGCACACTAGTACACAAAACGTTTGTACCGGGCGCTTCCAAACGCATTTCTACTGGGCGTTTTTGAACCGCCAAGCACGGGAGGCCAATAGAAATCAGCGATTTCTACAGGCGGATGTTTGAGAACCGCCAGTAGAAATCAATTTCTACAGGCGGTTCTCTTAGCAACCGCCTGTAGAAATCGCTACCCAGAAAACACCCAAAAAATAGCAAAAAAATATTTTTAGAAAAGGCAAAAAATATTTTTAGAAAGTCGCAAGTCGCGCATTTTTTCGCGTAAAATCGCGCGCTACGCGGCCGTGAGGTTCGACCCGCGACCTCGGCTTCGCGATATCCCCCTCTACCACTCCACCCACACGTCACTTGTGTCTAGATACCATTTTTGTTCCCCACATATTATACAAACACGAGGGTAAATTAAATATTTGAGGATCTAAACGATTTCAAATGAAAAAGTGCTGAACTACAAAGTTTCATAACTTTTCGAGATCTACAACTTTCATTTAGAGTGTTTCTCCATCCGAGGTCATTTGCAAAATTTGAATTTCAAATTTCAAAATTTTGATCATAGTTTTGTATAAAAAAGATGGCCTCAAATAAAAAACTTGTCAACTACAAAGTTTCATAACTTTTTGAGATCTACAACTTTTATTTTGGAAGTTTCTCCATCCGAGGAAGTTTGAAAACTCAAAAAATTAATTTCAAATTATTTCTACCGGGCGGATTTCTTAAGAAACCGCCAAGAATGATTTCTACCGGGCGGTTTCTTAAGAGAACCGCCAGTAGAAATAGTCCATTTTCAACTGGCGGTTCCTTAAGAAAACCGCCGGTAGAAATCGTATTTCTTGGCGGTTCCTTAAGAGAACTGCACAGAAATAGTGTCGATTTCTACAGGCCGTTCTAAAGGAAAACCGCCAAGAGAAATAAAACGCTAGTGTCGACAAAAAATGGTTTGTGTACTAGTGGCATTTGATAATGAAAGTTTATACTAAATTTATCATCAATACTTTGGTATGTATTATCATCAATACTTTACCATTTATCAATCAATCACCATTAAATACGCTAATGATAAAGTATGATTCGGAAATATAGTGAGGGTACATATGTCTTTTGTATTCTTTTTTAATCTAAAATCTCTAGAATATTTTTCACAAAAAAAATAGAATACACTATATTACTGCAGCTTTTATTATAGGTAGACATAATATATATCTATAGGTGTGTAGCAAATCAAAAGCTATGCATCTGAAAAAACCGAAATGTTTTATAATTTAGAACAAATGGAGTATATGACAGGGGGAGTACATGTAAAACTGAGCTAGTTTAATCACTTTGAGCAAGGATCCACTTGCGCACGGTTTGCCGTATTTTGAATTCAACCGAACGATTTATACGCTACATCTTGCAAGGTCACGTATGCATGCATCGGTGGACACGAATTAATCACCTCACAAAGATAATAATAACAAAATGCACTTGCAAGATCACGTATGCATCCATACTTGCTAGGACTTGACTCAGAATGCCGAAGTAGTTTGTTTATAATTTACAATAGCCGCTGCTGCTAGCAAGCCAATAGTATTTTGCGGTACTGCAGGCCAGAGAAACAGCTAGTATGCACTGATGATGGAACCAAAACTAATATAAAACTAGAAGATAATAATTCCATGAGTTTTTAAGAACAACGTCCGTTGACGTATATATTAATTCCATTATTAAGAGAAAAACTAGACAAGATAATAATCCATTAATTTACAATAAAAGTCGATCTACGGTAAAATGGACGACATATGCACCGCACTAGCTATGTCCGTGTGTATATACATGCATGCAGGCCACGTACTACTACAAAAAACGATTTGTAGCAATGCTATAATAATTCAAGTTTGAAATTTGAATTTTTCAAATGATGTTCTTTTAAGTGACCTCAGATGGATAAACTATCAACATAAAAGTTGTAGGTCTCAAAAGTTACGAAACTTTGTAGTTGATAACATTTTAATTTAAAATCATCTTGTCAAAGAAAATTATGTTGATAACTTTGTAGTAAAGGATATAACACGTGAAGCTTAAGGTCAGCAGTTCGAATCCTAGGTTTGCAACTTTATGACCGTGAAAATTGCCAAAAAAAGAGTTGAGACCGGTACTAGCTGGCGGGGCCAATTTTTTCTGTTCCTTTTTGTCTTTTTTGAGATTTTTTGTTCAATTTCAGTTGACCAGCCGCTCCTACATAAACCGCCCTTAAAAATCACCTACGTAGCAGTGACCAATGCCCCTTAAAAATCACCTACGTAGCAGTGACCAATGCTTGCCAGGCAGACACGCAACTAGACAAAAGAGAGCATACACACAGGCATAAACCAGTGAATATACACAACGACTGTTTACCATCTAACAAATAGAGGCACAGGCGATAATAATCCACTTATTACCAAGTCGCACGGTCATGTACGTTTGTGTAGATGTACACACAGCCGTGTCCGTGTGAATACACGCCACGCACGCCGCAAACCACGGGCAGATACGCCCAACTGATAGAGACCGCGTATCCTAGCGCTATGATTTTTACTGGCGGTTTTGATTAACAGACCTCAATAGAAATCATACGGTGGGACGAAATCAAGAACCACCACTAGAAATGCATTTCTAGTAGCTATTTTTTCTTAAGGAACCGCCACTAGAAATAGCACCCATTTTTAGTGCGCGGTTCTTTATGAAACAACCACTAGAAGATAAAAAGTTCTCTTACCGCTATAGAGAAGCTTAGTCTAGGTAATTGATTTATCTGATTGAGAAAGTTTGAGCTGTTGTTTATCTTTTTCATAGTAGAGTTCTATAAACTTATCTTTTAGAAAATACAAAATCTTACATGATGAGTTTCTAAAAGATAAAAGTCTTATTCCCACTAAAATCAAACATGATAATCTAGATAAATTTTCAGATATATGTTGTTTGTCTTTGCATTGAGTTTTGTCCATCTTTATGACCCTTATGAGAGATTTGTCATACTTTTGAATCAAGATCTACTTACACCCAACATATGCACTACTTTACACTGGAATAGGCGCAACATCCCATTCTATTTCATATTCATCCAAAAATGTTTTGCTCCTGTACTGGAAAAAACACCAAAAACATTTATGTTAGAATAGCCACTAAATAAATGCTCCGAGTTCACTACTAAGTTTTAACCCTTATGCCACGCTTTTCTGTCACAACGGCAAGATTTGGTTGCAACAGGGGGGTGTTTTTGCAACCATTTTCATGTTTTTTTGCGATAGATGAGATTTTTTGCCACGCAATTTTTTTTGTGGTCGTAACTATGATGATCGTCGCGAAAAGTAACTGTTGTTCCAACCAATTGTGGAGCGGTTGCAATAGGTGGCCACTGTTACCACGATTTGATTTGCGCTATGGCAGTTATATGGGCGTTGCAATATTAAGATGATATTGCAACTCTTTCTTTGATGGTGGCAATAATGTGTGTATGTTGCAACGGATTTGTGTCGTTGTATGTAATTGTCGCTTGCATTGCAAAAGAGTTATACATATTGCAACAGACAAAAAAATTTGTTGCAATAAGTGGTCATTGTTGCCACGATTTGATTTGAGTTGCAAGTACCCTTTTGTGCGCTGTAATACTAATGAAATTTTTTTAAAAAAATAAAAACACTACTCATGGGTTTTGACCTTGAGACCTCAATATTAAGGTGATAAATGCTAGATCATACTTTTTTTTATATCATTAGAAGCCACAAAAAAAAAAAAAAAATAAAAAAGTTGTAAAGCCAGGATTTGAACCTAAAACCCTGCAACTTCAAGATAAAGATCCTTACCACTAGGCAGTAAACATGTTTGTGTCTAGTAAAGCGACTAATTATATACATATTAAAATTTAGAAACCGTTGCTAAATAGGATCCGATAATCTGGGGACGTCGCCTGATCGCCCCTTCCCTGCAGCGACGCCGCCCTGGCCCTTCCCTGTGCAGCGACGCCGCTGATCGTGCTTCCCTGCACAGCGACGCCGTTCGCCCTTCCCTGCAGCCAACCAGCAGCGTCGTCGTCATCGCCGCCATCGTTCTGTGCAGCTAGCATCACAGTGGCTCTACACATCTCCCTGCAGCCAGCACCGTGGTGCCCTAGCGACACCAAACGTCCTCCATCATCAACGAGAAGACAGGATCACGCATGTGACAGGTGCTGATCGCCCTTCCCTGCAACCAGCCGTCATCGACCAGCAAGAGAGGATCACGTATGTATGCATCAAGTCAATTTATGCCTCTATATTGAAACCTGTGTGCCTCAACTTTCTTTGTTTCAAATTAATCTCAATAGTAGCTTGTTGTTCCTCCTATTTTCTCAAAAAAAAAAAAAGTTAGATCATACCTAAATTATTGGATTTTGCATCGATCTTAATTATGGTACATTAATTCATTTATTTAAATCTATCCAGCTAGAGACCAGAATAATAAAACTAAACAATTTTGGCTTATTCATGCTTCAAATACTATACATCTTGCTGTATTTATTTCACTAGTTTAATGTCGTGATCACTTTAATTAACATGCTGCAGGAAAGGCAATCTTGTGAAATTTGCAAGATTGAAACATGAAGATGACCAGAGTTGGATGCTGTTGTCTTAGGCAACAGATGAGTGGCAAGTGCTTATATTGCCACGACCCTGAACGTTGTCACAAGCTCCTATTGCCATGCCTAGCAATGAACATCTATGGTGGCAAGAATCCTCATTAGTTGCAACACTAATCTAACAACGGTTGCAATATCTTATTGCAACGCGACTTGTTGCAACCACTGGCAACGAACATGATTTGGTTGCAAGATGCAGCTTTTTGCAACCAAATGGGACCTATTGCAACACTTTCTTGTTTGCGCAAAAGGGTTAAAATTTAGTAGTGATCTTGTTAGTATCTCTCAAAGGTCTTTAGTGCCAAAAGGAGGTGTGACCTATGCAAAAGTTAATGAAAAAAGGAGTAAAAAATAGACCAGTATCCAAGATATAAAAACAATGGGTACTTAGATGCCCGCCTCCCTGATGAAAAAAGGAAAAAAAGAGTAGAATAAGATAGCTCATATCTTCTGGCTAAGTTTTAAATTTTAAAAGAGAGATATGTTTTTGAAGGAGTAAAGTAGACTTAGTTTTCACTGTATCCACCAGGCTTCCACCATATATATCTTGATTCAACTGTATGACTTGTTTCTCTTTCCAATATATATAAAGAAAGTTTTCTCTAAACCTATGAGCTCTGCATAAGCTTTAGATGTAGAAAGAAAAGAAAGAAATAACATCATCACTGCCTTGGTGAGAATCCACAAATATCACATATATGAGCGTTATGAGAGTGTCATACAAAGAAAACTCTGAGTTTTATTTATAAACCTTTTAAAACTCTAGAATGATAGTTCAGTAAAGAGCATGAGACATAGTACTTGGCTTGATCTTTCTGTCTTTCGGTACTAAAGCCCCAAGTGAAAGCAAGAAGCCACATGGTCAAAGATAGTATGAGTAAGTTTGAAAGTCATTTCAGTTTTAACCTAAGCTAGGAGGAGAATTTCTACCTAATTGCAGGTACACTTTGAGAAAGCTAATATGAGAATGAAAAGAACTTATGGATATCAATAGTTTTTCTAATTTAGCTTTCCTAAGGGATTAGCAAAGTATAAGCTAGGAGAGTTGACGGTTGTTAGGTACCAAAATTACCTATCATTGAGCAATTTGAAATATTGTGATTACCAACATATATGTAGAGTTTATACTGACAAAATTTCATGAGTTTTGATGGATTAATATTTCTACAGGTGTAATCTGGAAAAGACGCATGTCCAGACCCACCTGGGAATGTGCAACACGATATTGGACCGCACGACAACAAAAGAATAATCTAGAAGGCTCTAGAAGACACCACGCTAAAACGGAACATGAACAGGCTCGGGAGGGGATCATCCCGCCCCACCACTGTGCTAACTGGCCCACTCTGGCCTCTGTTGGTATCTCATAGCGTCATTAGAATAACAATGCTATAAGATGTATGGTACAAATTAACTTGCCTTTAGCAGCTAGCCACTTATCTCTTTACCCTTACTCCTAAGCATGGAACTAGGTTGTCATCCTCAATTGTAAAGCTAGAAATAATTAATAGTACTCAATCTTTCATTTTATGTGACTAGGCAGAAATAAATAAAGATAAATACAAACTAAGAATGATTCTATAAGCGAATAAATAATTATACCATTATAGCATTTTACCTAAAGTATTACCAGGTTGTCATTTATATTCTACCACTAAAAAGGCATTGCTAAACCAATAGTCTATGGTATTGATAACATATGTATGCATTGAATAAGAGATGTAGCCAACATTATATACTCTACTCATAACAGGGGTAAGTCACAAGATAAATGATATAAATATGATAATGAGCCATTGATCTATCATCACTAATAATTCTAATCTATCATAACAATCTAATCATGTCAATGTTTGTCTAATCCAATTAATAGAGAAATAACTCCAAAGTATTTAACTACATGTCAAAGCTACGTCAACTAGTGCAAGTACATCTAGTAATCATTGTCAAGTAATACTACCATAATTCTAAAACACATCAAAGCAATGTACAAGAAAAGATGAGTACAGAACCTCATGTATATAAATATACTCTTAACCTGACAGTCCCACTCTACCAATCCACCATACAGGGGGAGACCTACAAAGGATTTAATGGATATGTCACATCCACGATCTACCTCACTACCCGGCATAACTGTGGATATTCATAGATAAACAAAGCACACTCACCATATGATCAAATAGATAAGCGCTATACGAACTAGTGCATGAACATAATAACAAACCAACTAAACTAGATGTATTGAGTAGACAATGAACATAATAATTAAACTAAGATGAAGAACAATGTTTCTAGTAAATATAATACAAAAAGCAGATAATACAATAAGAAAGAAGAGAGCATAAGAAGTATACCGAACTCTTCTCTTCTCGACAACTTTTGAAATCCATCCCTCTAAACTAGATTGAACTAGGCTAAACTATGAGCTAGAAGGCTATGAGGAACTGGAACTTGAGGCTCTGGATGACTTGATCTTCAATTAGCTCAACCTTGAATGACTTGAATGAGGTATTGAATGAATTAGGGTTTTCTAGGGGGTATGACGCTGTATTTATAGCCCGGTGGGATGCACGACGGTCGTTTGATCAAACCAACTTCACGTAGGGCTGAGATTGATCCTCAAAGGCGGTGAAGGAACACTCTAGAAAATGACAGGTGGGCCCCACAGGGGGTGGCCGCCCGGCCTAGGCAGTGGGCCGGCCGGCCCTACTTGAAAGCCTCCCTAGCTCTCCTTCGCTCCGATGTGTTCTGGATCCTTCTAGAGTTGTGTCGTGTATTCTTGAGTTGCGAATAATTCCAAGATATATTTTGATAGCTAAGCCCCTTTTCCACTGTTTTCTGGATTAGTCCCTAAAAATTGATAAATCACCAGAACTCGTGGAAATTATTAGATAAAACCCTAGCCTTCTAGATATTGATATATTTTTCATGCCTTTTGATATATAAAAAGTTGACACTATCCACCATCAACAGCCTCCTCTCGGGGCCCACTTTGACCCACAGGTTCCACCGTCTTTGAGGATGAGTCTCCAGTGTCCCTCAAGGTTGGTTTGATCCGATGAGTCGCATTCATCCCCCTAGGCAATAAAAGAAGGGTGGGACCCTTGAGACACATTCATTCAAAGCCATTCATATTCTCTGAAACCCTAATCGAGAGGTGTCCCTCGAATGGATCAACCGCTCGAGAGCTAGCTATCAAGAGAAGATTAGTCCTATCTAGGATCTAGTCTTGTAGATAATAGTGAGATGAGAGTGAGGAAAGAGTTTGGAGAAGGTGTTAGTCTATCGATGGCCTCTCTATGGCTTTTACCTTGGTAGGATCAATCTCTACTTGAGCTTGCTCCTGAAATGTCTGTGGTAATCAATTTTTAATACAAGTGAGTTCTATGCCTATATTTTTTATCTGGATCATGACTCTTTTGAGTGCTTATTCTGTTCTATGGGGGAGTAAAGTATTATCGTAGGTGTAAGCGTGATGCTTAAACTTAGGATAATCATGGATGCATCCTACATTTCAGAACATTTGGTACATCGCAGTCGTGACAGTAGTCTATATAGCCTTGTTGGAGGAACCCCCTCCTTCGAGGACCAACTATATAGCACCGTGAATCCTTTGTATCCACCTCTCATTTGTAGGCCTAGTAGGACATGGTTGCTAAGGAGTTCAACATGCTATATCGGTGTCTCTCCTTATGCAATGTCCCCAATTGAGCAATAGACGACATAAGCTTTATCATCTGAGCATGCTTCTTGTCACCTTTAAACTTGAGGTACCTTTATGTATGGAGATGATTTTATGCTCTTTGTAGGGGATCCACCAATCATGTTCCATGGAGGAGCGCCTGCTAGCAATACAAGGAAGAGGCTTGGAGCAAAGGCTCCTCTTCACAGTTAGGTGCGCTCTCTTATTTTTGCATTATATATTTTCTCATTGTGTATAAGTAGAAAATTTGCTATCAATGTCATTGGAATTATTACATCATCTGCTTTGGAAGGATGATACAAGAGAGGCAGGAGCGTCGAAGATCTATAATAAGAGCAAAAGAAAGAAGGTAGTTATTGATATATGCTTATAATCTCAAGATAAACTAGTGTGCCGTGGGATGACCAATTTATGTTTTAACGTTGCATGTAGGGTTCTGAGCCCAATGAGTAGAGCAATAAAAGAGCAGGAGGCCAAACGCAAGGTCAAAGAAAGAAGGTAGTTGTTTTCATTTGTACATGTCTATACATTGCAAGTGGAAAATATTAGTGCACGTCTAAAATTTTTGCATATATTGTATAGAAGATTTATGTGTGATAGTCCGGTAGATAATGAGGGTTTCATATGAATGTACTAGTATGCACCTTTTATATATATCCTCCTGATTAGTTCAGTAAATATCTGATTAGAAAATGTTTTCTGTGTGACAGTAAATCGAGCTTTCTAAGATAAATGGAACCAATGTCACCCACGTGTAGTGTACAAAAAAATTAGGGTGTATACACAACACCTTCAATGTTTGATCTAACCTGCATGGTACCGCTCTCCTAGAAGCTAGAGGCATTTGCTTGCTGATACTATGAAAAAGTAGTGAGTGGTTATCTTCTCCAAGGATGCATGTATGCATCACATATGCATGCTAAAAGAGTAGGCAGTGGTTGCCTTCTCCAAGGATGTATGCACCAGACTGACTATCAGCATGCATGCAGAAAAGTAGGCAATCACATAGACATCCATGCTGAGACTAGGAGCCAGTAGGCAATAGCCATCTTTGATAAAAGTATTAGACAGCAGCACTTGTTGCCAATCCTGCAGTTCCTTTTACCTTCAATTTGTTACTAATGTGTGCTTTGTCTTATCTATGCATGTACACTTGTTGCAGGACCTTACCAAGTATGTCATCCTTGGTATAAATAGGTAGCCAAAATGTTACTTCATCGGTTCCAAATTATAAGTTGCTTTGACTTTTTTGGTTTATCTATTTTACTATGTATATAGACATATTATTATATAGATACATAGCAAAATAGATATTCTAAAAAAATTAAAGCGACTTATAATTTAAAACGGAGAGAGTATAATTTATTGGAGCATTTTAATTTGATCTTTTCCCATGCAGAAACGTGATAGGAAATAAACCACCACAATCTACTTGCAAGGAGTTATTTTCTTCCAAAAAAGAGACGTAAAGGTTATTTAATTTTATTTGGTATTATTTTTAAATATAAACATGTATGGGACATATATACCAAGAAGATCTTCCACAACATGGTAACGAAAAAAACAATTAGCTTCCATTGAGATATATACTTTCGAGTACCATATACATACGGTCTCCAAGATTTGATCTATCAAGCAGATCACCCGCAGCGAAGCGCGAACACAAGTGGCTAGTAGTTAGAGTAGAGGCCACCCTTTTTACTTGGCTACAGGATACGAACAGATACCAACGTCTGGCCGTGGCGCCTAGGACAGGGAGGCCTCCGTACGTTAGCCAGCTAGCTTGTTGTTTTTTTCCAGTCACACATATTTACGCATCAAATCATATACATGCAGCTGGTGGGATTCGAACCTACAACCTCGGCACACGCGCGTAAACTCTTCTACCACTATACCCCAATATCACTTATGACTATAACTTGTTTCGGGTCTCCTCATATTATACCAAACTCAGTAAAAATTAAGTGTTTTGATGCCACTTAGTAAAAATTAAGTGTTTTGATGCCCTTAATGAATTTAAATGAAAAAATTGTCAACGACATAGTTTCATAATTTTTTGAAATCTTTAACTTTCATATTGTTCATTTCTCCATCCAAAGTCATTTGAAAAAGTCAAATTTCAAATTTAAGGAAGTCAAACATAATTTTCTTTGACAAGATGATTTCAAATGAAAAAATTGTCAACTAAAAAGTTACATAACTTTTTGAGATCTACAACTTTCATTTTGGTCATCTTTCCAGCAGGGGTCATTTTAAAAAATCCAAATTTTTTGCTTTATTTTTAATATTCAGCATTTTGCAGATCACATCAGTGACGGTTTGTGGCTAAAACCGCCACTGATGGCCCTATATCAATGGCGGTTTGAAGTTTGTGGCTCAAACCCCTACTAATATGAACCGATAGTAATGATCTGATTTTCACTGTCGATTGGTTCATCACTGGCAGTATGTGGCTCAAACTGCCAGTGATAGGCTAGAAACCACTATCATTTGCAGTTTTTAGGAAACTGCCGGTGATAGACCAATAATAAAAGTTAATTCTATAGTAGTGATATAAATACATGATTTCCCATAAGCCTACAAATGGTGGGGCTGATAATGGGCCATAACAGTGCAGTGCAAGTAAACTAGAAGTGCCGTGCACTGCCAATATCTATCAAACGAAGAAGCTAGCTAGAACATGCTTAAGAATCCCTTGTGAACATGGCTAATAATATATCATTATTTAGTACTTAATTAATAATATATGGTAATTAGCTCTTTATTATTAACTAGTATAGTGCCCGTGCTAACGCCACGGCTTTATTTCAGGGATGCATATAAAAACAACCAAAGTACCATGGTACTTCACCATATAAAGTGTACATCAAGACAATTAAGAGATTCCAATTCATTGCATCATTTTCAATATATTATAGAAAATTGTCATATACATATGCAATTAAGAGAAAGTGTATTACACAGCTAAACTTTAACCAAAAAATACATCAGAATTCTTAATTCTTTGCTACCGCTACCGATCTACCAATGTTGCCTTTTTTGCTTTAGCTGACGTCCAGACATCTCAAACATTCCACTAACCCTTTAGACCTACAATGGCTATATACTCTCAGTACTTATAAATTAGTGAAAACATAAGTACTTATAGATTAGTGAAAACATAATGAAGTTGAATTAAGAACGACAAGCTTAGGAGCTTAGACAAAAAGCAGGCGTCTACATTAATTAACAGCTTTATACTATGCACAGGCAAGATCTTTGGAGATTTATGTACAACAATTTTAGCACGGTCCACATGAATGTCATTGCTCCTTCAAATAAATTAACAGATTAACTTGATTAAGAGGTACCGAAGATAACATTATCCGTGCCAACAGGTTCAGAAACTGCATACCCCACAGGAGAAGATCCATTAAAACATCAGCACATGCACATCTAACCAAAATGGACCCCTTCCACCAAAGCAGGTCCAAGAACCACAATACAAGGACAGCCAGTACTTTTCGAATATTGGCATCAACATTGAGATCTGCAACATAGCAAAATTAATCACACTAAAATGACATATTTGTAGTGGTACAGACATCTCGTCCTGAACAAAGTGTGAGAAGCTGACACCTTGTTTATGTTGAATTTGGTTGATCTGCAACGTGATCAGCAGTCCCCATAGTTGTACTGTGGCCAGAGACCAGTTCAGACAGAACAAAGATCATGAAATGGCTATCAGAAATTCATAACTTCCACCATTTCCAAGTCAGACGCCGATCAATAATTGGTGTGTGAATTTATTTAGTTATGTTTTAAGATGTGAATTTCATTATAGGAGATACTTTATCTAGTCCTGACTCCTTATCAATATGAATTTAAAAGCTAAAAAATTTTATCAACCTACTGCATCGAAAGGGTGCCGTACTGCAGTTCACTATTTAACTTTTCATACCAATTTTGGATCACAAATCCATGTGTTTTCTGAGGATTACAAATTAATAATTAAAAAACCAACCAGACCACCAGCATTTCAATTTACAACACTTGTATGAGAAAGGGAAAGAAACTCTTGCACATTTACCGGCAAGGCAAGCAATATGTCATTGACACCATGGATATCTTAGGCCAGGCATGAGTTCTCGCATCAGACTGTTGTATCGGACTGTGACTTATCAATCTCTACTCCTAAAACAATGAAACTGGATCGTCCACATGACTCCTTCGCCCCGCCCCGCTCTGGCAAATGGCGCCGACAGGTGGGCCCTACGTTCTCACATCTCACATTCAACCAATCATTCAACCAAGAGCCATCTCCACTGTGACTCCGTGAGCCTGCTGCACTGCACACTAGCTCAGCAATCATGGCTCGCCCGGGCAGTAACGCCGCCCCGTCCTCGTGCTGCTCGCCGCCGCAGCCACGCTCCTAGCAGCGGCGGCCGCGCCGCCGGGCGGGCAGCGACTTCGTCTGCGAAGTCGTGCCGCGCGACGCAGTACCCGCCGGTTTGCGAGCAGAGCCTGGCGTCGCCACGGTGGCTCCCCGCAGCCCGCGGGGAGCTGGCGCCGCGCCGCCTTGTCGGTGAGGCGGGCTGCGCGCGCGCACTGTCGGCATACGTGGGCCGCCTCTGTGGCGGCTCGGATCCGGCGCCAAGAAGGGCGCGCGCGAGGAAGGGCGGCGGCGCGACAGGTCGGCGGCCAGCCCCTGCACGTGATCGCCTCGAGAACCTGGCGGATCGCGTGGGCCACCTCGCGACGCGGCGCAGGAGATGGGCGGCTCCGAGATGTCCCGGCCGGACGCCCGCTCAAGTGGCACCTCAGCAACGTGATTGTGTCGGCCGCGGCTGTCCCTGCCCGTGGAGGAGCGGGCCGGCGCCTCGGCGCCCAGCCGCGCGTGGTCCGGCGGCCCTCTTGCCCGCGTTCCCCGGAGCGACCTGGCAAGGCGACCTCCCCGCGAGGCCCCGGCGACCGCGCCCCGATACGGCGCGGCTGCCCCTGCCCGAGGAGGTGAGCGATGGCGCCTCGGCGCTGGTGGTCCGGCGGCCCCCTTGCCCGCGGCCCCCGAAGCGCTTTGACAAGCCGGCCGCGCCAGAGGCCCCGCGACGGCGCCCCCGATACAGGCCGCGGCTGCCCTGCCCCAAGCGCGCGGCGGCGAGGTTGCCTCCCGCGCTGCGGGCGCCGCCAGCCCATCGCGCTTGCACGGCTGGCCCCGACACCTCAGCGGGCGGCTCCGCCGAGAAACCCGCCGCCATCACGCCACCACGCGGCCTCGCTGCGGCAACTGCCTGCTGCGCCACCGCGCCTACGGCCGCCGCTCCGCGCGCTCCACGCCCGTCGCCTCGCCAGCGCCTGCGCTCTCCGCCGCTTCGGGCGGCTGCGGAGCCGCCACACGGCGGCGGGCGGGCGCCGCCGCCGAGCAGCCCTGGGCGGCTCCGCCGAGAAACCCCGCCGCGACGACGCCGCCATCACGCCACCACGCGGCCTCGCCGCGGCAGCTGCTGCTCGCCACCGCGCGTCGCGCCTACGGCCGCTGCTCCGAGCTCCACGGCCGTACGCCTCAGCGCCTGCGCTCTCCGCCCTTTTCGGACGGCCGCGGAGCCGCACACCGCTCTGCCGTACCGCCCCCTCCGCATTGCCTACAGCCGTCTCTGTCGCCACGGCGCGGCCTCTCAGCATCGCTGGCCGGGCTTCCGGCCATCTCCGTCACGGGCGGCCCTTCGCCAGCAGGAAAAAGCAACATGAAGCTGGGGCTACAGAACTGCAGGAATGTGGAGATATTGCAGAGGATAGGTTGAATTTCCTTCCCGAGTTAATTGCCTCTGTTAAAAAGGCAGCACTCGAGACACAAATAGCCCAATCAGATGCTAATGCTGCTGTTTCACCTGTTCCTGCTACACAAATAGCCTTGATCGGCAGAAGAGCTCCAAGATTGAGTCTACAACTACTGAACCTGAAGCTCTGTCAAAAGGACTACAGGTATGTTTAGTGATCTCTTTTTGTGTAGTAATGTTTGAATTTTACCTTACATTCCATTTATAATCTGTATGGATCATGCAGACTATACAAAATGATGATTCGGAGGAAATTACAGAGCTGGGTTCAGGTACTTATGGGGCGGTCTATCATGGTAAATGGAGGGGATGTGATGTTGCTATTAAAAGAATAAAAGCAAGTAGCTTTGCTGGAAGACCATCTGAGAGACAGCGTTTGGTATGTTTTATTTCAACAATATTTTGAGCTATTCAACTCAACTGGGCTGAGGAGAAAGTAAATTTGAACTTATCCCTCTGTGCTCCCTCCCACACTGTAGAGCGCCCCACCTAATGCCCCAGTACCTGCTAGGGATAGTACTATGGACGACATCGACCATATGCTCGATCAGATGACTACAAGGCTCAGCTCTCTTTAGTACCCACCTATACTTTGCATATGAAGGATTTCTTTACCTGATACAAAATTTTGGTCCTTCATTCATTAGAATCAGAGAAATTTTTGGCCTTTGATTCATTACAATCTACTAAAGTTCCAATCAGCTTCTACATTGAAACACCTCTCATGCTTAACTGAAAATTTATCTACCATCACTGAGATCTTTACTCTTGGACACGCCTTTTCCTTTGACTAAAAAACTTTGGTGCTTGAGTTTTGTACAATGGAAAAAACACTGAACATATGAACTACGAGGTACATATACTGTGTGATGCACTTCTAAAATCATTTGAATATTTGATGCTTTTAAATAGTGATGACCTGTGTCCTCTCTGTGCTTTCGAACTATTGCAAAGCTTCAACATCCGAGGAACTTCTTCCCTAATCAAGTGGTGGTTCAGTGTATTGATGACAGGTTACCTGCCCTTGCCAATTGCTTACAACAGCATGATTTTAGGATTTAAGCAAAAACTGCTTATTGTTGAAAAATAACATAGCTTTTAGCTAAGCTGGAGCTAATAATATATTTTGATGCCAGGTAGTTATATATTATAGGATTAGGTCTACCTTTGTTTGGGGCAACCTCAGAAGATGCTTCATCTCCCTGATTATTACAAGCTGCTGGCTGTTCTGGGACACTACTCATTGAATCCAATCTCTGCACTTGGATTGGATGTTATTCAAATGTGTTCGGTAATTACCTCTCAGCCCCGTTTTGGAGTATGGCTTGCTGAAACTCCAGTGAGAATGTGCCTAATGATTGTTCTCGTTGATGTATTTTGGGGATTGAGGTGTGGCACTTTGCCTGTCCTGATCCGTGGGCACACCCAGCATGGAGATCCTATGCTTCAGGAGTTCATGATTGCTGTGTCGGGCGTGCTTGCCATTGATTGAGATGGCCAGCAGCTGTGTGCTAGAAGGGATTTTGGAGGATGTATTTGCGGAGTTTTTCATCATTCATGGCCAGTGAAAGTGGAATCTTTGTGGCAGGAAGGCTACCTTATTCAATATGGTATGCTTTTGATTCTTACTCTCACCAAGTCGGCATCAAGGTCAGGCTCGGATGATCACCATTGACAACAAGCACATCAAGCTCATTGGGACACGGTCGGTGCCCTCTTACTCTGTAGCTCTGCTACTTTCTTTATCAATTATCAGTGTGCCTCACCCACTGAAATTATCAGATTGTTAGTGCACTAAACTATGGGACCGTTTTGTCGATTTAAGTTGTCTTTTGTGCCATGCCATAATGTTAATAATATGGAATACCTACGTAGCCAATGTCTCATTCATCTGACCTGATTGCACTGTCTTTTAACATCGTACAGGATGATAAAGTATCATTCAGATCCATAGCTAGATCATTCTACAGAGGCGCTGCTGGTACTCTTTTGCTGAAACTTGTCCTGCTCCCCAAAATATTTTGCTTGCTTGTAATATGTATCTTGTTACTGCCACATGAGTATGTTCTCATACATCTTTTGTCATATTTGTAGTCTTGCGAAATCAAAGTCGGATATGTAGTCCTTGGCCAATCTGGAGGTGCTGGTAGCTCATTTTCTCAAGGTGGTGGCTGTTGGCTGCTGCAGCTAATCTGCTAACGCAGTAAGGCCACAAATGCATATCTGTCAAGTCTCATACCAGATGCGTTATCTTGATGTTGCTGAGCGAAAAATAAACTCCATTGCTTGTTATTTGACGCACCAATGGATTATGTGCCTGAACAACTTTAAGAGATTTAGTATATTTACGTCAGGTGTTTATATAGTCTCTATGCCACTCACTACGGAACACTCACGAATTCTGTCCGTTTGCATGTTTCAATAAGATACCTCGATGAATTGTTTGGTAGGAATTAGGATATAATTTTTCTTATTCGAATATTGGGTACTCCATGTTTCAGCAAATATGCGTCTTGGATACACGAGTTTGTCAAACTATGATCAGGCCAAATCACTAAATAGTGAAATACTCCGTCTCCAGAAGGACAGAGGCTCCTTTTTAGGATCGTGGTAGCTTTCTGTGATATGTGTAAATTATAGTTTTACCTCACAATATTTTGTGAACTATGCACAGGTTACAGTAATTGTCAGAAAGGAATCAATTGGGGATGCGACTTCACTAGACATGTATGCATTGTTGGTAAAACCGGGTTGGACAATATCAACGGTTGGTTAGCGCTTTAGTATCCCATCTATGTTTGACATTCTACTTTGATGAGATCTCAAAGATATATTTACATGTAGTTTCTTTTTATTCTTGTGTAGCAAAAACCGAGGCTCTCCCGTAGCAACGCACGAGCATCTGCTAGTCTATGAAATGCACAAAGCCATAAGAAACAAAAATAAAATTTCGGATCATACATTTCCTGATATCCCAGCAAAAAAGAATCGATTCATTATTTCATCCATGTACCTGTAGGGGTCTGGAGACGAAGAACATGCCCCAGATCCTTCCTATCCTGAGCCTTGCTCATGGAGATTCTTCAGCATCAAGAATGAAAACCAAGATAAAAAAGCAACGTGAATGGAAAACGAGGCGAACAAATTGGATAGTACCTAGAGTCGCAGCCGTTCATCCTTGTGGACCATCAGGTGCCGCCTCTATCCATCGAGGAGCCGGATCCGCCCCATGCTCTGCTTCTTGCCACCCCCAGGCCTGGCTGCGCCCGCAACCAGGCAGCAGCGCCGGCAGAGGGCCCACTTGCAGCAGGCCGCGCGCGGGCGGGCGCACGCGACGGGCGGCGTCGGCAGCAACGCGAGATGGAATCAATCCCGGAAACCCATCATGCGTTGGGCACGGACCGAATCTCCGGCGAGCGCAAGCGGCTAGGGGGGCAGAAGCGGCGCAGCGGGCGCGTGTGTGACGCGCGACAGCGATCGCAAGGCGACGGTGAGCACCTGCATCGATCATGTGCCGCGACGCGCTCAAGGGGCGGCGGCTTTGGCGGGGCGAAGCGCAAGCGGTAGGAGTGGCGTGCGGCTTACCTAGGCAAGCACATGAATCGCGGCGCAGCATGGAGGGCATGGTCGCGGCGGTGTATAGCGCACGGCGTTGCAAGGCGGGTGTCAGCGTGAATGGCGTGCGTGAGTTGCGGCGCTGCGAAGAGGATGTGCGCCGGAGGGTGGAGGAGGATGATGTGTGACACTTTTGACGCGTGGCCCGTTGGATATGCATGAGTAAGGAGAGAGAATGATTCAAATCAAATCTAGGTTGTCCATTCTAATTGTGTTGTTTTTCTGGGTACAATAGATTGGATGGATCAAGACGAGACTCCTCAGCAGGGGACGTTTTTCGCGTGTGGACGTAGGAAAGAAAATTCGGTGCATTAGTAGGTTGATACGTGGTCTTACAAAGTTTCTTGTTTTTGCATAAGCTGACCATAAACTTATATTTTGTTTGTTATTACATATTCTATTTGGTTGCCTGCAGGTTCTTGCCTAGCCAGTTCAGGTGTTAGGTATTTGGTTGCCTGCACTAAGCTCTGAATCTGGCTCCTCAAATAGAAAAGGCAGCTCATATAAATTTCATTTTTGTTTCTTCAAGCCAGATTCGTATGGCGCAACATAGGATTCCAGCATGTATTAAGGGATATTAGTGTACTTTAAATTAGACTAATAAGACATTAAAATTAAATATGGACTACTAGAGAGTAGTTACATAAGTAAACTAGGGAGTGTTTGTTTTCTATTTCTATTTCATAAGCCACCAAGCAATCACTTCTCAACTAATCCCTATATATACATACAACGAAACAACAACACATGCATCTCCACATCCTGCCATACGAAAGCCTCGTTCCCAGATTTTTTTAGATAAAGGAAATTATATTTCCGGCTTCAGTCATCCTCTCACGAGAATGCATCCACTGGCGGCGCTACGGTATTCCCCTTATTCCTTGGAATACCCAAGATTCTGAAACAAACACACAAATACATATCTGTGTACGTATTGCTGGATGTTGCAAACTGGCCCAAAGCCCAATAGAAAGCAGGTACTACCAGCCCACCAAAGGAAAAAAAAAAAGGTGTCGATCGTTTCCTGGCCTGCTGGCTATCGCTCGCTACTCGGCTGTTCCTGCTCGCATAGCTTCTAACTCGGCGGCATCGAGATAGTGAGCAACGGCGACGGCGAGCCTCGCTTCGCAGGCTCGGCGGCACGTCGCACGCCCCTCCAGCCTCCCCCCCCTCAGCGTTGCCCCTACGCTCTGCGAGCGCGACCGGCGCGGCTGCGCCCCGCACAGTAGCGCCGCTCCCCAGCCCTAGCGTCCCCGCGGCTGGCCTCGGCGGCGGCACCGCAGCAGCCGGCGGCCCCAGCCCCGGACAGCCACGCCGCCACGGTTCGGCTCCGTTGAAGTTGAAGCAAGGTGAGCACATCAATCAGCAATGTCAGTGCCAGATCCATTCTTGATTCTTCTTCTTCAGGGTAAAAATTTAGGATTTTGTTTTCTAATTTTGTTGCATTGAATTCTTGTAATAGAGGAGAAGAAGAAGAAGAAGGGTGCTAGAATATTTGCATTGTGGGAGAAAGCTGAAAAGGCGTAGAAAACAGCTGAAACATCCACACCAAATAATCCTCTTGAGGTTGAGAGCCAATCCCAGCCATCTACAGCTTGCAATTGTGGAGGCACAGGATGATGGTGAAGCAGATGATGAATAAGCTCAAGCTCCCCAATTCGACACGGACAGAGTTCCTCAAACTCCAATTGTAGAAGATTATGCAACTGATGAAGAGGGTAAGAGTTCCTCAAACTCCAATTGTAGAAGATTATGCAACTAATGAAGAGGGTAAGGTCGGAGCAGATTTGGAAGCACTTGAGCATGATCCCGGGAAGCGGATACCCATCGCAAGGCATGTTGTTAATGACCAGGATAGAGTTAGAAGGAGGTACATTGAGTTGGGGCCATGTCAACCTAAGAATCATGATTTTCCATATAGAGATATAAGTGGTCATCCCGGCCACTATGTTTAGAGCTTGTACTTTGCTTATTACTATTGTGCATTTGCATCGAGATTTTTTATGTACTCGGAATACCCAGCCGTGAAATCCTGGCTCCGCCACTGAATGCATCAGGCCAAATTATTACAACAAGAAATAGAAAAAAACAAAAACTAACGGAAGAGAATTACATCCCCAACAAGGGGCTCGAGTAGTCCTACGCGACACATGATTCGCTACATGATGTCAACTCTACAAGAATAAGACCACCAACATCGAGACACTGTCGCCACCCGTCTGTCAGACCAAGAAGGGTACTGAAAGATCGTCAGACACCAGCCACCATTGAAGACCTGGGCATTGAAACCTGGCAACAGCACGAAGCCCCTGGTGGAACTCAGGGAAGCGATCATTCAAAGGGTCTTCCAAAAGCGACATCTCCAACAAGAAAATTGACATCCATAGACGCCATCATTGCTCCACCACAACACTGGAGATGGGTTTTCACCTGGAGAGATCCCCCTGAACATGGAAGAACAGCCACTGCTCACCAGTAGCTAAGCTGTTACGCCTCGACTGGCACCTCCGTCTTGAACAGGCCATCGTTGTGTTCGCCTAGGCTGGCTGCCACCGCTGCTGCAAGTAAGGCTGCCGAAACCCCGTCGCACGCCAATGTCATTACCGGTCCACCTCGCTGCCCCTAGCCCAATCAGCGGCACAGTCGAACCATGCGGCTGCTCCGGCAATCGCAGACGGACAACATGACGACACCTCCATGGAGGTGATGACGTGGCTACGCCACTGCCTTCGGCCCAAAGGGCAGGGTTTTCACCCTTGTCCGTCGCAGGACCAGAAGCCGCCGATGGGAAGCAGGCCGGCCAGCCATAAGACGACGTCGACCTCACCAGGGTCGTCCCGCCGCCGCCGCTGAACCAGAGGTAAAGGTGAGAGGTATGCCGCCGCCAAGGACGACAACAGGAACCCACCGCCGTGGGGTGAGATCCTCCCGCCGTCGGCCACCTCCGATATGCGCAAGACGAGAACCGAGGCCGGCCATGGCCTCGCCGCCGCCTGATCTGGTCCTCCCCCACCGCCGACCGTTGCCATGGAGTGCCACGCCACCCCACCCCCCGCCACCATCGGAGAAGCCCCGCCCCGCCATCCCGGTAGGCCGCGCAGCCCTACCGGCAGCCCACTCGGGCGGGAGCACGGCGCGAGAGGAGTGGAGAGGAGCGCAGCGGCGCAGAGGGGTTTCGCCGGATGCAAGCCAAGATCCACTCACCAATGAAGACACAGATCAGACAAGTCAATAGTTATATGCAACTACGATCTGATGGTGACATGACTCGACAACATAATAATTGCACCGTGTTCAAATTGAAACCGCATACTCCTAGGTAGATGATGATCGAGTTGACTTGACTTGACTTTGGTCTCATTCTTCCCTGTTGAATCCAAACATTTTTTTAGAGTAATAGGTTTCCCCCGCTTTATTAGAAACAAAGCGGAACAACATATTCAGGTTCAGAAGAGTGTAGGCGCATCAACGCGCATCAACAGCCACAAGGCCACACGCCTTTCTGGTCACGCTTCTAGCTCAAAGCTATTACAGAGTTTTCATCCATCACAACCGTGGGGAGCCTCCAAAGACTGAGAAGCTGAAAGATCCAACTCTGACGACTCCGAAGTCCACCTGATCCGTGGCGCCGAGTTTGCTTCCCTTTCCACCCACTGGATGATCAGCTCCAACCTTCCCTGGACCTCCGGCTTGAGCATAGGTAGCCATCTCCTGAGCATCCTTGCCAACATCCTGAAAACCTTCTGCATTCCACTCCATGTTACACCCTGAAAACAAACAGCATTTCGTAATTTCCATAACATCCAGCAAACAGCTGAGGATACAATATTGGTAAGAATATGCTTTTTACTGGCCAGCCATCGAGAAGCCACAGATTCAAAATTGCTACCCAACTTAACGTTCAGACATTCATAGATCATTTCCCAAACATGCTTAGCCACACAGCACTCAAAGAATAAATGGTAAATAGATTCAGGTTCCGAGCAAAACAGACAAGTAGGATCATTCACTTCTCTTCGTTTGGCAAGATTATCACGAGTTAACAGTCTGTTATTCGATAGCAACCAAAGGAAGAATTGTACTCTGGGCGGTATGCACAACTTCCAGACAGCAGGAATAAAAACAGGAACCACTCCTCTATGGTTAATTACCGCATACAAAGACTGGATAGAATACTTTCCATTAGAATTAAAGTTCCAAAGGATTTGATCCCTCTCTTCAGTGTAGTTAATACTTTCTGCAACAGATACAAGATCATCCCAAAGCAGCATCATATCAGCCAAAAAGTTTCTCCTAAAGGACAGCTTAAGCACATCCCCCTCCCACACATCCCTAATAGATTTGCCTTGCTGTTCATTAATGGCATATAAAGGCCAAAAGAGGATGGCTAAATTGGTGTTCCCAAACCACAAATCTTCCCAGAATCTAATGTTTTTTTCCATTCCCAACTACCCATTTGATGCCCATATGCGCAGCCTGCATAGCCCATCTCACACCTTTCCAAAAAGGTGAGGCACCCACATCTGGACAGCAGAAGATATTTGGGCTACTGGTGTTATACTTGAAATCAACTATTTTAGTCCAAATAGAGTTAGAGTTTAGGTGGTATCTAAAGATCCAAGAGCTTAACAGAGCCAAGTTAAGACTTCTGAGATCAGGGATGCCTAAGCCACCCATTTCCTTTTTCTGAGCAACTAGCTGCCAACTGGCCAAATGGTATTTATGATGCTCCTCAGTGTTATTCCATAAGAAGTGTCCCATATGGGAGTTAATCATATCTATGGCCCATCTCGGGAACTTAATGATAGAGAGCAGGTAAATGGGTATGCTAGCTAAGCAAGTCTTAAGAAGGATAAGCCTTCCTGCATATGACAGGAGCCTTCCTCTCCACCCAGCAACCCTATTAACAATTTTGTCTATGATAGGCTGTAAATCCTCTCTCCTCAACTTAGTGTAGTGCAAAGGAACTCCCAAGTATTTTAAAGGGAAAGAACTTCTTTTACAGCAAAAGGTTTTAGCAAAAAGGTTGGATCTATCATCATCCATACCTATAGTCAACAAGTCACTTTTGTCATAATTGATTTTCATGCCAGACAGCTGCTCAAAGCAGACCAGGAGCCACTTAAGATTAGCTGCTTTGCTCAAATTATCTTCCAAAAAAAGGAGAGTGTCATCGGCATATTGTAAACTAATAATACCTCCATGTTGTACCTGAGATAGTAGGCCAGAGATAAGGTTCTTTTTAGCTGCTTTCATAAGCATCCTTGAGAAGACATCTGCTACTAGATTGAACAACAGGGGAGATAGAGGATCCCCCTGTCTAAGACCTTTACCTGGCTTGAAGAAGGAGCTGTTCTCATCATTGATTCTAACACAGATAGAACCTCCTTGAACTACTTTCCTAATCCACTCCCTCCATCTAGGTCTAAAGCCTCTACCTTCAAGCATTTCATCCAGGAAACTCCAACTCACCCTATCATATGCTTTTTCATAATCTAGTTTCAGGATAACACCAGCCTCCTTTTTTCTGTGGATGTCATGGATAATCTCATGAGCAGCCACCACACTTTCCAGGATAAATCTGCCCTTTATGAAGGCAGTTTGGTTAGATGCCACCAACCTCTCTGCAACTTTTATAAGTCTGTTGTTCAGGATTTTAGCAAAAATTTTAAAGCTACAATTTATTAGGCTTATAGGTCTATATTTCTTGAGATTCTTAGCCTCAGGTTCCTTAGGGATAAGAGTAATCATGGCATAGTTTAATCTATCCAGATTCAACTTGTTCTGTTCAAAGCTTGTAACTAAGGCCATCAAGTCCTCTTTAACGACCTCCCAAAAAACTTGGTAAAAAAGGAAGGGAAAGCCATCAGGCCCAGGGGCCCCTTCAGCATAAGACCCAAAGACTGCTTCCTTTACTTCTTCCATAGAAAAAGGAGCTTCTAACAGCTCATTCTCCAGGTCAGTTACTTTTTCATCCTCCTCCCAGAACTCTACTCCCAACTTTAGACCACTCTTTTCTTCCTCTCCAAAAAGAGTTTTATAGAAATTCACAGCATGCTTAAGCATGGCCTCATTGTCATCAATCCATCCCTCAGGCCCCTCTAAACCTGGGATTTTTTTTTCCTATTCCTCTAATTAGCTACTGCTTGAAAATAGGCTGTATTCCTATCTCCTTCCTTAATGTTCCTCTCCCTAGATCTCTGTCTAACTCTAATCTCTTCTAACTTCCATAGGGCCTCAAGGTCATCAGTAATGGTGTCCATTCTATAGCTCTCTTCTGGATTGAGGCCATGTTGAATCCAAACATTATTCAGTATATTTGTCGGCAGCATTTACTTTGCTTGACTTGACGATGACTTTGGGTCTCATGAGACGTACTACGTGCATGAACTAGCAAAGAATACAATAGATATCTGCGTTCATGTGTCATTATAAACCACATGTTGCCATCGCTTCCCATCTGCCTGGCCGGCTCGTCCGTCATCCCTGATATTTTTCCAAGTTGAAGCGCAATGGCTTGCAGCGTCGTCCAAAACCATCACACCACCTCATGGTTCTTTGCACTAGTACTAGCTCTCCTCCTTGCTGAGACCCTGCTGGCACATCGCTCCAATGCATTGTGGACAAACACAAGCCGAAGCACGCCCGGCGTAGGCGGTGGCAGCAGCAGCAGCTTGCAGGTTCTGGCACGCTGCCGCCCCAAGCACGCTGCGGCACTACTCCAGCTAAAGCAGTCGTCCTTCACCTTCACCGCATCCTCCAATGGCTGCCCGCATGATTCCGCCAACACAACGTTGTTGACATGGGGATCGAGGGCACCGACTGCTGCCGCTGGGAGGGCGTGAGCTGCGACCACGTTGCCGGGAGCATCACTGGGCTTGACCTCTCGGACCGGTCACTGGGTGTCAATGGCAGCAGTTTCCACCCTGCCCTTTTCAGCCTCACCTCTCTAGAGCATCTCGTCCTGGACGGCAACCACTTCTGCCGCTCCCAGCTTCCAGCGTCTGGTTTTGAGAGGCTCACACGTCTTGAGGACCTTAGCTTAGCAACCTGTGACATCTCTGGGCCAATTCCTTCCTCCTTTGCAGGTCTTGATTTCCTGAAGATCATTAGCCTCGCGTCAAATAATTTTAGCGGTGAGATGAGATCCCTGATCGGCTTTGGTTTTATTGACATGCTCGTAAACTATTTTAGTAATGTTCTCACTTTTTTTTGCAAGGAAAATGATAATGTCCTCACTCTTGGAACCAATCATATGATTTTATATAATATTCACTTGTGTTTAACATGTTGGCAGTATCAACCTTCCCTATCTGGATCACTCGCCTAAGACAACTCGAGGTTCTAGATTTTCATGACATGGGTCTCTCCGGCACAATCCCTAGCTCCATTGGGAATCTCTCCTTGTTGAAAGAGTTACGTCTCAGTGGAAACTACTTCTCAGGAGGCCTTACTTCGTCACTCAGCAAATTGACATATTTATCACGACTGGAGTGTTCAGGCTCTGGTTTGTCTGGCCGAGTTCCCTCACTACAAAATTTATCAAGGTTGGAGTTTCTAGACCTCTCTAACAATAACCTCGAAGGTAAGTGTAAGCCCTTGCTTGAAACTTGCTCTGCCTTTAATGATCATTTTCTTTGCCTCTCCTCTTTGCGAGGGAATACGTGAGTAGCTCTCACAAAACTTCCTTCTTTCTTCTGTCCTATATATATCTTACAGCACTAGAATCTCAATAATCTCAACTTATCAACCTTACAGTTAGTGTATCGGAGCCACTTTTGAGGACCCTAAGCATCACACTAGTTCAATCAATAGTCAATACCATTCAATCTCTAAAACTCACTGTTGGGTATGCCCATTCGTTGTTCCCAAGTTGAATTTGGAAAAACTGCTCCTTTTCAGCTTTCTAAGACAATGTGTATACATCTATCTAATTTATTATTTATACAGAGAAGCCTGCATCCACTCCAAATTGTGAGTGGTTTAGTCGTTTCTAGATGTATAGTTGTACCTAGAAGGTGAAAACAACTTACTAGAATGGCAGGAGTACGTAGGTTCTATTCCCTTCAGGTGCACGTGCTCCAGCATCAGCTATAGGCTACAAACCACAGTTTTGAAGCTGTCATTCTGTGGGTCTTTGTTGGTTCAGGCTATGGAGTGGGTTTCACAGTGTCGATTGTGCTGCAGATGACCAGCTGTGGCAGGCATTTGAACCACAGGCACTTGAAAACATAGCCAGCTGCATTGCCCATTTTAGGAGGCCACTATGTACTATTATGTTTGAAGCATCTATATCTATGTAAACAAGATGTACTCAGATGCTTGTATCGAGTTATTCTCAAACGGTTTTTACATGAACTCTCCTTTATTTTACCTTTACACAAATAAATTGAGTTTTCTTTTGTTCAGAAAAAATCTCAATATATTTATGTGTGCAACATTCGGCTGAAATTTCTTCATTTCTATGGGTTTGGACGAGTATCGGTGTAACCACTTACAAGGAGCTCTTCCTGACTGCCAAATGTTAGGAACATGTCCTTAGTCCTTCGCAAGTATTTTAGGATATTCTTTACAGCCACCCAGTGAGCCTTGCCGGGGTTAGATGGTACCTGCTCATAACATCTGGGCGTGTACAAAGCATGGCATACATGAAGGATCCGACATCGAAAGCATATGGAATTAAACTCAATCTTGATCGCTCATTAGGTATCAAATTAAGGACACGGAGTATCTCTAAGAGTGATGCTAAGTGACATTGGCATGAAACCTTTCTTGGATTCCAACATATTGAACCGTTTTAAGACCTTATCAATGTACATAGTTTGGCTTAATCTAATTAGCCTTTTTGACCTATCCCTATAGATCTTAGTGCCAAAAATGTATGCTGTCTCTCCAAGATCTTTCATAGAGAAACTATTTATCAAGAAGACTTGATAGCTTTGAGCATAGGAATATCGTTTCCGATCAACATTATGTCATCTGAATTTAGGACTAGGAAAAACAAGTGCAATCACACTAACCTTCAATTCATAGATGGACTTCTAAAATGTGTTTATTTTCATAGCATTTTTAGGATCAACAAAACCTTCAGGTTATGCCATGCACACATCCTCACTTATGTTGCCATTTTGGGAAGTTGTTTTGGCATCCATCTGCGATATCTCATATTCAAAATAGGCACCAAATGCTAGAAGAATCCGAATAGACTTTAACATAATAACAGACAAAAATGTTTCATCATAATCAACATCTTGAATTTGTCTGAAACCTTTCGCAACCAATCGTGCTTTAAAAGATGTGAACATTTCCCTCCATATCTATCTTTTCCTTTAAAATCGATTTACACTCAATAGTTTTTACACCATTGGGTGGATCAACACCGTACCAACTTCCAAAATTGCTTATGATTCCTGGAGTTGCATGCAATGCAATCACCTAGGAGGAGAGCTGAGCGACACACACAAGAAGTGCTGAGGGAAGAATCCACGCGTAGGCCATCGATTTGCTTAGCGTCCAGGCATCGCACACACCAGATGCAATTTGCTTGTCAACAGTTTCCTACACAATAATGTTAACTCCACCCATTCATGATAGCATTATCTAACATTCATAATAACTTGGTAAATTTGTAGTTCTTTGGCAAAATATAAAAGGCATATTATACAATAGCCTTGTAACCCTGAATCCTGAACATACATATCTATACAAGTGGATGATTTCCCACAAGCCGTACAGATGGTGGGGTTGATATGGGCCATAAATAAAACCGCAGTGCACGGCAAGTTGAAACTTAGTCTCACTGTCGAAGTCAAGTAAACTATGAGTATTGATCTACATGTGCCGTGCCCTGCCCGGCCGCCAACAATGCAACACGGTTTAGAGTCTCAGCGACCAGACAAGTCAATAATTGTGCAGCTGTTGGGTGATGGAGACAAGACTGCGTAAACACATGGATTCTTCAGTTCCCCGTTAGATAAGTTGGCTGCAATTATTCTGCTTGACTTGGTTTCATGAGGCGTGAGCTGCGACCACGTTGCCGGGAGGGTCACTGGGCTTGACCTCTCGGACAGGTCACTGGGTATCAATGGCAGCAGTCTCCACCCTGCCCTCTTCAGCCTCACCTCTCTGAAACACCTCGGTGTCCTGGACGGCAACCACTTGTGTGGCTCCCAGCTTCCAGCGTCTGGTTTTGAGAGGCTCACACGCCTTGAGGACCTTAGCTTAGCCAACTGCGACCTCTCTGGGCCAGTTCCTCCCTCCTTGAAGACCATTCACCTTAGCTACAATAACTTCAGCGGTGAGATCCCTGTTTGGCTTTGTTTTTTTACTTAATTAATGTCTCTGACTCTAATTTTTTATTCTTGGAAATTAATTATACGATTCTTTTTGGCGAATCACTTTGGTCTTAATTACCACGTTCGCATGCAGGATCAACCTTTCCTCTCTGGATCACTCACCTAAAACAACTCAAGGTTCTAGATTTTTATGACATGGGTCTCTCTGGTACAATCCCTAGCTCCATTGGGAATCTTTCCTTGTTGACAGAGTTATGGCTCAGCGGAAACAACTTCTCAGGAGGCCTTCCTTCGTCACTCAGCAATTTGACATATCTATCACGACTGCAATGTTCTTCCGCTGGTTTGTCTGGCCGAGTTCCCTCCATACAAAATTTATCAAGGCTGGAATTTCTAGACCTCTCCAACAATAACCTCGAAGGTTAGAGTAAGCCCTTGCTTGAAACTTACTCTGCCCTCCATGAACTTCATTTTGTTTGCCTCTCCTCTTTGCGAGGGAATACATAAGAAAAACTGCCACCTTTTTTCAGTGCTATATAACTTACAGCCCTAGTACCATTATCATATAACCTCAATCTTTAGGATCCTCCGTTTACCTTACCAAGCTCATCTTTTACTGTTAGGATATTGGAATACTTACAAAACATAATGTTTAATAATTAACTCTGTATATATCTGAATTCGTAAAATAACTGAACCTAGCTATCTCCTGCATGAATTTAATAGGTTAATGATTTTATTTACAGAAGTATTCGTTAGCTGAGGAAACAGAAAATTATCTGACCAAGCCTGTTTGTACAGAGAATATTCCTCTCAGCGACGGAAATGTGTTTCGTAACCTCCAGAGTGTGGACATGAGTCGCAATTCATTCACCAGTGCAATATGGGCATCCATATTCACCCAGCCAGCGTTAGAGGATTTGGACCTGAGCAGCAACTGTCTTTCTGGTCATATTGAAGATTTCCAGAATCCATCTGCAACATTGCAGTTTATTTTCTTGTCTAACAATAGGCTCACAGGCGCAATTCCAACGTCATTCTCCCAGCTCAGGGCTCTCACTTCCCTAGCGGTCGACTCAAACAATTTCGTGGGTACACTGGATCTCTACCCTTACTTGATGCTAAGGAACCTCTGGAGCATAACAGCCACCAATAACCCCTTGCTATCTGTTTCCACGGATGATCGTGGCAATAGTACTAATAATAGTAGTATTAATCAATTAGATTTTGCATCTTGCAGCCTAACCAGGGTACCCAGTGTGCTAAGATATCTAAGTAAATTAGACTCTCTCGATCTCTCCAACAATAGCATTCGTGGAAACATACCTGGCTGGATTTGGAGAAACCTGAGTTCCTTGTCCCTGCAACAAAACCTATTCACCATGGTGGGACAACTCCCAGCCTACATATTCATACAATCCATGGATCTCAGCTCCAATAATCTTAGGGGTTCTGTGCCGTTCCCTTTCTCAGGGTTTAAGCTTGATTACTCCAACAACAAATTCTCTTCCATCCGATCCGTTGATTTCGTCCGACTGTACAGGACCGCTGGATCAATCTACCTGGCAAACAACACACAAACAGGCCCTATCCCATATGCAGAATGTCATCATGATGATGCTAGTCTTGAAGTACTCGACCTATCTAATAACAACTTGAGCGGACCAGTCCGCCTTATCTCCTCAATGGAAATGGATGCGGTTATACCCTAAGGGTGCTAAGTTTGAGGGGCAATCACCTCAGTGGAACATGGCCTGATGAGATGGGAGAGTCATGTTCTCTTGAGGTTATAGATTTGCATGGAAATCAGATGCAAGGGCGTCTACCAAGGTCACTTGCTAGCTACAAATCATTGCGACACCTTGATGTTGGTAGGAACAAATTTGTGGACGTGTTCCCATCATGGCTTGGAATACCTCCATTCCTTTGGCTGCTGATCTTGAGATCCAACCAATTTTATGGCCCTTTAACTATGCCGGTTGGGAATAACCACTCAGTGGCGAACAGTTTCTTCTCTAGCCTACAAATTGTTGACCTTGCAGGAAACGGCTTCAACGGCACCCTTCCTTGGGAACTCTTCAGTGTTTTCAAGTCTATGATTTGGCCCCAGATGAACCTTAATAACATGGAAAGAGAAATGGGAGATGATTTATATGATGTTGATGGCTCACTCTATCCAGTGTCGGTGGAGGTGGCCATCAAACAACTATACCTGAGTGTGAATATAATCCCATATGATATGGTGGTAATTGACTTCTCTGACAACAGATTTAGTGGCTCTATCCCCAAGACAATTGGCAACCTGACATCCTTGCGTGTTCTCAACATGTCCCATAACGCCTTGTCCGGGAACATCCCTGCCGAGTTTGGCCGGTTGTCCAATGTTGAGTCACTTGACCTCTCATGGAATCATCTCACAGGGAGCATCCCACAGGCCATGGCCTCCTTGACGAACCTCGAGGTCCTCAACCTCTCCTACAACGACCTCAGTGGCAGCATACCTTTAGGTAGGCAGTTCTCCACGTTCCCCAGCAGCTCCTTCCAGGGTGGGAACAAGGGTCTGTACGGATGCCCTCTACCTGTGCGGTGCAACCTGACGCGACCCACTTCAGGTCGTGCAAGCGCTCGAGCACCTCCAGCATCGGCTACGGCAACAAACCACAGCTGGGAAGTGGTCATTCTGTGGCTCTTTGTTGGTTCAGGCTATGGGGTGGGCATGGCGGTGACGATTGTGTTGCAGATGACCTGCTATGGCAGGCAATTGAACCAGGCACTTGAAAACATAGTCAGCTGCATTGCCTAATTGCCAACTCATCTTGTGCTAATTTGTGGAGGCCACTATGTCCTATTATGTTTCAGAGCATCTATATCTATGTAAACAAGATGTACTCGGATGCTTGTATCGAGTTATGCTCAAAAGGTTTTTATATTAATTACTTTCCGTTATTTTACCTTGCACAAATAAATTTAGGAGTTTCCATTTGTTGACAAAAAAAACTCAAGATATTCAAATGTCCAATATTCAGCTGATATTTCTCATAACAAGAATGCTCCTAGCTAGCTACTGGTCACTGTATATCATGTTTTTTGGGAGTTCGAACGTTACAACACTACTACAGAACAGGCCTTTGGTCACTTGGCCAAAATAAACATTAGCTCCTCCAAAAATTGCGCCCGGGACTAAAAACTCATTTAGTCCCGGTTGGTAACACCAACCGGGACTAAAAATCCCCTACCCAACGGCTACGTTGTCAGGCATGCGCAGTAGGGACTTTTAGTCCCGGTTGGTGTTACTAACTGGGACTAAAGGCCCATCTTTAGTCCCGGTTGGTGTCCCCAACCGGGACTAAAGGTTTTGTCCCGGTGAGTGACACCAGCCGGGACTAAAGATAGGCCTTTAGCCCCGGTTGGTGTTAGAGACCGGGATTAAATCCTCCCCCCATATTTGAATCCTTCTTCCTCCTCTGGCCGAGCCTGAGCTCACCATTGTTCTTTGTTCTTCATGTGTTCTTGCTTGGTTCTTGCTCACATCTCCGGCCATTGATTCATTTCGGTCACTTCTACGTCGTCATTATCTTGTTTAGAGGTTACTAACTTCATCTTCTCAAGTTTTAGCAGCAACTTATCTCATTTTGTGGTGTTATATATGTGGTTTTTTATTTTTTGATTTCTACACTATTTTAAACTCCAATCACTTCATCGTTTGAATATTTCAATGTAGATAACTACAATTAAGATCCTAAAAATTAGTATACACCATTTATTACTATTATGTCTACCACATTTTATGGTTTAGTTAGAAAAATACTAAATTTATGGTTTTTTATTATAATTAATTTTTAAAAAAAATTAACATTTAATAATACTTTAGTTTATAATTTGTGATCAGGTTAATTAGTTAATTATAACTAAGTATGAATAATACATTTGAAGGATTATTTAATTATAACTAAGTATGAATATAAAATTTATTTAGGAAAAATAAGAATAGAGACTTTTAGGTTATGTATTAGTTAGTTACTTATAATACTTTATTTTGTAATTTGTGATATGGTTTATTAGTTAATTACAACTAGTTTGCATACCACATTTTATGATTAGTTAGAAAAATAAATAACTTTGGTGTTTTTTAGTTTTGCTTGTTTAGAAAAAATAGAAATAGAGAATTTTAGGTTATTTGTTACTTTAATTTCTGTATAAAAAATTAGAAACTTATAATACTTTAATTTGCAATTTGTGACCAGGTTAATTAGTTAATTATAACTAGTATGCCTACCACATTTCATGATTAGTTAGAGAAATAGAGAACTTTGGTGATTTTTAATTTTGCTTGTTTAGAAAAATTAGAAATAGAGAATTTTAGGTTATTTGTTACTTTTATTTCTGTATAAAAAATTAGAAACTTATAATACTTTAATTTGCAATGCAGAAAATGACACGTCATTGGATATACAATGCCGATCGTGTCCGAGGAAAATAAGCGGGATGGATTCATATGTTGCCTATGTGCCTTGTGTCAGAATTTAAAGGAATATTCTAGCTCTAGAAGTATTCACTCACATTTGTTGAAGTCGGGTTTCATGCCAAACTATATTTGTTGGACCAAGCATGGAGAAACCGGGATAATGATGGAAGAATGTGAAGAAGAACAAGAACAATTGGAGCCTGACGACATTATTGCTCAATACGGTGACTTCGATGGTACAGTAATGGGAGAAGCTGAAGAAGAGGGAGGTGCAGAAGGCACACCTACTGAAGATGATGCTCTTGGTGATGCCATTCGTGATGCACAGAAAGATTGTGAAAGTGAAAAAGAGAAGGCAAAGTTTGACCGCATGCTAGAAGATCACAAGAAATTACTATACCCATCCGTCCAAGATGGGCAAAAAAAATTAGGTACAACACTGGAGTTGTTAAAATGGAAGGCACAGAATGGTGTATCCGATAAGGCATTTGGGCAATTACTAAAGATCTAAAAAAAGATGCTTCCGAAGCCTAATGAATTGCCCGCCACTACGTACGAAGCAAAAGTCGTCTGTCCTTTGGGATTAGAAATCCAGAAGATACATGCATGTTCTAACGACTGCATCCTGTACCGTGGCAAGGACTACGAGAATTTAGATGAATGCCCCGTATGTAAAGCATCACGGTATAAGATCAAGCGAGATAACCCTGGCGATGTTGAGGGGGAAGAACATACCACGTCTGAAACGTCTTTTCAGAAACAAGGACCATGCAAAGTTGTTGCGGTGGCACAAAAAAGACCGTAAGGTAGACAACATGTTGAGACACCCTGCTGATGGGTCCCAGTGGAGAACAATAGACAGGGAATTTTTAGAGTTTACAAAAGACGCAAGAAACCTAAGATTCGCTTTAAGTACGGACGGTATGAATCCTTTTGGTGAGCAGAGCAGTAGTCATAGCACTTAGCCTGTTACTCTATGTATCTACAACCTTCCTCCATGGTTATGCATGAAGCGGAAGTTCATTATGATGCCGGTGCTCAACCAAGGCCCGAGGCAACCGGGCAATAACATCGATGTGCATCTAAGGCCATTAATTGAAGAACTACTTTTATGGAGCAAAACAGGTGTTCAAGTGTGGGATGAGTATAAACAGAAGCACTTCGACCTGCGAGCACTGTTGTTTGTGACAATCAATGATTGGCCTGCTCTAAGTAATCTTTCAGGGCAGATAAACAAGGGATATAATGCATGTACACACTGTTTTGATGACCTTGATAGTATATATTTGAAAAAATGTAGAATGATCGTGTACCTTGGTTATCGTCGCTTTCTTTCTATGAATCACCCAGTTAGAAAGAAAGGCAAGCATTTTAAAGGTAAGGCAGACCACCGATGCAAGCCTCGCAATAGAACCGGAGAAGATGTATTTGAGATGGTCAAGGATGTGAAAGTTGTCTTCGTTAAGGGACAGGGCAGCCAACTAGTTCCAAAAGATGCAGCGGGTCACGCACCCATGTGGAAGAAAAAGTCAATATTTTGGGAGCTACCCTATTGGCAAGTCCTAGAGGTCCGGAATGCGATCGACATCATGCACCTGACAAAAAATCTTTGTGTGAACCTTCTAGGATTCATGGGTGTGTATAGGAAGCCTAAGGATTCACTTAAAGCACGACAAGACTTGCAACGCATGGAAGAACGAGACAACCTACATCCAGAGAAGATAGATGATGGACGCCATTATTTAAAACCTGCTAGCTACACTTTTAGCAATGAAGAGAAAGAAATCATGTTTGAATGCTTAATCATTCCTGAACTTGACCCAATTGGTGTTCCAGAATCATGACACAAGGGGAGACTGAGTGGAAAGGGAACACTAGGAAAGAAAATATATATCTGTACGGGGGATGATTATTTCAATAAAGCGCACTACATGGTTCTTCATAACTCATCTGTGGTGGAGCCGTATGTCACGAAACACAAGGACTTCCTATGATCCCAGTTCCCAGAGAAGAATGAAGATTGGATTATGCGTGAGCACATGGACACTTTCAGCGATTGGTTATGAAAAAAATGTCAGGGTGATGACAATATTGATGAGCAACTATATTTGTTGGCTAGGCAACCATCGTGGCATATCCTCATGTACAAAGGGTATGAGATAAATGGAAATATATTTTACACCCTAGGCCAAGATAAAAAAAGCACGAACCAAAACAGTGGAGTTCGCGTAGATGCCACAGACCCGAATGGAAAGAGGCAAACAAATTATGGCCGCATAGAGGAGATTTGGGAACTAGACTACGTACCTAATTTTAAAGTCCCTTTGTTCCGGTGCCAATGGGTGAAGATTACTGGTGGCGGGGGGGTAACGATCGACAAAGACTATGGAATGACAAGCTGTGGACCTCAACAATATTGGTTACAAAGGTGAACCATTCGTCCTTGCTGCTGATGTGAATCAGGTGTTTTATGTGAAATACATGTCTACAAAACCCAAGAGAGGGAAAAATAACAATAAATCAACGAATAAGCCAAAACGCCATATAGTTCTTTCAGCGAAAAGAAATATTGTGGGAATTGAGGACAAGTCAGACATTTCGGAAGATTATGAAAGAGATGACCGAATCCCACCCCTTCGGTGTTGCCAAAGACCCAAGCATCCTCGATAAATCTTTGAGGACACTCCATGGTTATGGCATGATCATAACCAAGGATCCTACGTCAAGAAGAAGTTGACCACTATGCCCGCTTGAAAACTAGTAATGTTTAATAAATAGTGTGTATTAATTAGAGATATTTTGTTGACACGTGTGTATCGGAGATTAGTTGTGTGACAATTATTAAGTACTTGAGATGTTTGTATCATGTTTTCTTATTTTATATCGTTTAAAATGAAATTTCTTTATGATGAAAGGTTACATCGATCTCTCTGAAGCATGTGAACGCTAACAAATATATTTTTCAATTAACAAAATACAAATTAGGCAAAAGGAAATGCACATGTTATTTATTATAAAATTTATACCTAGCCTTTAATTTAGTAGACAATAAACAAGGCTTAACATATTTATTATAGGTTATTAAAAAGAAAGAACAAAAGGTAACTGCCTGTAAATCGAAATGACTTGAATTTTTTAAGCAAGTGGACCCTAATAACAAGATTGAGATCAATCGGGTATTTTCGAGAAATAAAAAATATTTGCCTTCAAATACAAATCCTATTTGATGTACAATTTTTCTGTCTCGCATTTGGAGTTTCAATGTTGATAAATGCAAAGATTCACGTTAGTATTATGCAAAAACAAATTTCCTGTCCAAAAGCAATAATTTTAGAATTATTAATTGATCAATATATTTTTGTATTAACAAAATACTAATTATTATTTACATTTGCAATCACTATTGTAAGGTAAGAACAAAATTTATGGTACAAAATACATAAAGATTATAAGAAGGCAAAAGGAAATGCAATTGTGATTTTCAAAAAATTTTATGCCTAATCTTTCATTTACTATGCAATTAATAAGATTTAAAATATATATAAAACAAATATAAAACAAATATAACACAGCCGATAACCTAAAAGTGAAAAAAACCTTTTAGTCCGGGCCGTGGTTAGCACCGGGACTAAAGGTTACCTTTTAATCTGGGTTAGATCTTACGCATACAGGGACTAAAAATAAACTTTTAGTCCGGTGCTTCTTGCGTAGGGGTTAAAGGACTTTAGTCGGTCGCGTGGCTGGAACCGGGACTAAAAGGTGCGTAATGTATTTAATCTATAGGGCTTCTTCCTTCTTCCTCCTCCCGATCGGATCGGCGTACTGCAGCCGTCGATCCGCATCTCGCCCCCTCTCCGAGCGACCTCGCCCGACGGCCGCACTGCCCGACGCTCTCCCGGCGCCCGTGGGAGTTCGCCGCCGTCGTCGCCCCCCTCCCTTGCCGCCCCTTTCGATCCCCTCGGCAGCGCCCGCCCGGGCGCCATCTCCGCCCCGCGCCCGGTATCCCTCCCTGGCGGCGCCCGTCGCCGTAAACCCCCGTCCCCCATAGCCTCGTCGCGAGGCGGCCCCCATCCTCAGCTCACCTGGCCGCTGGCCGGCTGCCGCTCTCCCGGCCGGCCGCCGCCCTAGAGCCTTAGGACCGTCGCCGCCGGGCGCTGGGCTTTTTCATCCTCGCGGCGCCGCTGCCGACGGGCCAGCCGGGAGCGCCGGCGCAAAGCAGTGACGGCTGGCACAGCGCAGCCCGCCCGCCCCCGTCGCCGTGAGCGCAGCGCAGCACCAGAAGACGCACGCACGCCGCGCTCCATCACCGGCCAGAGGAGCCGGGGCTTGGCGTTTGGCCTGCTCACCGAGATTCGGCGGAACGTTCAAGCGCGTTCGCCAGCGACTCGCGGCCGACGGCGCATTTCCCCCCGGCGACCCCTCGACGACGACGGTGAGCCACGTGCGAGACTATGTATGTCTCGCAGACCGGCCATCGAGCCGAGAATGTATGTGTGTGTCTTGCATTGTTACGATCGGCCATCGAGCCGATACTATTTCACTGCAGGAGCCGACGACGACGCAACGTACGCTGCCACCTCATTTAGACGGGCCATCGAGCCGAGAATGTGTGTTGTGATAGGCATCGAGCCTAATTCGATCATGCAGAAATCATTTTTTATGCGAAGTCATGTAACGCTAACTCGATCCGACACGGTAATCCAAACCGAAACCCATCTGATCCGGCGCCCATGGTCATTTCAAGACGCTATTCATATCCGATATGCTATTCATATCCGAAACCCTAATTCATTTCGAGACTCTAATCATATCCAAAACCCTAATTCAATTCGATACGCTAATCATATCTGAAACCCTAATTTGATCTGAAATGCTAATTCGATCTGAAAAGCTAATCCGAAACCCTAATTCGATCTAAAACGCTAATCCGGTCAAATCGCCCTAATTCGATCTCGATCTCCACTATTTTTATGTTTCCACTAAGTGTGTGTAAACGCTAAGTGTGTGTTTCGTTATGTGCAATATAGCATTTCACTTATGTTTCCACTGCCTCCATATATATGCAAGATGTAAACGATCACACGCAAGATGTCCTCTGCCCCCATATATATGCATTTAATGCAAAGTGTTTGATCACACACATGCATGTAAACTCTAACCCTAAACAAAATGAGTTGACTTGTATAAAGATTGTTATTATGTATCTTTTTTCTCGTGGCGCTACATGACAAATTGAATTCTAACATCTTTTACATATATTTGCAGAAATGGCTGATCCGAATGATAACATGGATGATGCAATGATGGACTTAATCAACAGCGGCGGCAATCAAAATCCCCGAGTCCAAGGTGATGACAATGAACAAATAGATGATGGGAGCCAGTACTTTGCTGATTATGAAGAACTTGTGGGAGACAATCCTGATGAGGTCTATCTCCAATCTATTATATATGTATACGCATAAAATTAAAATGAATGGCATTTGTATAAATATATTTATACTTGTTTATGTTTCTACATACGTATAGCCCTCTGGATCGGCGACAACCTCCGAGAAGAGTAGAAAGTGCAAGGCCCGAAGAAGCCGTTGGAGGGTCGGTACATTCTGTCGGAATTCGATGAGGGTACAGGCCAAGTACTTGGGGCAAATTCTAACAAATTTGTTACGCACTGTGGGTACCTTGTAAGGGACAGGATCCCTATCAGTGCTCGTGAATGGAGGCAAAGGAAAGATGACCCTAATATTAGTTTTGTCTTAGATCATGACAAGGAATTGATTTGGCTAGATATCCTTCAACATTTCACGCTCGATACACAGGATGAAGCTTTGAAGGAGAAGGTTAAAATCTGGGCTATGCAGAAGATGGCCAAACAATTTCAGGCTTGTTGCAGATGAACCTAACCCTAGGTGCGGATGAAACTTGATGATACATTTATTCACTAACTTTATTTTGCATTCCCTTAGTTAGCGGTTTACTCATATACCTCATTGGTTTCACAGGTGGTCACCAACATGTCATAGTTCTGCGGGTGATGATGAGACAGTGCAAGACACGGCTGCATCGCCTCGGGCTCCAACGCCGCCACCTCGGGCTCCAACGCCACCACCTCGGGCTCCAACACCGCCACATCAGGCTCCAACACCGCCACCTCGGGCTCCAACACGACACCGGCTGTCCAATCGCCTCCACGTCGGGCTCCAACCCCCCCACCGGCCGCCCCATCGCCTCCACACGTGGCTCCAGCGCCAAAACCGGTGGACCCACCCTTAAAGAAGAGGCCGGCCACACAATCAAATGTGTTGGCCGCCCCGCCGCCAAAAAAGAAAGCCTCCAAAAAGAAACAACCTATCATTCCTAAGAAGCTGTCCTATGAGAAGACTGCTGCAGAACTAGATGCTTCGGTAAAGTCATATGTGGACAGTTTCTTCAAAAAACTTAAGGCTGAAAGAGAATCCAAGCGAAATCCTGAGAAGCCATACCTCTTACTACGGCCAGAAGATCTACAGCAAAGGGTTGAGGCTCAACAAAAAAAGAGGCGTGAAGCTCAGAAAGAATCATCATCTTTATCGGACTATAATCGCACTCTAAGCAAATCCATAGAAGGAGAGAAGAAGAAAAAGAAAAGAGCACGCAAGGGTGTAGCACAGCTCGGGGAACAATCAAAGCAATCAGTGCCCCCGCTAGTAATTGGAAATGAATATGGTTCAAACATCGACGTGCTAGACCAGCAGATACCAGCAGATTTGAACTTGATGATCTTGAAATTTTTTTTTACGAAAACTAGTCTTAGCTTAGCCCAAATGATAGCTAGGGCACCATTTTAAAGTGCTCCAAAAATTAATCATTGGCAGAAGGAATATGAATATGGCAAGAGTCTATTCAACCCTGCGGCCCTCAGCAAACTTGGAACGCAAATGTACTTGCTAAACCAGTGGTACATTGCAGTGTGTGGCAGAAAAGTGGATGACTATATTTGCGTCCGAATTAGAAACCATCATTACTTCCATGGTGATGATATTATTTATGTTCAATTTAATGAGCTACACCAACTATGCCACATGGACGCTGGACAAATCTCTAATCGGTTCTCGTGCGTAAGTGATTCTTTCTTTTAATAATGTCATCAGAACTTATCATGTATATGTATAACTAATTATAGAAACCCGCTATACATATGCAGAAACCGATGAGGGACCTCAAAGTTAAAAATGACAAGGAGATTGGATTTGTGGATCCATATGTTATATTCAAAGACCCGAATACCCCGTATGTCTTATGGAGACTTCAAACGGAGAGAAATCTATGGAGGTTCTTGATCAACCAAAAGGACAAAAGATATACTCTTTCCCTATAACTTTAAGTAAGTGTCGTTATCGTGTGTACATTCTATTTAACAAATTAATAAGATCAGTATGAAAATATATAATTATTTTGCCTACACACAAATGCAGCTTTCATTGGATACTAATTATGATTGATCTCTGGCGATATTATTTGGTAATCTATGACTCGTTGAGAAAACCACAGGAAGATTACCAAGAAATGATAGATATTATCTAAGGGTAACTTCGATCTCTAAATATTAATTTCTGCTCTTTAACTCGGTAATAGATAATTAATAATGATCATTTTATTGCTAGGGTTTGGGCTGGGTTCGTGTAGAAACACTGTCCGATTTGAAAGCGCCACTTTCAAAGCCTTTCCTACTTCGATGGTTTTTTACGGCGGACACCGGGCAACAATTTGTGGCTACTATGTGTGCGAGTTGACGGTTTATGCCAAAAGAACTAATCTTGAGCACCTAAAAGTATGTAACATGTATATATAATAAGTTCATTTCATTTATTTGTTGCTATTTAATAAATCTTATTCATACCTCTAACTTTTTTTTAATGTCTATTAAAGGAGGCGTGGTTGAAGGAGAAGGTGTTGGATGCGGTCCGCCTAAAAGGAATTGAGAAGACAATCGCAGGATTTCTTAACGACCAAGTCCTGAATCCCCGGCGAGTGCTACTTCAACCCCGAGGAGCCAATGAAACCAAACCAAGATGATCATTTGTATGATGCTTGAGTGGCGGAGATAAATTGTGTTGTAAATACTTTATCCGTGATGCATATGTGTAAATATTATATTATGGACCTATAGATATGTATAATATATATATAGTGTTATATAGTATATTTATATGTAATGCTCTAAATTATATAAATTATAGGTGTGCGTTTACATAAACTAGCAGTGAACAATACGCATTCGAAAATAATAATAATATAATTGTAAACCCTAAATGGAAAACCAAAAGAAAAGAAAAGGAAAAAAAAAAAAAACTCTTTAGTCGGTTAGTAACACCAACCGGGACTAAAAGTGGCGGCCAGTGGCACACCCCGGCGCACTTTTAGTCCCGGTTGGTGTTACCAACCGGACACCAACCGGGACTAAAGGTGGGACATTTAGTCCCAAAACCTTAGTCCCGGTTCCGTAACCGGGACTAAAGGCCCTTATGGTCCGGGGCTAAAGCCCATCCCTGTAGTAGTGCAACCAGTCTGCAATGTCGATTCAATTTAACTTTAGGCCATATTTTGATCGTCAGATCGATGCAAAATAGATAGTTGAGATTCCTATGGGGCCTATATCGATCAGTACAACTTCTTTGCAGTAATGTTGTTTTCACACTCTAATTTAAGTTGGGTTAAGAATCTTGTTTCATCTAAACCCTAGGATTTGCTAAATGGAAGGCAGCAAACAAATATAGTGAGATTTTACATTTATGGACCAAAATTTCTGTGCAACATTCAGCTGGGCTTTCTTCATATCTCACACTGCATATCTCACACTGCATAGCTGAGCAACATTCAGCTGGGCTTTCAGAAAATATCTCACAGATGCTAATTGACTTTAGGCAAATATTTTGCTCGTCGATCAAATGCTAGTCAGAAGATAGCTGAGATCCCTGCTGATCAGTCCAACTTCTTTACAGTAATTCACAATCTAATTTTAGTTGAGCTAAGAATCTTCTATCTGTCATTTAAAGCCTGGGATTTTCCAAGTGGAAGTCACGGACAATTCAGTTCTGCTAGCCACAAGTAGTAAGAGCATCTCCAAGGGAGTTTGCAAATTAAGTTGGCATTTGTTGATGTTTGCAAACTCCCAAAATAAAATGCAAATAATTAAAATGGACCATCTCCAAGGGGATTGGCATTTATACTTGGCAATTAACATTTGTGGACCCAGGCGGTTGCTCCAGGGTGCGGTGAAACTTCACGCGCCGCGCGACAGGCCGCGGCGAAGGAGTCGCTCGTCCTCGCGCCGCCAATACGTCGCTGTTGCTCGCGCCGCCAATACATCGATCCCTGTTTAGGTACGACCGACGGCCGTGAGCAGGAGGCCGCCTGGCTTCTTCCCTGTTCATCGTGGCCGAGAGGAGGACCCTGGTGGCCGCCCGCCGATGAGGCTTGCGGTCAGGATCTCCAAGGTGAGCACGTTTGCATTTGCTTATTGTGGTCAAGAACAGGCAGCACGTCTGTTGCTGCCTCCTGCTGTCTTTTCCCTCTGGTGCTTTCTGTTCCTGCCTGCTGCTGTCTGTTGCTGTCACGCCAAACCAGAGCCTCGCGATTCCTCGACGAAATAGGAACGGCGGCGGCAGCGGAAAAGATGGACAAGGCACTCCTACTGCTGCTTTTGCATATGCTGCATGGGCCAAGCACCAAATGAGCCACGGTGTCCGTCACGCCCGTGCTTTGTTTCGCTCCGCCAATGAACGTGCTGTCTTGCTCTTGGTGTTGTTATTAGCTTGATGACATCACCATGAAGTCATGCCTATGCTATATAGGTCGGTGTAAAAAAATTGAGACATAGCACCATCTGAATACATATACATATATACATGACGAGAACACCTTTCAAACTATTTTAGAAAAGAGTATGAGAGTATAATTGTAATGACACTAAATTCTTATTAGTCTGCCACGTAGTTGTGTATGGAAGAGAAACACACACATTCTAGATTCGAAGATGAGGTACGGAGAAAGGTGAGGTGATCATTTTAGTCGAATTAAATTTATTGTCCTAGATATATTTTCTTCTCCTGTTGCAATGCATGGGCATCTTCGCTAGTTTGCTCTAAAGACCCTCCTCTTTGGAATCTTCCTCTGCCATGATGGTCCGGACCTTGCGATGCCATGGCGGTCAAAAAGACCCATCGTCCCCATCCCTCGTCACTCAGGCTCGCAGCCCGACCTTCCTCTCCTCCATGAGTCTTGCGTTCGGGTCCTTGGTCAGCGAAGATCGGCAATGTGATGTGGGGGTGGCCATACAGAAGTCCTTCGATGAGAGAGTTCTGGCCACAATGTCTCGTGAACACACCTCGCTAGTATGGTGATTTGAGGAAAAACATCCCCATGGTGACCATCCCTTGGCCATGAGTGCGTTCTTGGAAGCCGGGGTGGGAGAACGTACCGAAAGCCCAAAGGAATCGTGTCCCAGCGAGCTCCAGCCCAAGAGCTAGTTCGTGCACCAGGTCCACGCACAGTGGCACCTCGTTCCCCAGCTCGACATACAGGCTGCACCTGCGCGTCTGGCTCCACGGCCTTCATCCAACGACGGCGGTAAGCGGTTGAGTGGGAAGACCTCTCGACTTCTCGAGTGTCAAGGTGATGCACTGGGCAATGGACATCCCCGGCGCGGCATGGGTGGCAAATAAGAGTGCGTCCCTCCTCCCACTCATAACGGCATGGGTGAACATGTCGACGACGACCCAGTCTGACCTCTTGCCCTCGTTGTCAGCATAGGCAGTGGCCAGGAACCCTGCGAATGGGCGTGGCGAGGCCGTCGAAGGCAGTGGACTATCGGTGACGTTGGGGAGGCCCTCGACGCGTGGAAGATGGAGCACCACGAGATCGACACCACCGCCGTGGGAGGTGCGCCATCAAGGTACGCGTCTCCGACAAATTAGCGCAGCAGAGATGAATGGCTGGGGCTCGGGACTGGGTTGGACAGGTCGAGCCCAACTGTGACCCAGGCAACAAATTAAATATAAAATAATTAATTTTTTTTAATAGGCTGTATTGAGATTTGTGCCAGTTTTAGAAGGAGTACCGGAGCGGTTGCCATATATATTTAGTGTGTGGCAGGCATATAAACATGGCACTTGAAAACATAGCGAGCTTCATCGCCTAGTTCTCAACTCATGTAATTTGGTCAGGCCACTATGTATTTTCTCGCTCCTCATTTCAACTTAAAGCTGGCCTTAGCTTTTACCCTAGGTCTAATTTTCTCTGAGTTTTTATAAAATAATATTAATACCTATGAGTTTAAATAAATACACTATCAAAACAAAAATAAATAAATACACTATCAAAATAAAAAACTTTTTAGTACCAAGTCATACAAAGAAAACTTTATTCCAAAAATTGAGTTCAATAAGATCTACAATATTGTAGTTGACCTTAAGTTCTCATGGTTTAGACATTCAAATATTTAATATGTGACTTGAGACCTATTAAACTATTCAGGATTGAATTAAAATCAGCATAAAAGTTATAATATTTGACGATATCTACAACTTTGTAGTTTATCTTTGTTTTTTATTTTAGATCGCTTGAAGTTTCAAATATATACAATACAAGATTCATAAATGTGAGCTTAGTTAGAATAACAATGTAACAACGAAATGGGTAGAGTGATTGGGCTACGGCGGCGACGACGAGGAGGTGGCAGCGTGGGCGGCATAGAGCAGTGGCGGCCTAGAGATAGGGCGTTGTGGCGGCGCTGGCGCAAGCGGCGGCAGCGTTGGCGCAGGGGCAGAGGAGGGGCGGCGGCGCTTAGGGAGAGAGGACAGGAGAGAATAAGGGGCCTGTTTGGATGCACCAACTAAACTTTAGCTTGCTAAATTTAGTCGCTAGACATCCAAACAGTCTAGCTAAAAGAGTAGCTAAACTTTATTTGGGTTTAGCTACTTTCACCTAGCTAAAAGCTAGCTAAACTTTAGCTGAGTCTATTAGCTGGAGCATCCAAACACCACAGCTAAAGTTTAGCTAGAAAACTTTTAGCTAGCTAAAATTTTACTTTGAAATTTTAGCTAGCTAAATTTTAGTTAGGTGCATCCAAACAGGCCCTAAGAGAGCTTTTGCCTATTTATTGCTTGGTTGATTTGGTTACATGCTCCTAGTATTTATAATCCGAATTGAACTTAGCCTACAAACAAGATGGAGAAATATTTTTCAAACACAGATTCCTTCTTTCCCTCCACAAACTCTAAATTCCATTAATAAACTAATTTATTTCTAGATCGATAAAATCCCAAAAAGGAAGCTCGCAGGCATGTGGAAGTAAAGCGGCGGCAGAGGAGGCAGCGTAGGCAGCGGCTGGTATGCAGCCACCCCACCTAGGGTGCGGCGCCCCTCCCTGCCCCCTAGGGCAGGCCGTAGGCCCCACTAGGCCACCCCCCCCCCCCCCGCGTGCCCGCCCCTCTCTGTTATCGTCAGCAGCAGTCACCAGTCACCACCCGGCATGTGACAAACAGTGTCGACTAAATATATTGCCACAAGTTACTCTGTAGCTAAGGCAGTAAAAACACTATGGGTGATGCTTGAGGTCATCGAAAACCGCTAATGACGAATACTTGTCAAAGTAATGAATGCTCTAACAGGAAACAATGGACGTTGGAACTGCAAACTAAAGGATGCTCTATTACAGGAAAACAACACTTTTTTAAAGGAATGGTTGTTCTCGAACAGCTGGAAACTTCGCGCAATGCATGTGAGATATGGCTAGTTTGAAACTGGTAATGAGAAATACTTTTTTTAAAAGTAATGGATGCTCTAATAGGAAACATCACTTTTATTAATATTAAAGCACTGATGGATGCTCTAATGTGAATCTCCGCAGAGGATTTGTTCCTTGTTGAGACAGACTGATTACTCAGAAGGAGCATAATTCTCTCTCTGACTGATGTGAACTACTGCAGGCTGGCTTTATTCCACGACGAGACCGCAAGAACCAATCCCGATTCCTGCCTTCACAGCTACTCAATCAAAGTGCCAAAAATGAAGGCCGAAAACTTGACAAAGCTAGATTATTGCCATGCCGTGCTGCTGCGTGCATAAATATCCATGCAAACCTCTTCAGACGAAATTAGGTGCTAAGAAAGCTAGGTTTCTGAATAATCCAGAGCGAGCAAATTAAAGGAGAGATAGCGAGAGACGATGAGCCTGCCAATATAATGGGAGAGTAAACAATTAAGCCAAGGCGATCCAACAATCATCATCAAGAAAAGCAAGCCAAGACCAAGATGGCTGAGGCCATCGTGGGGTCGATGCTATGGAAGCTTCAGCAGGTGGCGAGCAGCGAGGCGCGGATGCTGGTGGCCGTGAACCAGGACATCCGGAGCCTCCGAGACAAGCTGATGTGGATGCAGGCGTTCTTGCGCGACGTCCAGCCGTCGCGCCGCGTGCAGCCCAACGAGCTCATCAAGGTGTGGCTGCAGCAGGGAAAAAAATTGTGTGGGCGATGGGTCTACTGTATCTCCCGTGCGCCCCCCTGGCTGATGGACGCCGCGTGTCTCCCCTTCGAATCAACGGGCCAACACGCGAGCCGAACGTCGCTGGCTCCCCTTGGCTCCTCGCATACATAGACACACAGAAAGGTTCCATCACGGCTCCCTCGGCTCAGGCGTGAGCGCAGCTTCTCCTCGCCCCACCTCGTGGATCCCGCTCCACGTTCGGTACACCTGCTGGCTGCCGAGGAGCAGCGCCGCCGCCGCCGGCGGCCCCAGCCCGGCCCTGCCACGGACACCTCGCGCGGCCTGGCACCGCCGCCGGCAAGCCCTGGCCGGCCGGCACCGCTTCCCACCCCACGTGTTCTCGTGCCTCCGGCTCAGTTCTGTGTTGCTGAGTTCTGACGAAGCTGAGACATTTGTTTGGATTGTTGTTGCAAGGTGTAGGCTGCACAGAAGATAAGAAGAACAGGCACCATCCTGCATTGTATGGATATGTTACAAACATGCATAGTGAGCTGTGAATTAAGTAAGACTAAACAGGTTCTTATTCAGAGCAAAGCAAATGTACATCGTTGATTTGAATGAAACAATCATATGCAATGAAACATGTATAGTTTGCTGGCTTTACTCTGAATAGGAGGCTGTTCAGAGAAACAATCATATTATTTATGACATCCATTCCACTGTAGACTTTGAAGACACCAGAGAAAAAATTCTCTCTCTCAAGAGTCAAGAGAGCATTCTGTTTATGCAATAAAAAATGCCACCATTTTGAACAGATCCACTCAGGCTGTGTAGCGCCTGAAATATTTTTTTAGCTTTCTGATTGCAAACTGTGAACAGGTTTCTGTTCAAGACAAGTTGGAGAAGATCTATATTTATTTCAGAACAATCTCATTTTCTGCAATTTATCCATACCTCTTACAGAAGGAGCGGCAGCAGATGATGAACTTTGTAGGCGGAGGCACCTGCGACTGCGATCTGAGGATGAGGGAGGATAGCTGGGAGCCGACGGGCCTGCGAGCTGCGATTTGTGATTGATGGCTGGGAGCCACGCTTGTGCTGGAGCCGACCGGTGGGCGAGCCTTGTGTGCCGAAGGAATCGGAGCCGAGCTGTCATGGAGGCGTCCTCGGCAGCCGCATGATTTCTTTTGTGCCACGCGGCGTTCATCGAGCAGGGGAGCGCATGCGTGGGTCGCTGCACCCGTCGCTCATCCAATTTTTTTTCCTGCAGCAGACACGCGACGCCGTGTTCGACGCCGAGGACGCCGTGGACCAGTGTTTTGTCCAAATTGATCTCTCAAGGTACGTATATACTACTATATATATGTACCACGACGTGACGACCTACACCTACTAGTCTTTTTTCCTTTCTTCTTTCTCAATGTGTGCATGATTATTTTTGAGAATAATTACAGCAGGGGGGCTCCCCCACTGTTGGTAAATATATTGTAGATATAATAGGACTGTGTTCAGTGTGTTGATTTTAAAAATATGAATAGCAATTAAAGACAGACCCAAACCAACCATATTATTAAATTTGATTTTACCAAGGCCTACAATATATAACATCGCCCCCACCCCCCCCCCCTACCCTACACCCCCACCCCCATAACAAGGTCTGTAGTGTCCATAAGCCCTTGTTTTTTTTTCTAGGAAACTTGGGGGTGGGGGGGAGCAAAATGGCTCCCCACCTGCATTTCATTCCATATATACCCGGGAGGCCTGGTTGGTAGAATACAAGCCCTTTTTGGTAGGGTGATTTTAAATTAACGAAATGGAGGGGAGGAGGGGTTCTACATAAGCAATGTGAGGCTCCATTGTTGCTTCAGGGCTTCATCTATGGTGGGGACGCGGCAGGCCCATGCCTTCACTGACTCTACAGGCAGCCAAGAGACGGGCTATACTCAGTTCTATGGAGTTGAACACCACATCATTTCTGTGTTTCCAGAGTTCCCAGGACAGGAGGAGGAGTAGGGGGTTAAGCACCTTGTTGCAGATGTGTGGGGGGCGGCGTGGAGTTCCGAAACACACCAGCGGGAGCAATGTTTGCAGGTTGCCACCCAATGGTTATTCAGAAGCTTTGAGCGAAGGAACATCCCGAGAGCATGTGATCTGTTGATTCAGAGCCTACCTTGCAAACTTCACACACATCCGAGTCGACAATCCCTTTGCGTAGGAGGTTCTGCCGGTAGTGGATTCAGTTCTTCGTCATGAGCCAACCGAAGAACTTGACGCGGGGGGAGCGAAGTTTTTCTAGACAAAAGTGTACAAGGAGTAGCTCCGATCACCTTGCTTAGAGGCTTGGTAGATGAGCCCAGATACGAGCTTGTGATTGCTATCTTCAAAGAAGCAGGACCAGTCATGCTCAGCTGTTGTCAGCGCGACCTCCTGGAGTCAGGCTGATATGGTTTCAAACTCGGTGGAAGCTGGGGTGGTGAGCCGTTGTTGGAACAGGTCATGCAGGTCATGGCTGAGAACATCCCAGACTGAGGTGTGGCACGTGGCATAGTGGGAGCGGAGGGCTGGGAATTGCTCGGCCAGGGGCGCATCACCTAGCCAGCAATCATGCCATAAGTTGGTCTTCTTGCCGTCACCGACCTCGACCTTGGAGATCAGCTGGTAGGCTAGGAGCATATCTCACAGCGTTTTCCAACGAGTGCCATCCAGGGGGCCGCTGAGGTCCGCGAGGTCGGCGTTGGCATTGGCCCAAAGCGCCCAGGCCGAGTTGGTGGGGTGATGGAGGCGGTGGATCAGCTTGAGGAGCAGACACATGTGTTCTACGTGTCCAATCGCTTGATCCCTAAGCCCCCGTCTTCTTTGTCCTTGCACACGTGCGTCCTACCAGGCTACGAGACATTGGGCTCTAGACGCTGAGCTTGAGCCGGTCCAGAGGAAGGCTCGTCGTCGGGCATCGATTGCCGTGATTACCCTGGGGGCAAGCTGCATAGTCCCCATGGCATAGGTTGGCAAGCCACTGAGGATGGCATTGATTAGCACCACCCTCCCCACGGTGCTCAGTAGGAGTGCCTTCCAGCTCGCTAGATATTTGTCCACTCGAGTGATGAGCAGGGCAAATGCCGACAACGGCAGCTTAGTGTTGGACAGAGGGAGTCCAAGATCTGTGGGAACTTGCCTTTTTTGCACTCAAGGATGTTCAGGAAGTTCTCAAGGGATGCTCATAGGAGTGGCTGGTGAAGTTGATGGCGAGTCCGGTAGCAGGAGCAAACTGATCCAGGGGCGTGTTTAGGGCAGGCAACCCCCCTGCATCTGTGTGAAGGAGGATGATGGTGTCATCTGTGTACTGCAGGACCAGTGCAGACCCATCATGGAGTGGGTGCTTGATCCCTGCTTCGCTCTTGATTAGTCATTGCAAGACATTGGCCACCAACAAGAAGAGGTAGGGCGAGAGGGCATCACCTTGTTTGACGCCGCGCTTGCAGGTGATCCAGGGTCCGGGCACGCCATTCACCAGCACCACAGACTTCGAAGTGATCAGGAGTTGGTTGATCCAGTTGCCCAATTCAGTTGGGAACCGTCGTCAAGCCGAGACATCGCTCCTATGGGGAAGATGTGAGCAAACTCCCATGCAAACTCACATCTTCCCCAACGCTCCCACCCTCACATCCTCCCATGCAAAAGTGTAGAAGCTAGGCCGACGCCATATGGGCCAGGAGCGATGTCCGGCGCTATGGCGCGAACCACGGTGCGTGCCTCCCGGACTATGAAGGGGGCTACGAGCAGGTCCCCGTCCGCACCGGGGGTCCCTCATAGAGGAGCTCAATGTCAAAGTCCTAGGAAACCACCGTCTTGCCGCCTAGGATGTTGGTGTAGTAGGCGGTGAGAGCGGCAATCGTGGCATCATGGCTGATGTGCGTCTCGCTGTCTACCTACAGGGTCTAGATGGCATTCTTCCGCGCTCGAGCAGAGGCCTGGGCGTGGAAGAACTTGGTGTTGGCATCACCTTCCCAGAGCACGCGGAATTTCCCTCTTTGCTTCTAGTACGCTGCGCGTTGAGTGATGAGCGTGGCGACATGATCATGGCACTGGACGTGGAGCCTCTGTTCCCCTATAGAGAGCACTATGGACTCCTCATATATGTCAATGAGAAGAACAAGAAAAGAAGCATTGTTAAGTTCATTAGGACGGGCCCGGTGGCATTTTGCCCAGGCTTTTGTAGCATGCCAAAGGGCTTTGATCCACCCCACCAGGCCTCCAATAGCGTACGAAGGAACAAAAGCATTCGACCAGGCGTCAAGCGTGTGAGGGAGGAAGGAGGGTTGTTTCAGCCAGGCGTTTTCGAGCCAGAAGCGGAATGTTTTCGGTATGGTCGTGGGGACAGTGACGAGTAAGGGAACGTAGTTGGAGGTGGCACTATGCCTGGAGTTGAGGGTGGCGTTGGGGAAGATGTGAGCAAACTCACCATTCACAAACACTCGATCAAGCCGAGCAAGGGTGGGAGTAGCTCTCTTGTTAGACTAGGTGTATAACCGATCAAGCAGGGGAAGCTCAATGAGGGCCAAGGAGTCAATGGCCGAGTTGAACTTACCGGCCAAGCACCAGTCGAAGTTGCCATTGTTCTTGTCCACCGGGAACCGGGTGAGGTTGAAGTCCCCAAGTACTATCCAAGCCACGTCATGAGGTGGCGCGAGAGACGCAAGGTCTGCCAGGAAGGCGTCAGTTTCTCGGTGACCGAAGGGCGCATAGACGTTGGTGATGGTGAAGGTGTAGGTGGAAGTGGTGGAGTTGAACGGGATGGTGATGGACAAGGGGATTGAGGTAGGGGGCCTGCTGTGATGACGCTGGGATCCCAGGCGGTCAGGATGCCAACTCTAGATCCAATGGCGGACACTGAAGTAGACATGGAGAGGTGGGGAGGGAGGAAGTTTTTGCAGGTGAAGGTGTTGATTCTGTCGAGTTTGGTTTCTTTTAGGCAGACGATGTGGGGGTAGGAGATGGAGATCGTGTCTCGAACAACGTCGCATTTGTCCTGGCGACCCAGACTGGACGTTCCAAGACATAAGTGAGTAAACAGAGGCCTCGTTCGTTAGCGACACCTGATGCTTTGGTGGCGATGTCGAGGGCAACAGCGGAGGGCCCTATGGGCAGTAAGCATTGGATGGGCTCAGCTGTCATTGTCAACAGGCTCGGTGGGTCTCCTCGATGGGCTTGCTAGAATTTTTTTATTTCCAAAAACATTTGGAAAGACGGTATAGGATTTCACCTCTATTAATCTTCAGAAATATAGTAGAGACAACATGCACTGACACTGACAGATGTTTCATTTTTGGCCCAACTCTGAAAATATGTTTCATAGTAGAGTGCCCATTCGATCAAAATTTAGTCTTTCAGAAGTGCTCATTAGGGTAGAGTGTGTATATGTGTACATCTATTCACTGTGACTGTGAGTGCGTGCACATTTATGAGTATGTGGTCTGTACTACGATTTGCAAAAAAAGATGTAGTACATAGTAAGGGCATATGACTCTTGATTTGATTCTTAGGTTTAAACATCATACATGAACTAACAGTATGCTTATCTTTTCTGTAGATTTAAACATCATACATGAACTAATGGTATGCTTATCTTTTCTGTAGATTCCCTAGCTGGAGCCGTACCATCTTCAGTTTCTTTGCCAGTTTTACCACTCGAGTCGTGGTCCGGCGCGACCTTTCCAGCAGGATCAGGTCGATCAATGAAAGGCTGGAGGGAATCATTGTGCACAAGGACAGGTACAGGTTGGGAGAGTCTACTACGCTAGGATCAATATGGAGGCCATCCAGCTCCACGTCACCTCTCTCAGAGAAGATGTAAGTGCTTCTTTCCGAGCCTATTCACATATTAGCATCTGCTGTGTGTATCGATTTTTTTGGTACGGATCCGTATTGTTTGGTCGACCTAAACTCACAAACAGAAAAAAATCACTTAGGTAATTAGTTAATTAAATTAATTACGTAATGTTTTCTCATTTTATGAAAAATCACTTAGGTAATTAGATAATTATGAAAAATCACAAGTAAGGAATCAGATCATATCAAAGAATTTCTCACACTTGGCTAATGCAAACTCAAAAAATGACAGAAAATTAGCACATAATCCTAAACATATTGGGCCATCCGTAGGAGGAAAAAGCCAGAGCCCAGGGTAGATGCATCTTTTTTTCCTTTTCTTCACTTTGCTGCATCTCTGGAACCATGTCTTCCTACAAAAATGTTTTGGGCCTATAGTTGTAAAAAACACTATTATTTCTAGTTAGCCGTAAGGACCAATAGGAGACCACCTATGCTAGTAATAACAAGCTTAAATCTTTTCTACACTACTACTTATGACAATTTCCAAACAGTTTTACCACAGTACAGGGGTACGGGAATACTAAACACCATGTGCAACGTATGCCAGAGAAAGTTAGCATATTTACACTCAAAAAAGAAATGTCGAATAGCCTCAAAATTACTGCACAAGCAGTAAATTTCCTTCCCTACCAATTTCTTTTAGCTAGGTTGTCTTTAGTTACTATTATGCTATTTTTGAGGTACTAAAGAAAAATGGTAATTTTAAGACGCAGTTTTACTCGCTAAATTTCCTGTGTTACTATTATATCATTAGAATTAGGTATTTTTATATTGACCTAGCTATAAAACTACCACTTTACATAAGGTCCATATGACAGTATCCTTCCTGTTACAATCACAAACGTTTTTATTAAGTGTCATTGTGTGTGTGTGTGTGTGTGCTGTGTGGTTCTTGTTCACGAGAATTGTCTGTGAAATATTGTTACAAACCAGTTTGAAAAGGATACGTGTGATGAACTATGAAGGATTTATTTGGTCTGGAATGTAAATGGATTGTGAATCGCAGAAGATATGCCCTTCCCTTATAAATAAATTGGTACATCAGGGGCAATCAAATTTGGCTGTTATTAGAATCCTGCTGCTGATGTCTTCTTGCTACATTGATATATGCATCCTGTTTGCTGTTGAAGATTTTTTAGTAGTATTGGCATCTATGATCTACCTCATGATTAATTAACGCTAGAAAAATTATGATAACAGGGACGATGTGGTGCTGCCACTAGTGGGACGAAAGGAATTGGTGCACAATCTTAAGAATCTTCTTTATAAAAGCAGTGTAGATCATAAAAATGTTTTTTTCTAGACCGTGCTAATGCACGTATTTCATTAAGAAGAGGTAGAGTATCACAATACATCATAGAGCACGACGGCTAGCTGGTAATGAGCACTACCACCAGCTCGAGCAGCAAGGCCAGCACGAAGAGCAGAGCACAACAAACGAAAAATAAACTAGAACAGCAGCTGCAGCGTCTGCAGCTTCCTAAACCCAGCCGAGAGCCAATCACTGGCTTCATCAAGGAGTTGCTGAAGTAGCTGCACCGGCTGCCTTCCCTGTCTTCCAAATGTTCTGTCATTCCGTTCCTTCCAGATAGTCCAGCACAGGAGGAAGAAGAGGGAGTCGAATCCCTTCCTTGCAGGCTTAGGTACTACCTTCCTCGCGCGCGACCACCACTGGAAGATGTCTTCCTCAGCGGGCAGGATGATAAGCTGCAGATGCAAACGCCTGAGCACCTCGTACCAGAGCTGGCGAGAGAGAACACAGCCCAGGATAAGGTGATCCATAGTCTCCGGCATCTGCCCACATAGGACGCAAACATCCGAGTCCTGCAGACCATGTCGTTTCCGTCTCACCGCGGTCCAGCAGCGACCGCGCAAGGCAAGCCAGAAGAAGTGCTTGACCTTCGGCGGCGCCCATGTCTTCCAGAGTAGCTTGGCTCCCAGTGGCCGCACCGAACCAACGAACATTGCCGCATAAGCCGAGGCCACGGAATACGACCCGTCAGACGACCACTTCCACAGCAGCCGATCAGGGGTACCAGGAGCGAGGGCGACGTTGGCCGTCAGTTCCCAGACGTGGAGGTATTCTAGAATCACCTAAGTCGAGAGAGCTCCGACGATGTGTCGAGCCCAAAGGCGGTCCTGCAAAGCCTTGGCCACAGAGAAACAGCGCCCAACACGGCTCGTGGCTGCGAAGAGGTGAGGAGCCAGGCGTCTGAGGCTCCTCCCTTGCAACCAACGATCTTCCCAAAACAAGGTGGATTGGCCGTCCCCCAGAACAGAGGTTGTAGATGCGTCGAAGAGGGCCGAGACCTGTCGTTCCCGCTTGGCTTTGAGGGGGGTCCAGCAGGCCAGCGCGCCGACCCTGCGCTGCCACTCCCAGCGCACCCTGAACGCGACACCAGCGCGACGAAGGTCAAGGATGTCCAGCCCGCCAAGCTCGCGCGGCCGGCACACCAGGGTCCAGGCAACGCGAAGTGGAGTCAGCAAGACAAAGCTGGTGAGGACCTTGTACGACAGGAGGCAGACCCTGTCTCATTTTGACATCTATGAGTGGGTGAGCTTTGGGCCTAATCTTAGTGCCTCTGATGTCCTCAAGATAATCATCAGACGCATTACAGATGGAGAAGAATGTTCCAAGGACAATATTGAAAGGAAATTGCAGGAGATATTGAAAGGAAAGAAGTATCTGTTGGTGATAGATGCTGAGCTCAGTAACTCAGAGTGGAATCACATGTTTGGTATGCTCCCCAACCCCAAGGTTGTGGATGTCAATGCTGGCAGCAGAATAGTGAGAATTTCTCAGATTCGGCCACATAAGCCACCCCCACAGTATCAAGAAGCTGAAATTGTGGTTCCAAAATTTGATGACAATGAAGTTGTCATCAATCTGTTCAAGGAGACCTTTGTAACATATGGCAGAAATGAACTTCCTGATGAAGCAATAGAAAAATACAGAACGAAGATTTTGGAGAACACAAAAGGGTTGCCGCTGGCAGTAGTTCTTCTGTGAGGCCTTCTGCGGACCAAGGAGTACCCTAATGAATGGGAGACAGTGTTTGATCACCTGAATAGGATGCAGTCCAAGCAGATTGACAAGATTTTATCCCTCTGCTTTGATGACCTTCACTATGACCTGAAATCTTGCTTCCTCTACTTTGCTGCATTGCAGGTGAATACTTTTATCAGGGCAAGGAACATTGTGTGCATGTGGATGGCGGAGGGTTTCCTGGTACCAAAGGCCACAACAGTGGAGAAAGTAGGAGAGCAGTATCTGAAGGAGCTGATAGATAGGCGCCTTGTCAACTTGGCGCCAGTGGGCTATAATCTTCCTGGGTATGCACGTGTAGCCGTTCAGAGCAAAGTATATGCTTTCTTGCACCTTGAAGCACAAGAGCAATGCTTCGTGGAGATCCATAGTGGCGATGACATCCCAGCTTTGTCGGATGTTCGACGCTTGTCACTCCAGAATCACAAAGACAAGTATGCAGCTCTGTCATACCCTCTACCGAAGCTCCGAGCTATCCTGTCAAACTTTGAGACAGAACAAGAGGCTCCTCAAGTTGGCGAGAAGCCGCAAGATGGAGCTGGAGGAGAACAAGACAGAAATGGAGATGGCAGATGCCTGTACCCAGTCAGGTACTGCCCTGGTTCCTCAATTAGAGGGGGCAACAAAAGGAAAAAGCAAGCCAAGTCTTGTATGCAGGACCTGTTACATAATTCAAGGTTCCTCCGTGTCATCCATTTCAATGGCCTTGAGGTGGACAAGGAGCTTCCTGCTGAAATCGGCAATGTTGTGAACCTGCAGTACATCCGAGTTACCTCCTGCTCCTTGGAGAAGATCCCACCATCAATTGGCAGGCTGTGCAACCTCCAAACACTTGATGTCCGAGGCACCATGGTCCGAAGCCTTCCAGATGGGTTTTGGAGGATTCAGACACTCCGTCATGTGCTGGGCGACCGTCTTATCTTGCCTAAACGTGTCGGTGACTTAAGGAATCTGCAGACACTCAACAGCATAAAGCCTGACTATGATGGCACTGATGACTGGGATGACAAGACCTTCAACCACATAACCCGCCTCTTATACTTACACATCCGGCGTGGTGAGAGTCAGGGCAGCCAGGACATCTTCTCCAACCACAAGAATAAGGCAACCTTGGTAAAAGCAGTATCCATTCTCAAGTACCTTGTCGTCCTCATCATAAAAGATCCTAAAATTCCTTCAGAAGTGTTCACTCAGTCCAACCTCCCACGTCTCCAGGCAATGGAACTGGTCGGGAAGCTTGACCTTCCTCAAAATGGCCTCCCCAAGATGGAAGTCCGCACTCACCTCCCAAACCTCAAGAAGCTGAGACTTTTGGCGACAGAGGTGTCACAGGAATTCATCAACCAACTTGGAGACCTACAGTTCCTTTCCACCCTTGAATTAAGCAGCAATTCTTTCAAAGAGAGGCACCTTATCTTCAAGGATGGATTTGACAGCCTCAAGGAACTGACAGTGCATGAGGAGACACTCAACAGGTTGGAGATACATGAGGTGGCACTTCCCGAGCTTGGGGATCTGGATATTGTCAGCCATGGCAATGAGCTCCGTGTTGTGATCCATGGTCATTCCAGGCTTGTGGAACACATTAAAGCTGAGGATGAAGAACTTTCTAAGATTATGGACATAATAACAACATGACAAGTCCAAGTGGAAAACAACAAAGAGTGCGATTCCAATGCCTGAAGATTGAATGTGAGCTGATGGGCTTTTATGAAGATTGAATGTGAGCTGATATGCTCTTATGCATGCTTCTGATTGCAGTGTATTTTTATATATGTGCCCATGTATTTTATTCTGTGTATTTCAGAACCTTGTGTGCTTCTGTGTGATGACTGTAATACAATATACAGGTCACCCATCAATTATCATGGTTTGTATTTGCTGTGTTGTCATGATTAACAAATTTGCAAAATACTTGTTTTTTTGCCTTCATTTTTTGCAATGGATGTGGGACTCACATACCTGATTAACTAATAACCAGCTGGGTGCACTACTGCAGATACCCAGAGGGAGGATTTTGTGCCTTGAGAAACATTAAGATGCTTTACTTTAACAAACACTATCAATGATGATTAACATCTAATATCAAGTATCTTAAGTTGTTAAGTGACTGTTCCGTGAGATTGTTGCCTTCCTTTTAGACTGCTGCTTTGGGTCTCAGCAGCAAATAAAATGCTTTGAAAATTCAATCACGCATTGTGGCTCAAGAAAGGCAACACCAATACTCAAGGCATGCTTACCTTATAGAGTTGAAGAGTGTGTTTCTCGAGAATTGGTATGTATTGGAGAGAGCAAAGTAGTGTATGCAGGGCGGCGCGCTACCAAACAAAAGTCCATGAGTAGCAATGTTTTTCAATTAATAAATGTAGAGCAACATCTCAGATCCCTTTCGAATGTAACCTGTGCAAAGAGCAACAGAGTAATTGCAGTTAAAGATTTTGTTCAGCATAACAAAATGAGATGATTATGGATTGGAGTAAGCAAGCTGAAATGAAGTGTACCTGTGTAAGCATACCATTTCAGACGAAGTATTCAGATCCAAATATGTCACACTTGACAAACCATCAAGAAGAAAGCAGACATATGAAACACATGTCACAAGTACATTCTCCAGAGTCACCATTACCGCAGAAGTCAGACAGTGATCGTCATTGTTTTGGACAAGCTTGACAGATGCGGTTTCCAGTGGCGGCATGCTTTCAAGAATAGGAGTTTCTCCAACACAGTCATGAGGTTGTAGCGAAATCAAACTCTGAGCAGATATTTGAGTTGGGACAAATTACCAACAGAGTTCACAGCCTGTGATTTGAAGATGGTTCAAGGATCTGGATAAGACCTCATCATCAGCAGCGAGTTGGCAATTGGTAATCTTCAGATCCTTCAACACCAGGCGGCTTGAATAATCAAGAAAGATTTGTCCCAATGCGAGACCATGAATCTCTCATCTGACAAGGGGTTGGGAGAAGAGAGAGAGAGGCCAGTTGGCGACTTCAACAAGCTCTTCGGAATCGAAGGGGGCTTGCAGCGCCTGTACGCTCGGCACGTCAAACAGTGCCAGGGATGCAGAGGTCGATGCACGTACCGTCCAGCTGCGAGCACCCACGGAGACGGAGATCGATCTCGCGCTCGTCGAGACAAACGGTAGCGCCGGGACGTCCGCGATAACGCGATGTGCAGGAGATGGACGGAACCTCCGGAGCATGCGCCAGTGGCAGACAGGCACGCACACCTCTCGCGCTGGGAGGAAGCCCAGCGTGTGGGTGCACGACGGCGTCCCGGGGCGCGCGGCCCCGGAACGGGTCCCTGCCGCTGTCTTCCACGCCCTTGCTGGGCTTGCGTCGTCGAGTCATTGCGGCGAACAGGTGGCGTGCGCGGGCGCTCACGAGCACGAAGCGGCAGCGAGAGGCCGAGGCGAGCACACTGTCCAAGTGATGAGGTGTCGCCGTCAGGAGCGAAGATACTGAGTATTTATTTATACTAGCAAATATGGTCGTGCGTTGCAGCGGGGAGGTATAACTGGATTGAATTTCATTGGTATAAACATAATTTTGATTTTCTTGTAAAATATTTATTTTATTTGAAAGACTCGGCACCACCCTCTCGGTTATATATAGAGAACATATTGAGTGGTCCAAAAGAAAAACTATCGGTACCATGAAATAAATTTAGGTTAAAATATTTTACTTCATGCCCACTTTCATATGACTTTTATAATTTATCTATGGAGTATATATAAAGTATAGAATAAATTATGTAATAAGAATGAAAAGATGATTGAAAGTCTCTCTCTCTCCAGTCCAGTCTCTCTCTCTCCAGTCCAGTCCGTTATGGGCCTAGGCTTGTGTTTGGCCCAACAGTAGACAAAAGGCCTGTGAGAGGTGAATTCTAAACTGTTTTTATTTGTTTACTTATTAATTAGTGCCACATCGTCTATAAAACTATGTGCTCCATGGTTAATAAACAATGATCTAATCGATGATGTGTAGCAACTATTAGTTAATAATTAATAATAACTGAAACAGAAATAAAAAATCACATCGTAGTACTTTTGAATAAAAAAGTTAGTTAAAAAGCGAGAGTGTGAGTGCAGTGATTGATTTGCACATTCACGAAGTTAGTTTGGGAGGCCATACTAAAAAAATGGGAAGAAATTTTGCCTCTTTATTAATAGGTAAACAGAAATAAAAATCACATCGTAGTACTTTTGAATAAAGAAAGTTAGAGCGAAAGCGAGAGTGTGAGTGCAGTGATTGATTTGCACATTCACGAAGTTAGTTTGGGAGGCCATACAAAAAAATGGGAAGAAATTTTGCCTCTTTATTAATAGGTATAGATAGATTTTATTTATTCGTCCCGCGGCTGTAGACTGGCTAAAAAAACTAATATCTACTGTACCCGTAGCTGCATTTAGAGCAACTCCAGCAAAATAGTGCCTCTGATTCGATTTATATTCGGATATTTATTTAATTCAACTCGAAGTGCATAGTATTAAATTAAATGTACGTGAATAGAATTTTACTACTAAGTAAATTACATTCCTAATAATCTCTAATATCGAGGTGAACTAAATTATAATAAATCATATATAATAAAATGATAAATTAAGTAAAGAAAATCAAATAAGAATAAGAATGGTAGACAACATGTAGCTATTCTACTTTATCAATATTTTTTATAATTACAAAATTACTACACATGTAGAGCTTAAAATTAGCCAAAGACACGTTTTAGGATCAAGAATGGTTAGATCCTTTTTTCACAGAACATCCACCTGGGTGATTCTTGTTGCAAACAAGATCCCTCCTCTGTCCTAGGCTACCTTTCGGTGTTCTAGGGTTGCCACTGTCATTGCTCATCTTATCACGGTGAGAGCCTGCCCACCGAATCCTAATCTGCGGTGGCCACTGCATATTGCCGACTAGCCACTCTGGCGCTATCGACCACATAGTGTTTTTCTTATATCACAGGTCATCCAGGTGTGACTCTCTATGTTTTGGATGATGGTTTTGTCTGGAGATGGAAGAAAGGAAGATCGCTCTGCCGGCCCCCGGTGGTGTTGATGGCGGCACCAAGGAGAATATGGCGGATCTTTTGATGCGGTTAAATCTTATGGGGGAGTTAGGAGCAGTCACGGATTCTAGCATGATGATGAGACCATTGATCCTACGCGCTGTTGAATGGGTGGTTGTAGGCAAGGTCCTGTCGTCCATTTTAATACCGTCCATACAGCTATGAAGCATGCATGGGGTAAGTTGTGCGGCCTGAAAATGCATGTGACCGGTGAGAAGGGCAGCAATATGTTTTGTTGCGGAGATGGTTATGGCAAGGAACCCCTGGATGGTGGTGGTGGGTCGACATGCGTGATCCTACAGCAATTTGACAGACGGCTTAGTGCATCTGAAATTGTGTTTGATGGGATGGTTCTCTAGGCTAGAATTATAAACATACCTCTTGGATGGATGAACTAGAAAAGTGGTACCTTTACGTGCCATGAGCTTGGTGGGCAATCTGATTAAGCTGGATGTTGACAGAGATGGCTGTGGAGATCGACAAACCTCTCCACCAGGGCGTCCTGGTGAAAAAGAGGGGAGGAACCGAAGTGGTTTAACGTGCAGTATGAACATCTCACCTTGTACTATTTTGCGTGCGGTATGCCAGTATTATAGTAATTGTATATATAAAACACATTTATTTTAAAGAAAATAACCCGCGGGATATGCTTCTAGTTTAAGTATGGCAAACTCCACTTTCAAAATTCTTTATTGAGACTTATATGGAAATATTCAGAATTTTCTATTGGGCCAAGCCCACTAGCCCACAAATTCTAAGAGTGAGATGGTTGCAACGGGAAACATCCACAAGGGTGGCGTGCTGTCGTCGAAGGGTAAAGCATGCTGACATATGAAAAAGAAAGCAAAGGATTTGGTTCCATGCTGGAGAGAGGCTGATTACTCAAAAGATGAATTCCTCTGTGAGCTTGCAGGCTGGATTTGTTCAAATCCGACCTTATTCTCGCCTTCACAGCTACTCAATCAAAGTGCCAAAGATATATGAAAGGCGCTTCGTACTCCAGAAGCTAGTAGCTTGCCGTGCCGTGCTGGCCTGGTGCCATGCGTACATACTGAAGCCTTGAGAGACTAATTAAGAACGATCAGCTCCAAGCTAAGGCTCCAAATCATGCACTAAACGAAGCCAGGTTTCTGAAAAAATCCAGAGCGAGAGAGAGAGATCAGCCGATCGAGAAATAGATTACTAAGGCGATTGATCGATCGATCTGATCCAACCCAATCAAGCAGCAAAGATGGCGGAGGCCATCGTGGGGACGATGCTGTCGAAGCTGCAGCAGGTGGCCACCAGGGAGGCGCGGACGCTGGTGGCCGTGAACGAGGACATCCGGAGCCTCCGAGACAAGCTCATGTGGATGCAAGCGTTCCTGCGCGACGTGCAGCCGTCGCGCCGCGTGCAGCCCAACGAGCTCATCAAGTGTGGCTGCAGCAGACCCGTGACGCCGTCTTCGATGCCGAGGACGCCGTGGACCAGTACTTTATCCAAATTGATCTCTCAAGGTACGTACTATAATATATCATGACTACGACACCTACTCTAGCAAGCCAGCAATAGTCTATACTCTCTTTGTTGTTCCTAATTTCAGGTCGTTCTGCTTTTCTTGATATATAGTGTATACTAGTAGGATGCTCCACGTGTTGCTGCGGGTATGAAGTAGAAATATAAGAAGTTTATAATGATCAAAACTATGAATTAATAGATACATATATATAGATGTAGTAGGTTAATTGCGGAGGTTGTATCTATTGATATACATGGTATAGATTATTTGAACTGGACATCACCTAAATCTTATCTACCCGAACCCCCACCCCTACTATACCTGAGGGTCATCCCCCTCCCAAAATTTTAGGAGTTTTTCTTCATAAAATTATGCATGTTTCGGAGGACCACATGTAATCCATGTGATATGCAGTTTTGCTAGGTCTTTCTTACAAATGGGTTTTTGCGTAGAAACATTTCAAATTTTTATAAAAAAAGTTATCAAAATATATCCATATGTGGTCTTGTGTTGAAGAGTTTATTGCGCGGAACACCATGGTACAATCGGATTTTAATTACGATATTTGGTTTAGGTGCTAAAACTTTTTTCTATTTTAAAAGAAATAACTAGTGGGGGATAAATTAGCTTTAGTGAAGGTACTCGCTTGATGATGTAAGGTGACATCACTTTCAAAGGCTCAGCCAATCACAATCAAGAGAATTAGCTTAGTGGAGTTTAAGCTTATAGTAGTTATAGATATCTAGGTGTATAGCGAATGCTAACAGAAAAGATAGAACAAGCTACAGTTTTAAACATATAGAGTATTTATTAGGAAATTAAATCTCTACACCAAGAATAGCTACTCGCTTCTGCTTTCCCTTGATCTTGTAGGATTCAAAATTTGCCCTAATTCAGTTGTCATTCTTACTTCCCAATGCACCCACCCCTCTTTTCTTAATACATCTATATCTCTACCTTTGCCTTTTTCGTTTCTTATGAACTACTTATAATTTGGAACACAACATCTATATCCTATCTCTGTCTTTCTTGTTTCTTACGAACTATACTTACAATTTTTCAAGATTTTTATCACCTTTGATGTAATGCTCTTGAAAATTAAAAAAATCTTCATTTGTTAAAAAAATACTTACATTTATATCTATATCTCTATCTATTCTGAGGCCTAGTGCTCTTTGCCCTCCCTCTGAGCCCTCTCTCACTCACCCGTGCGTGTGGAGCCTAGCTCTTGCCCATGTAGTGCCCCTGCACGGTGACTTCCTGATGTGACCGACCTACGCCCTCAGCTATGTAACAGCTCTCTATCAGTGCACGAGCGTTGGCCAAAGATGTGAGGATATCTAAGGCGGTCGTGAGTTGATGGAAGGAAGAGGATTGAGAAAAATTTCTGGTTTCCCCTTTCTTTGAGGGATCTAGCTAGGGAAGTTTTGAGGAATAGAGAAAAATTATAGGGAGAGGTGATCTATCGGAGCTAGTGTTTTTACTAAATCCTCTTTATCACTGATTATAGGAAAAGGGGATTGAGTTTTCTCGATCTTCTGGAGATGCTCTAAGGTTCATCTACACAAGCCCTTCCCTCCTTGACTTAACCACAATATATTAGCAAGGATATCTAACAAATCATTCATCTCATATCCGATGAAAAAAATGCCATACTTATGGAATTGATGTTGCTCCAATACACTTAATCCATCCCAACATAAAAAATTGATAATTACCAACCCGTATCTGCACTCCCTTAAATAATGTTAGGGAACCATCCACCAGCCCTATGTAATGATAATGGTAGAGAAGCAAGACCGAGAGAGGAGGTCGATGACTACACAAGCCACATTAGCTCAATGCAGGAGGGTTACGAGGTGTGGGTGCTTGATGTGGGCGCTAGAAGCTCAGCAAGCTGCCATGCTGTACAAAGACAAAGCGAAGATCTAGCAACATAGGTAGAATTGGAGCTCGACAGACGCCTGCCTAGAATATTGACACCATGCTTATCAGTACCATGCCATGATCACCTCCGTTGTTTACAACAACTTGCAATGCTTGCCCTTGATGCCACACCAAGGTTTAAGTCCTGACTCAATCTACTTAGAGCCCTCTCATGTGCCCTTAATAATTATGTCCTCTTTGTTTTGTACACCTGATACCAATGGATGACAACATCCTAAACATGGACATGCAAGTGGGCAGAATGAAAGAAGAGAGATCGCTATGGAGCGGACCTGCTTGTGCACATCCTTTTGTATTGATACATGGATTCATATAGATGCAGCCATATGGATACAATTGCCCAAACATTGCACCAATGCACCCGCATTGTGCAAGTGGTGTATGATGTAGAGGAAGCATGGGTTCTGCCACTACCATGGACAAGCACTAGCAGGATAGTTACAATGTTATCGCTTGAGTCCCCTATCCCGACCCCTCCCCAAGAGCAACCCCCGGTGGGGGTGACTTGGGGTGCTCATCGGTGCTGCCCCAGCACCCCCCCCCCCCCCGCCACATCTCCGGTGGCCCACGGAGACCCGAAAAAGGTTACTGTCCCAACTCTCTTTCTGTCACCCCCCCCACTCCAACACCTCCACCCCACCATTCTCCATTGAGCCTATCAGCCGGTGGGCCAGATCCTGGCAAGCAGGGGCCAGATCTGGCCTTGCCCTTGCTAGATCTAACGCCTACACATGGGTTGGGCTCCCTTCTCTGCTCTGCTGCATGACGCCTTTGTATGGCCAACGGCGGCCCGTTCCTCCACCTCACTGGTGGCTTTGACTGGCCTGGGGCTGACTAGCGGCTTGCACCTTCCACATCAGCGGTCTACAACTTCGTGGCTTCGACCAGCCAAGGCCGGCCACCATCGTCTGAGCAATCACCACCACCTCCCCCAATTGAATCTACTAGCCGCAGCTGGCCAGGGATGCCAGGCTTCCCCAACATGGCTACGCCAGTGGTGGCTAGGCCCCCTGCTCAATGGGCGAGGCCGCACCCAGCCTCCTAATGCCAGTGATCAGTGTACTAAAACCATGTTGGCCTTCCCCGCTAGATACATGGCTTGTGAGGCATTCGGGGTAGCGTCGCGTGTTCCTTTTCCCTCGCGCATTGGCCTCTTCCCCATGAGTGGGGTGCACGGGGTGACTGGTGTCAACCTGCCAGCTAGCCTGAGGTTGCCTAAGGTGGCTTGTATGCCGAGGGTGTGGTCGTGTCGTGGCTGCCTCCCCCTTTCACCTACAGTAGTGGCGACAGGTCCTCTAGCCTGTTGTTGGGCATCCACGCTGGCTCCACACTAATGCCCTGAGCTAGGGTGGCAGCGCCTAGCTAGGCCAGCGCTTGCCGATGTCTATCACATATGGAACTGGTTGGCCCTCTCTCCGTGGACTTTTTACAATCTGGGTGAAAACCTTGCTCGGTTCCTTTCAGCCTGCAGTGGTGGAATAGCCGTGTTATGTACCTCCTTGGGGGCATCATCGAAACTTTTGTTCCTCTAAGGTAGATCGTGGCCAAAGTTCCTACTTGTGTGCTTCTACCCCGTGTTGTTTGGTATCCAAGGATATCAATATCCTTCTTGAAGGCTTTGTTGGAGCACTGTTGTAGCCCAACTCGTGTTGCGGTCATTTGAGTTGTGCCTTCCTTTGATGTGCTTGTGTGTGCTTTAAGCTCCTCTTCGCAAGGGTTTGCCCACCCTACATGGTGTTTTCGCAGTCATTTGGTTCTTATAGTGTACGCTTTGGCGCTACCACTCTGCTCTGATAGATGCTTTGCCATCATCGCTATTCGAACGGATATTTTGCCATCAACATTGCTTCAGGCTCCACCATGTGTGTGATGCCTCCCATCCTTATGGATACTTTGCCACATTGACCTTGGCGGATACTTTGTTGTCATGTTGCTCGAGCGGATACTTCACTACCATAGCCTCATCTCCTCTTAGTAGATACTTTGCCACCACGGCTTCTCCAACTTTGTTGGTAGCCTTGCGTTGATGTATATTGCTTTGCAGGTATGGTCGGTTAGGTTGTGGTGGAGCGCCACTCCCTACCACCATTTTTCTTTCCTGTTTGTTGACATTTACTACCGTCATTACTAAAAAGTAGAGATAAATTCTACCCCTAGCAACAACGCCAGAAATGCTCGGTATATAATTAACTTGTCATTAGCAACTAGCCACTTCTTTATTACTAACATTCCTAAACATGAAGTAGGTTGTCATCCCTAATTATATTGCTAGGAAATAACTATAGATTTACATGTACTAATGTGACTAGGCAGATATAAAAGATATGAATATATTATGAATGTAAACTAAATAGGTTCTGTAAGGGGACAGATAATTATACCGTTGTAGCATTTTACCTAGGGAGTTTATCCAGGTTGTCGATTTATAATTATACCACTGGGAAAGCTATGTAATAAACTATAATCTATTATATTGATAAGAAACTATATAGGATGAATAAGTGATATTACCAATGTCATATACTCTACTCATAACAGGCAGTGGTCACAAGATAAATATGGATATGGGTGATAGCATAATCATCAAGTATCATAATTAAGGATAATCATCAGAGCATCTTACTAGTCATAATCATAGTTAGCCATTGGATAAACTAGGGAGTTAGATCTAAAGTAAGTCTATAACTACGTCAATGAATAACTCTAATTAGTGCAACTACATCTAGTAATCATCGCTAAGTCAACCCTAAATTATTATCATATGTAAAGAGGCATCAACTAATGAGGGTATTAAGACTCCAGGGTCACCTCCTTCACGACCGTGCCCATGCTAGTCCTACATACGGGGGGTGGACTACAGAGGAACTAACGTAGCTGTCACCTACGCAGACTACCACACGTCCCGGCATGTCAGGGTGCACTCGTAGATAAACAAGACATCTAGACACCACATCTACATATCGTCTATCATCTACCCATTGTACAATTGGATAAACGCTATACGAGCAATTACATGAATAAGATCGAAGTAACTAAACTAGACATATAATCAATATAGACAATGACTATTGCAATTAAGAACATATGAATCTATTAAGAGTAAAGTCTCCCTAATCTGAATAATGAATACAATAAAGTAATTAAGAATTAGATCTATTACCAAACCCTCGCGCTCCAGACAGACGCCAGGGGCTCCAGATCCCGATGAAGAACTAGATCTCCTCTACTTCTAATCTAGCTAGCTAATCCTATGAACTAGAAGGCTCTTGATGAACTTGAAGGCTTCTTGATGCTTGATGGCTTGAGGCCTTGATGAATAATGAATTGGCTCTCTCCAGGGAGGGTCTACCCATGTATTTATAGTCCAGTGGGATGCGTGTGCGCCGCAGGATCAAACCGACGTAACCAAGGGCCGAGATGCATCAGGAGAGGCGGTGGAGGAACATTCCAGAAGGGGGCCGCAACCCTAACCCTAGGGCGCCGCCCGGCCCCACCTGGCTGTAACGTCCCGCCTCTTCGAGGCCGGACCCGCTTACATCTGACAGCTTTAATAGGACCAACACGCCCTCACAGACCAACACCAGACTTTTCTGCGCACTTTGTCCTCACTCATGCGCACCCGGGAATGACTTCCCGGTCGGTCACCCATCCTGAAATTGCTCCAAGCCAAGCACGCTTAACCCTAGAGTTCTTTCGATATGAGCTTCCAGAAAAGAAGTTGCAACTTATTGGTATGAGTATCATATTAATCCTATTACGCCCTGGATTACATCCTCACCCCCTTAAGTGATCGACGTCCTCGTCGATCACCCCCAGGGCAGGAACCTCCTCTCTTGGCCACGTCCGTGTGTCCAGTGCCAGCGCATATGCCATGCTGTGTGACCACGACGGATCCACACCAGCCATGCGCACCATGCCTACGCAACTGCGACACACGCGCCCGTGAAACCGCGAGAGTCGGCTCTGATACCATTTGTAACGTCCCGCCTCCTCGAGACCGGGCCCGCTTACATCTGACAGCTTTAATAGGATCAATACTGCCCTCACAGACCAACACCAGTCTTTTCTGCGCACTTTGTCCTCACTCATACGCACCTGGGAATGACTTTCCGGTCGGTCACCCATCCTGCAATTGCTCCAAGCCAAGCACGCTTAACCCTGGAGTTCTTTCAAGATGAGCCTCCAGAAAAGAAGTTGCAACTTATTGATATGAGTATCATATTAATCCTATTAAGCCCTGGACCGGGGTGTTACACTGGCCGTGGGCTGGCCCCCCATTGCTTCGGGTGTCTTCTAAATGGTTCCTGAGTCTTCTCGCGCTATTCCCCATGGCGGATAAGTTTCATGGTTTTATTGCGCTTGAATCCCTCTTTTCGGCTTTTCTGAAAATAACCCTGGAAAATACAGAATATGCAAAACTCGTGAAAATTGTTAGTTAAAACCCTAGACTAGTGTGTTTTTATGTTTTCCTTCGGGTTTAAAGTTCTAGTAAAAGTTGACGTTAACCACCGTCAACACTGTTGTCATCTTGGACCCTAACCATTTTCTTCATGGTTGTGTAACCTGAACTATGGGCTTCTCCTATGGCTTCATTGTGTCAGCCATTATTTTGATAATCTTTCTTCTCAATAAAATACATGTGAAGTCATGTTCTCAAAAAATGTAGAGGACACAAGTGATAATCAAGCACATGAGGGGGGAAATTATAGGCTAAGAGCGAGGGAGAAGGGATGACAGTGCGACATGAAAAAAACATTGAGCCATAGATAGGTGGGCCTCATTTGTTCCAGATAGTATTGATAAACAAATTGCCCAAGAGGGATGTGATTAGGCTCTAAAACCTTTTTTATAAGCAATCATAACTTAAATGATCTGTATTTCACCTTTCCTTGCTTGGCTAGCCCTAGAATTAAACATGTAGCACTAAATGAAGTTGTTAGGTCCATCATGCTAAGCCATATACTTAATTAGCAAGATCACAGTAGCAACTAGTCCTTAGGTGTGGAATAAAACCAAGAGCTACTAAAGAATACCTAAGACAAAACCAAATCTAGTTGTGATAAAAGACTTCAAGCACACTACAAGATCAACAAGTAGTCCTTCGGAGATGCTCATAGGGGTAGGTTTTGCGTATGTGTATTCTAGGGCATGAGTGTGTGTGTGTTGTGGCCGTCCGTGTTGTACTATGTAATTCTCAAATAAAAGAATTTTAGTGCAAGGAAAATAAAGGTTACAAGCAAAATGATTTTTCTCATGTTATGAAATAGTTGTTGCAATTCCTTTATCCATGTTGGAACACTCACCAAGGCTAAATATGCAGAGTACTCATTCCAGATCTACTCTTGATTACTTGGTCTCAAACCAGTATAGAGAAAGGAATCTTCCTACAAGAAATCAAACGATCTTTCAAGCCATCTATGTGTATAGAAACACTAAAATAACAAGCCTATATCTTCATTTGAAGTATAACTGGGCCAATAGCCTAAAGAGATGCGCATAAATCAACCTCTCAAGCTAGCAAATCCTTAATATTAGCTCAGTTTTCATTTGAATGCGCTCAAAATCTCAAAGTATATGTGTGAATGAATCACTATAGTCGAATAAGAACACCAAAAAATCTATAGAACAAATATAAATAGGTCACTGGAAGCAACTAGCCATTGGTTAAATGTTTGCAAATATAGTAATAACCAAATGATCAACCTATCACTAAGACTGATCACCGGATCATATGGTGTTCACTAAGATTTCAATCTTCTCCAATGGTCAGAGTAAATATGCTCAATGGATGTTCCTATCTATGCCTGGATCATACACTAAACACGAATACCTTGGCTAACTCCAACTTTGCATGGTGTCACTAGATGATATTTTGTGTGCAATATATGCATCATGCTTGAATCATGCAACTACACCTAGAGTGTAGAATAGCACGTGTGTGTATATATAGGGTGAGTTCTCTATTCTCCTAGGAGTAGCTACTCCTATCTAACACCGTGAGACCAGCTAACGGCTAGGTTCCTTATTAATTAATTACTCCGGCCGGCTAGTATATATAGTGGCATCGAGTAACTTGGTCACTAGAAGTTGAACATTGAATAATAGTGCCACCAGATCTTACAGTGAGCACCAGTACCTAACATGGTAACACACAATATAGCATAGCATAGCACAACACCGATGATCTGCTTGCCCGCTAGTTGGCCTTGATTAATTAGTTGGTCCGGCGAACAATGAACTCTGATCAAGATTTGTTTGAAGTCTAATCTCATCCAACTCAACTTTTTAAGATCTTAACATGTTATTGATATTTTAATTTAGTGTTAAGATGACACCGTGGCCAACCATATGACAAAATGTATGTGAGCAACTCTTTGCAACAATACATGCTAGTGTTCATCAGCCACCAAAACCAAAATTGGGGCTTCGATGCATTCAATTCAAGGTGGAGCTGGCAGTCTATCAGAGTGATCTCCAAAGATGCAAAAAAAAAATGTTATTGAGAAGGGAGAGTGAAGTACTATAGGTGCATACCATAATTGGATAAAATTTCAGGTGTTGTTTTTAAGCCTACGATGCAGATTTTTCTCCTCACATTTTAGAAGTCCTAGGATTTATTATAACAACACTATTTAAGTATTCATTTAACTTTTGCAAATATACTGGTCAAATTTATAGTATCTAATAAAGGAACAGGTCATTACTCTAGTTTAGTTTATTTGTCCGGACGCCATGGTAGAAGAAAGATATAAACATCATCCTTAAACTAAGGATATGTACTTTTTTGTAGATTCCCTAGCTGGAGTCGTGCCATCTTCAGTTTCTTTGCCACCTTTACCACTCAAGTCAAGGTCCGGCATGACCTCTCTAGGAGGATAAGATTGATCAATGCAAGGCTCGAGGGAATCATTGCGAACAAGGACAGGTACAGGGTGGGAGAGTCTACTACTCTAGGATCGACATGGAGGCCATCGAGCTCGACATCTCCTCTCTCAGAAAAGTTGTAAGTGCATCTTTCCAAGCCTATCACATATCACTGCAAGAAATCGATCTGTCATTTTTGGTCATTTCACTTTTGTCATAATACATGAAATTCATGTCATATTAAGATCTGTTGTGTAGCGCTTATTTTCTTTTTTGCGATTACTATATTTGTTGTTTAATACATGGTTTCATATGGATGTTTGTGTATCTGTATGTATATATATATATATATATATATATATATATATATATATATATATATATATATATATATATATATATATAGACGCTTTTGAGAGATACCCAAACATGTAGTGATGTTAGTTGATGTCCCACACAGAAACAAGAAAAAACACTTGAACTATAAAAATAGTTTTGACTTAATTTAATTACGAAAATGCATGGGTTCAACGACAGAAAAGTAGAGTTGGCAGATTCCCACAGCAATCATAATGTCATGAACCCAAAAAAAAGAGATGTGAGATGGCCATTATGGCCATTCCAATTAGCGGATGAATATATACCTGTAAATTTATCAAATTTGGAGAGCTATTTGTATATGTTGATATGAATTGCAGTTCAATCCCAATTAAGTACTTCCTCCCGCCTAAAAATACAAGAGATGGCTTGACTTGGGACAACTGAAAATCCCTTATATTTTAGGATGGAGTGAGTAGAAATAAGGAGGAACTTGATATATAAATAAAATTTTTATCTCGAGTTTTCCGTTAGTAACAACTTTCAAGCAATGCCCCTTCTTATATGTTTGTTACATCGTTCTCTCGGAGGTCCATGGCGCAATGAACCAATATGTACAAATTCAAATTTTAACATATTTCTATAAAACCCGTACTTATATTTTTAATGACAATGGGAAAAATGTTTTACAAGGTTTATGCTTTACAAAGTTTAGGCCAGCATAGTCATATTACATTAAGGCATTCCAGCATATTTCCTATAGGCACCCTTAGGTGCTGACATAACCTTCATCCTTGTTCACACACCTGCAACTTCACTCTTGTAAGCAATCTTGCATCATCATTCCTAAAAATGCAACATAGTATAGGGTTGACATATAGTACTCAGCAAGACGCAAGCCCTAACATTGAGAATTAAACGGAGCCATTTCTGAAGGATAGTAATTTGGATTTTAGGTGGCAAGTTAGTTGGCTATGGTAAGTTCATCTTAGAGTTTATTTTGAAAGGACAGAATAGCCAGCCTAATTTAAAACTACAGAAAATGTTTTTGAGTCGGGCGTTTTGGTTTAACCAATAAGGCATGAAAAGCAACCGCCTCCATCAAATTAAAGTCTGACGTCAATGCAGATATCCCACCTTGGTTAACCCATTATTACTGAATCCAGCTTATTAAGTAGCCTGCCTCTGTTAATTGAGTTAAAAAAAATTAAAAAAACTGAGTGAGCCCAATCAAGCTCGTCGTCGAACCCAACCAAGCTTGTCACTGTCGTGTCCGCGTCGCCCGCCACCTTGTTCGTCGGAGGAGGCCCACAGGCTGCGCGAGGCCCCGCTACGGCCACACGCCGCCTAGGCACCCCGCCACATGCGCTGGACGGCCCATCGGATTTAAGCGCACCTCCTCCCTGCCAGATTTAGGCGCCGCCGGCATCCTCGTCGCCCAATCTGGGCATGGCCCCGCACCGTGCAACCGCTGTGGGAGAGGAAGGGAGGGAGCCGTCATCATGGTGGAGCTGCCGCCTTGGGAGAGGGAGGGAGGTGCAGCCGGTGGGAAGAAGTGGATGGAGGCGCTAGATCTTCTGGTGCCGGAGATGGTGGTTAACGGGAGTCGCTGATGTTGGTGCCGCCGGATCTTCACCACCGCTGGGATCTGCCTCGCAGCGCCGCCACCCACCGGATCCAGTCTCCTTGCGCCACCTCCCTCCAGCCTCCCTGCTTTGTTATATTCACGTAGTACTACATGGCTCTAATCACTTTAGGATCTACCTACAAATCATCAGGGGCCTTACAAAACATTTAGAAATGCCATGAACTCTAACTTGGCCCATGTAAATACATTATCCAGACCACAGGGTATCACACAGCACCCATTTCTTCTGATAAACGGTTGCCACTCTAGCCTCTGCGTAGTTGCAAGACATCAACCCAGGCCATGAAACCAAACCTTCACATATATACGTATGATTGTATGCAAATCAAAGCCAGGTGAGCCATCAAATGAACTAGTCCTTGTTACCAAGGCAAGTATCTCCCAATAGGAATCCTTACGAGGTAAACCTGCCAAGGTATCCCACTCCACGTGAGACAACCCACTCACCACAGTTAGGAATGATCTTACTCAAAGCAATTAATAAATCAAGTTGCGAAAGGAGCTCTAGTAGCCTAGTGGTTAGAGCACCTGACTAGCATCTAGCAAGTCTGGGGTCGACTCTCCCATGGGAACAAATTTAAACAGGTCTATGTTAACTAAAAATTGAAAAAAAAATATATAGGCTGAGGTTTCCCCCGCTGACTTCAATCAAAAAAAATTAATTAATAAATCAAGTTTCACTAAATATTTTTCCAACAGTTGCTCATCGATCACGATCAGACAACATTTCACAAGGTATTTGTACAAAACTCCTGCTGGACCAAGAGTAACAAGAATAAGAAGCCCTCACTTGACCTAGGCTAGCCTATAGCGATGCACTCACTAGTCCAAACTCTTTCTGGACCTTAAAATATTGTGCCCATCCTTCTAAGAAGCCGAGGGGCCTCAACCACAAACCCCATAGAATGTCATTGGAATCCGTTGCAAAAGTGTAGAAAAGGTCAATCAGAAAAATGGCTTTACAGGACCGATCTTGTGGTCCATTCAATTGCACAACAAATTTCAAGGTCAAAGTGGCTCCAATTTTCCAATACTCATAAAGACGACACTAGACTATGTCGTAAGTAGAGGAAGCATGTAGTCTAGTGCTTACAACAGACTCAGTAGCACCTTAAGTCCTAGGGCTAACACCCCATGGGAGCCTGTCGAAAGTGAGGCACCTGTGGTGACTTTGTCAATCTTGATAATTTGCCAACCACGCTTCAAAGATGTTCATAGGGGAAGGGTTTGTATGTGTGCATTCATATGGGTATATATGTGCATTGTGAGTGTGTTGTTTTGTGTAGTCGTTAAAAAAAGGAATGCCATATGTTGAATGCCCTAGCACTATGTAAAACCCCAAGACTATGGATTGTCCACCTGATCCATCTAGTACCTACAATGACACCATGACCAGATTGAAAAGGACTGTAGTGCCTAAAAGCAACTCCAACAATTCTCCATCATAGGTTGCTATTTTTATTTTTTTGGGGTAGAAATAGAAAAAAAACATTCTTTAGTTCCTCATTCCAGGTTGATATTTATCCCTGTAACACCCCGGCCCAGGGCTTAATAGGATTAATATGATACTCATACCGATAAGTTGCAACTTCTTTTCCGGAAGCTCAACTTAAAAGAACTCCAGAGTTAAGCGTGCTTGGCCGGAGCAATTTCGAGATGGGTGACCAACCGGGAATTCGTTCCGGGTGTGCATGAGTGAGGACAAAGTGCTTGTGAGAAAAGACTGGTGTTGGTCTGTGAGGGTAGTATTGGTTCTATTAAAGCTGTCAGATGTAAGCGGGTCCGGCCTCGAGGAGGCGGGACGTTACAAATGGTATCAGAGCCGACTCTCGCGGTTTTACGGGCGCGTGTGTTGCAGTTGCGCAGGCATGGTGCGCATGGTTGGTGTGGATCCGTCGTGGTCACACAGCATGGCACATGCGCTGGCACTGGGCACACGGACGTGGCCAAGAGAGGAGGTTCCTGGCCTGGGGTTGATCGACGAGGACGTCGATCTCTTAAGGGGGTGAGGATGTAACACCCCGGCCTAGGGCTTAATAGGATTAATATGATACTCATACCAATAAGTTGCAACTTCTTTTCCGAAAGCTCATCTTAAAAGAACTCCAGAGTTAAGCGTGTTTGGCCTGGAGCAATTTCAGGATGGGTGACCGACCGGGAATTCGTTCCCGGATGCGCATGAGTGAGGACAAAGTGCTTGTGAGAAAAAGACGGTGTTGGTGCGTGAGGGCAGTATTGGTCCTATTAAAGCTGTCAGATGTAAGCGGGTCCGGCCTTGAGGAGGCGGGACGTTACAATCCCAAGTTGAGAAAAAGAGCCTCTACCCGCACATATATGCGCGCTCGACAACGGGCACGTATCTGTCCGTATTAGAAGAGCTGGAAGGGCATAAACATAATTTTGTTTCAGCCTTAGGGTTCCCGATGTAAGTTTCAAGAGGTCGATGGACATAAATATAATTTTGTTTCTGTCTCAGGTTTCCTGATATAAGTTTGATCTGGATTTGACAAGTAAATTATGCTAAACTATTGGAGAGAGACCTTTTTCACTTGCCAGACATTTTAGAAAGTTGCCAAATCACAATATTTGCCAAATGAATTTTGGCAAACTCTTGAAGATGCTCTAAGAGGGTGAATTAAGCTTTTTTTTAAAAAAAATTGGCCTCTATTTCTACTTATCAAAACATATGCAAGATTTTTATCTAAGTATGCATCTTGGTTTTGCTAAGTGTTGTTATCCCTAATGTAAAAGAATTAAGTAACACTCATATTACTAACCTAGCAAGTTACTTCTTTTATCCCAAATTATAAGATATTTGACTTTTTAAACCCAAGTTTGACCATTCGTCTTATTCAAAAACTCGTGCAAATATTGCTAAATTTAAATTATTCTTGAAGAAATTATCATTAATAAAGTAAGACATGACAAAAATAATATTTTATAAAAAATTTTGAATAATACGAGTGGTCAAACTTGGTGTCAAAAAAAAGTCAAACATCTTAATTTGGAATGGAGGGTGTACAATAGGAATATAAAGCACACAACCTAGGAAGGCAATGCAAATGAGGAAGCTTAAATAAGTTAGATATTGCAAATTCTCATTGACGATAATATTTTTCCTGAGCACCTCATGTTTTCCCTAGTCCTTGATGGAAACCCTTGCAAGGATGCCCTCGCAAGGGCCAAGGTCCTAGTCAAGTAACTCCATGGAGCCCATGGACCTTCTCCATGTGCAAGTGATAGGTCTCCACTATGCCTTATCATGGACCACTCCACAATGTCTTCTCTATCATGTTTCCTACGCAAACGATGTGGGTCACACGTTCTCTTAGTACAACCTAGGAGGCCACACCAAAAACACAGTTGTGATCTCACAACTACAAGGCCCTAGTGTATATGGTGGTGCATGTAAGCACAAGAGTGTAATAGATATTCAAAACTCACTAAACACTAAGCATGAGCCTAGAGCTAAGCACCAACATGCCGAAACAATTCAAAAAACACTATGCTAATCACCTAACATTTCCTTATTAAGCTCTTTTGGTGCTAGAGGACTTATACTAGCGATTGAACCCTCCTATAACATCAACACAATCTAACCACTCCAAAATGCCAGCCAAAAGGGTATTTATAGCCCCCAAATCTCAATTATAGTTGTTGGGCGGACCTTGCTATTGCATAGTGAGCACCGGAAAGCTCAACTGAATCCACCAAAGATATTCAATGACTACCACATAGACCCTCTCTAGACCTTTTCTCCTATGCATGCACTCCGATTGAAGTAGTTGTTGCCTACCATTATTGTGTCCTTTCTTCAGTGGTCCTCTCTAGTGGCACACTGGACTTGTCTAGTGGGTGGAGCCTCTCTATAGAGCCTCTGTTTCACACCTCTTTTCTCTGGTGCCAATGAGTAAGAGTTCTTGTGCCTTTGAAGCTTCATTGATTCCTAGCAGACCATATCTATACCGTTTCTTTGATCCATGCACTCCAATGGATACTAGAAGTGGGGGTGGGTCTTTTTAGTTTTTCAACATGTATAGAATGGAGCCCATTGCTTGGGTGCCTATATTCTGTGGGGCTCACTAGAGATTTTTGGTGCTAACTGTTGCCTGTTAAACTTGGCCTATTTTTTGGTGACCTTCTCTTCTATACATAGGACATGATAGTGCTCTTGACTTCGTTCTTTGTGTCTTTTCTTATGGGCTTCTTCCATGACACCTTGAACTTCATGCAAGTCTTCTAAGTTCTTCAATGCTTCTCCGTAGTCTTTCTTGAGGTGTTGATCACTTCATCTTGATATTGCCATTGTCCAAGCCAGCCTTGCATTCAAATAAACTAAACCCTTTGTATACTAAAAAACCACATTAGTCCATTTGATTATATTGTTAATCAACCACCAAAATCACATATGACCCATGCTAGTATGATTTCCCTTACACAAACCCTTTCGTAGATTGTATTCTGTGCTAGTGTTCATCACCATCAATTCATCCAATCTGTATAAATTAATAGTGACCTCTACCAAGGTCAGCACCAGAAACCAAGTCCATTTGTCTAGTGAGTTCAAGAATTTAAGATGGAAAATGTCTAGTGTGTGCAAAAATCATGTTTTGACTCTAATTTATTTGTCCTTGGTTTCAAAGTGTCTCAAACCAGTTTTCATGGGTTCCTCTCATCATGAGCTAGCCATCTGGGTCATGTGTACCTCAAATGTGCATCATTAAGTTCATGACACTCTATGGTCAAGCTACTATATCTCATTTCCCTCTTAATATTATGGTAGAAGACTAACCCAAATTGCCTCAATGTCATTCATCTCCTTTTTTGACAAACGGCTTTAAAAGGGTCTTTTGCCTTGAGTCCACATCCTTGACCGCCTTGCATCCAAGATTGGGTGTTAGATTTGTCTTGTGCATTCTATACTAACTTGTTTACTGGTACTTCATAACAAATGTTGGTCACTAACCACCAAAACTTACCACTTATACCATGTAGTACTTCTATACTTGAGGAGGAGGGTGTTGAATGTAATACCCTAATGTTTTATAACCATGTACTAGTTGGGTAAGGGACAACTTATAGTCATTGTTGCTCCAAACTTAGCACCTTCGGGGTAACCCTATTACAATAAGCAAGGACAAAGATAAGAGATGTTACATCTTCTCCCACAAAAATCCTACTGTTGGGATGAAGTGGCATACCAAATACCCACAATTGTTGTGAGCATAATTTCCCCTCGCTAGGAGACCGGCACATTCAAACTGAAGAGGAAGGTATTAAGACCAATGGCAAAAAGAAATGATGGACAAGAACACATTCAAACTGAAGAGAAAGGTATTAAGCACCATTAGTGCAACTAGCACTATAGCATCTAGACAACATCCTCAAGTAGTTTCCCATCCATTAGTGAAAATGGAACAAACTAGTGCATCCCAATAATCACCACCAAAGTTTTTAAGGCATTGCTTTGGCATCACCTAATCGCCAAAGCACTTCACAGGAGACGATTTAGCAGATGACTCACCTCATATTCGTATGGCATCCGATCTATGACTGTGGCATCTAGAAAATGTCGCTTTGGCATCCAATTCGTCATAGATTGAGCAAGGCGAGCATCATACGGGGGCGCTCAGCGGAGAGAAATTGTGGGAGAAAGGATGGGGAAAAGAGCAAGCGCGCGGGAAAGCTAGTCACGCGCAGGAGAAAGGAAGGAGAAAAGAGCAAACGCGTGGTAAAGCCAGTCGCGCGCGCAGAAGATAGAGAGAGGAGCACGAGGGAGAGTGTGGAGAGAGGAGCGCTCGTAGGGAAACAGACCTACCTGCTCACCCATGCGAACGCGTTAGACTGCGCCTCCGGGTGAAGCTGCTGCCACCAAGCCTCCGCCTCCCCCACCCCTCTTCCCCAGCCGTACGAGGAGAGGAGCAGCCGCCGCCGGGCTGCTGTTTCCCCGCCTTGCTCTGCGGTGGTGCTGAGTTGTGGCAGCGAGGAGGGATTAGAGAGAGATGAAGGCGTGAGGGGTACATCTTCACATGGGCTGCCTAGTTTGCTGGGTAGACCACTTTTTTCTTTTTTCCTTTTCTTTTTCTTTTTTCACCATTTACTGCTCTGAGTTGTTTTAAATTTTCCTTAAGTTGTTAAGCCATAGCCTAGCCTTATGCCTTACTTGCTTAAGGCAGTAGTTGGTCGCCGCGCCTCGCTTTACCGCCTTAAAAACATTGATCTCCTCTTTTGTTTTACTCTAGTGAAGTCGGTAGATTTTATTTTAGGTAATGGATTTATTAACGATTTATTAACCGGCCTCTATATCCTTGAAGGATATACACTGCCAAATAAAAGGATTCAAGAGCACTTAGACTCACACCTCAACAAAAGAGAACACATAACCCAAAAGGGAAAAAAAACTACGACATCAGCACATCCCTGCTTCCCGGTATCCTCTCCTGCTAGTTTCGGGGAGTGGAGGTCATCAAGTGCTTGCCACCCCAAGTGCGCCATCACTGTGAACCTCCGCTGGTGTCACCTTCATCCGCTTGAAATGAGATGACACCACATGTTGGGCCGCCACCGCCGAGGAGGTTTTTGGACTCCCAGGCTGTTGCCATCTATAGGACACAGCCGTTGGATCTACCATCTCATCTCTTAGGATTGGTCATCGACACTCAGGCCACCACCCTCAGGTCGCCACGGTCCTCCACCACACCCGCCGCCGCCACGCCATAAGCTGCAAGTGGCTCACCACCACATTGGTAAGTAGAAGATGACAACATTCTCACGAGTTTCGATCAATTTGTGAAAGTGGAAGCACAATTTCCATCCATTGCTGATAGTTTCTCTAGTGAAGGTTAGCAGCAAGTATGTCACTGCTGGAAGCCTTTTTCCCACAAGCCACAAGCATACCTTGCATGTGAGCAAGTTATTTTTCTTGCTTCAATTAGGCAATAACTCCATTTGGGTTGAACTTGATCCTCTCTAACCTATACTGGCAGTATGGTAATAAAATTCCCACCAATTGCCATACAAGTCATGGATGAATGGGCCTCTGGTATTATTATTTTTCCCTATATATGCACAAAATTCATACAACAATATCAGAACATTTTTGTGAAGTGTCATGTACTGTGTGGTTCTTATTGTTAAGAATTTTCTGTGAAAATGTTGTAATACATGGGTTTGAAAACGATGCATGTGAATGTGATGGACCATGAACGATTTATTTGTCCTCAAATGTAGATGGGTTCCAACTTACAAGTTGGTGGAACATATGCCCTTCCTTATAAAATCGGTAGATAAGGACCAATCAAATTTTGCTTTTAATTAGAGTCCTAGACTATGTCTTCTTGCTACAATTATATATGCTCATGCATGTTTCATTAGGAATCTTTTAGTAGTATTTGCAATCAGTCTACCTCATGATTGACACTAGAAAAATTATGACTACAGGGACGATGTGGTGCTGCCACTGGTGGGACGAGAGGACCAGATGGGAAAGCTTAAGGACTGGCTTTTTGGAAACAGAGATCAACTATATGTGATCACCGTGACGGGGGAAAGTGGAGTTGGCAAGACAAAACTGGTGAGGAACTTGTGCGACAGGAGGCAGACCATGAGTGATTTTAACATCCATGTGTGGGTGAGCTTTGGGCTTAATCTTAGTGCCTCTGATGTTCTTAAGATAATCATCAGACGCCTTACAGATGGAGAAGAATGTCCCAAGGACAAGATCAAGGGTAAACTGGAGGAGCTATTGAAAGGAAAGAAGTATCTGCTGGTGATAGATGCTGAGCTCAGTAACTCAGAGTGGAACCGCATTTTTTCTATGCTCCCCAACCCCAAGGATGTCAATGCTGGAAGCAGAATAGTGAGAATTTCACATAGTCAGCCAGATAAGCCTCCCCCGACATATGAAGAAGCTGCAATTGTGGTTGAAAAATTTGATAATGAAGAAGTAGTCATCGACCTGTTCAAGAAAACCTTCCTAACACATGGCAGAAATGAACTTCCTGATGAAGCAATAGAAAAATACAGACAGATGATTTTGGAAAACACAAAAGGGTTGCCGCTGGCGGTAGTTCTCCTGTCAGGCCTTCTGCGGACAAAGGAATATCCTAATGAATGGAAGACAGTGTTTGAGCACCTGGATAAGATGCAGTCAAAGCAGATCGACAAGATTTTATCCCTCTGCTTTGATGACCTTCATTATGACCTGAAATCTTGCCTCCTCTACTTTGCTGCATTGCCTGTGAATACTTTTGTCAGCGCAAAGAACATTGTGTGCATGTGGATGGCAGAGGGATTCTTGATACCAAAGGCCACAACAGTGGAGAAAGTAGGAGAGCAGTACTTGAAGGAGCTGATAGATAGGCGCCTTGTCAACCTGGCGCCAACAGGCTATGATATCCCTGGGGATGAGCGTGTAGCTGTTCAGAGCAAAGTACATGCTTTCCTGCTGCTTGAAGCGCAAGAGCAAAGTTTTGTGGAGGTCCACAGTGGTGATGACACCCCAGCTTTGTCAACTGTTCGATGACTGTCACTCCAGAATCACAAAGATAAGTATGCAGCACTGTCACGCCCTCTACCAAAGCTCAGAGCCATACTGTCGTACTTTGAGACAGAACAACAAGAGACTGCACAAGTTGGCGAGAAGCCACCAGGTGAAGATGAAGACGAAGATGGAGGAGAACAAGAGGAAAATAGATGCCCTGGTTTCTCAATACGACAGGGCAACAAAAAGAAAAGGCAAGCCAAGTCTTGCATGCAGGACCTGCTACAGAACTCAAAGTTCCTCCGTGTCATCGACTTCAATGGCCTTGAGGTGGGCAAGGAGCTTCCCGTCGAGATCGGCAATGCGGTGAACCTGCAGTACATCCGAGTTACCTCCTGCTCGTTGAAAAAGATCCCACCATCCATTGGCAGGCTGTGCAACCTCCAAACTCTTGATGTCCTAGGCACCAATGTCAGGCTTCCAGCTGAGTTCTGGAGGATTCAGACGCTCCGTCATGTGCTGGGCCACCGTCTCATCTTGCCTAGGCGTGTCGGTAACTTGAGGAAGCTGCAGACACTCAGAAGCATAAAGCCCGACATTGATGGCATCCATGCCTAGGACGACAAGACATTCACCAACATGGGACGCCTCTGGTACTTACACATCCGGCACAGTGAGGACCAGGATATCTTCTCCTACCCCAACAACAGGATGGCCTTGAAGAAGGCAGTAGCCTCACTCAAGTACCTCGTGGTCCTCACCATAAAAGCTCCTACCATTCCCTCAGAAGTGTTCACCAGGTCCAACCTCCAACGGCTCAAGGTAATGGACCTCGTTGGGAAGCTTGACCTTCCTCAAAATGGCACGACGAGCATGGAAATCCGCACCAGCCTCCCGAATCTCATGAAGCTGAGGCTGAAGGCGACGATGGTGTCACAGGAATTCATCAACCAGCTTGGAGACCTACAGTTCCTTTCCACCCTTGCACTACGCAGAAATTCTTTCACAGAGAGGCAGCTTATCTTCGAGGGTGGATTCCGCAGCCTAAAGGAATTGATGGTGCATGCGCAGACACTCAACAGGATGGAGATACATGAGCCAGCACTTCCCAAGCTTGAAGGTCTGGATATTATCAGCTGTAGCAATGAGTTCCGTGTTGAGATCCATGGTCACGACAAGCTTGTAGAACACATCAAAGGTGAGGATAATGAACTCTATAAGATTATGGATGTCATAACACAAGTCCAAGTGGAAAATAACAAGGGGGGTGATTCCAATGCCTAAGGATTGAATATGAGTTGATGTGCTTTTATGCGTGCTTCTGATGCAGTGTATTTGTATATATGTGCCCATGTGTTTTATTCTGTGTATTTGTGAACCTTGTGTGCTTCTGCGTGATGACTGTAATACATGTACCTGTCACCCGTTAATTATCATGGTGTGTATTTGCAACGTTGACATGATTACCAAAGCTGAAAAATACTTGCTTGAGTTGCCTTCTTTTTCCACAGTGGATGTGGGATTCAGATACCTGATCGACTAATAACCATATTTGTGCAATATTGCAGAAACCCAGTGACATTCTGTGTGTTACTGCATAAAAATGGGGAAGTCATTAGATTAAATAGGGTAACTGAGAATTCCAGAGCAGGGAACATTTGATAAGCCTTGGAAATATGTTAATATGTGCATGAGATTTTTCACCAAAACATGCATTTATATTTTATAAATAGTCACGTTTTAGCCAAAATGCCCTAATCTTGGAATATATTGCGATGCTTTACTTTTTAGCAAACACTATCATTGATTATTTGACATCTAATATCAAGTAATATCAAGTACCTTAAGTTGTGGCATGAGTTGTTCAATGGCCGGTGTGCGATCCGGCTGATCGCCGGCGTCCGCCATGGATCTTCCAGGACTAAACTATAGACCAGGGAAGGTTGTGGAAGCTGAGGTTCTCCGCAGGTTTGGTACTGCGGTTTCTGCCCATCCTGCCTTCGTCTCTCGTGGTTTCATCCTTGTGGTTTCCTTTGGAAGATCAAAATTTCGGTTGTCAGAAGCATCTGTCCCCCTCATTCTCCAAGCTACCATTGGTGGTTCAGCTCCCCTGCTTGATGTTCGTTCTCTCAGTGACAGAGTTTTCAGGTTTACGGTCTGCTCGCAGAGTGTGGGTTTCCATATCCTCCGTCTCAAGGCTTTTGAGTGCACCAACTACAAGCTCTTCTTCCATCTTTGGCGTGATGGCGGTCCCAACTATACTCTGGAGTACAGGCAATGGTTGTTAGAGGAACAGGCTTCATGGCAGCACATTGGTCCTAAACATGCAACGCTGCAAAGCATGGTACGTCCTCCCCTCTCTGGGGCGAACTCCATCCCTATCCGCCATGATTCTAGATCCAGATCCATGAAGCTTTCAAAATTTCAAATTCCTGAACATTCAAATCGAGTTTCGGTGTTTAAGCGACTTGATTATAGGCATAAAGCCAATTTTAATCACTCAATTGAGGATAATTTGCTTATTTCCGTTAGTCACTTGGCTGCGGGTATCTTGGGCCCCATTCCAAACCCAAGTTTGGCTTTCCCTCGGTCTGGGCTGCAAGTGCACCTTTGTCCCTCTTGTCTTTCACCGGTCCATGGACCCCGTGACTGTAGCCCCCGTTGCCGTCTCTGCCTCTGTGTTGGCCACAACGCCGAGGGATGCACAGTCACGCCTCGATCCTCGCAACCTGCCTCTTCGAATTCTCGAGCGCATCGTTCCTCAGTGCCACTGATAGATGGGCCATCTCCGCGTTTTTACTCCTCAGTTGCGGAATTTATTAGAGAAAACAGCGGTATTTGCTCTCCTCCTGCTCCCGTCACCATTCATTGGAGAGGAACCTGGAGTATTCGTGCCCCTGAGTTTACTGACGACGGAGAAGAGGATCCTGGCGTCGCCAGTGTAGGTGCAGCTGGTGCACTTCCTTCAACGCCGACGTCCCCCGGTTTGCTCATCATTCGGTGAGCTCCATAATCGTCTTCTTGGCTTAAATAGTTCGCCTGTCATTTCTCATATCGCCTGGGTGCTAAAAACCCCAATCACTGCTACAGTATCTTCCCGATCGGCACCAATGGCGTTTCGCTTCTTGATCCGGCTCCGTTTATGCCTGAGTGGGGCCAGAGGATGATGGTGCCTGGTCGTCCTGCCATGCACCGGGTGGTTACTGGTAGATTCCAGCGTCGCCATCGTGATGTTGCTATTGCTCTCATACAGCCTCTGCCACAGCATCAGATGAACTTTGAGGAGATCAGGGAGACCTTGGCTCAGTTCCTGGCAGTGGAAATGCACATGCCTTACTTAGCAATACAACCATGCCCCTTTGGACAAGCCTATGTCACCTTTAGTCATCTGTATCACAGAGATTTCCTGATTGATAATGGTCCTAGGCAGTTTGGCAATTTGCAAATTTCATTCATTGCACATGATCGTGCATGGAACAATAGATCTGCAGTGTTTACTCATGATGTTTGGCTCCTCCTGATTGGCTTAAACCTGGACCTTTGGTCTTTTTCTATGGTGGACAAAGCTGTTTCAAAGTTTGGAAGGTTAATTGTCTGGGAAGAAAATCAAAACAGCATAGGTAGTACATTGGCTAAAGTCAGAGTCTCTAGCCTAGATGAAGTGCCTTGGTTCCTTACCTTCAGTGAGGGTGAAGAACCTGATTCTGAGAGTTGGACTGTGCAGACAGAAATCATCTCAGCCTCACTGCTTGGAGCTATTCCCCAGGATGAGGATTTCCCCCTGAAGATCCAGATGATGTCAATCCACACAACTTTGACTTCTTTGGTTTTGGGCAGCCTGGACAAGGGCCACCACCACCACCTGCAGTTAATGAAAACAATGCTATTGCTATCCAGCCACAGCCTAATGATAACATCAATCTTGGTTGGGCCCCCTGGAATCCCCCAGCAGGAGATGTGGCCCAGGCAGACATTCCTCCACAGCTCAACCTTGATGTGGACCCAATTGCAGAAATCATCAACCAGCCAGATGCTTTAATTGCTTAGAATCAGGCCCATCAAGAGATGGAAGAGCAGATCATTATCATGGAGGATAATTCAGATACAGACTCTGAGCCTTTGATGCAGATTCAGCTGCCCATTCCTGAAGTTCAGATTGCCCCCTTGCCTGCCTTCAATAACATGGGGCCTTTTTTGCCTGAAGAAATCCAAGAAGAAGATCTCATGAATGATGAGGAGATTCAAGCCTGGATCAATGAAAATCAGAATGGCAATGCAGAGGGTCAGATACATGGTAATGGTAGTATTCAGATAGGGATGGTTCAGATACACAATGTCTGGCCCCAAAAGGACTTCTTTGCAACTCCCATGGATTGTTTGCATAAGAATGCTTTGTCTCCACCTGAACTGTCAACTCACCTAGATTGTTGTATCAAGCCAAACATGGATGTGGGTCACCTTTCAAGCCTGCTCTTGCCAAATGATCCCTTTTAGTTTGACACTTCTATGCTGGACCAGGATTTCAGATATCAGAGTTTCAATTTTACCACTCCCAGCCCATCTACTCTCAGAATGTGGTCCAAGTTCTTCTCCACAGCTGACCCTTCTTTGCCTTCAGTCTCTGTCCCTGCTGAATGGATGGACTTCTTCTCAAAGCTGCTGATCATGGATTCTTCTTTTGATTGGGCCTCTAGCTTCCTTAATTCACAAGCCTGGCCCCACATTGCTGGCTCTGCCTCGGGTAACTCCTTCTCTTTCGTTCTGCCAAAATCTAAACCTTCAGTGGTCATTACTGAATTTTGCTGTGCTGAACATTCAAATGACCTGGTCAATCAGCCTGACCCTATCCTTCAGATGGAGGAGCACATGGAAGCACAAGATGCACAAGAGGAGGATACCAATGAGCAGACTCCCATCGTTTCCCCTGCAGCTTCTGCTCCTGCCACTCCTAGAGGCAGGAAAAGAGGTAAGCAGCCTGTCATAATCTCTGAATCTCAGCTCAGAAGAAGCAGTAGGATTCATGCACTCAATAGGGGTTTCAAACCCTCTATTTGCCAGGATAAGAATTGTATTGGCTGTCAGGCTAAACCTCCTCTTATTTCTGCTTCTGTAGTCAGAGGTCTGGGCTCCAAGTTCTGCAAAGTACACCCCAACAAGTTGACTGATACCCAGCTTCTGTCCAAGCCTGCACCAAAAAAGTATGTTGGTAGACCCAAGACAAAGAAGACCAAGACTGCAAATCCCAAGGATGCCTCAAGCTCCTTTGACACCTCGACTCATTCTGAAGGTCATCCAAAGGGAGATTCTACAACTCCTGAGGATGGAGGAGCAATATGACAGCCCTACTCTAGCACCTAGTTGTCTATGGTGTCTTTATGTTCTTTTGATATATGTCAGTTATGAATAATCGAACCTGGAAAGTTCTTAGCTGGAATGTTAGGGGTCTCAACTCAGAGTCCAAATGGGATGCCATTAGGGACCGAATTGTAGAGAGCACATATGATGTCATTTGTCTACAAGAGACAAAAAGAGATGTTTTTGATCTAAATTATGTTAAGCAATTTGCCCCCTCACAATTTGATTGTTTTGAATATCTCCCCTCCATTGTTGCCTCTGGTGGTTCTTTGGTTGCCTGGAAAAGCTCCATGTTCTCTGGTTCATGTGTTTTCAAAAACTCTTACTCTATTTCCTTTGAGTTTTTCTCTTGTCACAATGGTGCACAGTGGATTCTTACCAATATTTATGCTCCCTGCACTCCCTCGGGTAAGAGAGAGTTTCTCAGCTGGTACAAAAACATTCGGGTGCCAGAACATGTTGACTGGCTAGTAGTGGGTGATTTCAACCTATATCGGATCCCAGAGGATAGAAACAAACCAGGTGCTAATATAACAGAAATGCTTTTGTTCAATGAAGCCATCAGTAAGCTTGGACTTGTTGAGATCCCACTCAAAGGGAAAAGATACACATGGACCAACAAACAGCTGAACCCACTATGGGAAAGAATAGATTGATTTTTTTACTTCACCAAGCTAGACTCTCACCCATCCTTCTTGCTGGGTCTCCACTATGACTATGGAGGTCTCTGACCACACCCCTTGCTTAATATCTATTAACACTGCTATCCCCAGATGCAAAATTTTCAGGTTTGAAAACTATTGGATCCACCATGCTGATTTTCTTGCCAAGGTTCAAGAAGGCTGGTTCTCCTCAGCTCAACATTATGATGCAGCAAAGGCAATCACATCCAAGTGTAAAAACTTAAGGAAGACCCTGAAAGACTGGAGCAACTCTCTTTCCAATCTCAAGACCACCATTGATAGTATCAAATTGATCCTTAGTCTTCTTAATTTTCTGGAGGAATTCAGGGACTTGTCACTTATTGAGTGGAATTTCAGGGTTATTCTGGAAGAGGAATTGATCTCCCTGCTGAAGCAACAAAAGGAGTATTGGAAGCAAAGAGGACAGATTAAATGGGTCACTCTTGGGGATGCTAGTACCCATTTTTTTCATGCCAATGCTACTGTCAAGCATAGAAGAAATCTCATTACTTCTTTGACTGATGATAATGATAATGTTATATATGACCATGCAGCCAAGGCAGCACTTTTATGGCACTCCTTCAAAGAAAGACTGGGCACCTCGAGATTTACAACAGTACATTTTGATTTACATCAACATTTTGAACATCAGCATCAGGATCTATCACTGCTGACTGAAGAATTCACCAAGAGGGAAATTGATGATGTGGTTAAAAACCTCCCCTCATATAAGGCACCAGGTCTAGATGGCTTCAACACAGACTTCATAAAAAAATGCTGGTTGATCATTTGTCAAGACTACTATAGATTGTTTGATGAATTCTACAACAATCAAGTGTGTCTACAGAGTATAAATGGATCATACATTACACTGGTGCCTAAGAAAGATGATGCACACAAGGTTTCTGACTTCAGACCAATATCATTACTGAATAACTCTATCAAAATAATCACAAAAGTGCTGGCCAACAGATTGCAGCAAGTTTTACCATCCCTCGTCCATAGGAACCAGTATGGTTTCATCCAGAAGAGGACTATTCAAGATTGCCTGGCCTGGTCACTTGAATACCTCCACATGTGTCATCATTCCAGAAAGGAAATCATCATCCTTAAGCTGGACTTTGAAAAGGCTTTTGATAAGGTTGAACACAGTCTTATGTTGGAGATTATGAAAGCCAAAGGTTTCCCTGAAAGATGGTTGCAGTGGATGGAAAGAATTTTCAGGTCTAGAACTTCCTCGGTCCTTCTGAACAGTGTGCCAGGCAAGGTTTTTCACTGTCTTAGAGGAGTAAGACAGGGAGATCCCCTTTCACCCCTTCTATTTGTCTTGGCTGCTGACTTTCTGCAAACTCTTCTTAATGACGCATGTTCTGTTGGAAATCTCACTTTGCCTATTCCTTTGGAACACAACCAAGACTTTCCAATCCTTCAATATGCTGATGACACACTTATCTTCTTACAAGTAGACAGATACCAGATAGCATTCCTCAAGAATCTGCTTGATAGTTTTGGTGAATCCACTGGTCTAAGAGTCAATTTTGGGAAATCCTTCATGGTTCCAATCAACATGACCCAAAATGATGTTGAAGAGCTTGCTGAGATCTTTGGTTGTGAAGTCAATTCTTTACCTTTCCCATATCTGGGTCTACCTCTGAGTATTTCCAAGCCAACTGTAGCATATTTCTGGCCCTTAGTCTCCAAATGTGAAAGAAGACTGATGAGCATCTCAAACTTCCTATCACAAGCTGGCAAGTTGGAACTTACCAATGCAGTCTTCTCAGTTCTACCAACATTTGCCATGGGCACTTTCAGCTTGCCCAAGACTATCATAGAACAACTGGACAAGTATAGGAGACACTGTTTGTGGAGAGGCTCAGACACCAATAGCAAAAAGCCCAAAGGCAGCCTGGCCAATGGTCTGTACCCCAAAGGAGGATGGTGGTCTGGGAGTTATCAACCTCCAAACTCAGAATGAAAGCCTGCTACTCAAGCATTTAGACAAGTTCTTCAACAATGCTAATGTCCCCTGGGTACACCTGGTGAAGGAAAAATATTATAGCAATGGTACTTTGCCAAGACTGGGTTCCAATTTTTGAGGCTCCTTTTGGTGGAGAGACATTCTGAAACTTCTGGATTCTTTTAAAAGTATGGCAGTGGTGTCAGTTCACAATGGTACTTCCTGCTATTTCTAGCTAGACCTCTGGAAGGGTCAGGCCCTAAGCCAATCCTTTCCTGAACTTTTCTCCTATGTTAAGAACACAACTGCCACAGTCCATATGATCAAATCTGAAGCCAATCCCATTCAGTTGTTTCACTTGCCAAATCTGAAGCCAATCCCATTCAGTTGTTTCACTTGCCTCTGTCAGCTGAAGCATTTACACAATTCCAGCAACTAAACATTATCATTCAGAACTTGCAGCTCAATCAAGAAGGGGATAAGTGGGGTTATTCATGGGGAACCAACTCATTTTCATCCAAGAAGGCATACAAGATGATTTCAGGGGCTTCACCAACCCACTACATATTCAAGCGGTTGTGGAAAACTGCCTGTCAGAACAAAAGAAAGTTCTTCTTTTGGTTGCTTCTCAAAGACAGGTTGAGCACAAGAGGCTTACTTAAAAGAAGATCAATGAGCCTGCCAGATTACAACTGTATTCTCTGTGATCACAGCGTTGAAGAGTCCCTAGATCACCTCTTCTTCGATTGCCCGTTTGCAATGGCATGTTGGAACACCCTGAATTTGGTAATCCCAACTAATTCCTCAACCTTACAGATTATTGAAGCTTTCAGAGCCCAGCTGCAACTCTCGTTCTATCTAGAGGTCATAGTAACTATGTGTTGGTCAATTTGGACAGTGAGAAATGATGCAATCTTCAGAGGACAACCGATCTCAATTGCCAGATGCAAATTGATCTTCAAATCAGAGTTTGCCTTAGTTGTCATAAGAGCAAAGCCCTCTCTAAAACCAGTAGTTCAATCATGGCAAGAAGCTTATGTGTAATTCGTTTGATTTTCTTTGTTTCTTTCTTTGTCAGCTAAGATACTTGTATGGGGCCTGTACAGTTTTATTTATAAATAAAAGCACAATAGGGGCTTTTCCCCTCCTGTTTACCCTCAAAAAAGTACCTTAAGTTGTTAAGTGACTGTTCCATGAGACTGTTGCCTCCCTTTTAGACTGCTGCTTAGTGTTTCGGCAGCAAATAAAATGCTTTGAAAATACAGTCACGCATCGTGGCTCAAGAAAGGCAGCACCAATAATCATCAAAACGCACGCTTACCTTATAGAGTTGAAGAACGTGTTTCTCGAGAATTGGTGTGTACTGGAGAGAGCAATTGAAGTAGTGTGTGCAGGTCTCGGCTACCAAACAAAAGCCCTTGAGTAGTGAAGTTTTTCGATTAATAAATGGTGGGCAACATCTCCAATCCTTTCGAATGCAACCTGTGCAAAGGGCAACGGAATTATTGCAGTTAAAGATTTTGTTCAGCATAACAAAATGAGATGACTATGAATTGGAGTAAGCAAGCTGAAATGAAGTGTAGCTGTCTAACCATACCATTTCAGAGGAAGTTTTCAGATCCAAATATGTCACGCTTGGCAAACCTCGAATAAGAAAACAGACATCATTTCTGCTACCATAGGCATTATAACGTGTCAAACACCTGTCACAAGTACATTCTCCAGAGTCAACATTATCACAGAGGTCACAGTCTCACAGACAGTAATCCTCACTGTTTTGGCCAAGCTTGATAGATGTTGTTTGCAGTGGCGGCATGCTTTCAAGAATAGGAATTTCTCCAGCATAGTCAACTGGTTGTAGTGAAATCAGACTCTGAACAGATATTCGAGTTGAGTTGGGACAAATTACCAACAGAGTTCACAGCCTGTAATAAAGCCTGTAATTTGAAGATGTTTCAAGGATATGGATTTCTGGACAAGACCTTATCAGCAACGAGATGGCATTTGGTGATATTCAGATGCTTGAACACCAGGCGGCTTGAATAATCAAGAAAGATTTCCCCCCAAAGCGAGACCATGAATCTCTCATCTGACAAGGAGTTGGCTACTTCACTTCAACACGCGCTTCAGAATCGAAGCGGGCTTGCAGCGCCTATACGGGCGGAACGTCAAACAATGCCCCGGATCCAGAGGCCGACGCACGTACCGTCCAGCTGCGAGCACCCACGGAGACGGAGTTCAATCTCGCGCTCGTCGAGACATACGGTAGCGCCGGGACTTCCGTCATGCGCAGGAGATGGACGGACACGGACCTCCGGAGTGTGCGCCAGAGGCAGACGGGCACGCATGCACGCACGGCGTCCCGCGCTGGGAGGAAAGAAGCCCAGCACGTGGGTGCACAACGGCGTCCCGGAGCGCGCGGCCGCGGAACGGCGGTCTTTGCCGCACTCCTCCAGGACCTTGTTGGTCTTGCGCCGTTGAGTCATTGCGGCGAGCAGGTGGCGTGCGCGGGCGCTGAAGAGGTGGCGGCGGCAGGCAGCGAGGCCGAAAGCAAACAGTCACAAGCAGCTGTAGACTATGGCTACAGAGAAAAAAAAAGAACTAATATTTATCGGAATTTATTTGTGCTTCACGATTATTATTTTGTTGATGCATAGATCAAATCGTCAGAGCTCATGAATTGTTGCAAGCAAATGCTAGAACTTACTTTTTCAGTGATGATCTAAGCCATCTCATTTCTCACGCCCTTGTATATAATCCATAGCCTTCATTTCATCCACGGACTAATAATCTGCTTATCCTGTTTCAGAATCCAAAGCTCTTGGCATTGGAAAGCAAGCCTGTATTTGGTTTTCCCTAGTCTCACTAAATTGTAGAAGCTAAAGAATGCACGTAAACGGCTAACGGCTAGATTCGAGGCAGTTTTGTTTCTATTTTTAGGATGTGAATATTTTAAATAATAAATAAATTTTTACCATATTTTTAAATTTTTTTTGAAATTATATAGTTACAAATTTAATTAATTAGTTGTTTAAAAAAGAATTTATTATGATTTATATTCAAAGACAAGTAGTTTTTTCTAATATATAAAAACTTAAATCAATATACGCTAAAAACTTTGGTTGTTGCATTTCTGTCATCTTATTTTATTATTTGGTGGAGTGATTGAAATTGTTTGAGTCAAAAAAATTTATAAAAATAGTTTAAAAATAAAATTGAAATGAAAAGAAAACTCCAACTTGTGCAATGAGGCTAAATCCCACTTCTTTCTTCATCCTTCCTTTTTTTGACCATTAATTCACTTTTGCTTCCTCTCCCTCTCTTCCTTCTTCACCCGTTGAGGCTGTCCAACACATATCCTCGGCCTACCTAGCAACCCGTCTCAACGCAAAGGACCACTCGGCCCAATTAGCCAGCCACCTGCCTGCCCAGCCCATTCTCCCCTCTCTCTCGCTTTACAGGTGAGTCTGTTGTTAGATTTCCTTTACCTCACTCAGACTCAAGTTGGGACCTGAGCTTAGCTTGGTGCATGCACGAGCGCCCCACTGTGTTCCGTCACACACACACCAAGGTTCGCCTCGCACCCCTATATATAACCGCCCTCCAATCCGCACCCGCCTGAGACCTTAGAAGTGCCACCCCTAGAGCCCTAATCGCCATTAGCGCCGCCATTGATGAGCTCCATGCCGCCACCTCGATCTCATCCTCCTTCACGCACTGTCGTCGCCAAGAAACCTCGAGATGAGATTCGCGGGTGTCAGGGAAGCTCTCCAACCGCTTCATGCGATTCCTCGTTGTCTGCCACGACCCTGTCTGCCACCGGACCTTGTCAGCTCTAACTCATATCGCTGTTGACTCCCTTTAGCCCTCTAGTGTGCGGGGTGAAACCATAGCTAAGTTCGCAATGACGTGTAGCCTCTGGTCTACCAATGTTCTGGCCAACAACCACCGGGATTCAAATCCCCACACGCGCAAACCGTTAGATGCAAACAGATGGCCTAGATTAGATTTAGGATTTTCCCTTTTATTTAATAAAATTTATTTATTTTGTAGATTATTTTATTTATGATGTCATACCGATACAATAAATATTTTATTTTAGATTTAATCCCAAAACGGATACGAAAATTATGTGACTAGCCCCTCCATTTCTCAATAATTAGATCTATTTATGGAGTCTTGCAATTATTATTATGTCATACACTCATACCGACACAATCAAACTGTTCCTCTCCGCTGCCTTCTCTCTGTTCTTCTCCCTGCCGCACCTTCACGTCCTCCACGCCCCCACGCCTCGAGACGCCGCACTGCAGCAAGCGCTCCCTACGGGCGTGCTGCCGCCGCAGCAGCCCTCCGGCACCACCAGGGGCGCGCCGCCGCCGTGGATGGCGTCGACGGTGCGGACACGTTCCGTCGCCACCGGAGCCCGCAGCCGTAGACATCGATCGAGGCCGCCGCCGGGAGCACGCGCGTCCCCTACTGCGTGGGAGGAAGGCGGGTCCCGGCGCGACGCGCGAGGGCATGGACGCGGTGGGCGGGCGAGCTGGCCGTGTGTGGGGTCTCGGGCACCTCCGCCTGGGATGCGTTGTGAGGGCGGTCCATGCAGCACCGCAGCGCACCGTCGGCCAGCGAAGGCGGTGGCATCGAATGTGACGGTGAGCACCCGAGCCGCGTTTCATTTCGCTGACTTGCTGATTTCCTCCTGCACGTGACGTGAGGATCCGTCCTGTGCTCAGATGACCACCGCAGCAAAATTATTGGTTTTTAATGTCGGCAGAAGGACTTGTGAGCAGTGACCAAATGATCGCGAGATCTCAAGAGTAGATGAGATTAGTCCTTCCCACTGGCTAAAAGGACCAAGTGGTGGTTATAGTAAAGAAAAGAAACATCCACAATCCAAAAGAGTCGATACTGATTTTCTTCCGAAAGTGATTTGCCGTATACAAACTTAACATCTTTAGCAAGTGGCTAGCTGTCAGGATTTCCCCGTCCATATGCCAACTTGCCATATTCGTAGAAGACGACGATGGTTCTTGGATGCAACCATGGCAATTGGGCTACTACTTCCTGATTCAGCATGATTGCTAATAGGAGGAAGCATCCGTCAGGAATGAAATTCAAGTCAAACTAGGGAACTCGGTTTCATACTCAGCTTGCAATCATTTTGCTTCAAGGTACAGGAACCCTGTGTTCATAAGTAGCACATGTGAGTACGTGACATTGCTCATCCCACATCTATATTCAGCTCAGGTCTTCTGGCCAGTTTACCTCATGGAAGGAGCAGCTGTAACATCATTCTTCTTCTGCTGCTTCTACTTGTTGTGCCTCTGCTCCCAAGCTCGTGTGCTTTCAGGTAGCAGCAGCAGTAGCAATGCCACGGCCGGCGACGAGGCGGCACTTCTTTCCTTGTCTTCTAGCCAACCCAGCTTGCTGGCTTCCTGGAACAAGTCCGGCCACTACTGCAGCTGGCCCGGAGTTGTCTGCGGCCGTCAGCACGCCAACAGGGTCATCGCCCTATGCTTGGGCTCCTTCAACCTGTCAGGCGACATCTCTCCGTTCCTAGGAAACCTATCATTCCTCCAGAAGCTGGACCTAAGCGACAACCAGCTTGATGGGCAGGTGCCTCCAGAGATCGGTCGTCTTGGCAGACTCAAGGGCCTGAACTTGAGCGCAAATTTTCTCCATGGAATCATTCCTGCGGCCATGGGAGGATGCACTAGCCTCAAGGTTCTGGACCTGAGCAGTAACAGACTCCAAGGTGAGATTCCAGCAGAGATGACTATGCTGGGGTCACTCGGATTCTTGGCACTGTATGACAACAGATTATCAGGTAAGATACCCCCTACTTTTGGCAATCTCAGCAGCCTCCGGCATCTTGGTCTTGAGGGAAACATGTCGTCAGGGGCCATCCCTTCATCTTTGGGCTTGTTGCCCAGTTTATCCTTCGTCAACTTGGAGAATAACAACTTAAGTGGGTCAATCCCGGATTCAATTTGGAACATTTCGTCTCTAACAGGATTCTCTGTCCAAAACAATTATCTGAGTGGAGCAATACCTCCAGGTGCGTTCAATGCTCTTCACCGTCTTGAGACTATAATACTGAGCAATAACCAGCTTCATGGCTATATTCCGGCTTCAATATCTAATGCTTCCAAGATACAAATACTTCAGTTCACCAATAACTTTTTCAGTGGCACTGTTCCTTTGGAGGTTTGAACTTTAGCAAATGTCTACTGGTTGCAGCTCTCTGGAAATTTGCTTGAAGCTAAAGAGCCAAAAGACTGGGAATTCTTGACAGCATTAGTGGATTCCTCCCAGTTACAATATTTGCTATTGGGTGAATGCAAGTTTGGTGGAGCACTTCCTGACTCGCTTTCCAACCTTTCCAGTTCTCTAGTATTTCTTTCTCTTGAACACAATGAAATTGTGGGTAGCATTCCAAGGGATATACTACCTCCGTCCCTAAATACTGCAACTCCTAGAATCCGTGCCAGTCAAACTTTTTAAACTTTGACCAACTTTATAGAGAAAATCATTAATATCTATGACATAAAATATGTATCTTATAAAAATACATTGTATGATAAATCTAATGGTACTAATTTAGTACCATATATCTTAGTGTTTTTTTCTAGAAATTTGGTCAAAGTTTAAAAAATTTGACTTAACACAACGCTAGAAGTTGCAGTATTCAGGGACAGAGGGAGTAGGTAACCTCCTGAATTTACAATTTCTCAATCTTGGTTACAACTCCCTGACCGGTGCTCTTCCATCTTCCTTCACTATGCTTAAAAACCTGTGCTCTTTCACTGTATTGAGCAACAAATTAAGTGGGTTGGTCCCATTGTGCATTTGAAACCTTACAGAATTAAATCACTTGGAACTCGTACAGAATAGCTTCAGTGGCAGTTGGAAACCTGACAAAGTTGGTGGAACTAGGTCTTTCAAGTGATAATTTTACAGGCCCCATTCCTATTGAAATATTCAACATTCACACACTCTCTACAATGTTGGATGTATCCTACAATAACTTGGAGGGATCAATACCACAAGAAATTGGAAAATTGATCAATCTTGTTGAATTCCATGCAGCGTTTAACAAACTGTCAGGCGAAATACCTGGCAGCCTTGGTGAATGCCAGCTTCTCCAGAATCTCTATCTACAGAATAACATGTTCAGTGGTGGTATCCGGTCACTCCTGGGTCAAATGAAGGGTCTGCAGATTGTTGACCTCTCAAGCAACAACTTATCTGGCCAAATACCAGCATTCTTTGGTACCTTTAGAACACTCGATTACCTAAACATATCATTCAATAACTTTTTCTGGGAGCTGCCAAATATTGGCGTCTTTTCAAATTCTTCTGCCATCTCAATCCAAGGCAATAGCAAACTCTGTGGAGGCATACCCGATCTGCATTTACCTGCTTGTTCTTCACATCTAGAAAACAAAAGGCATAAGTTTGTCATTATTGCCATTGTTCCCTCTCTTGTTGCAACAATTTTCATCATTGCATTACTCTTTGTTCTTCTCACCCGGCACAAGAGAAGAAAAACAACAGCCCCACCACCAACATTCATTGAAGGCCACCCACTGATCTCTTACTCACAGCTGGTAAAAGCGACGGATGGTCTCTTGGCAACCAATTTGTTGGGCTCTGGATCATTTGGGTCTGTGTACAAAGGAGAGCTAGATGGCCAAGCTGTTGCTGTGAAGGTACTAAAACTCCAAACTCCTGGGGCAGCCAAAAGCTTTGCAGCTGAATGCGAAGCACTGCGAAACCTGAGACACCAGAATCTTGTCAAGATAGTTACGGCTTGCTCGAGCATCGATAACAGTGGGAATGACTTCAAAGCAATTATCTATGATTTCATGCCCAATGGCAGTTTGGAAGGTTGGCTATATGCTGATACCAATGGGCAAACAGAGCCCAAGTTCTTGAGTCTACTTGAAAGAGTAAGCATACTACTTGATGTCGCTTTTGCTTTAGATTACCTTCACTGCAATGGTCCTGCGCCTGTTGTACATTGTGATCTCAAGTCAAGCAATGTGCTCCTGGATGCTGATATGGTAGCCCATGTTGGAGATTTTGGACTAGCTAAAATTCTCTGTGAGGAAAGCTCAGTTTTCCTCCAATCAATGACTTCGGTGGGAGTTAGAGGCACAATTGGTTACACTGCCCCAGGTTAGTCCATCTGACAGCTATCCTGCTCCATGTTTAATCTGTTTGTCTTTATTTGTTGCTCCTTTGTTCTTTATCAAATAGTTGTGTCTCTATGAGTAATATATATGACCTCGCATCACATTTTGAATTATGTACTTGTCATGACAAAGCTAGTCTAAACATTTCCAAATGTCTCATGGAGCAGAGTATGGTGCCGGAAACATGGTATCAACACATGGAGACGTTTACAGCTACGGAATCCTTGTGCTGGAACTGGTAACCGGGAAGAGGCCCACCGATAGCAGCTCCACCCAAGGGCTGACCCTCCGCGAGTATGTCGAGCTGGGCCTACGTGGCAGTGGCACCAGAGTGCTGGATGTTGTCGACACCCAGCTCTGTTTGGGCTGGGAGGATGAGCACCAGACCGCCGATGGTTTCCCGTGCAGAACCATGACCGACTGCATGGTTTCGCGCTGAGGCTCGGAGTGTCCTGCTCTCACGAGATGCCGTCCAGGAGGATAGCGACTGGTGACATTGTCAGGGAACTGCGTGGAATCCATGAGTCTCTCATGCAGGGTCTAAGCTAGGGAGTAAGTTTTGTTAAGAATTAATGGGGATTGTGTAGATTATAGATACTCCCTTTGTTTTTTAATAAGTGTCATATTAGATTTGTCTTAAGTCAAACTTGTATATCTTTGACCCTTGATTTTAAAAAATTTATATAGTTTCATGCTATAAGATTTATATTTTTTAGATTTATCATGAGAAACACTATCATAATAAACAATCCATATATGATGAAACTATAATTATGTTTAAAAATAGTTGGTCAAAGATTGAAACGTTTGACTTAGAATAAATCTAATGTGACACTTATTAAAAAAACGGAGGGAGTACCCTTGCTGAAAACGCATGGCAGCTGGAGGCTGTATCGGTTTTTCTTTCTGAGTATATATGTCTGGTGTTTCAGTTAATCTCCTGGATTCGTCAGGGTTGCATTAAAAAGCTCCTACCATTTTGCTGATGTTCGTACACTGCGAGTGTTTTAATTAGGAAACCATCTAGAGATGCATGGGCTGGATCGTTGATCGATAATAACAAAAAGTTGTTATGTGCCCGTATATATATGTGCCCAAAACTCATACAACAATCACCGAAGTTTTTATTTAGTGTCATGTGTATGTATGTATGCTGTGTGGTTCTTGTTGATGAGAATTATTTGTGAAAATGTTGTTATGTACCAGTTCAAAAAGGATGCATTCACTACCGGACTCATCTGCTTTGGCCCCAATTGCATTCGGCAAAGTCTTTGCCGAGTGCCATGAAGGATTTATTTGGCCTGGAATGTAAACGGATTACAAATTGGCAGAAAATATGCTCTTCCCTTATAAAATTGGTACATCAGGGGCGATCAAATTTGACTGTTATTAGAATCCTTGGTTGCTGATGTCTTCTTGCTGCACTGATATATGCATCATGTTTGTTGTTGATCAAGATTTTTTTTAGTAGTATTCGGAATTATTAATCTGCCTCATTATTAACGCTAGAAAAATTATGACAACAGGGACGATGTGGTGCTGCCACTAGTGGGACGAGAGGAACTATAGTGCGCAATCTTAAGAATTTGCTTTATAAAAGCAGTGTAGATCATAAAAATGTGATCACCGTGACTGGGGAAAGTGGAGTCGGCAAGACAAAGCTGGTGAGGACCTTGTATGACAGGAGGCAGACCCTGTCTCATTTTGACATCTATGAGTGGATGAGCTTTTAGCCTAATCTTAGTGCCTCTGATGTCCTCATGATAATCATCAGACGCATTACAGATGGAGAAGAATGTTCCAACGAAAATATTGAAAGGAAACTGAAGGATATATTGAAAGGAAAGAAGTATCTGTTGGTGATAGATGCTGAGCTCAGTAACTCAGAGTGGAATTGCATTTTTGGTATGCTCCCTGACCCCAAAGCTGAAGGATATATTGAAAGCAAAGAAGTATCTGTTGGTGATAGATGCTGAGCTCAGTAACTCAGAGTGGAATTGCATTTTTGGTATGCTCCCTGACCCCAAAGCTGTGGATGTCAATGCTGGCAGCAGAATAGTGAGAATTTCTCAGATTCGGCCATATAAGACATCCCCACAGTATCAAGATGCTGAAATTGAGGTTCCAAAATTTGATGACAATGAAGTAGTCATCAATCTGTTCAAGGAAACGTTCCTAATGTATGGCAGAAATGAACTTCCTGATGAAGCAATAGAAAAATACAGAACAAAGATTTTGGAGAACACAAAAGGGTTGCCGCTGGCGGTAGTTCTTCTGTCAGGCCTTCTGCGGAACAGGGAGTACCCTAATGAATGGGAGACGGTGTTTGATCACCTGAACAGGATGCAGTCCAAGCAGATTGACAATATTTTATCCCTCTGCTTCGATGACCTTCATTATGACCTGAAATCTTGAGAGCAAAGTACATGCTTTCTTGCAGCTTGAAGCACAAGAGCAGTGCTTCGTGGAGATCCACAGTTGTGATGACATCCCAGCTTTGTCGGATGTTCGACGCTTGTCGTTCCAAAATCACAGAGAAGTATGCAGCTCTGTCACACCCTCTACCAAAGCTCCGAGCCATCCTCTCAAACTTTGAGACAGAATAAGAGGATCCACAAGTTGGCGACAAGCCACCAGATGAAGGTGGAGGAGAACAAGACAGAAATGGGAATGGCACATGCTTGTACCCAGTCATGAAACAAGTAGCTAGCAAATCAAAATTGGAACTAGCTCAATTTGTAGAAGTACAAGCCTTTGCACAATTTGCATCTGCTCTGGATAAAACAAGTCAGAACCAATTGGCAAAGGGTCGACGATTACGGGAATTGCTTAAACAATCCCAATCAAACCCTCTCCTAGTGGAAGAGCAGGTAGCTATTAATTATTTGTCCTGCCATTAGAGGAATCCCAGGGTATTATTTTTGTTTTTCTAAATTTTTTTGTTATTAAGTATTTCATAAAATCTAAAAAATCAATGGCTTAGATTGATTTGAGATGTTACCTCCTCATAGGTAAAAGGGGTACCTTAGCATTGCCCTTTCTTATATTCCAACAAAAACAGTTCAGCCGATACATTCTGCGTGGCTTATACTCCCTCCGTCCTGCAATATAGTGCATTCTAAAAATTTTAGGACTGCTTAAGGGAACACTCAAATAATGCATGTAGCCATAGATCATTCCAATTAAGGTGTTTCTCCTCAAATTATGATTTCCTTTTTCACAATTTTGCCAAATCTAGATATAGTATTGCATAGAATGCACTATATTTGAGTACAAATTTTAAAAGCTATAATCCACTATATTCCAGGACTCAGGCCCGTTCGGTTGTGGCAGATTGAGGCCAGGATTTCATTTTGGCTAATGAAAGCTTATACAAATTAAGTAACAATTCCGGCCAGGAATTCTTCCCCGGCCAGGAATTCTTCCTAGGTGCCATTCCTGGAAAAGCGAACGGAGTATGAGGGAGTATATGCGCTAAGACACCAGCACAAACAATACAACCTGGTCACACACACACACACACACACACACACACACACACACACACACACACAAAATACGCAAATTCCTTAATACAGAATTTGTAAATGAATATAGAATATGTATTCTCCCAAGTGCTGCTTAGCTCATGCTTGGTCCACAGCAGTGACATTTGCATGCCATTTGTTTATCAAACACCATAGTCCGGGGACCATCGTCACCACGATGGCCAACAAGCCCACTAGGAACTCACTCCGCCCCTCGATCACATGTGGGCACATTGGCATCGCGTACGTAATTCGTCACCATCGTCCGCCTTGATCCTCTCATCTCTCCTAAAGTCAATCCACAAAGGAATCCTATGCCAGCCGCCAACCGTACTGCTGGCATGCACACTGGCCTGGTGGCGCGTAGCTTAGACAACTTCGGTTCAGGAACACGCAGCTCTGAATTCCTAGATGGGTCACTGATCTCAGACTGCACAGATAGAACCTGGACCTCGCACTGTCGTTGCAAGGTCTCCCAGTATTCATGCTGCACCAACACCGACGGCATGTGGTCGTCCTCGTCACTGAGGCTGGCCCTGGCGCCATCCTCCAGCGCCGACTCCAGTCTTTTATGGAGCTCCAGCAGCACATCGTTGGCCAGGAGCTGCTCCAACTGCGAGATGTCCTGGATTTCCAGGGCCTGCTTCAGCATCCCTATCACGATGGTTCGGCGGAACCTGTCAAGAAATGATCTAGTTGCAAGGTGGGGGTGGCCAGTAAACCCTCTTGCGTCCTCCATACTTTTAGGTGGCACTCTGTCCGTGTTCGTGACATCTACTTTGGTAAGCTTTTCGATAATTTCCAATGCCGTGGGCCTTTTGTTTGGATCAGCATCGAGACACATTAGTCCTATCAAGATGCACGTCTCTACTTGCTCAGCGTATTTTTCCAAGGGTATGTACCTTCCTGCCTCCTCCAATAACCTCTTCCTCCAACGCCCAACCACCTGTTGACCGTATATATATAGTAATCATGTGTCAATAAATATATTTGGAGATGCAATCATAAAACTTTCTTTGGTGTTCAGAAATATGGAAAGGAGTCTTTCAGCTTACGTCATCAGCGAATTGCTCGCAAGATTTTTCACAAGTGGGATAATTCCTACCTCCGGTCATCAGCTCTATGATTATAACGCCCAAACTGAATATGTCGGCCTTCACTGAAATCAACCCATTATGTAAGTATTCTGGTGCCATGTATCCACTGCATTTTGCAACGAGAATACGTATGGTTAGGTGGACTACAAAAAAGAAGGTCCATTGCCACCCTGAAAATGAAACTATTTAACTTACAGTGTTCCTCCACGAGTTTGGGTGATAATTTTGGATTGTTGTAGGCCAAATAGCCTGGACATACCAAAATCTGTAATTTTTGGCTCCATGTTGTCATCCAGCAATATATTCTCAGGCTTAAGGTCCAAATGAACAATTTTGCACTCTTTTGTGAAGGTAATGCAAACCATGGCAAATTCCTTTGATAATCTCATATCTCACATGCCACTCAAGCCCATGAGATTCAGCTGTATAGAAACATGTAAATGAACAAATTAGTGAGATCACCCACTCAGTTTACTGATGCACAGCATACTCATGCCATACAGGCCTATGCACGACCATGCAGCTGCCTCCTAGCACACCTCTAAACAAATCTGTAGGTCTAGCATTACATAGCCTGGGCAGTGGGCGCATAATTTGACCATTATAAAAAAAAAATCCTGGTATGCATACATAATATATCACTCAATCCTAGAATAAATTAGGAAAAATACACCTATACCTATAATAAGTCAAAGACTGGAACTATGCAGAAAGTTTCCATCAGAAAAAATTTAACCAGTTCTCAAAAAGAATACATAGTAATATAATTGCATTAGTAAACTTAAAAATGTTATAATATTATCATACCAGAAAGGTGCTTATCAAGGCTCTTATTATTTATACACTCAAGGCACAGCAGCCTTTGCCGAGATTCAGCCATGACATATTTCCTGCGTAATTCGATTGCTTCCCACCGTGATTCAGCACAATAACCTTTTAGCTGGACAATATTTTTGTGCTTCAATCAAAAAAAGATAAGTAACTTCATTATGGAATTGGTCATCTTCTAAGTTCATGTCAGAAAGCTTCTTCACAGCTATCACCTTCCCATTTTTAAGAAGGCCCTGTACCATCCCCTTAATTAGAGAATTTAGTCATAATTGAAGAAGAAAGAAAGATATACTGGTACAGAGAGGTATGATGGATATACCTTATAAACAACTCCAAACCCACCTCTTCCTATTTCTTGCTCCTTGGAGAAATCACTCGTGATGGCCTTCAGAAAATCTAATGGTACACAAGTTGGGATTCCACAATGATCCTGTACTAGAGTGTTCTCCAATAGACTAAACTCTCTGGATTTTTGGTCATAATGATCCTCTACTAGCGCCTGGACTTGGAAAGGATCCTGTACTCGTGCTTGGAATTGGAAAGGCTGTAGCCTAACCCAATTTGCTTGGGACTGAATGGCTTGGTGGTTGTTGTTGTTGTTGAAGATAAGCTTACCAGTTGTTTGCGCCATCATAAAAGAAACTGCAGGTGCAAAAACAGGGAAAGCATCACTACTCTACTCCACGTATGAGTAGAACAAGCTACACACAAAGTAAGTGAATATACGATAAGGAGGTATTATTACTCAATTGGATCTAAATCTAGTCCAAATAGAGCTCTGTTATATGATAAATAAATTGGGCCTGCTAAATTGAATCACTGTACCCAATACTAACCTAAAACTTAGAGCCCGACGGAGAAGTGAAGAATCATAACGTTTGGCTCGTGCTCCTTCTGAGCCAAGGGAGATCCCAGCAAGCAAGCACAAGAACACGAGAGGCTAGTGGGCAGTCTCAACAAAATAGATGAGAGGATCCATTTTTGTGCTTTATACCTGATATAAATCAATAATGTAAGAAAATCCTCAACTGATATTAGAAAATTAAATAGTCCAAACAAATGCAAGCCAGGGTGTCGAAACGGCTACGAACTCTATTTTTTTAGTGATCCAACAACATATTGTTCCGGCATATATTAACAAGAATAAGAGAATTAACATAGTTTATAAGAAAATCGGGCCTAAAAACTATACAACATACCACTAGTACTTACAACAAACTACGACTACACACTAGTACACAAAACCTCTATACTAGCGGTTCTAAAGCTATTTTTATTGGCGTTTTTTTTTGAACCCGCCAAGATTACTAGGCCCCCTGTAGAAATCAACATTTTCACTAGTGGTGGTAAGAAAACCAAAAAATCCGCCAGTAGAAATGCTTGTCCAGAAAATGTAAATTGAGCTTTAAAAATAGAAAAAAAAATTAATTGTAGGAAAGGCCCACTGGTCACAGGTATCGCACGCTACGTGGCCAGCGGGATTTGAACCCACAACCTCACCTTCGCATGTAGTATCCTCTACTACTCCACCCATTACTCACTAATGTCTAGATTCCGTTTTGGTTCCCCACATATTATACTAAACCGAGAGTAAATTAATAGTTTGAGGCCCTAAACGAATTCAAATGAAAAAGTTGTCAACTAGATACTTTCATAATTTTTCAAGATCTACAACTTTTATTTTAGTAGTTTCTACATCCGAGGTCATTTATAAAATTTAAATTTTTAAATTTGACCAATTCGAACGTAGTTTTTGACAACAAGATGATTTCAAATAAAAAGTTATCAACTACAAAGTTTCAGAACTTTTCAAGATCTACAATTTTTTATTTTGGTCGTTTTTCCATCCAAGGTAATTTAGAAAACTCAAAAAATCAGTTTCAAATTATTCTAGTGGTGGATTTCTTAAAAAAATCTTTCTACTTGGTGGTTCTCTTAAGAAAATCGTCTATACAAATGCATAATTTCTATAGGCGGTTCTTTTAAGAAAAACTGCCTATACAAATGCATGATTTCTACTGGCGGTTCTCTTAAGAAAACCGCATGTAGAAATTGATTTCTAGTGGCGGTTTTCTTAAAAGAACCATCTGTAGAAATACATGATTTCTTGTGGCTGATTTTTTAACAAAACTGGCTATAGAAATTGATTTTTAGTAGCGGTTCAGAACCATTTGATTTTTAATGACGCATGTGATTTCTAGTGGTGGTTTTCTTAAGAGAACTGTCTGTAGAAATACATAATTTCTTGTGGCTGATTTTTTATCAAAACTGCCTATAGAAATTGATTTCTAGTGGCTGTTCAGAACCGTTTGATTTTTAGTGACGCGCGTCAAGAGAAATCGTCTATAGAAATAAAAAGCCAGTATCAGAAAAAAAAATCATCTGTGTACTAGTGACACCCTGTATACAACTATGACCAGCGACGGAGCTTGTTAAGCACCAAGGTGCCACCAAGCCAACAATTGACTAGATACAAAGTCTACAAGGTTCTCCTTGCCAACCACCGCCACACAAAACCAAACACAGCTTCGAGCCATCGTTGCCAAGCTCATCAGTCTCGACGCACCAGCTCTGACTACCCAACGCAAATGATTGCCATCATCAGTCAAGGGGTCCTAGACACGACGCTATATTTCCACAACGTCTTCAGAAAGATCGTGACGCCAATTGGCGCTGTCGTTGTCGGCCAATGCAACAAATAGGCAGGAAACTAGCATATAGGGCAGAGGGGCGCCTCGTCCTGACCCCAACCGTCCTAGCTCCGTCGGCCAAGGTAGCCACTTGACAGAGAAACCAAGAAGGACATGCATCTAGTCAAGTTGGGCCTTCATGCCTTCACCATACCAACTTCACGCCGCCGCCGCGCAGAGGTCTCCAGCCACCTCGGGTTCACCAAACCCGATTTAGATTCACGTGTTCATGTTCGACTCGAAGTGAAAATCTCTCACAAGCAGCCTATCACGTTCCACGATCCTGTACCTCGACAGGTCGACCTAGAAACTTTGTGTCTATGCTTCCGTGCTGCTGTTGCTATTGTTGGCGGCCTCCGCGCCGTCGCCGCCAACGCGCTACCTCACAGCAATAAGCACCACAACGCCGCAGCACACGCGCTGCCTACCGCCACCGACACCGACGCACGGCGGCCACCACGCCGCCACCGTTCACGCGCGGCCTTTGCACCATGGCCGCACGACCGCTGCACACCTGAGCTGGGCAGATCCGGTTGCTAGACTCCGGATCCGCGCGCCGGCCATTCCCCAGCGTGGATCTGGCCTGCCGCGCTCTCGTCACCGGTAGCTTAGCAACAGGTACGCAAAAGCCGTCACGCCGCTCGCTGGAGCCGCCCGAGCCGCCCCTCAAGACGACGCGGGGGGCTGTATAGAATGAGTTATTAATTGGCTACGACGAACTCATATCATGCGTGGAGAAGATTTATTAGTACTAACCTGGACAGATTAGCGTGCCTGAGCCGGATTGGAGGGGATCTTCCCTAGATGAAGGCCGACGATCGCAGGGTCTCACTGGGTTCCCATCGAAACCGCTGACTCGAAGATTAAGTGTGCCGCCTGAGCCGGATCGGAGGGGATTGGATTATCTTCCTCAGCTGGATTAAGGCCGAAAGCCGCAGGGTCTTACTGGGTTTCCATTGAAACCGTTGACTCGAATACAATGCAGCAGCAGTCTATGCATATTCATATGAATAATATGAATTCTCAAAAAAAAAAAAAGAATAATATGATAGCCCAGCAGGCCAGTAGGCTCCATTAGAATATAATACAGATGTCTTGGTTGGTAGGGTTTGACTAACACTAGTGAATGGATTTCACAGGTCGGTCTTTTTATTTCCAGAGGGGAACAAGGCGTCTGGCTACGTGCGCAGTAGTTGTCATTTACAAAGGTGACGGTGATGTATTTGCTGATTTTTTTTTTTTTAGCAAGCCAGTAGGCTCCTTCAGACCATTGATGTTTTGGGCCAAAACATCTAACTGCTAATTGTCATTTACAGATGTGGTCCGAATCGATTCATGGAGGCCCAAATCGGTGCAGTTGGATAACCAACACAGCAATAAAAACGTCTGCTAAAAAACATAGCAATAACAACTTCTTCCCACTACACCACACAGTCATCGTTGAGAATATATAAGATAATATAAATATTTTGTACATATTTCACAATCTTGTATTGAACATTTTAGCTATTAAAGGAATTTAAACGAAAAAAGTTTTTAAAATAAAGTTTTATATCTTATCAGCACTATAACTTTGGTACCATTCGATTGTTTGAAATTTTCAAATATATGAATCTCAAAATATGTGAATTTAAAGCAAATATTTGAAACTCCAATATATTCTTCAAAAAAAAAAATTTGCCAACATCAAGCATATGGATTAGGTCAGCCACTACATCTTTGGAACTAAGTATATGAACATTTAAGGTTGTTTAGAAATTCTAAATTTAAATCAATGAAATTAAAACATAGATTTAGGACTATAAATGATTTCAAAATTTTTTCAACTACAATGTTATAAGTTGTATTGAGAGCTACAACTTTGATATAGACGTACCATGCCAGTATCTGAGGTTGTCTTTTTAAAATTCAAATTTGAGAACTTAAAACAATATTTTTCGAGCCTATACTGTTTTGAATAAAAACTTCTCAACTACGGTGAACATGCTATAGTGAATATGTTGCAACAGATCGGTAGGACTAGCAGAGAACTACAAAGATGATTAATGGGTTTTCAGAACATGCATACATGGTATAAATTTCAGGTTCCAAACAGAGGATTGCAGACAGAGGATTGAAAATACTTAAAACTTATTCAGATTGTTGACACGCAAAATTGTCCTGCCAAAGAATTAAGCGCAAGACCAAAAGAAGACGACGGCGGCGCTGCATTGCTAAAGCTGGTCAGACCGCCTTCGCAGGCAGGCAGGATCCCGGTTAGGCCATGTCTGAAAGTCGGTCAGACCAGGTTGTGAAAGTGCAATCAAGCCTAATTGTGAGTTTTGGTATTCATGACCACTTAATTAGAAGTCTAATGAGATTTATTGAGATGACAAGCAGAAATTCGAAAAAGAGGATGATGAACAGGTTGCAGGTACCCCATATTGCAAAAGGATGGCTATGCTGGACTCATGGAGGTTTAAATTCATTTTACTTTGAGCATTAAGTTTAGGAAAAACCATACTACTAAGGGGATTCTAGAACAGTTGATCAACTATGCAGCTAGATGCTCAAAATCTCAGAATCACATCCTCTCACCCAGACAAAGCAGCCTGCCAAACCTGAACCTTATTCGAAGCAGTTTGTTTTAGGCCTAGAGGCGGCAGTGCCGCCCATGATGGGGCAGTGCCGCCCATTAAGTGACATTGGCCCACGTGGGTATTTATACCTCAGGCCGAGTGCCAAATAAAAAACACTTGGAAAAAAAACACTCGGCAAAGAGCTTCCTTGCCGAGTGTCAAAAAAAAAACACTCGGCAAAGAGCTTCTTTGCGTAGTGTAAAAAAACACTCGGCAAAGGCAGCCTTTGCCGAGTGTTTTTTTCTTTTGACTTCAGTAAAGAAACTCTTTGCCGAGTGTTTTTTCACTCGGCAAAGAAAATTTGAAAGCACATTTTGAGCGGTAAATTAATTCAAATGAAAAAAATTTTCAACTACAAAGTTGTATAACTTCTCAAAATCTACAACTTTTATTTTGGTCATTTCTCCATTTGACAAAGTGAAAGTAGATTTATGTACAAATCTTACATGTCTCTTGTAGTTTATGAAACTAAAAGAGATATATATATATATAAGATTTGTGAATATTTAAAATTTGAATTTTTCAAATGACCTCAGACAGAGAAACAACCAAAAGAAACTTTGTAGATCTTGAAAAGTTATAAAACTTTATAGTTGGCAACTTTTTGATTTCAAATCATCTTGTCATGCAAAACCGCGTTTGAATTTCAAAATTTTAAAATTCAAATTTTGCAAACGACATCGGATAGAGAAACTTTCTAAAGAAAAAGTGTAGGTCTCGAAAAGTTATGAAACTTTATAGTTGACAATTTTTTTATTTAAATTCATTTAGGGTCTCAAACAAGCAATTTACTAGCATTAATATTTTTTGCTATTTTTGGTTTTGCCGAGTGTTTCTTTTTAACATTCGGTAAAGATGTGCCACGTCATCAATCTAAACCCCTCAAATGGTGCTCTCCCATTGGTCCAAACACCTCAGCCCCGGATCCCTCTCTCTCCCATCCCCATCGAATAAGGTAGACCTCCCTCCCTCACTCTCTCCCTCAATCTCTCTCTCCCTTCGGTGGGCCGTGGACGTGGCGGAGAAGCACGAGGAGGAGGAGTCCACCACCGTCGCCGTGGAGCACCGGGGGGCCTCGAGCTTGCCTCGCGATGGAGCTCGGGGGCTCGCCCTAACGGCCGCGGGCCCCGCGTGGCGGAGTCGCCCCGGCGGCCGAAAGAGGGAGCGCCGTGTCGGGCGGGGGGGCACAGACACGGGGGCGCCGCCTCGCTGCCGTGGCTCATGCGGCGGAGCCCGCCCCATGGCCATGGCCCGCACGGCGGCCCCCCACGGGCGGGAAGAGGAGCGCCACGCCGGGCGGCGGGGCACAGACGGTGGTGGAGCTCGCCCCCACGCTGCTGGGCGGACGGCCTCGCAGCCAGCCTCAAAGAACAGCAAGGTCCTCGAGCACCGCCCCGTAGGGCCACCAGCGATGGCCACTGCATGGACGGCCAACCCCGACGACGAGGTGGGCTTTTTTATTTTTTTCGAAAAAAATTTGCCGAGTGTCAAGTAACACACGGCAAACTCTTTGCCGAAAGTGCCCTATGTCGAGGATGGCACTCGGCAAAGCCTTTGCCGAAAGTGAATTTGAGGCTTTGCCGAGTGCCCCGCAAATCAGTCGAGTCCGGTAGTGAGTGTGATTGAAATTCCAGATGGTATGGTGCTGATCGACTTGTCCAACAACAGATTTAGTGGTTCCATCCCCAAGTCTATCGGTAACTTGGAGGCCCTGCGTTTCCTAAACATGTCGCACAACGCCTTGTCCGGGAACATCCCTGGAGAGTTTGGACGGCTGTCCAATGTTGTCACTAGACCTCTCATGGAATCATCTCACGGGGAGCATCCCACAGGCCATGTCCTCCTTGACGAACCTCGAGGTCCTCAACCTCTCCTACTATACAACGACCTCAGCGGCAGCATACCTTCGGGTGGGCAGTTCTCCACGTTCCCCACCAGCTCATTCCAGGGCGCACGGGAACCAGGGGCGGCTGTACGGGGGGCGTGCTAGCGTCCGACCGGGTCGGCACCCTGCATCTCGCCGACCCAGCGCTCCGCTGCCAATATAAAAAGGAAAAAGCTGGCTTCTGCGAGCTCCCAGTTTCCGTGGGCCTGCTTCTGTCATCCCGGTCCACTGGCTTCCTGCTCCTGCGTTTCTTGTCTTGCCCTTCCTGCGTTGCTTCGCCGCTCACGCCCGAGGGCTGTGGCTTTCTCGAGCTTTGGCTCACGCCCGTCTCTTCATTGACAAAGAAAATAAAAAATTGATCAATAGCACCCGTTGAAGAGTCGAGAACACATGACCTTTATGTCCTCCTTCGTCCACGCCTACTCCAATAGATATTTTATGTTATTTGATTGACAAAACTTCTATTATTAAACACATAAGAAGGAATTAAAGCGTGAGGAGAAGACAATGGGAAAAAGACATGTAATGGCGCAAAAATGAATGAAATAAAAGAAAATAATAATTAAATGTAAATAATTGAAAAGGAAAATGAAAATATAAATACAAAACAATCATAAAAAAGAGTATAAGAATGTTATTCACTTACCACTACTCCATGTGAATGGTGCAAAACATGATAATATACAGCTTGTTCGCTTGGATGGCTGAAAGTACTGCTAACTGATTGTTGTGAGAGAGAAACACCGCTTGGTCGGGCTATTGATTTGATTGATTTGGCTGAAATGAACAAGCTGATAATTGAAAGAAAATAAAATATAATACAAAACCTACCTAGAACACCGCACAAAGTACCATATGAATATTTAAAGAAAATCAAGGTATGAACATCACAAATATACATTATAGAGCATCATCTATATACTAAGTGATTATCATATGTATCCCATAAAATTTAGGAAATAAAAAAATAAAACATGAAAGTAAAATAATAATTAGTAAACCAAAACAAAAGAAAAAATATAACTCAAAAAATAAATAACAAATGCAATGAAATATAAAAAATAAATAATTTAAATAGAAGAATTATTTTATAAAAACTTTGACCAAAACATAAAGGAAAACTGGCAATCTAGAGAAAAATTATACATAACAAAAGAAAAATAAAAGAGAACATCACATGGACAATACTTGAACAACCTAAATATACCACATAACATCTAATGAGTACTATATGAATGCTTGAAGATAATTGTGGAACATCCTATTTATATGACACGAACACCAAAGAAACGCATGGTAGAACACCGGATGTATACTATGTGAACATCAAAGGTACCTCATAAAATATAAAAAAAGATAAAATATGACACATAAAAATCAATAAAATAATTAATTACAGCAAAATAAAGAAAAAGGAAAGAAGAACAATAAAACCAAATAGAAAAGAAAAATAAATAGAAAAAAGAAATAAAAAACACGTTAGCAGTAAGGTGTCTATACTTAAAGATAATTATGAAACATTAAACTTATATTACTTGAACATCTAAAAACATATCATAGAACATCACATATATTTTACACTTAAAGATAATTATGAAACATTAAACTTATATTATTTGAACATCTAAAAACATATCATAGAACATCACATATATTTTACACGAACATCTTACGTATCTTATAAATAAAATAAATGTAAAAATAACAAATAAAAATAGTGAAGTAATTAATTAGAGTCAAATAAAAAACAAAATATGAATAACAAATACTAAATATATAAATAAAAAATAAATGAATAACTTAAATAAGGAAAGAGAAAAATAAAATTGACGAAAATCACATGTATATCATAGAACATTATAATTTTACTTTACATACATTAAAAAAAAAAATATATCATAGAACATCATATAGATACTACTTGAACATCACATATATCATCAAATATAAACAATACAATTAGTAAAGTAGTTAATTACTCAAATAAAAAACAATAAATGCAAATAAAACCATGAATTGCAAATGTAGAATATATAGAAAAGTGAAAAAGTTAAATAAGAAAATATAAAGGTTTGAATACATAGTACTTCGACCATGGCATCTACCAAAATATAAAATAACTAAAATAAAAATAATCAGAATAAACAAAAGTGGTATATGAAAATTAAGAGAGTTTACATAAGTAGAAAATAAAATAGAAAAGGAAGGTAAAACAGAACAAAACAAAGAAAAACATGGAAACATAGAAATACAAATAAAATAATGTTAAAAATTAGTAGAGTAAAACCAAAACAATAAAAAAGAAACTGATTTATTGTGAGAGAAAAACATTACTGGTTGGTCGCTGATTTGGTTGATTTTGGCTGAAATAAACAAGTTGATAATTGAAAGAAAATAAAATATAATACAAAGAAAATGTGTTACAAATAAAGTAATAAAAACATAGATCATTAGATGGATTCAAAAAATGAATAACAAATGCAATTGAAATATAAAGAAATAAATAATTTAAATAGAAGAATTATTTTATAAAAACTTTGACCAAAAACGTAAAGAAAAACAATGACAATCTAGAGAAAAATTGTACATAACAAAAGACAAATAAAAAAAAACATCATATGGACAATACTTTAACAACTTAAATCTACCACAAAACATCTCACGAGTACTATATGAATCCTCGAAGATAATTATAGAACATCATATTTATATGATACACATGGTAGAACACTAGATATATACTTTGTGAACATCACATATACCTCATGAAATATAGAAAAAAAGGTAAAACATGACACATAAAAATTAATAAAATAATTAATTACAGTAAAATAAATAGAAAGAGGAAGAACAACAACCAAATAGAAAAGAAAACTAAATAGAAGAAAGGAATAAAAAACATGTTAGCGAAGAAGGTGTGTATACTTAAAAATAATTATCAAACACTAAATTTATATTACTTGAACATCTGAAAACATATCATAGAACATCACACATATTTTACATGAACATCATAGGTATCAAATAAAATAAATATAAATATAAAAAATCAGCGAATTAATTAATTAAAATAACAAATAAATGAATAATAAATGCTAAATAAATAAATAAATAATAAATGAATAACTTAAATAAGGAAAGAGAAAAATAAAATTGATGAAAATCCCATATATATCCTAGAACATTACATGTATACTACGAATATCACAAATGTATCATAGAACATCGTAATTTTACTATACGAACACTATAAAAATATATCATAGAACATCATATGTATCTTGAAGAAAGGAATAAAAAACATATTAGCAAAGTAAAGTGTGTATACCTAAAAATAATTATCAAACACTAAATTTATATTACTTGAACATCGAAAACATATCATAGAACATCACACATATTTTACATGAACATCATAGGTATCTTATAAATAAAATAAATATAAAAATAAAAAAATTAGTGAATTAATTAATTAAAATAACAAGTAAATGAATAATAAATGATAAATAAATAAATAAATAATAAATAAATAACTTAAATAAGGAAAGAGAAAAATAAAATTGATGAAAATCCCATATATATCCTAGAACATTACATGTATACTACAGAATATCACAAATGTATCATAGAACATCGTAATTTTACTATACGAACACTATAAAAATATATCATAGAACATCATATGTATACCGCTTAAACATCACATATATCATCAAACATAGACAATACAATTAGTAAAGTAATTAATTACTTAAATAAAAAACATCAAATGCAAATAAAACCATGAATTACAAATTTAGAATATATAGAAAAATAAAAAATTAAATAAAAAATATAAAAGTCTGCATACATATTACTCGACCATGCCATCTACCAAAACAAAAAAAATAATTAAAATAAAAATAATTAGAATAAATAAAAGTGGCATATGAAAATTAAAGGTGTCTACGTAAGTAGAAATAAAATAGAAAAAAAAAAATAAACATGATAAAAGAAAGAAAAAATATGGAAACACGAAAATACAAAGAAAATAATATTAAAAATTAAAAGAGTAAAACCAAAATAGTAAAAGAATAAAAAAATGAAAAGAATGACAAAAGACCACGAATAGAAAAAGAGAAAAAAAATAAATGCATTAAAGGAAATAAAAAATAAAATAAAAATAGATAATAAAAAGTAAATGAAAATAGAAACAGAAACAAAAGGAACATAAAGAACAATAAAAAGACTACCCAAAAGAAAAAAAAAAAAAATCGATGCACGCATACACAAACTTGCGGTTGTGAACATATCTACATGGACCGCATCTTCGCAGGGGGTACATCACCGGGTCGCATGTGCGGGGGCTGGTACGCACTGAAACGGAGGGAGAAACCGGATCAACTAGACCAAAACAGTAAATACAATTAGTGAAGTAATTAATTATAGTCAAATAAAAGAAAAGAGCTACCGAATATGGCAAATACATTATAGAACATCACATTAAGACTACACAAACGTAACATTAATAGTACATTATTTAATATTGCGTAAAAAGTATAGAACCTTATATGTATACTACATAAACATCATATATATCATGAAATATAAAAAATAGAATTAATGAAGTAATTAATTATAGTCAAACAAAGAAAAAAAAAATACTACCGAACATTGCAAATGTATTATAAAACATCATATTAATACTACACTAATATTAAAAAATATAGCATGTAACATCATTTGTATATTATATGAACATCATAAAAATAATAAAATATAGAGAATAATTAAATTAGTAAAAAAAATACTGAACATCACAAAAATATCCTAGAACATCAATATATAAATACTGAACATCATAAAATACATACATCGTAGAACATCATATTTCTACAAACACAAACAAAAAAACACATCATAGAACATTATACATGTACTTCGTGGAACATCCTACGTGAACGCGTCACATGTGTTATGAAATGTAAAAATAAAACCAATTAGTTAGAGTCAAATAAATATGCAAAATAAAAATATGAATAACAAAATAAAAATAGAGAATAAAAATGAAAATAAAAAAAAAATAAAAAAATCTGAGAAAGCATAAATAAAGAAAAAGATAAAGTAAATAGAAGAAAAGAAAAGAGAACAGGAGAATAGAAAATGAAATAAAAAATAATTAATTAGATACAAATAAAAAATATGAATAAAATAGAGATAAGAATGAGAAAAATAAAAAAAAGAAAAAAAAACATCATAAAAAGAAAAAAAAAAAAATTAATTGAAAAAAAAAAAAAAAGAACCACACCAAAAAAAAAAAAAAGAAGTAGAAAAGAAGAATTAAATAACATAAGAAAAGGTAAAAAGAAAAAGGAAAAGAAATAAAAAGAATAAAAAAGGAGAAAAAACCAAAAAGAGAAACTCACATAGAAGTAGAAAAGAAGAATTAAATAACATAAGAAATGGTAAAAAAGAAAAAGGAAAAGAAATAGAAAGAAAAAAGAAGAAAAAAAAAGAGAAACTCACATTAGAAATAATAGAATAGAAAAAAGAACTAAAAAACTGAGAGTTAGAAATTAGAAAAAAAAAGAGTAAAAAGAAATTACAAAAAAAAAAAGAAAAGAAAAATCTAAAATAGAATAGAAAAAGGAAACGTCCGTACATACCTGGTGACGTAAAAAAAAACAGAATAATGTAGAATACAACAAAAAATGAAAAAAAAGATAACTAAACAAATAAATACAGGAAAGAAAAACGAAAAAAAAAAAAAAAGAAAACCATACGTAATGCACGCACCTGAGTCAACCAGAGTCGCCGAAATCAAACGTTACAAAGGTGGGCTCATTGCCGCTTCAAAATGGGCCGTTCACGCTGGGCCAAAATAATTAAATCACCATAGGGTGTGGGGGTCGGACAGGTGCTGCTGTCCGACTGGTCGGCAGGGAAGATTCCCGGCTGTACGGATGCCCACGCAACCCCCGTCAGGTCGTGCAAGCGCTCCAGCACCTCCAGCATCGGCTACGGCTACAAACCACAGCTTTGAAGCGGTCATTCTATGGCTTTTTGTTGGTTCACGCTATGGAGTGGGCATCGCGGTGACAATTGTGTTGCAGATGACCTGCTATGGCAGGCAATTGAACCAGGCACTTGAAAACATAGCCAGCTGCATTGCCTAATTGCCAACTCATCTTGTGCTAATTTGAGGAGGCCACTATGTCCTTATGTTTCACAAAGCATCTATATCTATGTAAACAAGATGTACTCGGATGCTTGTATCGAAGTTACGCTCAAAAAAGGTTTTTACATGAATTACTTTCCTTTATTTTACCTTGCACAATAAATTTAGAGTTATTATTTGTTGACATAAAAAAACTCAAGATATTTATACGTGCAACATTATTCAGCTGATATTTTTCATAGCATGAATGCTCCTACTGGCCACTGTATACCAAGTATTTGGGAGTTTGAGTTCCAAACATTACAACCAGTCCGCAATGTAGATGCAATTTGACTTTAGGCCATATTTTGAGATTGTCAGATTGATGCAAAGTAGGTAGTTGAGATTCCTACAGCCTGTTGATCAGTCCAGCTTCTTTACAGTAATGTTGTTTTCACATTCTAATTCAAGTTGGGATAAGAATCTTGTTTCATCTAAACCCTAGGAATTTTCTAAATGGAAGGCAGCAAATAAAAGATTTTACATTTATGGACCAAAAATTTCTGCGCAACATTCAGCTGGACTTTGTTAATATCATGAGTGCTCACACTTTATAGCTAGTTTTGTGGACCTTGACTTCAATTAGTCTGTAATGTAGATGCTAATTAACTTTAGGCAAAATATTTTGCCCGTCAAATGCCAGTCAGAAGATAGCCGAGATTTCTGCTGATCAGTCCACCTTCTTTACAGTATGTCAGTAATTTACAATCTAATTTAGTTGGGCTAAGAATCTTCTATCTATCATTTAAAGCCTGGGATTTTCCAAGTGAAAGTCACGACCAAATTCAGTTCTGCTAGCCACAAGGAGTAATATATTTTTTGTGTGGCAGGCATATAAACAAGGTGCTTGAAAACATAGCGTGAGCTTCATCGTCTTGTTTATATGCCTGCCAACTCATGAAATTTGATCAGGCCACTATGTATTGCTCGTTTCAAATCAAAGCTGGCCTTAGCTTTTCCCAAGTCTAACTTTTTCTAACTTCTCTGAGTTTTTATAAAAAAATAATATTAACACCTACAAGTTTAAATAAATACACTATCAAAACAAAAAACTTTTTAGTACGAAGTCATACCACGACAACTTTATACCAAAAATTGAGCAATGAGATCTACAATTTTTTTATTCGACAACTTAAGTTCTCATTGGTACCACATTCAAATATTTAATATGTGATCTGAGACCAATTAAACTATTCAGGATTGAAACGAAATCAGCATAAAAGTTATAATATTCGATGACATCTATAACTTTGTAGTTTTTTTTTTTCCATTGAAACCGCTTGGAGTTTCAAATATACAATAAAAGATTCATAAAATGTGAGCTTAATTAGAATAACAGTGTTGGCTACATAAGGCAGTAAAAACACTATGCGTGATGCTTGAGGTCATCGGTTAGATGGCTAGTTTGAAACTGGTAATGACAAATACTTGTCAAAGTAATGGATGCTCTAACAGGAAACAACACTTTTTTTTTAATTAATGGACTTCGAAACAGCAAACTAATTAATGGATGCTCTCTTACAGGAAACGACACTTTTTTAAAGGAATGGTTGTTCTCAAACAGCTGGAAACTTCGCAAAGGATGTGAGATATGGCTAGTTTGAAACTGGTAAAGTGGTAATGAGAAAGACTTTTTTAAAAAGTAATGGATGCTCTAATAGGAAACATCACTTTTATTAATATTAAAGTACTGATGGATGCTCTAATGTGAATCTCCGCAGAGGATTTGTTCCTTGCTGAGACAGACTGATTACTCAGAAGGAACATAATTCTCTCTGACGACTGATGTGAACTATTGCAGGCTGGCTTTATTCCACGACGAGACGGCAAGAACCAATCCCGATTCCTGCCTTCACAGCTACTCAATCAAAGTGCCAAAAATGAAGGCCGAAAACTTGACAAAGCTAAATTATCGCCGTGCCGTGCTGCTGCGTGCATAAATATCCATGCAAACCTCTTAAGAAATTAGGTCCTAACAAAGCTAGGTTTCTGAATAATCCAGAGCGAGCAAATTAAAGAAGAGAGATAGCGAGAGACGATGAGCCTACCAATAGGAGAGTAAACAATTAAGCCAAGGCGATTCAACAATCGTCATCTAGAAAAAGCAGCCAAGATGGCTGAGGCCATCGTGGGGTCGATGCTGTGGAAGCTGCAGCAGGTGGCGAGCAGGGAGGCGCGGACGCTGGTGGCCGTGAACCAGGACATCCGGAGCCTCCGAGACAAGCTCATGTGGATGCAGGCGTTCCTGCGCGACGTCCAGCCGTCGCGCCGCGTGCAGCCCAACGAGCTCATCAAGGTGTGGCTGCAGCAGACACGCGACGCCGTCTTCGACGCCGAGGACGCCGTGGACCAGTACTTTGTCCAAATTGATCTCTCAAGGTACGTATATACTACTATATATATGTACCACGACGTGACCACCTACACCTACTAGTCTTTTTCCTTTCTTCTTTCTTTCTCAATGTGTGCATGATTATTTTTGAGAATAAATACAGCAGGGGAAACCCCCACTGTTGGTAAATATATTGACTGTGTTCAGTCTGTTGATTTTAAAAACATGATTAGCAATTGAAGACAGACCCAAAGCAACCATATTATTAAAATCGATTTTAATCAGAATTTACCAAGGCCTACAATATATAACATCGCCCCCCACCCTCCACTCCCTACCCCCACCCCCATAACAAGGTCTGTAGTGTCCGTGAGGGCTCCATAATAGGCTCTCCAGCGGTGACGAGCCCTCGTTCGTTAGCGGTGCGCTTGAGGGCAGCGATGCCCGGTGCTTTGATGGCGATGTCGAGGGCAATGACGGAGGGCCTTATGGGCAGCAAGCATTGGATGGGCTCAGTTGTCATCATCGACGGGCTCGGTGGGTCTCATCGATGGGCTTGCTGGAATTTTTTTAATTTCCAAAAACATTTGGAAAGACGGTATAGGATTCCACCTCTATTAATCTTCAGAAATATAGTAGAGACAACATGCACAGACACTGATGGATGTTTCATTTTTGGCCCAACTCTGAAAATATGTTTCATAGTAGAGTGCCCATTCGATTTAGATTTAGTCTTTCAGAAATGCTCATAAGGGTAGAGTGTGTATATATATGTGTACGTCCGTTCAGAGTGTGAGTGCGTGCATATTTATGAGTATGTGGTCTGCAATTTGCAAAAAAAAAAAAAAAAAAAAAAAAAAAAATGATGTAGTACATAGAAAGAAAGGGCATATGACTCTTGATTTGATTCTTAGATTTAAACATCATACATGAACTAATGGTATGCTTATCTTTTCTGTAGATTCCCTAGCTGGAGCCGTACCATCTTCAGTTTCTTTGCCAGTTTTACCACTCAAGTCGTGGTCCGGCGCGACCTTTCCAGCAGGATCAGGTCGATCAATGAAAGGCTGGAGGGAATCATTGTGCACAAGGACAGGTACAGGTTGGGAGAGTCTACTACGCTAGGATCAATATGGAGGCCATCCAGCTCCACATCACCTCTCTCAGAAAAGATGTAAGTGCTTCTTTCCGAGCCTATTCACATATTAGCATCTGCTATGTGCATCGATTTTTTTGGTACGGATCCGTATTGTTTGGTCGACCTAAACTCACAAACAGAAAAATCACTTAGGTAATTAGTTAATTATAAATTAATTACGTAATGTTTTCGCATTTTATGAAATATCACTTAGCTAATTAGGTAATTATGGAAGTTCACAAGTAAGGAATCAGATCATATTATTACAAAGAATTTCTCACACTTGGCTAATGCAAACTCAAAAATGACAGAAAATTAGCACATAATCCTAAACATAATGGGCCATCCCCGTAGGAGAAAAAAAAGCCAGAGCACAGGGTAGATGCATTTTTTCCTTTTCTTCACATTGCTGCATCTCTGGAACCATGTCTTCCTACAAAAATGTTTTGGGCCTGTAGTTGTAAAAAAAACCACTATTATTTCTAGTTAGCCGTAAGGACCAATAGGAGACCACCTATGCTAGTAATAAAAGAAGCTTAATCTTTTCTACACTACTACTTATAACAATTTCCAAACAGGTTTACCACAGTACACGGGTACGGGAATACTAAACACCATGTGCAACGCATGCCAGACAAAAAAGTTAGCATATTTACACTCAAAAAAAGAAATGTCGAATAGCCTCAAAATTACTGCACAAGCAGTAAATTTCCTTCCCTACCAATTTCTTTTAGCTAGGTTGTCTTTAGTTAGTATTACGCTATTTTTGAGGTACTAAAGAAACATGATGATTTTAACAGGCAGTTTTACTCACTAAATTTCCTGTGCTACTATTATATCACTAGTAATTAGGTATTTCTATATTGACCTAACTATAAACTACCACTTTACATAAGATCCATATGACAGTATCCTTTCCTGTCACAATCACAGACGTTTTTTTATTAAATGTCATGTGTATGTGTGCTGTGTGGTTCTTGTTCACGAGAGTTGTCTGTGAAATATTGTCATAAACCAGTTTGAAAAGGATACATGCGATGGCCCATGAAGGATTTATTTGGTCTGGAATGTAAATGGATTACGAATCGGCAGAAAATATGCCCTTCCCTTATAAATAAATTGGTACATCAGGGGCAATCAAATTTGGCTGTTATTAGAATCCTGCTGCTGATGTCTTCTTGCTACATTGATATATGCATCATGTTTTCTGTTGAAGATTTTTTTTTATTAGTATTGGCATCTACCTCATGATTAACGCTAGAAAAATTATGATAACAGGGACGACGTGGTGCTGCCACTAGTGGGACGAAAGGAATTGGTGCACAATCTTAAGAATCTTCTTTATAAAAGCAGTGTAGATCATAAAAATGTGATCACCGTGATTGGGGAAAGTGGAGTCGGCAAGACAAAGCTGGTGAGGACCTTGTACGACAGGAAGCAGACCCTGTCTCATTTTGACATCTATGAGTGGGTGAGCTTTGGGCCTAATCTTAGTGCCTCTGACGTACTCAAGATAATCATCAGATGCATTACAGATGGAGAAGAATGTTCCAAGGAAAATATTGAAAGGAAACTGAAGGAGATATTGAAAGGAAAGAAGTATCTGTTGGTGATAGATGCTGAGATCAGTAACTCAGAGTGGAATTGCATTTTTGGTATGCTCCCTGACCCCAAGGCTGTGGATGTCAATGCTGGCAGCAGAATAGTGAGAATTTCTCAGATTCGGCCACATAAGCCACCCCCACAGTATCAAGAAGCTGAAATTGAGGTTCCAAAATTTGATGACAATGATGTAGTCATCAATCTGTTCAAAGAAACCTTCCTAACATATGGCAGAAATGAACTTCCTGATGAAGCAATAGAAAAATACAGAACAAAGATTTTGGAGAACACAAAAGGGTTGCCGCTGGCGGTAGTTCTTCTGTCAGGCCTTCTGCGGACCAAGGAGTACCCTAATGAATGGGAGACGGTGTTTGATCACCTGAATAGGATGCAGTCCAAGCAAATTGACAAGATTTTATCCCTCTGCTTCGATGACCTTCATTATGACCTGAAATCTTGTTTCCTCTACTTTGCTGCATTGCCGGTGAATACTTTTATCAGGGCAAGGAACATTGTGTGTATGTGGATGGCAGAGGGTTTCCTGGTACCAAAGGCCACAACAGTGGAGAAAGTAGGAGAGCAGTACCTGAAGGAGCTGATAGATAGGCGCCTTGTCAACTTGGCGCCAGTGGGCTATAATCTTCCTGGGTATGCACGTGTAGCTGTTCAGAGCAAAGTACATGCTTTCTTGCAGCTTGAAGCACAAGAGCAATGCTTCGTGGAGGTCCACAGTGGTGATGACATCCCAGCTTTGTCAGATGTTCGACGCTTGTCGCTCCAAAATCACAAAGACAAGTATGCAGCTCTGTCACACCCTCTACCAAAGCTCCGAGCCATCTTGTCAAACTTTGAGACAGAACAAGAGGCTCCACAAGTCGGCGACAAGCCGCCAGATGAAGCTGGAGGAGAACAAGAGAGAAATAGAAATGGCACATGCCTGTACCCAGTCAGGTACTGTCCTGGTTCCTCAATTAGAGGGGGCAACAAAAAGAAAAAGCAAGCCAAGTCTTGTATGCAGGACCTGCTACATAATTCAAGGTTCCTCCGTGTCATCCATTTCAATGGCCTTGAGGTGGACAAGGAGCTTCCTGCCGAAATTGGCAATGTTGTGAACCTGCAGTACATCCGAGTTACCTCCTGCTCCTTGGAGAAGATCCCACCATCTATTGGCAGGCTGTGCAACCTCCAAACACTTGATGTCCGAGGCACCATGGTCCGAAGCCTTCCAGATGGGTTTTGGAGGATTCAGACACTCCGTCATGTGCTGGGCGACCGTCTTATCTTGCCTAAACGTGTCGGTGACTTAAAGAATCTGCAGACACTCAACAGCATAAAGCCTGACTATGATGGCACCCAGGCCTGGGACGACAAGACCTTCAACCACATGACCCGCCTCTTGTACTTACACATCCGGCGTGGTGAGAGTCAGGGCAGCCAGGACATCTTCTCCAACCGCAAGAACAAGGCAGCCTTGGTAAAAGCAGTATCCATTCTCAAGTACCTTGTCGTCCTCATCATAAAAGATCCTAAAATTCCTTCAGAAGTGTTCATCCGGTCCAACCTCCCACGTCTCCAGGCAATGGAACTGGTCGGGAAGCTTGACCTACCTCAAAATGGCCTCCCCAAGATGAAAGTCCGCACTCACCTCCCAAACCTCAAGAAGCTGAGGCTTTTGGCGACGGAGGTGTCACAGGAATTCATCAACCAACTTGGAGACCTACAGTTCCTTTCTACCCTTGAACTAAGCAGCAAGTCTTTCAAAGAGGGGCACCTTATCTTCAAGGATGGATTTGACAGCCTCAAGGAACTGACGGTGCATGAGGAGACACTCAACAGATTGGAGATACATGAGTCGGCACTTCCCGAGCTTGAGGATCTGGATATTGTCAGCCATGGCAATGAGCTCCGTGTTGTGATCCATGGTCATTCTAGGCTTGTGGAACACATTGAAGCTGAGGATGAAGAACTTTTTTTAAGATTATGGACGTAATAAGACAAGTCCAAGTGGAAAACAACAAAGAGTGAGATTCCAATGCCTGAAGATTGAATGTGAGCTGATGTGCTTTTATGCATGCTTCTGATTGCAGTGTATTTTTATATATGTGACCATGTATTTTATTCTCTGTATTTCGGAACCTTGTGTGCTTCTGTGTGATGACTGTAATACAATGTACGGGTCACCCATCAATTATCATGGTGAGTATTTGCTGTGTTGACATGATTAACAAAGCTGCAAAATACTTGTTTGTTTTGCCTTCATTTTTTGCAATGGATGTGGGATTCACATACCTGATCAACTAATAACCAGCTGGGTGCACTACTGCAGATACCCAGAGGGAGGATTATTGTGCCTTGAGATACATTGAGTTGTTAAGTGACTGTTCCGTGAGATTGTTGCCTCCCTTTTAGACTGCTGCTTTTGGTCTCGGCAGCAAATAAAATGCTTTGAAAATTCAATTGTGCATCGTGGCTCAAGAAAGGCAACACCAATAATACTCAAAAGGCATGCTTACCTTATTGAGTTGAAGAAAGTGTTTCATGAGAATTGGTGTGTATTGGAAAGTGCAAAGTAGTGTATGCAGTTCGGCTACCAAACAAAAGTCCTTGAGTAGCGAATTTTTTTCGATTAATAAATGTAGAGCAACATCTCAGATCCCTTCCGAATGTAACCTGTGCAAAGAGAAACAAAGTAATTGCAGTTAAAGATTTTGTTCAGTATAACAAAATGAGATGATTCTGAATTTGAGTCGCAAGCTAATAAAATGAAGTGTAGTTGTGTAACCATACCATTTCAGACAAATTATTCTGATCCAAATATGTCACACTTGACAAACTACCAAGAAGAGAACAGAAATCATTTCTGCTCATTATAACATATGAAACACATGTCACGAGTACATTCTCCAGAGCCACCATTACCACAGAAGTCACAGACAATAATTCCTCATTGTTTTGGCCAAGCTTGATAGATGTTATTTCCAGCGGCGGCATGCTTTCAAGAGTAGGAGTTTCTCCAACATAGTCATTTAGTTGTAGTGACATCAGACTCTGAACAGATATTCGAGTTGAGTTGGGACAAATTGGCAACAGAGTTCACAGCCTGTGATTTGAAGATGTTTCAAGGATCTGGCCAAGACCTTATCAGCAGCGAGCTGGCAATTGGTAATCTTCAGATCCTTCAACACCCGGCGGCTTGAATAATGAAGAAAGCTTTCTCCCAAAGCGAGACCATGCATCTCTCTCTCATGTGACAAGGACTCGGCTACTTCAACACGCTCTTCAGAATCGAAGCGGGCTTGCAGCGCCTATACGCGCGGAACGTCAAACAATGCCCCGGATCCTTGAACCCACGGAGACGGAGATCGATCTCGCGCTCATCGAGACATACGGTGGCGCCTGTACGTCGGCGATGCGCAGGAGATGGACGGAACCTCCGGAGTATGCGCCAGCGGCAGACGGCCGGCACGCATGCCCGCACGGCGTCTCGCGCTGGGACTTGGAAGGAAGCCCAGCACGTGGGTGCACGACCGCGTCCCGGAGCGCGCGGCCGCGGAACGGGTCCCTGCCGAACTATTCCAGGGCCTTGCTGGTCTTGACTCTTGCGCCGTTCAGTCATTGTGTCGAACAGGTGGCGTGCGCGGGCGCTGAAGAGCAGGAGGCGGCAGCGAGAGGGCGAGAGCGCAGAGTCACGAGCAGCTGTAGACTGTGGCCACAAGAAAAAAAGCTAATATTTTATTTGAATTTATTTGTGCTTCACGATTATTGCTTTGTTAATGCACAGGTAAAATCTCCACAGCTCATGAATCGCTGCAAGCATAACTTACGGTGTCTCTGATGATCCAACCCATCTCATTTCTCACGCCCTTATAATTCACAGCCATGGGCAGATCGGCTTCATTTCATCCGTGGACAAATAATATGTTTACCCTGTTTTGGACAAATCATTTGCTTACCCTGTTTCGGAATGCAAACTCTTGGCATTAGAAAGCAAGCCTGGATTTGGTTTTCCCCAAAGTCTCATTGATCAGATGAAGAATGCACGTAACGGCTGATTTCTGTTAAGGGTAGTTTTGTTACTCCCTCCGTATAGGAAATAGAAGTCGTTTTGGACAATAACACGGTCTCCAAAGTATAACTTTGACTTCATATATTTATAAAAATACTCATCATAAAGTGACATATTTATACTTTTATGAAAGTAGTTTTCAAGACAAATCTATTCATATAGTTTTTACATTTTTAAATTCAACAACTTAAAAGTTATTCACGATTTATATTCCCAATGTTTGACCAAAACCTTGTCCAAAAACGACTTCTATTTCCTATATGGAGGGAGTACACCCTAAAATCTTTCTAATTTTAGGATGCAATATTTTTAAACAATAAATAATAACTTTTACCATATTTTTAATTCTTTCTTAACAATATATAGTTCAAAATTAATTAGCTGTTTCAAAAAATTTCTAGAAATTATTAGGGTACTTAGTTTTTATCTTATTTATTTAAAGACCAGTAGTGTTTTCTAGAATATAAAAACTAAAATAATATAGACTAAAAACTTTGGTCGTGAAGTGTTTGAAATTGTTTGAGCTCAAAACCTTTTTGAAAAGAGTTTGAAAATAAAATTGAAATAAAAAGAAAAAACTCTATCTTGTGCTATAGGTTAAAGTCCACCTTTCTTCTCCCTTCCGCCTCTTTTCAAACCGTCCCTCTACTTTTGCTTGTCACTACTGGCCACGTCCCTCTCTCCCTCCCTCTTCCTCTCTCTCTCTCTCTCTCTCTTTTCTCTTCACCCACTGGGGCCGCCCCAACATGTCGCCTTGGCCTTTTGGTATGCCTCTGGCCTAGCTAGCAAGCTCGGTCTGACTACCTTTTTCTCAACTTGTCCAAATACTCTTTCTCTTTCACCTCACCACATTAGCCGTTCAACCCAATTAGCTTGCCACCCCGCAGCCCAACATGTTTCCCTTTTTGCTGGCTACAAGTGGGTTCCACCGTTGGCTTTTTTCTGCCTCAGTCGGACTCAGGTCTGGCCTAGAGTCCCCATATATAACCGTCCTCCACTCCGCGCTAGTCCGAGACCCTAAAAGAGCCATCCCTAGAACCCTAGCCGACATTGTTGAGCTCCACGCCGCCACCTCTTCAATTTCCTCCTTTGCGCATCGTTGCCCCTAAGAAACCCAGAGATGAGATTCGTGGGGTGCCGAGGATGTTCTCTAGCTGCTTGCTTCATGCAATTCCTCATTGGCCGCATGACCAACGTTCGCCACTGGCCTCCTCATCTCCAACTCATCGTCGTCGAGCCCCTTGCTTGCCACCAGGCCTCCTTACCTCCAACTCATCGTCGTCGACCCCCTTACTCCTCCACTGCTCAAGATGGCAATGGGTACCCGAAAACCGAGTACCCGACGGGTTTTACCCGATTAAGACGCGGATATGGACGAATTTTTCTACCCGTGGGTGTGTTACTGGAAGAAATCCTCTACCCATCGGGTACGCGGGTACGGGTATGGATGTATACTACCCATAACCGCGTACCCGCGGGTAAAAAATACCCACAACAATTAACTAACTATCATAATCAATTTAGCCCACATAACCTAATTATTTATCCCAAGTCTATGTAAACACTACTTAGTATATACATATTGGATGGAGTTTTATTTGGTGGTGTGAAAATTCCTAAATTTTTCATGTATTGTTTATTAAAAAATGATATTTCTATGTAATTTTCGGGTGTGTTCGCGGGTACGGAATACCCCCCGGGTGCGGGTGTGGAACGATTTTCCTACCCGTGCGCATTCGCGGGTAACCCGACGGGTAAGATTTTCTCTGGCGGGTGCGGGTGTGGGTTCCTACTACCCGTCGGGTAAATACCCGTTGCCCTCCACCGTGCAAGGTAAAGTTGCAGCTATGTTCACCGTGATGCATAGCCTCTACTCTGCCGCTCACCGAGAGTTGGATTCGGCCAGCTCTAATGAAGCGTTGGTGAAGCTTGTTGCTGATGTACAAATTATTTTATTTATCGTGTCATGCCAATGCAAAAAATATTTTAGATCTAATCCCAAAATGTATAGGATTATTAGATCTATTTACTGAGTCTTGCAAATCTTATTAGTTAGGCCCTTACGTACCATTTGCAGCGGGGGTGAGGATTCAGGCATCCTACTCTGACGTGAAGCCGCAGCTGAATTCGCGTGACGTGTAGCCTCTGCTCCACCGCTCACCGGTGGGTGTGGGCCACCGCCTGAGAGTTGGATTTTGGCCAACTCCAGCGAAGTGCTGGTGAAGCGCTGCCGAATGACTACCCAGTTCAAATTCGCATGCGCCCGAGCCGCTAGATCCAAAACCGACAGTCTGTATAGCTCCAGGATTTTCCCCTTTATTTATTTATGTTATAAATTATTTTGTTTATGATGTCATGTCGACACAATAAATATTTTAGATTTAATTTAAATCCCAAAAAGAGATAGGATCATGTTAATTTTGCAATCTAGCCCCTCCTTTTCTTGGTAATTGGATCTACTATTTGCTGAGTCTTGCATATCTTTTCAGTCAGCCTCTGATGAATCATTTGCAGCCGAGGGTGAGGATTCAGACATCCAAACTTCTGTTCCTCTCCGCTGCCTTCTCTCTGTGGTCTTCACGTCCTCCACGCCCTCACGCCGTGAGACGCCGCACCGCAGCAACCGCTCCCCAGGGGCGTGCCGCCGCAGCAGGGAGCCCTCCGGCGCCACCAGGGGGCGCGCCGCCGCCGTGGATGGCGTCGACGGTGTGGACCCGTTCCGTCACCGCCGGAGCCCGCAGCCGTAGACATCGATCGAGGCCGCCGTCGGGAACACGCGCGTCGCGTGCGTGGGGGAGGAAGGTGGGTCCCGGCGTGACGCGTGACGCGGATGGTGGGCGTGGCACCGGCGGCGGCGGCGGCTGCGGCCGCGTGCAAGGGTATGGACGCGGTGGGCGGGCGAGCTGGCCGCATGGAGTCTCGGGTGCGCCTCCGCCTGGGATGCGTTGTGAGGGTGGTCCATGCAGCACCGCAGGGCACCGCCGGCCAGCGAAGACGGTGGCATCGAATGTGACGGTGAGCACCCGAACTGCGTTTCATTTCGCTAACTTGGTGATTTCCTGCACGTGACGTGAGGATCCGTCCTGTGCTCAGATGACCACCGCAGCAAAATTATTGGTTTTTAATGTCGGCAGAAGGACTTGTGAGCTGTGACCAAATGGCCAAGTGGCTGGTTGTCAGGATTTCTCCGTCCACATGCCAACTTGCCATATTGGTAGAAGACGACGATGGTTCTTGGATGCATCCATGGCAATTGGGCTACTTCCTGATTCAGCATGATTGCTAAGCATCCGTCAGAAATAAAATTCAAGTCAAACTAGGGAAGTCGGTTTCATACTCAGCTTGCAATCATTTTGCTCCAAGGTACAGGAACCGTGTGTTCATAAGTAGCACATGTGAGTACGTGACACTGCTCATCCCACATCTATACTCAGCTCAGGTCTTCTGGCCAGTTCACCTCATGGAAGGAGCAGCTGTAACATCATTCTTCTTCTGCTGCTTCTACTTGTTCTGCCTCTGCTCCCAAGCTCGTATGCTTTCAGGTAGCAGCAGCAGCAGCAGTAGCAATGCCACGGCCAGCGATGAGGTGGCACTTCTTTCCTTGTCTTCTGGCCAATCCAGCTTGCTGGCTTCCTGGAACAAGTCCGGCCACTACTGCAGCTGGCCTGGAGTTGTCTGCGGCCGTCAGCACCCCGACAGAGTCATCGCCCTACGCTTGGGCTCCTTCAACCTGTCAGGCGACATCTCTCCGTCCCTGGGAAACCTGTCATTCCTTCAGAAGCTGGACCTAAGCGACAATTGGGCAGGTGCCTCCAGAGATCGGTCGTCTTGGCAGACTCAAGGGCCTGAACTTGAGCGCAAATTTTCTCCATGGAATCATTCCTGCGGCCATGGGAGGATGCACTAGCCTCAAGGTTCTGGACCTGAGCAGTAACAGACTCCAAGTTGAGATTCCAGCAGAGATGACTATGCTGGGGTCACTCGGATTCTTGGCACTGTATGACAACAGATTATCAGGTACGATACACCCTACTTTTGGCAATCTCACCAGCCTCCGGCATCTTGGTCTTGAGGGAAACATGTTGTCAGGGGCCATCCCTTCATCTTTGGGCTTGTTGCCCAGTTTATCCTTCGTCAACTTCGAGAATAACAACTTAAATGGGTCAATCCCGGATTCAATTTGGAACATTTCGTCTCTAACAGGATTCTCTGTCCAAAACAATTCTCTGAGTGGAGCAATACCTCCAGGTGCGTTCAATGCTCTTCACCGTCTCGAGACTATAATACTGAGCAATAACCAGCTTCATGGCTATATTCCGGCTTCAATATCTAATGCTTCCAAGATACAAATACTTCAGTTCACCAATAACTTTTTCAGTGGCACTGTTCCTTTGGAGGTTGGAACTTTAGCAAATGTCTACTGGTTGCAGCTCTCTGGAAATTTGCTTGAAGCTAAAGAGCCAAAAGACTGGGAATTCCTGACAGCATTAGCGAATTCCTCCCAGTTACAATATTTGCTATTGGGTGAATGCAAGTTTGGTGGAGCACTTCCTGACTCGCTTTCCAATCTTTCCAGTTCTCTAGTATTTCTTTCTCTTGAACACAATGAAATTGTGGGTAGCATTCCAAGGGATATAGGTAACCTCCTGAATTTACAATTTCTCAATCTTGCTGACAACTCCCTGACCGGTGCTCTTCCATCTTCCTTCACTATGCTTAAAAACCTGCGATCTTTCACTGTATTGAGCAACAAATTAAGTGGGTTGGTCCCATTAGGCATTGGAAACCTTACAGAATTAAATCACTTGGAACTCGTGCAGAATAGCTTCAGTGGCAGGATACCAGGCACAATTGGAAACCTGACAAAGTTGGTGGAACTAGGTCTTTCAAGTAATAATTTTACAGGCTCCATTCCTACTGAAATATTCAACATTCACACACTCTCTACAATGTTGGATGTATCCTACAATAACTTGGAAGGATCAATACCACAAGAAATTGGAAAATTAATCAATCTTGTTGAATTCCGTTCAGCATTTAACAAACTGTCAGGCGAAATACCTGGCAGCCTTGGTGAATGCCAGCTTCTCCAGAGTCTCTATCTACAGAATAACATGTTCAGTGGTGGTATCCCGTCACTCCTGGGTCAAATGAAGAGTCTGCAAATTGTTGACCTCTCAAGCAACAACTTATCTGGCCAAATACCAGCATTCTTTGGTACCTTTAGAACACTCGATTACCTAAACATATCATTCAATAACTTTTCTGGGGAACTGCCAATTATTGGCGTCTTTTCAAATTCTTCTGCCATCTCAATCCAAGGCAATAGCAAACTCTGTGGAGGCATACCCGATCTGCATTTACCTGCTTGTTCTTCACATCTAGAAAACAAAAGGCATAAGTTTGTCATTATTGCCATTGTTCTCTCTCTTGTTGCAATAATTTTCACCATTGCATTACTCTTTTTTCTTCTCACCCAGCACAAGAGACGAAAAACAACAGCCCCACCACCAACATTCGTTGAAGGCCACCCACTGCTCTCTTACTCACAGCTGATAAAAGCAACGGATGGTTTCTCGGCAACCAATTTGTTGGGCTCTGGATCATTTGGGTCTGTGTACAAAGGAGAGCTAGATGGCCAAGCTGTTGCTGTGAAGGTACTAAAACTCCAAACTCCTGGGGCAGCCAAAAGCTTTGCAGCTGAATGCAAAGCACTGCGAAACCTGAGACACCAGAATCTTGTCAAGATAGTTACGGCTTGCTCGAGCATCGATAACAGTGGGAATGACTTCAAAGCAATTGTCTACGATTTCATGCCCAATGGCAGTTTGGAAGGTTGGCTACATGCTGATACCAATGGGCAAACAGAGCCTAAGTTCTTGAGTCTACTTGAAAGAGTAAGCATACTACTTGATGTCGCTTTTGCTTTAGATTACCTTCACTGCAATGGTCCTGTGCCTGTTGTACATTGTGATCTCAAGTCAAGCAATGTGCTCCTGGATGCTGATATGGTAGCCCATGTTGGAGATTTTGGACTAGCTAAAATTCTCTGTGAGGAAAGCTCAGTTTTCCTCCAATCAATGACTTCGGTGGGAGTTAGAGGCACAATTGGTTACACTGCCCCAGGTTAGTCCATCTGATAGCTATCCTATAATTTGTTTGTCTTTGTTTGTTGCTCCTTTGTTCTTTATCAAATAGCTGTGTCTCTATTAGTAATATATATGACCTCGCATCACATTTTCAATTATGTACTTGTCATGACAAAGCTAGTCTGAACATTTCCAAATGTCTCATGGAGCAGAGTATGGTGCTGGAAACATGGTATCAACACATGGAGACGTTTACAGCTACGGAATCCTTGTGCTGGAACTGGTAACCGGGAAGAGGCCCACCGATGGAAGTTCCACCCATGGGCTGACCCTCCGCGAGTATGTCGAGCTGGGCCTACGTGGCAGTGGCAGCGGAGTGCTGGATGTTGTCGACAACCAGCTCTGTTTGGGCCAGGAGGATGAGCTCCAGACTGCCGATGGTTTCCCATGCAGAACCAAGACCGACCGCATGGTTTCGCTGCTGAGGCTCGGAGTGTCCTGCTCTCACGAGATGCCGTCGAGGAGGATGGCAACTGGTGACATCGTCAGGGAACTACGCGGAATCCAGGAGTCTCTCGTGCGGGGACTAGCTAATGAGTAGAGAACATCATGACGCAAGGTTCCTTCACAGAAACTGAAGCCGACATTAGTTTTGTTGAGAATTAATGGGGATTGTGATCTTGTCTCGAGTATATAGATCATAGATACCCTTGCTGAAAACACAAGGCAGCTGGAGGCTGTATCGGTTTTTCTTTCTTGTATATGTCTGGTGTTTCAGTTAATCTCCTAGATTCGTCAGGGTTGCATTAAAAAGCTCCTACCATATCTGCTGATGTTCGTACACTGCACGTGAGTGTTTTTTTTTTTTTTTTTTTTGAGGAAACCATTCAGGGAGGATTTTTTTATTTTTAATCCCTTTTTACAAAATATTCCAATAATATTTCCACCCAAATAATATTTGCACATATAGCACTTTTGGTCGCGCCGGTGGAAATTTGGCGTGACCAAATAACGTGATCACGCCACATGCATTGGCGTGACAAGATCTTACACGTTGGACGTCGTTTTCGGCGTGGAAAATTTGTCACGCCAATGCATGTGGCGTGATATCGCGCCACGGGAGTGGCGTGACAAATAAACGAAAAAATCATAACATAACTCTTCCATACGACGTCGGATGAAGATGATTTTTTATATGAAAATTGTAGCTCTCGATGAGATCTACAACTTTCTAGTTTTGAGTTTTTCATTTGAAGAAAATAAGATGCTCAAAAAATCAAATACTTTTTCAGCACTATAATAAACAGCGTATAAGAGCTCGTCACTTTTGAAAATTCATATTTTTTTGTATGTTGTCAAAAGAGATACTTTTTATATCAAAGTTGCAGCACAAAATGATATCTACAACTTTATAGTTACAAGTTTTTTCATTTGAGAATGTTAAGATGCTCAAAAAAAAGTAATATAGTATTTCAGCTCCATAATACTATATTATGGTGTTGAAATACTATATTATTTTTTTTTAGAATCTTAACGCCCTCAAATGAAAAAAACTTTTAACTAAAAAAGTTGTAGATATTATTTTGTGCTACAACTTTGATATAAAAAGTATCTTTTTTGACACCATACAAAAAAAATATGAATTTTCAAAAACGACGAGCTCTTATACGTGTTTATTATGGTGCCGAAAAAGTATTTAATTTTTTTTGAGCATCTTAATGTCCTCAAATGAAAAACTCAAAACTAGAAAGTTGTAGATCTCGTTGAGAGCTACAATTTTCATATAAATATCATATTCTTCCAACGTCGTATGGAAGAGTTATGATTTTTTGAAAATTCAGTCTTGTCACGCCACTCCCGGTGGCGCGACAAGAGAGTGGAGCAGCGTTTCCTGAGATTATTAGCTTCTTCCCTCCCATCCCCAGAGCGCATGCGAGAGCTCGCCAGCCTGCACACCGCGGCTTCCACGACGAACATACCCTCGGCGCTACTCACGGACTCCAACTTTGGCACCTGCAAAGTACTTCTACTAGCAGGTTCTCAACTGCATGTGCCTCTATGAGTAGACGACGGAGACCGCCGCCGTGCTGCTGTGGTGCTGGTGGCCATGGGAGATGAGATAGAAGAATGGTTTATTTTTGTAAGAAAATAAATATGAGGGGTTAAATGAAAAATTTATGCCATGCTAGTACGCCACGTCAGCAAAATATGCCCACGTGGCTGTTATGGACATGCGGTGCACCGCTCGACAAGTTTAGAGACCCAAAAATGCGTTTTTCAAGTTTATGGACCTAAGTGGCACACCCTTACAAGTTCAAGGGCCGCTGGTGCATTTAACTCTTCAATATTATACGAAATCACTGAGCTCAAGTCATTAGGCGATGCATTTGGGAACATCCTGTAGTACAGAATAGAGTGCGCAATGACAGAAAATTACCACTATGATAACTCCATTATTAATATTGCTATCATAGGTAAAATAAACTCAATAAAACCCAACTAATACTTATGTCATCACAAGACATGGAACCAAGTCCATTAAGAAGTCCTAACCATGTTATATTTACATTGCATGTTTTTTCTCCCATACCATTGAAATATGGAACTGAACCTCATAATATCACCCAGCCAGAAGAAAAAACACAATGACAAAACTTTAGTCTTGGACATCCAGAGTACGACCTCAAGAGATAGTTGAGCCATCGAAATTGTCAAAATTAAGCTTTTCACACCTTCACTTCTCGAAACTGAATACTGTGAGAGAATTAAAGAGGCCGTTAATCAACTAGCTACTAATAAATCTGTTAAGTTTCTTGCCAAAGAATAGCACACCAGATTTTTTTTTTTTCAGAAGTAATAGTATGCATGTCTGGTTAGCATGCATCACATTGACTAAAGTGGACCACAAAAAGAATGTACAGATACTAATAAAACTAGAGTGAGGCCCCCCACGCTTCGCGTGGGGTGGTTTTTTTTTTTTTGGCAAAGAAGAAATTTTGGAATAATGATGGGAACAGTAAGCAGGAACAGTAACAGATAAACAGTCCGGGAGCAGTGCGTTCACAGTGTGAACTGTGCGTTCCTGGAACCGTGGACGGGATCCGGTCGCTGTAGCGAGGGGATCGGGTTACTGTAGCGAGGGGACGGGTTTACTGTAGCGGGATGAGGGCACTGTGGATGAACAGGCGTATGTGAGGCGTTCCCGATGCGATGAACAGTGGATCCCGCTACAGTATTTTTCACCAAAAACAAAGTATCCTTATAGATAAATGACTGAAGAGTGTAGTTGGTTAACTCACAGTTCGAATCTCTGGTAACCAGCATGACGTTAACCTGCATGAATCTACTCAAGAAACTTATGATTTCACAAACTCGAAACCAACATTTTTGCACTTTATTTCAGCTAACTTAAGGCGTTCCGATACTTTTGGTACTGGCTCCATCTGATGATGGTTGCTTCCTTCTGCTTCTGTTTTACACTTTGCGCCCTATTGAAACAAAACAATGTGTATTCAATTGGGTCAATAATAGATGATACATAAAAAAAATCTCTAGAGTTACCACTAATGTATTATTTATACATAGCAAATTGAATAAAGCAGTTACTCTTTGATTGAAAAAAAAAAAATACCTTGGAAATTTGAAGAATGAGCTTCTCAAGAACAGGTGAATGTTCGAGAATGGAAACAAGTGCACTGAGGTCAATAACTACACACCATTCATTCAGCAACAGTGTCTTTAACTTAGAAAATGTTGGGCACCATCTCAGATCCCTTCTGAAAATGAACTGAGTAACGTGCAAAAAAAGAGTTAAGTAAATTTCTTATGGATATAGCCATATAGGTTATGTAATCAACGGTAACATGGATTCTGAAAATCAAATATTGCCCAAGTTGTGTCAAGCGTGGGTATATGATATGTGGAATGTCAGAAAACAGATAATAAACTCAAGTGTGGGAGTGCCTGTGAACGACGTGCTAAAAGGCCAATATGTTGGTCAGATGCTGAACCTGTAAAAAGTGTGGCAAAGCAACAAACTGAACAATTAGAGCTAAGAAGAAGATGGACGATGTGTGGATACCGTTCCACGGTAGGCTATCAACTCCAAATACACTGCATTCGACAGACCCCCAAGAAGCACGCAGCGACCTCTATGTTTATCCTCGCCGCAACAACGTGCACAAATGCCACAACAATCAACCCCATAATCACCATTCTTCGTACAAGCATCGGTCAGGTTGGAAGTCTCGACAAATGCAGTTTCTAGTGATGGCATGAATTCAAGCAGAGGTGCCATGCCACGGAATTTGCTGAGCTGCAGAGAAATGAGACTAGGCATAGAAATACAGGCCCGGATGTCACTGACAAAAAGGGCGTGTATGATTCGTAGATGCTTTACCATTCGCCATGTGAAAAAGAAGTAAGTTAGCTGTTGCAAAGCCAAGAATACAGTAGTTCATTTTAACATAAAATGTTTTTACGTACTTGTTCAGCCTTTTGGATTTCAAAAAGATGTTGAAATGGTTCAGTAAACTTTGTGAGAAATTTTTACGTTAAAAGTTATCATTACTTCATGTTTAGATTTTTTTTTTCCCATCAAATTATTGAATAATTCACACGCACGTGCCATGTACTACATGCTGAGAGGTTTTTTCTGAACCTAAACAAACTTGCCATATAAGTAGCTGAGGTGTCAATCATAGTAAAGAAAAACCGGCCAAGTCAGCGAGTTATGCGCTAAAGGTGAAATCTGAACCGGTTTAGCAAAAAGGAGATGGTTAAGTAAACCATCTGTTACTTTAGGGGCGGGGACGGATCAAAGGGGGGGATGGGTGGGCTCCAGCCCCCTATATAAGTCTAATTTGTCCATTAAATTACTATTAATTAGCCTTAAATTTCCATTAATATCTAGTTTTAGTTCTAAATCTTCACTCTTTAGCCCCCCTTTATCCCCATTCGGATCCGCCCTTTGTTTAGGGGATCATGCAAACCTAGTATATACATGGTGGTAGTAATTTAAACTTTTTCCTTATCTAAATTTCTTTTTTTTTTATGTGAATGCGTATTTAAAAACTTCATTAAAATTTAGATACACTACCACTAGTACACAAACCATTTCTCTTGACACTAGCGTTTTATTTCTACCGGGCGGTTTCTCTTTAGAATGCATCAGAAATCCGCCCTTTTTCTACGGGCGGTTCTCTTAAGGAACCGCCCGGTAGAGAAATATGGAACCGCCAAGAAATCGACTATTTCTACCGGGCGGATTTCTTAAGGAACCGCAAGTAGAAATCGATTTCTACTTTGGGCGGTTTCTTAAGAAATTCGCCCAAGAGAAATAGTTTGAAATTATTTTTTTGAGTTTTTCAAACTTTCTTGGATGGAGAAACTCCCAAAATAAAAGTTGTAGATCTCGAAAAGTTATAAAACTTTATAGTTGACTACTTTTTCATTTGAAATCATCTTTTTATGGAAAACTACAAACAAAATTCTCAAATTTGAAATTCAAATTTTACAAATGACCTCGGATGGTGAAACACTCTAAATGAAAGTTGTAGATCTCGAAAAGTTATGAAACTTTATAGTTGAACAATTTTTCATTTGAATTCTTTTTAGACCCCGAAATATTAAATTTACTATCGGTTTGGGATAATATGTGGGGAACCAAAACGGGATATAGACACAAGTTACGTACGTGTGGGTGGAGTGGTAGAGGGGGATACGCGAGGCCGTGGTCGCGGGTTCGAACCCCCCACGGCCACGTAGCGCGTGCGATTATACTGAAAAAAAATGTGCGACTTGCGACTTTTTTTGCCGTTTTAAAAAATTTTTTGCTATTTTTTCGCGTTTTTACGGGTAGCGATTTCTACAAGCGGTTATCCCGGGCGGTTTTCAACCAACCGCTAGTAGAAATGGGACATTTTCACCTGGCCTCTCCCAAAAACGCCAAGAGTAGAAATGGCTTCCCAACCGCCTGTAATGACGTTTTGTGTACTAGTATACATCACTGTAGGTCAACTGTATCTGTTGGCCTCCTCCACTCATTTTCCTATAAACCAATAGTTACCACTCTATCCGACGTCCACCTTGCTGCTACCCCCGCTCGATTGCACTGGTGCCACGGCTGCACGCACGCACTAACCTCCTGTCCCTAAGCCATTGGCTCTCCCACCTAGGCCCGCCACGTTGCGAGGGAAACAAAGAAAAGGAAGGAAGACTACAGGAATCGCAACGGCCATGCCTCCATGGGCTCTCCCACACAGGCCCGTCAGGTTGGGAAAAAAAAAATACTCGACCACCTCCGGTCACTGCAGCGAGCACGCCGCCACGGCCGACCTCCCCGCGAAAGTTTATGTATATGTATATGAATATGAATAAAGTGGAATGATCTATTGCCTACTTTTTTATCGATTCTTTTTCTGGGTTTGTTACGAATCACAGAAGCTATTTTTCCCCTGCTCACCTTATAATTTAGGAGATGGGGACGTAAATAGCAAGTTGGACCCGTCATAATTCAGTTCAATTGCCTTACGTGTTCTTAGATAGTACCGACAGTAGTTCGTGTATTTGTTCGGCGGGGTTTCCACTTTCCTGAAGCATATAACCGTGCAGAGGCAGGGGCTATCTGTCCTTGGGACGCGGTTAACGCGCGACCCCCTCACTCAACCACTCGTCTACGGCCACGCAGCAACTGTATGCAGCGACCCCTCACTCAACCACTCGTCTGCGCCCACGCAGCATGCACCCACGCCCAAAAAGCTGCGCAGCAACTGCATGTATGCATGCAACCGTCCTGCCCCTGCTGCTTGCGGTTTAAGTTGGCACGGAAATCAAAAATAAAATATTTCATTTAACTTGCTATAACTTTCAAATGATATATCCGTTTTTAATTTCGTTTGCACCAAAATGTTCTACGTGACGAGACGAACAAAACTAGACCACACTTGCCTATGTATTGAAACATTTTATTTCGATAGCAATTTATATATAAAAGTATGTTAGGAGATTTATAAAAGGAGTTGCTACTATGAAATACTAAAATTGCTACTCCTGGAATACACTAAAAATTTTACATGGTATGGTATGCATATCAGTTGTTATCATAGGAATATAATAAATTTATTCTATATTATTTACATAGTACTAACCTCTAAAATAAGCTATCAACTAGGGGGCAACCTAGAGGGACAAAATATTAAAATAAACATTGATTATAAGCTACCAATTAGAGAGGGCAAGTTATTAGAAACCAGATTGCAAATAACGAGAAAACATGACTTTCTCGCCAACAGGAGGCTTTTAAAAATAATGATAGTGATACAAAAACAAGACAAGCTATAGCCTAAAGCCAAATTATTACATTGCCTATGTTTCGATGAATTTTCTTGTAGTAGCAATTTATGTGTAAAAATTTGTTCTTGATTTATGAAGAAATTGCTATTATGTAATACTAAATTTGCTACTTAAAAAAATTTAAAGATTTTATATGAAAACTAAAAAATAAAAATAAAAAACATGAATGAAAAATGAAATAAAAAACTAGACTAAAAACTGAAATTGAAAAAAATTGACTGAAAACTAAAATTGAAAATAAAAAATCAAACTGAAAACTAATGCATACAAAATAAGAAGAAACCGAAACTACCGAAAAAAAACTGAAAATGAAAATAGAAAAATAAAAACAAAAGAAAAATCAATGAAAACCAAAATAAATAAAAAATATTAAAGGATAAAAAATAAAAAGAAAAAACTCACATAAAAAAAAAAACTAAAAAAAATTAAAAGAATAAGGAAAAAGAGCCGCATGCATATGAGTGTGTGAGGACTTTGTGCATCCCAGGCGGCAGGCCCAGCGTAGCAAGCAGGGGGGCCCCATGCGTTACAGGCCCAGCGTTGCAGGCTCTGGAGGCCCAAGGCACGCAGCCAGGCCAGGCTGCGTGGTCGTTCCCTCCGCCGGGGGCGCGACACACAGCGCGTTAAACTTTACGCTGTCCTTGCCTCAGCCGATACATAGCAAAGGTACGTAGGCTAAAATGTAGGGAAAAAAAAAAAGACTGTTTGGGATTTGTTGGTCATATAAACTTTTTCTTTGCTCTTGAGTTAGTGCATGCATAGAATATTCTGTGATGTTGTATTGATTCTCAGAATCCTAATACAACAAATCAAACAAGGATTGGACTCTTCTTTTCTGACCCAATCTGTTTGCATATAATATTCTATGATGTTGTATTGATTCTCAGAATCCTAATGCAACAAATCAAACAGGGACTGTACTCTTCTTTTCTGACCCAATCTGTTAGAAGTACTTCTCATACTTCCTTCTTTCAGGCAGTGATTCCACATCTCTTGGAACCATTGGAGACTGAAACTCATGCCCTCCTCTTTGCCAAACTGGCCGCATCTCTCAACCTACAGGACGTGGCTCTATTAACTGACAGTCAAGTATTGGCCTCCACTGTACTTGTTGGATCTCCACGCACTCATCCAGGGCATTGGTCAATACGTCCTATTATTGCTGAAATACAAGAGATCAGACAAGCAAGAAATTATACAGGAACCAAGAGCTCTAGAGAGACCAATAAAACAGCTGATAGCCTTGCGAAAAAGGCAAGGCGAGCAAGTCTGTCAAATTCATGTCTATTTTCTTGCCCTAAATGCTACTTTATGAGCGTGCAGGCTCGTACGATTTGGCACGCACACCTCGATCTGCCGTTGATCGTAATCCCACGCGCAGCATTTGGCATCCGGGACCCTACACACAAGCAGGCTACTCCTCTCTCGTCTTCAACCTTTTCATTCCCCGTCGCTCTCTCTCCCCAGCAACTGTGATCGGCGGCGACACGCGATTGGCGATTGGCGACTCCGTTCCTAGCGAGCTCCCTCCGCGCGACCTCATCCTCATACCTGAACACGCCACCGCGCTCCTCCGTGCCTGCGCCACCTCCCCGCGCCCAGCCACGCCAGTGATGGGGGATCCGCGCGAGGGACCCTTGGGTGCTCGCCGACGACGAGCACCCACCAGGTTTGTTCGTTCGCCCGGGCTTCCTTTCCCTTCTCGCTGTGTGGAAACGAGATCCCCAACCCTAACCTAAGCTCGTTTGCTACCTGCATTCCCTGCGACTCAGATCCGCCCCGTACTACCTCGTGCCACCCTACCGCCGGATCTGGATGGCACCCGGCCTTGTCCTTCCTCTGCTTTCCCGAGCCACTAAAGGCGACGATGCGGCCGCGGGGCAGGCGCCGACTTCGAAGATCTACCTCTACGCGGCCACCCGTGGATCCTCAGCGACGCCGTTGTCAGCTCCAACAATAGGTCGGGATTCTCTCTGCGGTTGTTATCTGTCTATTCTAACTCTGACATGCAGACCGGGCCAACCTGCCTAGGCGAGTACCCTATCAATCATTTTGATGTGTCCATGCCTTACCATTTACCTAGTATGTGTTGCAATTAGTTTAATCGCGTTACCTAGGTGCTGCTGATCCACTCTGTCTGTGCAGCAGATTGCTTAACTAATTATCTTGTTACTTCCTCCGGACCCTTGCTGCCTTTAGCCAGTCGTTGTGACATATGGTCGGTTCCTATTTGGGACAAATAACCTGGGAAATGAGTTATTAGTAAGAGATCTTATTGGTCCTGAATCTTGTTACCTTTTGCAGCTTTCAAACTCCATGGGCAGAGAACATCAAGTGGCAAAAAACAGGATTGGCTGTAGGTCTGGCATTGTTTGATTTCTAAAGTCTTCATGTAATAACATCACTAGCTATGTTTAATCCCTCCATAGTCGTACTAGAACAAGAAGCCTACTGCAATGTCATAGGAATTCAGAAAAAATTCTAGTGTAGTTCAAACTCGACATGGTAATTAATTAGAACCATAAAAGTAGTGTATATTTAACATGGAAATCAATATGCAATACTGTTTTGAGACACTTTAGTTGTGGCTTCTTTTTTTTTAATGGAAGGGCATTAGCTCTCTTTTTTTTTTTGTATTTTGCATTCTGAATGGATTTTTCCCTCTGTTATTATGTGATTTATTAGGCATAAGACAGCACTATAGTAAGGCTCATTTTTTTATGCAGTTCAAAAATTGGGGGAAACAGATTTGTACTGATCTTCCTTCTAGCCTTCTGTGCAGCAAAAAATGAAAAAAAAAAAACAGATAGCAATCAACCTGACAAAGCAAACTATGGAGGATTTCATTTGGCAGCACTAATGTGCTTACTCTTGATTATGTTAACGTTAGTTTGTTTCCCATTGCAGTAAGAAGGGCAAAGTAATTAAAAGCTTTGATTGGATGGTATGTCTTAACCCCTTCCAATCCAGGCCATTTATTTCTTGTTAGTATATTTGCTCAGTTTGCCCAGTTTGTACTTCAAATCAGTATACCTCAGTTTGTGCATATCCTGAGTCATTTAGTGTTGGTTTTTTCTGAGAGATAATACATTGATATTAGATAGCTAATGAGTCCAGTAGCTGAAATTGCAATCCACATAATTGACAACACCAATAGAAAGACAATTAAACGTGTTCTACCTTTATGAGTCTTGGTTAGTTCATATTTTTTTTCCATTGTTCTTCTACTACTATAAATCTGTACTGAAGCAATTCTTCTTTTAATATCAAGTAATTTTTTATGATTTTGTTAGCACTTTTCTTAATTTGTTAAGGCAGTTTTTGGTATTTTTGTAGCAGCACCAGCTATAGCTATGCACCAGAAGTACCCTGCATATAGTCCTACCTGAACACTGAGTTTTAATATTTGAGAAACTAATTAGTTCATATATGGTCAGCCGCTGCTTAATTCATATTTTTGTCCCATTGTCTTTGTACTACAAATCAGTATTGGAGCAAGCAATTCTTCTTTTAGTATCAAGTAATTTTTCATGTTTTTATCAGCAATTTCCTTAATTTGTTAAGGCAGTTTTAATAATGTTTGTTTCATAGACTTTCATCAAGGCTGCTTCAGATATCTCAGTTGTTTTCTAGCCTCTACATAATCATCTAGACCATTGTCATATTATTGGAGGAAGGCAACATACAAAGTATGTGTTTATGCTTAAGCAATTTACGTATTCTATATTAGCAATTTTATCAATTCTAGCTTAGCAATTTAGTAGTGTGACTTGGCAATTTAGTAATTTGATGTAGTTTGTCATTTTACTGTTTGTGGGATGTTTTTCAGCATTTCCCCCTCAGCTCTGAAACAGCACACAAACAGCAGTCAGCCCATTGAGTGATTTTAGAGGATAATGTTACTTTATATAACTCTAACCAGCTTCAAGGTTTACAACTGATATTTTATTAACTTGAAAACTAAGAGAGGATGACATTGTGTCCATGAAGGCAGTAATGCATGCTAAAAAATACTTTTGGATTTTTCTTTTGCTTAACTAGCACATTTGCTGCACTCACTGTTAGTTGTCGCTGCTCTTTGTTTCTGCTGCAGCTGCAGCTTTTGGAACCATCTCTAAACCATAATTTTGCCCTCTGCAGCATGTTGATAGTAGCTTCAAAATACAGTTCCACTATTAGGCAATGAATCTGTATAATGTTGCTCTAGAAAACAGTTAGCTTTAGCATTTTAGGTCATATTACCTAGCAACTTAGGATATCTTATCTAGCAGTTTAAGTCATGGTATTGAGCATTTTTCGGACCATAAAGAGCTGTGCAAGGTATTCATACAATTGATAATAGAAAACCCCCAAGCCATCAAGTGTGCGTGTACATATGTCATGATTATTAGGCAGCTATGGACATAAGTTCTAGTACTTTCATATACAAATAATTCATAAAAAGCATGGAACATTATTCACATTTTTGATTCACTTCATTTGTAGTTGTAATATGCTCAATTACAGCTGTAATATGCACTTATGCTCTTTGTCCCTACAGGTTGGAAAGCAACGAGAAGAAAACAATAGATCTCAAGATGTGAAAAACTAGCATATCTGTAGATATCAAGCAGTCTATAACTATTTAGCATATGACTTTCTAGCAATCTTTCACTTTTCTATAAATATGTTTGAATGTGTTGAGAACTAGCATGTGGCTTCTGGCAGTCTGTGAATGTATTGAGAACGCTGTAAATCTAGAAGATACTAAGGCAAAAAAATAGAACCTTCGTTAATTGACTTCAAATGCTGTTGATACTTTTCATCAATAATTGCTTCAATATTAGATGTATATGATTTTCTTCATGATCTTTTGATTTTTCCTGTTGGGTGTTTCTCTTTTGGCTATGGTGGTTTTGTTGAGATTCAATTTGTGTGATTGCTATTAGTTCGGTAAGGAGAAATTGCTTGCGGCCAAAAAAAAAAATGCTGGGCATCTGCTTTTTACGGTGGGCCCAATTTGGATCATGTTCTCATCAAGCGCTTCCGTCCGTGGAAGGTGCCCACAGAGCCAACACAGGAACGGAACCCTCTAGCCTCGCTTTTTACCTTTTTTGGCATGAAAATTTATTCTTTCCCAAAATGGACTGTGCAGGCTGGAAGTATAAATCCTGCATATGCAGGCGTTAGTAAAGTCCTTTTCTTGCAAGGCCCTAGCTCATCATCCATCCAACTTGTATAGCAGATATAAAAGCCAACCGAGCACATGAGTTAAGCATAGCAGCCAGTGTATACCCTGCGTTCTTTTCCTTAATGGCCGGGATCACGTGAAGCCCAAACACAATCCCAGGAGCGAGGCCCAGGTCCTGGCCCAAGCATGCAACGCCTGCGTACCCGTGCCCAGACCTATCCAGCCATCGAGCCGCGTCCTTGATGCCGCCGCAATCCCGCGCGACATGAACACCATCGGCCTCGATCCGACGACTGCAGCTAGCTGTTTCCTTGCTTCGCGGCCGCCATGGCCTTGAACCCGCACAGGCACGCCATCCAGGGCCACGGTTATTTTTTACATACGTGGACGCAACTCAATTAAGATCAGCACGGCATCACCACTGCCCGTGGCCTTCTCTCTCTCACAACTAAAAAAAACAAAGAGGATAGTTTACCTTCGTGCGGTAATTTTCGTCTCGCCTCCTCGGCTACCCCGTGCGATCTCCTTCTCACGTGTAAAATTTGCGTGCGCCCGACAAGTGGACCCTGTCGGTAAACACTACCTCCCCCTCCAATCAGGCTCCATCCCCTCCTGCGATCCGGCTCCAATCCTGCTTGCTCGGTTCCCCCCCCCTCGCCTGCGCCGCCGCTCCCACGCTACACTCGTGCCGTCGACCACGCCGTTCGCGGCCGTGAGGACCGTATCCCCGATCCCTGGCCGATGGAATGCCGAGAAGACCAGTGTCGTTGTCCTCGCTCCGCCTGATCCACGTCCTCGCCCGCCCCGATCCATGGAGGTTGCCGCCGCCCGCCAAGAAGGAGAAGGAGAAGGACCAGCGCCGTCGTCCTCACTCCACCCTCGATCCGCGTCCTCGCCCTGCCTCGATCCGTGGAGGTCGCCGCCACATCGTCATCATCCTCTGCGCCTGCACCGGCACCTTTCCATGCCGGACATCGCCGGAGACCCCAACGTGCCACGACTGCCACATCAACACCGCCGCCATCCCTCTCGTCACACCGCGCTGGATATCCCACAGCGTCGCCACCAGCTCTTGTGACGTGGCTGCCAGCTCATGGAGGCGTGGGAGAGTGAGGAGAACATGAAGTCTGGCCTCGACGGGCCTCCTCCCCCCCTCGTTGTCGTGGTTGGCGGCATGGTTGTTGGGGGTCTTCTACGTGAGGATATGGATAGCCGCGTCGTGGCATCATCTTGCTCATGGCAGTCGAATCCTTTTTGATTCACGGTTAGTAACCAACACAACCAACCTCTAGAGGCACATCGAAGATCGCTTTGGAACTGCAACAGGAAATCACTAAACTGCATCTACCCTTATTTACAGAGATCTGGTTAGTGTTGGCTTCTCTTTATCAGTTGGGAATCACTTTTAATTTATCAAGTATTCAATCTCTCTGTGTCATGCATCCTTCTGGAAATTCACAATGCTTCTAATCTGAATACTACAGATGCTTTCTTAATACAAACTAGACAAAATTCAGGAACAAGGTCTTGGGCGTTTTCAGGGTGTCCATTCAATGAGCACTGTCAAGACTACATATTGTTATTATTCTGCACAATTACATACATGAATAGCACCTTTAAGTGCAGCTTTCTGACTTTCTCAACTTGTTATGTACTTATGTTCATGGTCAGTGAGCATATCTTCCTCTCTATCTCTGGATTAGCTAGGTGGGTTTGATAGTTATTGTTGCGGATATGTTTAGTGTCAAATGACAATTTCACTTATGCATTATTACACTAGTACATAAAACATTTCTCTTGACACTAGCATTTTATTTCTCTTGGCGGTTTCTCTTTAGGGACAGCCTGTAGAAATCGACCCCTATTTCTACTGGCTGTTCTCTTAAGGAACCGCCGGTAGAAATACGATTTCTTGGCAGTTTTCTTAAGGAACCGCCCGGTAGAAAATTGATTTCTTGGCGGTTTCTTAAGAAATCAGCTAGTAGAAATAATTTGAAATTAATTTTTTGAGTTTTTTAAACTTTCTCGGATGGAGAAACTCCCAAAATAAAAGTTGTAGATCTCGAAAAGTTATAAAACTTTGTAGTTGATAACTTTTTATTTGAAATCATCTTTTTTAAGGAAAACTACGAACGAAATTTTAAAATTTAAAATTAAAATTTTGCAAATGACCTCGGATGGAGAAATACTCTAAATGAAAGTTGTAGATCTTGAAAAGTTATGAAACTTTGTAGTTCACCACTTTTTTATTTGAATTCGTTTAGACCCTCAAATATTCAATTTTCTGTCGGGTTTGTATAATATGTGGGGAACAAAAATGGTATCTAGACACAAGTGAGTGTGTGGTGCAGTGGTAAGGGATGTGTCGCGCGAGGCCGAGGTCGCGGGTTCGAATCCCACCGGCCGCGTAAGCGCGTGATTTTACGCGAAAAAATGCGCGACTTTTTAAAATTTTTTTTTTGCCTTTTAAAAATATTTTTTGCTATTTTTTTTTTATGTTTTTTGGGCAAGTGATTTTTTACAGGCGGTTCTTTAAGAGAACCGCCTGTGGAATGATTTTTCTGGCGGTTCTCAAGCAAACCGCTGTGTGGTGTGGTGCTATTTTCGGCCTCCAAAGACAGGCGGTCTTTGGAAAACGCCGAGTGCAAATGTCTTTGCAACCGCCTGTATAGTACGTCTGTGTACTAGTGTTAACCATGACACTGAAGCAATATGTAGATGATAAGGGTAGACACATGGTCCTACTAAAGGCACACTTTCATACTTGAGAGGAAAAATACTATATATATAATACGCCCTTGGTAGTCCAGTTTTATACTTGAGAGGAGATACAATAATTTCCTTACCTCATCTCAAAATGGAGGCATGGAACCATGAAATTCACACTCAGTTGCAGAGTAATTCTCTTATGATGCTTCAGCTCCACATGCTCTTCAGTTCCCTCAAGTTAATAGTCTTAATTTTTATGATTAACAATAGAAGCAGAGTGGAGTATCATAGAATGCAGATGCGATACTTCATGCTTGAAAGTATATGGAAGGTGATTACTAGACCCGAGGGAAATGCTGCAAGTACAGTTGATCACAATTTCTTATCATTTTCTTTAGATTGGAACTTCCAAGCACGATATCCGCCATCACCGCCCATCACCCTGGTCGCCCAAATTCAAGGTATTAACCTCAACCTGATCAACTAAAAATTAATGTTGTGACAACTTTTGGAAACTATCCTAAATATTTGTTATCTTTTTCTTCAGTTTAATTTGGATCTGAGTTGTCGCACAAATCTGATGAAGCTTATAATTTTGCTAGACTAAGTTCTTTTGATTCTGATAAATTCATGATTATGTATATACCTGCTGAATTAAGTTCACGCTACATAGTAAGGTTATCCTGCTGCCTCTTGTATGGTGAGTGCTTGTGTCTGACTGTCTTGAAAATGGGTGTCATACTGGACATATAACTGAAACTATATCTGTGCAGAAATATAGAAAAGCCACCTGGAACTGCAAGGCAATCCATCTTCACGAAAGCCTTTCAAATCCCAAGTTGAAGCATTACTCGCTAATCATATACTGGATGAAGCCTAGGAGCGCAGTTTAAACATGCATGGTGATTATATCTGAATTATATTATGTCTACATACATGGTCAGTTTGATTCATGTGCCTTTGTATGGCAATTATGTCTATAACAAGATGGTTCCTATTTTTATCAACTTTAGATTCATTCATGTGCCTTTATTTGGGAATTTGTAAGGTCCATACAAGAACCATTAGTTGAAGGAGATGGAGTGAAATTTGTTTGTCGAGAAGCTAAGCAGGTTCAGAGGTATCTTGAAATGATATAGTTATGGAAGTTGAAGTTACCTAGGAAGAAATTTTGTTTATCTCTGGTTCAGAGGCATGAAGGAATACAGGCAATGGATAGCTTTTAAAGCTTTAATCCAAAAGAAAATATTAAGCCATGTCTCCGTGCAAAAAAATTCACTAGGCTTACTTCATGGGTGCTGATTTTGTGACGCTCAATGCCAGGAGCTGCAATCTATGGTACTTCAACTAGGAGATATGGAGGTAATTATTGGATTCATTCATGGTCTCCTATTTCTATAATTTTTATTATTAATCTGAGTTTTATTTCTACCATGATACATCAAGAGATTGTGGATTTTGATGACAATTCGAAATGAAAAGATTAGTTGGACAAAAAATGTAATAACAAAATTTTGCCACGTGAAGATAAGTAGATTTGTCAGTATAAGATGCTTGCATGTTAGTTGATTACTTATGAGCCTGAAAGCCAAATGGTATTGCTTGAGTGCATGTGGTTTGTTTTCGGCATTTGTGGCATGTCTATGGTTTCAGATTATTTTTTCCCTCTCGAGAGGCTTTTTTAAGGACAAGGCTCAAACACTTGAGGATGTCAGTGCTGATTCTGAACATCCTCTTTTTGAGATAGAATCAACATAGTGGTTTTCTGATAGAGCTGCCCCTTCTTGCATTCTCTGCAGAGCATGTTTTCATCTAAAATTTTGCACTCGTCATCATTGCTAATTTGTGTTGGAAAATTATGTGGTTGTTTTTCAAGGTAAGAAGCATGACGCCCTTGAAGTGATTATTGGATGAATTTGTTTATGCAGACACCACAGGTGGTTGAAAATGTAGAAAGGCGCGAGGACAACACCCTCCATGTTGACAAGAATCAAAATGGTGACCTACTGATCAGTGTCAATGTGAGCCGGTAGGTGGTGACCAACGCCCAGAATACAATTCGTGGGTCAAAGTGTCTGATCGGTAAGAGTTTTGATGAGCCGCAGACCCAAAAGGAGGATGCCTTTGTCAAGGCACCGAATGGTGATGCCTGGGTGGAGATGGGTAGTCAGCAGTACTTCCCTGGCCAGATTGTTACATTTGTTCTCACTAAGATGAAGGAATAGAGAAAATTACACATGCTCTAGAAGGATTTATCTACCAAGTTCTTTAATTTAGATTATGTAGTTAGTTTTCAAATATCTGTTTCTATATGTTGTGCGTCCTATCCTAATTCATGATTTTGTAGTTTACAATATTCAAGTGACTATATATAATATTTGATACAAAAACAGTCTATGCATGCTCTTAAAGATGAAATCATTCTGGACATATTGTAATGGCATCTCCTAAGTAATCTTTTAGTGTTGTAGTTATTGATATTGTTGTACATTACAACTTCGTAAGCAATTACTTGAAAGAAGTTTTGTGTGCACTATGCATTCTTGATTTGTAACTTACAATTTTTTGCACTATGCATTCTTGATGGCTAGGGAGGTAGCAGTCCATGCCTTCTTCGTATTAGTGTCATCTTATCTTGCGATCCATCTGTTTTTAGTATAAAAATTTAGTTGTCCCGTAGCAACGCACGGGCACGCTACCTAGTACACGTACATAAGCTCAAGCTCCCGCCTTGAATTGCTTTCGGCCATTTAATTTGTTTGCTGTTCCTTGCCTATATATCCGGCCAGCACAGCGTGTTCCCCGCTCACGGTCGCCATCGCCATGATCCCTGATATATCACGCGCCACTCAACTGCACCCTTACAAGGTCATGTCGCTTCCTTGCTGCAGCTGCCGTAAGTTGTCACATGTATGCCACGCATGACATGGAAGCAAGGATCAATCGGGCCTAAAGGCCAAAAAAAAAAAGAAAAGCGGCGGCGTGGGCTGCGACCACCCCAAACCCTAGGGGTGGGGGGGGGGCCGCATGTCGCCGCCGCTAGAGGCGCCGCGGGGGAGGTGCCGCCCTCCCCACGGGCCCATGTCCGTGTGCAGTTATCTTAGTTAGTATTTATTAGATATATTTCAAAATATTAGGTAATTGTAAAAAAAAGAAAGGATCCGGTCGATAAAGTTCCTTGTCTTTTAGAGTCCCATCGGACTATAAATACTAGGGGATTGTAATTGGATCGATTAAGAAGTAATTGGGTGAAAGTCCTCTATTCCAAATCTCCCACACCTCTCTCTCCCTCTCCTCCTCTCCCTTGCCGCCCCCCCTCCCCTGCCGTGCACGCCGCCGCCCGACAAGTCACGCCGCCGCCCCCCTCCCTTCCCTCCTCCTCCTCCAATCCGCTAGCCCCAATCCACCCTCCCCATCGGGTGTGTAACAACTGGTACCAGAGATCTAGATCTAATCTGCCATGGACACCAATACAATCAAGAAACTCTTCGCCGACTTTGAGGGATCCGTCCTCACCAAGATCGACAACGTCACCGAGCAACTCGGTGATCTCGGTAACCGACTCTCTACTCGGAGATGGGGCAAACTACGAAAGCCACAAAAGAGAGCCCGGAGCGGACAAGGAAGAACATGGCAATAGCTTTGGAGGTGGCCACCAAGAACAAGATGGTGGAGGCTGCCGGCGCATACATCCAAGACTAGGTAAATCAATCCCACTCATCTACTATGACTGAATTGGCCGTTGAATTAGAAAACAAATTGCTGCTCGACATCAACATCAAACCCAAGGAGGAACCAATGGCGTCTCTGGCACCCAATGCCTTCCAAGGCCTAGAGATCCGCCCACACAAATTGTCGTTTGCAATGTATGATGGGAAAGATGATCCATTGCCATGGCTTAATCGGTGTGAGCAATTTTTCAAAGGGCAGCGTACCCCTGATGACCAGAAAACATGGTATGCATCTTATCACCTTAGTGGAGCAACACGACAGTGGTATATGAGGCTATCTCAAGAGCATGATGATATGAGTTGGGCATACTTTGCCAAGTGTCTTAATGAGATATTTGGACCACCGACATGTCACAATCCTTTGGGAGAATTAGCAGCTCTTCGAAAGACGACTACGTCAATGAGTACATAGAGTGTTTTTCGCAATTAGTAGCATGTGTGGGACACTGGATGAATTGCGGTAAGTCAACATATTTACAGCGGGTTTGCTTAAGCCACCGAAAACAGATGTTGAGTTACTAAACCCACAGGATATGGAAACAACAATGTCCCTAAATGCGTTCCTATGAACGTCGGTTGGCGATGATGGCAGATGCGAATAAATCGGCGGCACCCAAACAAAGCCGTCTTCTATCCCCCACGTTTGTCAACTACAACGGCAGCTGCAACAACGGTGAATACACCACTAGCAACAACCCCAGCAGCAGATCCTCCTCAAGCACAGCGACCCTTCACATGGTTAATGGCAGATGAGATGGTGGCTCGGCAACAGGCCGGCCTCTGCTTCAACCGTGATGAACCGTTTTCCCGCGGTCATAAGTGTAAGATGCTATTCAAAATTACAGTCGTTAATGATTTTGTAGCAGAGGATACTCAGTAAAGCATGATGATGATGATCGAAAAACCACATTCTGGGTATATGGAGCTTCACCAATATACCTAGAAGCAGTAATTAACGGAACATGTGTGATAGCACTGGTTGATTCAGGAGCTACGCACAACATAATTGATATCAATGTGGCCCGGGCCATAGGACACAACGAGCAGCGAATTGACATAACTATATTAGTGGGTAGTGTAAACGAGGTATCATGCAGATGTACATCCTTTAATGTTCCCTTAAGAATTGCTAGTCATATCTTTGACATTAATGCATTCTTGATGGACATTGGTAATGATATTGATGTTATCTTAGGAGCACCATGGTTAGTGGGTCTTAACAGAATCACTTGGGATTTCACAGACCTAGAACTTTGTTATATAAAGGACGAGCGTTCGCACACTTTAACTGCTCAATGCCAACATCGAACACAGTCAACGGTTCGGGCATTGCCAGCTCCTCCATCCATGGTACATATGAACACCACTCCTGAGGTCGCTGACAATCCAATAAACAAAGCTATAAGAGCACGGTAGCCCAACGCTTTGGATTTCATCACTAATAGCGAAGCTCCAATCTTCGCTAGTATCAGGCATGCCATCAGACAACAGTACACACTTAGAAAATATATACAACAATTCAAGTAGGGTAGCAGTCAGAGGCTTAAATGGTGGAAGAAGGACTGATTTTCTATGATCACCATCTCTATCTCCCAACGGCCTCAATACTATTATAGGATTTACTCTAGAAACTCAAAAAGGGAGATTACAACAAATTGAACTGTTAGCTTTGGGAGCTCGATCATCAAGTGTCTACGAGGGGAGCCTCCGTAATGCCATCTCACATTCTTATGGGGAAAACATGGAAGTTAGGTTGCCCGGTACCTAAAGCATTGGTTGTATTCATTGACAATGCAAGCAACATCATTGCTCAGGTAAACAACATTGACACTGGGCTCATACCAAATTCAATTCTTCAAACTCTATCACCAGGAGTATCAGATTTGGGTATGTTTGGAAACATGATTTGCCCTGCCACAACACCCCCCAATAAATTTAGTATCAATAGTCTGGAGGATTATACCAGCTCTCATGGATATGACAACTCACAAGATACCTATGAACTTTCAGCAGCCCCACAGGTAATGGTTAAATTCAACATAGATACAGTGATCCACCCGGCTCTTCTTCCTTCGATCCCCGCTACTTCCTACTTCATCTTTGGGTACATTAGGACACTGCAATACTGCTTTGAGTTCAAAAGAAAATTTGGGGACAATGACAAAGATGGAACCTACTGTATCAATGGCACAATGTTGACGGTCATTAAACACTAAATATAACTGTCAACTATTGCATGAAATAATATAAAATGAATTACAAAGCATAGTTGTAGGTTTTGATTCTAACGAGTTCCACGAGTTTTGGTGTTCTCACTTGTCTTGCACGAGTATGCAATTTTCCATCAAATAGAATATCTCAAATAAGAAATTAGACTGCACCATTGCAACGGGCTTGTCAAGACAATCGAAACGGACATGTCATTTGCTATATTCGGAGCCCAGAATCTAGAGATATCAATTCCACGACGAAACATACACTATTAGGCTTGAAAAGGGTCAAGAAGACACGTCGTCGAAGCGGAGCCCAAATGGGCTTAGGCCTAGGCTGGCCGGCATTGGGCCTTGGGCTAGCCGGCACCCCCTGCGCCGCCTCACCTCCGTCTTCTGGAAGCTTACTCCACCGCCTTTTAGGATGCATCTCCACCGTACCTTAAGTCGGTTTGATCTAAGGGCTCACGTTTATCCCATCGGGCTATAAATATAGGGACGGACCCCCTTCCTGAGGGCAGCACATTATCACGGAGATGTAGATGCATCCCTCAAAAGGTTGTTCTCTCGTCTCTAGAGAATTAGGGCTAGATTTTCCAATGTAATAGATTAGTTCTAGTTGAGAGTTAGGAGAGCAGAGCTATGTTCTTGTTCTGGAGAAGTTTTCAGAGATTTAATATGTCTTTGTATTTACTCTTTGTAAGACTTATGCTTTAACATACTTTATCTTCTCTATTTACTTTTATGTATTACATTTGATTGTTTAGTATAGTTGTTATACTTTAGCATAGGATCTCCGCCTGTATTAGGTGCTCTAGTTATTATATGTGACTAGAATAATAATCGGTAGTATAGACATGGTGTCTGGGCTATAGGTTACTTGAGATTGCGCCCAATTTTTACGGTTAGTTGTGGTAGCCCTAGAGGTGACAGCTCTGTTAGGCCTTTGTATTCCGTCACGTCAGAGTTGATGTTTCGTGGAGCATTTGGTAGCTTTCTTCTAACTACCTTCTTTCCAGTCTTATTCGAGAGTTAGAAAGGTACTGCTGCTCCAAAGTGTTATTGTGTGATTGCTTTATCTACCATGAATTAGTTATTATAGAACTTTAGTAATAGAGAAGTATTTAGAAACCTTGAACTCTTCCGTTGTCCTCTCACTTTAGCTATCTACTCTTTTATCATGGAATTCTCCTGTGTGTCTGTGTCATTTATGCATAACTCCTATCATTTATCGTTTCCCCCTACTTTAGTCTAGTTGGTGTATTAATTAGTAGATACATGATGGTGAACTACCAATGTCTTTAACCATTGTTTCCCAGTGCTAAAATATAAATAACGAACCTGGAATACTCTCGGTAAAATGCTACAATGGTATTCTGTGCGCTTGCGAAATTTTTCATATTTTAATTGTGCATAAGAATAACCAAAACACAATAACTTGCTTTCTAGAAGAAATCAGAGTTGGAACACCACCACCAGAGGGGACCAATACATGGCTTGCACTTCGTCGCGAGGACGCGTCGAGCGGAGAAAGGGGAGTTCTGTCACATGTACGCCACGCATGACATGGAGGCAAGAATCAATCGGGCCTAAAGGCCTAGAAAAAGAGAAAAGCGGCCGACGGGTCCTTCTTCTCTTTTCTCCCACTCCTTCTCCTCCGCTCTTCTCCCCACCTCTCTTCTCGTCTTCTTCTTCCTTGTCCCCTGCCTCCTCCTCCTCTCTGCAATAGGCGGGGAGGGGGAGGGCGATGGCCGGCAGTAGTCAGATGGGGGGGGAGGGAAGAGGGCGTGGGGGGAAAAGAGGCGGGGATGGGCGGGGGTGGTGAGGCAACCCGCCGGGCGGTGAGCCGGCCGCCCGGCAGTTGGCGCTAAGGCGGCGGCGAGGGGAGGCGGCGATGGGCGGGCGCCGACGCAACGCCAGGGCGCTGGGCTGCGCATCTTGCGCGATGGGAGGGCCGTGGGCAGCGCACTGGCGGAAGTGGAGGCAGCAGCCCCTTGCGATGGCGGGCCGGGGAGGGCAGGAGGCGCGGGCGGGGGGGGCTGCGGGGGAGGGAACAGCGGGGAGGGCGGCCGACGAGGGAGGGGGCGGGGGTGGGCTGGCGAAACGCCCGCGGGGTAGGGGCGGCGGTGGCGGGCGAGTGAGAGAGAGAAAGAGAGAGAGAGAGAGTGGCGGCCAGTTGGCCCTTACCGTTTTAAGGGGGCGCCGGCTTCGCCGAGTACCAGATCGCGGGCACTCGGCCAAGACCGCCCTCTTCGCCGAGTGCCATGATCTGGCACTCGACAAAGTTCAAAACAGCGCACAGCCTCTTTGCCGAGTGCCACGTGGGCGGCACTCGGCAAACTATTTTTTTTGGATTTTTGGCGCCAAATTTTTTTTAAAACTTTAATGAAGTACCACAAATAACATGTTCAAATATGGCACATTTTTATTACTTTTTGGTATATTTCACTAGTTTATTTTGTTTTTATTCAATTTTTTCGGATAATGTACGTTTGAACTGCAGGTGCATCGAATAATAGATTTTTTTTGTTCCAAAAATGTTATCCTTATTTTTTAGTGTAAATTTGGGATAAATCCAGGAACTATCTTGAAATTTCGATCAACGTCCTCACGGAACACTTGGCGCCAACATGCGTGCAAGTGGTTTTTTAATTATATAAATTGCGAACGAATCCCAAAAATTATGAAACTTGTTGACATGTCATGATATCATATGTATGTGCCGTGGTAAAAATTTAAAAAAGTATCGAGCACGTTGTGACGTACAATGCTCACAAACCAGGAGATGATCACTTGTGGTATAAGATACCACATGTGATGATGTCCTGGTTTGTGAGCATCTTACGTGACAACGTGCTCAAAATTTTTTTAAATTTTGACCATGGCATACGCATATGATATCATGACATGTCGACAAAGTTCATGATTTTTAGAACTCGTTCGCATTTTATATAATTAAAAAACCGCTCGCACGCAAGTTGGCGGCATTGTCCCGTGAGCACGTTGATCAAAATTTCGAGACCGTTTATGGATTTAGCCTAAATTTACACTAAGAAACAAGGATAATATTTTTGGAACGAAAGAAATCTAATATTCGATGCACCTGCAGTTCAAACGTATATTATCCGAAAAAATTGAACAAAAAAATAAACTAGAAAATATACAAAAAGCAATGAAAATGTGCCATATTTGAACATGTTGTTTGTGTTACTGTATTAAAGCTTCAAACAAAATTTGGTGCCAAAAATCCAAATAAAATTATTTTGCCGAGTGCCTAGGTTTGGCACTCGGCAAAGTTATTACTTTGCCGAGTGCCAAACCTAGTTACTTTTGCCGAGTGCCAAACCTAGGCACTCGGCAAAGAAAACGGCGCTGGATGCCATCTGCCCCCCGCCAATCTTTGCCGAGGGCCGGGCACTAGGCAAAGACTGCCTTTGCCGAGTGCCTTGCTTTGCCGAGAGCCGGGGCACTTGGTAAAGATCTCTTTGCCGAGTGCAGCACTCGGCAACGTAGAATGTTCGAAATTTGACACTCGGCAGAGATGCCCGCACTCGGCAAAGACTCGGTTTAGTGTTTCCTATAAAAACATAGAATGAATTGGGTGCGCAGATGGATTAAGAAATTGGAACCGAATGCTGCATTTGGTGACAATGATTTCCAGATGGGAAGGAGATACAATCCAATCCATTTTGTTGGCTAGTGTTATGTGTGAAAGTTATACAAAGAGGCGTTCATTTTTTTTCCCTTTGTATTAAACTTAACGTGATATCCTCAGGTATTGATAGTTCAGAATACTGTTAACTATTTTAGAACAGTAATACATATCTTAACAGAAGTCCTTAGAGCAAATCGAAAGATATAACTATCTTGTTCAATAATTTTCTTGAATTTAGTACATGCTGCACTCCTCATTCCCAGAAACTTTGTTTGATTTTTGCTTCTGTGTACCACTTGCATATTTCTTCCCAGAAACTTTGTTTTATTTTTGCTTCTATGTACCACTTGCATATTTCTGAAAGGAAGTTGCCACCCCTTTGAACCCATCTAGTCTTTTAATTTTGACCTGTTCACCCTGTACATGATGCATGTAGCACCATCTCATTGTTCCTGTATGACCTGTCATTGAATTCATTTATTGTGATTCCTATTGAATTCATTTTTTGGTGTGACGATGCGTATTAGATAACTTTTCCTACTTTAGATATTGTAATTTGTGAGGTCCAGATTGTGCTCTCGAAACCAAGCTCGAAAAAAAATCTTAATATATCCCATCCAATGTGTTCTGCGACACTAATCTCGGTATGTCCCTCTCCTTGAGAATCCTGATGATCCCCTTGATAATCTCCTTAGCATGGTTGCTACTACGATGTTGATCAAGGTTCACAAACGCTATTGTCTGCTGGTCTAAAATTTTATATTTGCTCCCATTATCCACAGGTGGCTATTCGGCTTTTATGCAAACCATATTGTATACCGAAGAATTGCTTTATTTTAAACTTCTGATATCATAAAAAGAACATGAGTTTTCATCAGGGTGGAATATGCATATCTGCATAATTGTTATTACTTAAGGATAACAGTACCACAAATGTTTTTAGATGATTATAAAATATACTACTAGCTATTTATGACATAATTATTGTAGTACTCTACATACTTTATGTTATTATTAGAGTGTAACTCTGATTTCATCACTTATTCATTCCATGTGTGCCATCATTTTAAGTTTCTTTGTATAACATGCGGAGGGTTTTTACTATGCATGTATAACATCTGTTTAAACTTATTGTGCCTTTTGATTATTATATACAGGTTTTATTTTCAAGTAGACCTGCAAAAAATGGTGTGCCGGTGGATCTAGCTAGGGTCCCTTGAATTCAGAAGATTTTAAGACTGATAAAGTTTCACTACGTTGCCGACTGTTGTCATCCTGCTGATTCCAGTCATTGGATTTCGTGGACATGACAATATTATTTTCTTGTATAAATTATTGTTGTAGAGTTGAGCCTTTATTGTGTCATTTTACTTCTGTACCCTTTTTGTCGACCTGCTCAGCATTCACAATCATCATACATTGCCGGAGCTCAATCTCGATGTCAACTGAAAACTTATATTCTAGCAAAAACAATCATGTACATGTAAACAATCTAGTATGCTTAAAATCATGTTATATTTACATGCATGGGTGCATATACATGAACTTTACACTCGCAGTCCCAATTCCTCGTCCAATTCCTCGCCCGTGCTGTAGGGAGGCGATCCTACTAGAGGGAACAAATAGTGAATGGCCGGCACACACATATTAAGTTTTGATTATGGGCTTATTGTAGCTAGTAAATGTGTGATTTTCTCACTTGATTAATTAGTTCATTATATGCCTGGTTTCTAATTTGTGTTGGATTACATTTACATTCGATTTGTTGCAGCCTAGTTGCCTCACATTGCACTCGATCGTCAGATGCCCTAGTGCAAATCCTTGCCAAGTCTTCTTCTTAACATCAAGAGTAACAACCAATCCTCAAAAGAGGTACCTGGCCCTCATTTTCCTTCAACAAGGAGACAAATGCTGAATAGTCTCCTGTTCATGCACTTGAAGTGCACGAGCTCTATGATGATAGATCTTTTTTAAAACTTTTTACGTTTTAAACCAATGAGTTTGACTTAAAAACAATAACTTGGACTTTCAATTGAGCCTGTATCACAATAAGTTGGATTTCACGCTCCTTCCATGATAGAACGATTGTCAAACATCCATATTGCGTAGTCATTGGATCATATATAATTTAGTTATAGATTTATTTAGGTTTATGCTTCGGTTTATACTTATTAAATATAAATAAATTTATAACTAATTTATACATGATTTAATAAGTATGAAATTTTTACTACAGTTCAAGTATACAATAATTAGTCCACCATACAAATTTCATTATAATTGGACCTTAGAAACTATAACTATGAATTATTCCAATTAATTAATTACAGAAAAACATATATCTAAAGTTACAACAAAAACTTTGTATTAAAACATACTGTATTATATGTTTATATGTAGATCTGCTTATGTGGAGTCCAACAAAATTAGATTTTCTATTTTATGATTTTTCTATGATTTACTATAACTATTCAAATATTTAGCCAAAATAAATAAAAAGATGAACCCATGTTACTGTACTAAAACCATCGTTTAAATCCGCTTCAGAGGGTAATTTAACCAGTTTTAGAAACTTCGAGGTTAGAATAGACGGTTTCATAATTTGGGGGTTAATTAGCTAAAAGAACTAGCTAAATCTACATTTAGCTACTCTCTAAAATAGATTCAACAAAAAGATACTAGATTACTCCAAAAAAACTCTGTAAAAAATAACTAGTGAGGTAGGTTATCCAAGAATAGAAAGCGAATGAGGTGGGATAAAGAGCTACTAAATTTGAAGAGTCATTTACAAAATTTTTTTCTAATTATATTCAAATTTACTTTCAAAAAACGATACGGCTAATCTCTTGGAGGTGCTCTTAGGACACCAATGGAAGGTTGTTATTAGAAGGCTTCCTCATCAGATTTTAATTAACTTACTACGGAAACAGCTTTAGCTTTACTGGTGAAGTTAACTTTATAGAACCGAAATTAAAAACTACTAGTACTTCACTAGTGAAGCTGAGTTGTACCAAGCGGGCTATTAATGAAAATCTTTTTCCTTTAAGAAAATCAGATAATGGAAATTATTTGCCTTTAAAAAATCAGGTTCAATGCATTTACACTAGTCTCCCTCAAAGTTCCTTTTTTTTCCCTTTCCAAAACGGCCGCAGGACTGCAAACAGTCCCATTTGCAGCTCGGATCTTCCACCTCCTGCCTGTTCATCTTCTCCTTCACCCCGCAGCTGCGTCCCCTGCTCTCCTCCACTTGTACAATAGTCCTCGCAATCCACCCCCTGTTCGCTCATTTTTCTTTCAAATCCACAATGGGAAAGAAAAATCGAGTCTTCTCATGGTCCAGTTTGCCCTGAGTAGCGAGCCACGTGTCATTTCACGTTCTTGCTGCAGATCACATTTGAAGCCGCCCGCGGAGAGGTGAGGCGGTGGTCGCCCGGCCCGCGCAGCGATGATCCGTTATTCGCTTCACTTTAAATTGGTTTCACCCGCGCCTCTGAGTGGCGGAGCCAGGATTTGGAACTTGGGTATTCCCGCAACCAAAAAAAAATTTCCAATGCATAGCAGCAGGTTTCAAATATAGTTTGTTCACATCTAAGATAGGCATGAAAGTAGGAAAAAAAACTACAGGAAGAAAGACCAGTAATGGGGATTGGGCTAAATCCAAAAGAGAAATGACCAAATCCAGTAATGGGGAAATGGGGATTGGGGAAAATCATGCCTCACCAGTCACCACGCTGCAGCTAGCCTTGCCGCTCCGCCACGCCCTGCGCTGCTGCGCCCCTGCCTGCTGCCGCCGCCGAGCGCTGCCGTTGGCCGCTCGCGACTTGCCGTCGCCTCCTCGCAACCTCGCCGGAGAAGAGCCGCAGGCCAGCAAGATTAGGGTTAGGGATTGGGGATTAGGGAATGGCGAACATAGAGCTCTTTTTTTTCAGATGGCGAACAGAGAGCTAGAGGATGGAGGACGGAGGACGGCCGTCGGGGGCGTCCTCGCCTCGCGTCCGTGCGAACAGGGGAGGCCAGGGGCATCGTGTGCCTTATTGGGCCACTGGGTCTTGAGCTCTTGTCTCTTGCGGGCTGGCCTATAAGCTCAAAGCGAAAGGAGAGGCTGAGGAAATTGGCTATGGGCTGACTTTGTGCTCAAAAGTGACCAATATACATTATACATTTCAGTATAGTATATATATATACTTATGGTTGTAAAAAAAAGTTGGGTATTCCTGGGAATACCCAGGCATCAATGTAGCTCCGCCAGTGTCTCTGCTTCGTCTCATCGTTTCTTCTCCTGTAGTATGGACGCTCGCCACCTGCTCGACTGAATGCCTCAGGGGAAAATGGGTAAGAACGTGCCTGTGGCTAGCGGCAGAGACGGCATAGATGCACTCCCGGACGGTGTCCTTCAGCAGATACTTGGCTTCCTGCCAGCAGAGGAGGCCGGCCGGACATCCGTGCTTGCCCAGCGTTGGCGCCACCTGTGGAAGTCAGCCACATCCCTACACATCACCTGCAGCCTGGAGTATGGGATGCGTCCAGCGGACGTGAAGGAGCGACAGAAGATTGTTGATAATATGCTGCGCCTCCGTGGACATGCGCCTCTTGAAGCATGCGAGATCACTTTTGATGGCCTTGACGACGACGACAACTATGTGCTTTGCCTCAATCATTGGGTCCGGCATGTTGTGATGTGTCGAGTTCAGAGGCTCAGGTTAGAGAACATTTACTATGGTCAGCCCATTGAGCTACAGGACTTACCTCTCGTATCACGGCACTTGACAAAGCTAGAGCTCGTTGGCATTGTGCTGGAAAATGATTTTTGTGATTTCTCGAGTTGTCCATCACTAGAGCATCTTGTGATTACCAACTGCTATTTGACAAATGTCAAGAAACTCTCTTCGGAGTCCTTGAAGCACTTAAGCATGACAATTTGTGATTTTAACTCGGAGTTCCACACTTATATATTTGTCCCATGTCTAGTGTACCTAAACCTAGATAGCCATTTGTGGATGCCTCCACTTCATGGTACAATGCCATCATTAAAAAGGGCATTTGTGAGACTCCCAGTCGAGATTAATTACTCATCCGATTGTGAGGGCGAGTATTGTTATTCTTGTCATAATTTGGTAGATGATAACAAGTGTTTTCTTCTGGATGGTTTATCGAATGCTGAGAATTTGGCACTGCTATCTGAATCAGTTACGGTATGTTACACTTTTGTATCATCCCCATTTAGTGCCACATTATTCCTGCTGTACTATATGTATCCATTTCTGGGCATTCACAAAGTTGCTCCGCAATTGACTTGGTCATATTCACACTGAGACTAATTATTGCTTCATCCTTATTTTTGTCTGCATGTCGTCCAGTTTATTTTTGAAAAGGATTTGAAACAGTGTCCTACATTTAGCAACTTAAAGACTCTGTTACTTGATAATCACTGGTGTGTGGCTCCTGATTTCCTTGCACTAACATGCATTCTCAAGCAGTCGCCAGTTCTAGAGAAGCTCACACTTCAACTTTATTCCAAAGTATGTTTGTTTCTAAATGGATTACTTGTGCCTTGTTGAAGTAATTATTCACTTCTTTATTATTGGGCAATGCTTTTATTTCCTGTAGGGGACCCAATCATAAAGTGGAAATAATCGGAATGTACTATCCAATGGACAGATCAACTAAAATGCTACAGCATCTCAAGGCAATAGAAGTCAAATGTGAAGTGGCTGATGTGAAAGTTCACAAAGTATTGCAGTTCTTATGTACATTTAACTTTTGTAAGTGAATTGTAGACACTCCTGATATTATCCATATTGCTGAAATTTGCTTTAGTTTATACCAGTGAGGAAACAAGCATTGAACGAAATCAATACTTTGTTAGAAATTGGAACCAATGCTGCATTTGGTGGCCATGTTTGCAGTGGGGGACAAAAGGAGACACAATCTAATCCATTTTGTTGGGTAGTGTTCTCTATGAAAGTTATACAAGCAGGTGTTGAGCTTGTTTTCCTTTGTATTACCCTTAACATGATATCATCACGTGTTAATAGTTCAGAATACTTGTTAAGTATTTCTGGACAATTACATAGATGTCTTCAGAGCAATTAAAAGATGTAACTTGTTCAATCATTTTGTCAAATTCAGTACCTGGCTGTATTTTCACAGGGTTAGAAAGCTGTAGTCCTTATTCCCAGTTTTTTTATTTTCCTTCTGTATATCAATTGCATATTTCTAAAAGAAAAATGTAGTTATCACAGCTTTGAACTCTTCAGGTCTAGCAATTTTTTGACCTGTTCACCTTGTATACTATTCATGATGTACCATTTTATTGTTCATCTCTGACCTGCCAGGGCATGGTTAGTTTAAAATTAGAGATTTTTTAAAGCTTATTTTGTTTTGTTGTGCTGATGGATTAGATATATCTTTCCCCAGTTTAGATATTGATTATTTGTACAGTCTGGAACCTTACAAACAAAAGAGATATATCTTTCCCCAATTTAGTGAGTACAATCTGGAACCAGTTGGCAATCTGGAATCTTATTGATTGCGTCCAAACAGCCGAGACACACCCCCTCCCTCGCATCGTCCCTCTCGGAGGCGACTCGAGGGCGTCTCCAGTTGCCTCATCTCCCACCAGTTGGCTCAGCCGCCGTCATCGTGGCATCTTGCCTTCTCCCATGTGGTGGTGGTGGTGGCTAGGGGGACCAGGCTAAAAGAGGCAGCCTCCCTAGCTCATACTTAACTCCCCTCTCCCCAGTGCATCTCCATCTATTCCTCTCCATGACCCTAAAATCCCAATCTATGCTTGTTCCTTTCAGATCCAGGCTTCTAGTGGTTGGTTCCGCGCGGGGAAGACCAAATCCGTGGAAGAAGGTAGCTGTCCATCTGTCCTTGCGTTTGCGCTGGCTTGAGGCAGCGGTGGATGCTATGGTCCCACCTCCATCTGCCGGCATGATGCATTGGCCACCAGCAGCTACTTGGCGTGAGGCCCTGGCCTGTCTTGTGCTGGACCTGAGCCAACAGCAGCTGCTGTTGGCTGTGCCTCCATCCGCCGGCGGCGTGACGCGCTGGCCACGGGGAGCTGCTACGCGAGGCCCCGGTTAGCCTTGTGGCAGCGGCAGCTGCTTCTGGCCCTGCCTCTGTCCTGAGTGAAGTGTTGTCTACAAGAAGCCGTTCGGCGCAAGGTGGCCGCGGCGCAAGGGCTCGGTCCTGTGCGGGTGCGTGCATTGTCGTTGCACACAAACTCGTGCATTGCAGAGTCACACATGGCGTAGGAAGTGTGGGCTCTGACCGCATAGAGCTAGCGATCGTTGGGTGCCTGCTGTGTCTCAAGCACCAGACGACTCAACGATGGCGGGCTGAAGTTCTACCTGGGCCCTGGATGATGTCAGCCATGGTGGCGGTCAGAGGCGGCAGCTGCACCTTACGTCCATGCCCGTGCACGGTCTGTTGTGCATCACGGGCGTGATCACGTTGTTGGACGCTGTGGTGGTGGGGCCGCGAAGTGCTGGTTCGAGGTCTCACATACGAATTTAGGTGAAAGCCCTACCTGGCCTTAGCTCCAGGGCGCGACGGTCTCGCATCATGCGTCATCTACCTCCTTGGAGGCGTCGTTGAGAATTCCATTTGGTCAGCTCGCACATATCAATCCAAGGCCGAAAGGTGCATGCCACTTCGTCCAACGATTGGTGGCATTCATGGATGTCACTGTGGGAGAATAGAATTGGTGGAATACTAGATTGTATTGCATTGGGCTTCATGGGCTGATTATATAGAGTACATAGGACTAACACCTCACGTGGGTAGACAATGTGGTACTATTCCTATTTACTCTAACATTCCCTGCAGTCACAACGGGAGCGCTGCAGACGGTGAGACTGGAGAAGAAACTAACAAGCTAACATCCCCCCGCAATCTTAACAGTCAATGCGTCACATATGCTGTGGCTGGAGAAGAAGCCGATGAGTCCTCATGCAAGGCGGTAGCCCTTTGTGCCGATGTCAAGGGAGCCGAGCTTGAGGGTGCAATAGCCGTGGTCGAAGAAGCCGTGCTAAAGATGGCCGAGGTCAATGTAGTTGCGGTAGGGTTGCCATGTCGATGGAGCTGCAGGCGCATAGGGGTGCCATGGGAGTGACGGAGATGCGTCGAGGTAGTCGTCGTGGAAGGGGACGATGCCGGGTTGACACAGTCGGGGCCATTGTGGACGTAGAAGAAAGGCAATGACACAATCGAGGCAGACGGGGTGGGAACGGGAGGGTCGATGTAGTCAAGTCGCCTGAGCGCCGATGCACAGGCTAGGTTTCCCAAACCCAGCCCCGCGTCGGTGTTGCTAATACTGGGCGTACAAGGTGGAGGGCCCCAACCATGGTGGCGCTATTGACGTGGTTATGCTGGACGAAAAAGAAACAGTGCTGGGAGCAGATGCATCAGCAAGCAGGGCTCAACAACGATGCGAGGGGCGGCCGGCGAGCAGCGCTCAGCGATGGCATGGGTAGCGGCAGCTCGATGACAAAGACCCAATCATCAGGATGAAGACCTTGTGCAGATGGATGGTGAAGCAGGGACTGTGCAGCACAGTCATCGATGCATTAGGAATGGCGATGTAGATGCAACGACGCAGCGGACACATGAATAGTAGTGCTGTAGCCGATGAGGCGACACAGCACGCCAGCAGCCCTGTTGCTCGGAGAAGATGCGCGTATGACTCGGCGATGGATGTCACGGGTGCTAGGTGGACCGCGCATAATCGGTTGTACGGACCGAGTGCGCGCAAGGTGGAGCGACGATGGAAGAAGTTGGCAGAGGGCATCCCTTCGGCATTGCAAGCCCCCCGTCCAGGCCGCACAGTCAAAGATGTAGATGCCGGTGAAGTCGATGCCAATGCCAGAGTAGTACATAGGAGGTCGACAGGCGGTGGGCGACACAATCCCGATCAGTGAGCCGGCAAACCAAAAAGATACAGCAGCAGCGGTTCAGGTGTACCCAGCAAGACGCCACGGCGGTGGCGGGTCCCGACGCAGATCGACTTGGTGGAGATGGGCAGACTAGCCCGGCAAGTAGCGACACGCCAAATCTGGCTGCCTCCATGGCAGCTCGGGGTTGGGCGTGTGGCCGCCTAGCCGCCACCATGGCGGCACGGGGACGGGCGAGATCCATCTACCTCCATGCGACGAAGATGACGGCGACAGCCGAATTACGAGCCTAGGGACAAGGCAGCGACGGCCCGGCGATGATGTAGGGGAGATCCCTGATTTTTGCATGCATGCGACAATGGCGGCCGAATCAATAGGACCAGACGCCTAAACAGGGGCGCTACCCCCGGTGGAGATCGATCTCTCCCCGGGGGCATGCAACGCGTAAGTGGCGGCGGCGGCTAGGGTTAGGATCTAAACCTAGGCGAATGATACCATGTGGGAGAATAGAATTGGTGGAATATTAGATTGTATTGCATTGGGCCTCATGGGCTGATTATATAGAGTACATATGACTAACACCTCACGTGGGTAGGCAATGTGGTACTATTCCTATTTACTCTAACAGTCACTTCCCTTCTTGAAGCTGTTGTTAGTATGCTGCTACCACCGTACCTTCACTCGGTCCTTTGCTCCTTGCCATTCCTGTGAGTCTCTTCTTGTCCACAGTGGTCTGTCCTACTTGAGTGCTTGACTTAGCAACCGGCGCTTGGTCTCTGTCAGATGCTTTGTCGTCGCTGTGCTTGTCCCCTATTAGTTGGTATATACTTTGCTGCCATGTCGGTGTGGGTCTCTCACTTTGCGGTACTTTATCGTTGTTGTTGTTCTGGGTCCTTCCTTTGGCTGTGCCGACTGTGTGCGGGCCTCTCACCTTTGCAGATGCTTTACCGCCAAGGTTGCATTGATCCTCTCGGGTGGATGCTTGGCTGCCGTTGGTTCACCTTGCGGATACTCTGCCACCATCACTGTCCTGTTGTGGTAGCACTACGTACCGCTGCACAGAGCACAATAACGTAAAAGCAGAGTCCAGCACTCCCGCAGAACCACCATTCCCCTCTCACTTCACAAATCGTCACTTAAGAGAAGCGCTGCATCTGGCCTGGCATGGCCTTCGCTGACACAGCAGCAAGGAAGCTTCTGCATGGAGGCTCCGGAGGCACCATCGCGCAAGGCGTTGCCGAAGCCGGCGGCATCAGCTTCTTCGTTGGCATCTTTGCCCCCTTCTTCATCGCTCTCAAGGGCGCCGCCCACATGCTCGTCCTATTTATAGAGGCTCTCTGGTGGTGGCTTCATACCTTCCTCAGCAGCGCCGCGGGCTTCTTCCACCGAACCTTTGTCCACCAGTTCGCTGCTCTGGAGTGCGCAGCGCACAAAATTCCCCAGAAGCTAGACGAGCTTCTACGGTGGCTCCAGGCAGCCACCACCGTCGCGCTCCCTTTCGCGCTCGGTGTCATCGCGATCCTCCTCCTCGTGGCGCTCATCTGGTTCTGCGGGTCGACCCTGCGCCGCTGTGCATCGTCACCGTGGGATTCTGCAAGGCCTTTGTGTTTGTGTACACCTTCTGCTACTTCGGGCACCGCCTGTACTACGTCGCCGGGGCGGTCGCCCGGGCGCTCTCCTGACTCCTGCCTCCCTGCGCATAGTGCCTACAGTGCTGAGCCGTCGTCACCATGAACGCTCCCTGAGGCTCCCGCCAGCATGCTGACATCGCATGCGGCCTTCGTTGCTGATCCAGCGCTCTACTTCCAGATCATGCACGCCGCTGGCCTCGTCGTAGCCGCCGCAATCGCTGCGCCGGTCGCCGCTCTTCTGCTGGCGCTTAATCAGGTAAGATGCATGCATGCTGTTACCATAGTAAACTATATCGAGATGTGCGAGATCGATCTTCTCCTCTAAATTTGTATCTGCGTTGTTGGGTTTGTAACCATGATTGAGTACCTGTAATAAAAATAATGTAATTCGCTTTTTTGCACTGATTTATAGTGCACCAGATTCGATAGCAGCATACGTACGCTACAGATTCGACATGCACTACATAATTCCAACATAATGAGGGCTGCTAGAACTACAGATTCGACAGCAGCAGCATACACCAAGTCACACTGCACATAGATGAGCCTGGTATTCTCTGTAATACCTCCCGAGATGGGAAGGAACCCAGATTGTTTTTTGAGTTTCTTTTGTTTAAAGTCCAGTAATGATCCAGGCTAGATGCTAAAGGGTCTGAGAAACCTGTTAGTTCAAAGTTTCTGATGCTGTCCTCCTCTTGTAACCCATACACCAAGTCACACTGCACATAGATGAGCCTGGTATTCTCTGTAATACCTCCCGAGATGGGAAGGAACCCAGATTGTTTTTGAGTTTCTTTTGTTTAAAGTCCAGTAATGATCCAGGCTAGATGCTAAAGGGTCTGAGAAACCTGTTAGTTCAAAGTTTCTGATGCTGTCCTCCTCTTGTAACCCAAACTCTTGTATTTCTGTTCCCTCTATGAATGGAAATGGGGCATTGTCCTCGTGTGGAAAAAAAAAAAAAGATTCGACAGCAGCATACACCATTCAAAAATCAGATGCATGTACATGCACCAGATTTTTTAATTGTATTCCCAAGCACACAAGCAAGAGCAGGCAACAATTAAGATAAGTTCATGTTTAACTTGTGCATGTTTAACTTGGAATAAAACTCCATTTTTGACACGCTTCCAAGTTCCAAGAGGACCAATCTGCAGAGACGAATGGCGATAGCGACGGCAGTGGAGGAGCGAGGCGGCGGCGGTACAGCCGCCGATGTGATTTCTAGAGATTGACGTGGAGCCGTGAACTTCAGGAGGAACATCACCACTGAGCGGTGAGAGATGGCTCGCCGGCCGTAGGGAGAGATGCGCCGCCAGTCGCCGGCCAAGGGATGCTAGGGCGGCGGCGGCAGTGTCGGCGTCAGCCTCGCGACTCGCAAGCTCCGCGAGCAAACGAGTCGACGGGTCAAGGAAGCCCTCCCGGCTTAAGGACTCGTGGTTTCCTTCAGTGTCTAAAATGCAGGGAAGCGGGCTTCAATGCCCGAGTTGGTGGGCTTCTAAAGAGCACCAAGAATTGGCCTGAGGCAGACTGGCACGGGGTTTCTCAGCCTAGGGAAATTGAAGGACCCCCCCCCCCCCCGGGAAACTGTGTTGCCAAAGTAGCCCTTAAGCTTCCTGCCATGCCAGGTCATATGATCAATTCACGATATGATGCCATTGCCTCGCTCTGAAACCCTAGTTTCTAGCTTCTCTCTATTATTTTGTCGGGATATTTGGGTAGCAATTCCATTATTGAGAAAATTGAGAAAGTCATATGAAAAATATTAAGGGTTTGTCGACAACCCGCTCAATGTCGTTTTTGACTAAGCATACACCCATATGTCCTCCTTGATGTCAGGTATATCAATACCACGACGGTTGTTGATCCCATGACAAGATGCATGCTGGGCAAGCTTCTTGCATAACGTTGTGGCTTCCAACGTCTTGTGCATATTTAACTTGGAATAAAACTCCATTTTTGACACGCGCTTCCAAGTTCCAAGAGGACGAATACCCAAAATTTTACTCCCTCTATTTTTAAACATTTAAGATAAGTTAAATAGTTCATGGAAACTAATTAGTTTGTCATAAATGCTAAGTATACATTCAAAAATTGAGGGAGTAACTAGCTGCGCGTCTAGCGGTCTAGCCGAACCTCAAATCCAAAGCAAATGAAATGGGTTGTTTCTGGTTGATTGACCCATTTCCTTGACAGCTGGTTTGGTGGAGTGCCTGGTTCAAACACTACCGGAATCGATGGCGTTGCCGAGTGCCTGAGGCTTTGCCGAGAGCTTTTCCTCGGGCACTCGGCAAAGGCCCTCTTTGCCGAGTGCCGCTCTCGGCAAAGAAGTGCACTCGGCAAAGGAGGATTTGCCGAGAGCCGAGCACTCGGCAAAGATATACTCTCGGCAAAATCCGCCCATTGCCGAGAGCTTGCACTCGGCAAAGAGGGGCTCTCGGCAAAGGCGGCCGTGAGGCAACGCCGTCCCTCTTTGCCGAGAGCCGGCCGTTAGGCACTCGGCAAAATAGGGGCTTTGCCGAGTGCCCTGGGCAGGCTCTCGGCAAAATAGCGGCTTTGCCGAGTGTTTTTCTTGAGCACTCGGCAAATTTTAAATTTTTTTTTCTTTTTTGCTCTCCAATTTTTTACTTAGCCTTTTTTAAATTATATTATACTATGTTTTGAAATGTGGCCTATTTTTCATGTGTTTTGCTATATTCCAGAAGTTTATTTTATTTTATTCGAATTTTTGGGAAAATCCAAATTTGAACTGCACGTGCATCCAATAATAGAGTTTAGTGGCTAAAAATTAGATATTAGTGTTATTTATGGTATGTTAGGGGTGTGCTAAGATTTTGACCTAAAATTATAAAGAGCGTAGTCACGAAACATGATGACCCACGTGCGTGTGCATATTTTTAATTCTTCTTAAAAAAGCAAATAAATTCAAAAAATCATGAAATTTGCCACAGTGTCATCATTTCATGCGCCGATGTTGTGATAAAAATTTGACAATGTTTCAAGCAAGTTGTCACATACGTCGCGTTCGAATCCGACAATCTCCGAAGACGTTTCATAAACATCTAAAGCAATCGGATGAATCGGACTTCTAGCATTTCTCGCCGTTGATTTAGAGCTCAATACTTTTTTCATGAGTGAAGTACAGTTTAAAAGGCATTTTAAAAAATTTGGCAATTTTTTGAAATTGTTCACTATTTTTAAATTTTTTTAACTTACCCTTTGCCGAGAGCATTAGCGTTTGCTCTCGGCAAAGGCTCTTTTTGCCGAGAGCCCCTGGGGGAGCACTCGGCAAGGTATAGAGCCATCTTTTTTTCTTTTTCCGAAAAAAAATTGAAAAAATTTTTGCCGAGTGCCCGACCCTCGGGGCACTCGGCAAAAGGTATTTTTTTTGAAATTATTTTCATTTTTTAAAAAAAAAAAAAAACTTTTTCTTTTGCCCGAGTGCGGATCACGGGCACTCGGCAAAAAGCTGCCCACTTACCCCGCCGTCAACACACACACACCACACACCACACACAACACAACACAACACACCCAGCCCCCCACCCACACGCCCGCCCCGCGCCGCCCGCCCGCCGTCGCCCCGGGCCCGCCCGCCGTCGCCCCCCCGCGCCACCCCGCGCCCGTCTGCGCGAGCCGCAGCGCCGCCCGGCCTCAGCGCGCCGCCGCCCTTTCGGCCGCCCGCCCGCGCCGCCCCCCGCCGTCGCCGCCCAGCTCCCCCGCCCGCCGCCCCAACTCCCAGCGTTGGCGCCCGGCCACCACCCGCCCGGCCCAGCGCGGCCACGGCGCCCGGCGGCCGGCTCCCGCCCCGGCCCGGCCGCCGCCCGGCCGCCCGCCGCCCTCCCCTCCGCGTTAGGGTTCGCGAGCAGAGATGCGAGGTGGATCCGCTGCTCCCTTGCGTGGTGGTTGGTTGGTGGTGGTGGGGGGAGGGGTGGTTCGCGTGGTGGTTGATTAGTCTTTGTGATGTCGGCCGACCTAGCTCATGTGGTGGGTGCAGCGGCGGCGGCGGCGCGGTCGAACATGGGCATGTTCGTGGTGGAGATGAGCAGCGACTTGTACCCACCGCTTTGGGCATGGCGGGCGGGGCATGCTGCCGGCTTTCTTCGGCGGCGGTCGCGGCACGGGGACGCCCGGCCGGGTGGGCATCCTCTTTCGGGCGTCGGGCATCCCGCCGCTCTCCACCTTGAGGAGGGCCACCGCTACGAGCCCGCCATGGTGAGGCAGTCGGCTCGCTTCTTTCCCGCAGGACTCTTACGGTTAGTGAATTGAGAACCTGAAATGTCATGTACGTAACTAATGCTCTCGCTTTTTTTTTCTCAACACACAAACTCTCATTTTGTGGCTTATCTGCTTTCGCTTGAGTGGCTGACCTGATGAATCAACACATGAGCTATAGTTTTTGTGGTAGTAAACTTGTTAGAGGATTTTGACTATCCGTGTCTTGTAGAGAGCAGATGATAGTAGTAGGAGAACACAGGTTCGGTCAATAACTGAACCGGAGGTTATGGCTTCATAACGTTCGTGCAAAGGAGAGAAATTTGAACTGGAAATTGTGGTTTAATGACCAATAGAATGTTTAAGTAGGACTTGAGAGAAAATTATACTGTAGCTTAGTCTGAGTTCAACTTTATTTGCGTGCTTTGGACTATGTTATTGACTTATTCCTGGCTGAGATCAGCATCTGTTAATGTTGGATTTGTCATGCTCGGATAGTCATTGTTTTATCAGCTTTTTCCTCTGAAGTTACACACTTACTAGTGGCCCTAAATTTGAGTTCTATGCAGGATTGACTTTGCTTTGTTACCTTGTTTGTGCTTAAGAGTGACTTTTACTCAGCAGCAGGGAATTATATCACTCAACAAAGCTTGTTTGTGCTTAATAGTGACTTCTACTCAGCAGTGAGGAAATATATCACCTCATTGCCCCCTTGTGAGCTGTGATTATTTACATGCTTGCTTTTGTTAGACGTTCCGACTCTAACCCAGTTGTGAGAAGACTATGGGTACTTTCCGTCGATTGTCTGTTTGTTTCAGCTCGTGCTTCGAACGCTAGATTTGTTTTTCCTGTTATCTGTGACTTTGCTGTCAAAAAAATAAATTGATCTTGTGAAATTCCTATACGATTCCTGCGTTTTAAAGAGCCCTTAGTATTTGGTATATGATTTAGCACTAAGGATGAATATCCACAAGCCTAGGGGCCCTGGAGCCCTGCCTTCACAGGAGTAGCAAACCTTGAGTGCTTGATTCGTGTTATTAATTGTTTCATTTTTCTTCAGACTTCGCACAACCTAGTATTCTAAATTTTTAATTATGTATCATAAGAATGTGTGCACTCTGAAATGCCACTGCCTAATCTTTTTCTGATCTCCATCCAGTTTTTATTTTTGCTTGGCGTTGTTCCTTTTCCAAGTGATGTTCCAAGATTGAAGCAGCTTAGAGTTCGAGGGGTTGTAACGTTGAATGAACCTTATGAAACTCTTGTCCCAACATCTTTATACCAGGTAACTATTCCATTTAATGCTAGTTATGTGACTCCATTTGCGTTTAAAATTAGAGTTGCCATGTTAGGACCCTCTGGACTCCATTATCTACTTATTTTGAGATTCTGCACTGGCCAAGTCTATCCTTTTGCATGTAAATTACGTTGGTTTAGAGTTCAGGTTACCCAACTGAACTGTTGTGCGCATGCAATGAGAAAACATGTAAAAATAACAACACATGCTTTTCTTTTACCAGGCCAATCAGATTGAGCACTGGTAATTCCAACAAGAGATTACCTCTTTGCACCTTCACTCGAGGATATTTCTCAAGCCATAGAATTCATCCACCGTAAGTTCTTGCCCTTTCTTGTTTATTTTTAAGGAAAAAATACACGATAGCAAATCCATACTTTTTCTTAAACATAACCCCGTGCCTGATCAAGTATATGTACTTGTCTTATCATTCCAAACCTCAAGTAACCTGTATTCTTTGCTATATAAAATGTCTTTAATTTCAAAAAGGCAAGCCTGACTGCCCATGCTAATAAAAAGGAGCAGGAATGAGATGATGAATTGCTGCAAAGCTGCATTCTAAATTTGTTGGAAAGAAATGACCAATTTAGTGAATTATTAGTACAGTATCACTCATGGATCATAGCTTTCTTCATCATGCTAGTTCAATGCCTAATCCTTGCAATTTGTGGTGAACCCACATATTTTATTTTAGAGGCAACTTATGCTAAATCAGTAAGTAATTTGTTCATTTTAGGTTAGCACTTTTATGTCCTGGCTTTAGCATTTTTAGTGACCTGCCATTGATGATGCCAATCCATAGCTTTTTGCTGTCTTTTACCATTTCTAGTTTTGTTATTAAGGTAACATGGCTGTGTAGAAAAATAGTTTTGATTTAATCACCTTGGCTTTTGCTCGAATTCATTGGGCGTGATACAAAAACAAACGTTTTTGTCATATCACTTTTTGTCTATGCTTGATATTTTTTTTCGCAAATAAACAGGGGTTGAGGGTGGAGCTAGGGTTGCAAATGAACATAGACTCTATACTTGTTTTTTTAGAATAAATGCTTGCTGTGCTTTTTCTCCGGACCCCCTACTTTCTATGTTGATTAGTAAGAATGGGCTAAATTGCCTATTCAGAAAAAACATGGTTGCCTAACGAATGACACTAAATAGCCTAAGAAAATGCAATCTACTATAATTACCAACAGATTTGTGACACATTTGATGCTCAATGTATATCTACAATTTTTTTTAATGCAGATTAAATACGCTCACTATTGGATTGCCTTTTAGGTTTTATTTCATAAAAGTATGGCACATGGCTGTTTTTAAAAAATGTTTCTAAGCCTATGTACTGGTTATATTCAAATTTAGACTTCTATTTGTTTATTACTATAAGATGCCTGCAATACACGTCATAATTGATTTTCTTTTCATACATAAGTGTCACGTGTGTCATACTAAATTGCTAGCTTTTATTCCCATGGATCTAGCCCAACTGTAACTTCGGACCTAGCCCAATCAGTAACTTCTCCCTCCAATTTGTAATATTGTCGGGATGTGATCGGATTGCGATCGGATTTGGTATATGTGATGTGGTTGTGATATATGTGTTGTGGATGTCTTTGTGGATGTGATTTATGTGATGTTTATGTGATATGTGTACTGTGTGTATGTGATATATATACTGTGTGTTTGTGATTTAACGGAAAAACAAATTAAAAAAATTTATGGTCACTTTGCCGAGTGCAAAGTGACCAAGCCACTCTTAACAAAGTGGGCCGATTTGCCGAGTCTTCTTTTTGTCACCGCCTCTCGGCAAAGAATTTTTTTAAAAAACCAGAATTACCTCTTTGCCGAGTGCCCACACAAGAGGCACTCGCAAAGGATTTTTTTTTAAAAAAAATAAATTCTTTTTGCCGAGTGCCCATGTGGGAGGCACTCGGCAAAGAATTTTCAAAAAAAAAAAATATTCTTTGCCGAGTGCCCATGTGGGAGGCACTCGGCAAAGAATTTTCAAAAAAAAAAAAAATAAATTCTTTTGCCGAGTGGCCATGTGGGAGGCACTCGGCAAAGAATTCAAAAAAAAAAAAATTATTCTTTGCCGAGTGCCACGTGGGCGGGCACTCGGCAAAGCCGCCGTCCGTTTTTTTTGCCGCCGTCAAGGCAACTTTTCTTTGCCGAGAGCCTCGGTGGCACTCGGCAAAGCCTTTGCCGAGTGCCCGAAAAGGCTCTCGGCAAAGAGCCCGCTGCCGACGGAGGCTTTGCCGAGAGCTCTTTGCCGAGGCTACACCGGCAAAGCCTTTGCCGAGTGTTTTTGCTCTTTTGCCGAGTGCCCGAGGCACTCGGCAAAGAACTGAAATCCCGTAGTGAAACTAGAGGTGCGACTTGGAGCCATGCCATGTTGGCACGACCTGACCCCACATACTTCGATCGTGTCATTTCAGGTTGTGATTCGTAGGCACGCGAGGCATATCGGGCGTGCCACACCGACATGACAGGTCTTTGCTTCGGCACAAGCACAACGCAGCATATGCAACTCGTCTTCATGCCATGCCGGTCTAAGAACAGCCCACAGAATATCTTTACTTATTTTCTTCGTCCGCTCAGCTGTATATATCATTTTCATGAAAATTTCAATGATTTTCGTAATTCATTCAAAAATTAGAGGAGAGGTAGGATAGTAATAAATACGAAGCAATTGCATTGTAAAGTTGTAGACATGCTTACATGCCATTTTTGTGCCGTGCCGGCCCAATCACAGCTGTAAATCCATGTCATGTCGCCCCGCCCATCATGCCGATGTCATAGGCAAGGCACGGCCCTCTTGTTTGTGCTGTGCCAGCACAGCTCAAAATTTTTCGTGCTGTCCTTTGGCCGTGCCAAAAGATAGTACCATGACCAGCCCTCAAATGGCACAGCCCAAATCTGAGCTCTAGTTCAAACGTCCCTGCTGGACCGAACGGGGACGTTTAAAAGCCACGGTGCCACAGATATTTAAGGGAGAGATACCGGTATTAAATTAGCAAGAAAAAATTTCGAGGAAAATTAGGACAAACATCAATTTTTATGCGGATCGTGCAAAATCCCCACCTTTTTCTGAAGAAACATTGGAATGGGTTACTTACAAGCTAAGTATAAAGTGCTGCAAACAAGACCCAGGGCCACGCACTATGTTCGTTTCCTTTCAAAAGAGAAAAGCAACCACTCTAGGGATCCATGCACAACGGCTTTATCGAAGTCTGTGACAATTGTGACCCTTAGCCTCGTATCCTTTCAAACGAACAGGCAGGATAGCAGCAACTGTATTAATAAAGCACGGGAAAACAGGAACAGAAAAAGATTAAAAATGTTAGTCCCAGCATAAAGAGCCCCATGCTAGCTTTGCACCGAAACACTGGCAAGCATTCACGCGCACGAAACTATTGCCACCATTTGACACGCTAAAGCTTCCTTTGAGCCTAAGGAAAATCGTTTCCCTTGGGTGCTATCGTTACGCGTGTGGTTGTGTGTGTGAAGTTTGCACCTCAGACATCAGTCCTCAGCCTTCCGGAGTAGACACAATCTAAGGGCTCATCTTGGTGCTTGAAATTGGTTCAGAGTAGGGGTTGGTTCTGCGTTCGTAAGCCATATTTTATAGTTTCACAAAGAAAGCCACATGGATAGGACGAAGTCTATTTTTAGCCTCCAAACTGTCACATGTCTAGTTTCCAACCTTGAACACAAGATCCTTTCGCTTTGAAAGCTATTAATATTTTGCAAGATATTTTGGAATATGATACATATATTCCCTCAGATCTATCTTGACTACTTTTAGTACATTTTGTTGTCGATTCAAGAAAGCATAATGCTGATCCTTGAGATCAATTAATCGAGAAATGTTAGGCTGAGCTTCATATACAATCAAGGTGGATAATATAACCTTTGATAATCCCATCACCTATACGGGGATTGGAGAATGCCTTGCAATGAATTACGGATCCTTCTTTTTTTATGGCCTCCAGAGGAGCCTCTAATGACCTCCCCCTTCTCGAAAGATATGTAGAAACAGAAAATTGAATAGAAGAGGAGAGCAGCATGTTTCTCCGGTATCTATACTATATATTACAGCAATTGTTCACCATTTCCACTGCGGCCCACTTTAATGAAGAAGGGCTGTGAACTAAATTTGAATTTAGGAAAACAGTTGACCAAAACCATTCGAAGGTTGATGGCCCGCCCCGCCTAGAATAGGAATCTTTGAGTGGGCTTACCCACATTCACTCACTTATATGCTGCCCCCCTCAGCTCGCCCTAGCCCCGAATACGTTGTATCCAGAGCTTCACACAAAATCTTCACTGACAACATATGCACGCCTTTTAGGGTCGGGCAGAAAAATTGTTGCCTGATGGGAACTTCCCCCATATTGCTATCAATGTCTTCATGTCGCACGACCTCTTAACATTAGTATCACTATCTACAGTGGGTAACATTAACCTCAAACAAACAACCAAGTTTGCAGTAGGTGGATGTGAGAATGGTGGGTGCTCCTATAGCTAAACTAAGGTAACTCCATGCTGAACAAGAATGACATTAATGTGATCACCATAAACTAAGGTAACTATAAAATTCGATCACCGCTCATCGTGAAACCAGAGCACAAGGAGGTCACACTTCGTGCAAGCAAGTGCCTGGTAAATTTACTTCCCCTGCCCCAATTTTTCAATGAACATTAGTAAATTCTAGGTTAAGATGGTTATTAATTCGAGTTCTCGAGATGCTGATATGTTTGGCTCAGAAATGCATTAAGTAGTGAAACCATGTAGGCCCCAAAGTTTCTTGCATTTCTTAATGACCAGTTAGTCACCCTCACCAATCTCTCAAGTTGTTTACTATCATTTGTTTGACACTACAAAATATTTATGATAATATGATATACTGCTAACATTTGGCCTACACATTTTTTCCTGAATGTTTATCTAACAAATATTGAAGTAAGGCTACTATATATCTGTAAATGAAATGAGCTAGAGAATACTGCAATATAGGCATAAGCCTTTAAGAAGAACTAGCTGTGGCAAAGATTACTGATATAATTGAGCTGAAGTCATGGGTTAAGTATTACATTGCATATATAGCTTCAGGCAACCAAAAGTCTAAGACAAACATAAACTGAAATCACAGAATAATTTCAAAAAGATCAAGAGGCCTATTGGGATGTGAATTTCAATTTACTCTTTTATCATAGCTAATTGAGATGGATTCGACTCCTCAGTTGGGGATATTGTTTGGAAGATGGTGTTCCAAGAGGCCAAGGAGACTGACATCACAACAAAGGTCCGACGATTCTTTGGATGATTATGCAAACTAGATTTCTCCCTATTCTTTATAGAAATTTGGAGACTACGGCTATCTGGCATGTATACATGCCTTGTTGTGTTAGATAATAAATGTCTGCGGTCAGCAATATGAGAGCGGTGCAGAGTTCTGGCCAAGTGCAAGTGTTCATGGGTGAAGTGTTTTCCTCTTTGGGAAGGTTAATTGTTCTCATATGTAAAATCATGTGTGAACACTGAAAAATAATAGTCAAATATAAGTTGCTTCACTGTCCATAAATAATTCTCTCGTGGTTTTCATGTCAGGATGCTATAAGAATTTATATCTTTTGTCACGTTGCTTACAGCACAAAGAATTAGAAATCATCTATGTTGAAGTTTCTATGAAATTACCAGTTGCTTGCTATTTAAATTCTTTTTTATGCTTATGTAAGAAACTCTTGCAGGTATATTTTTGTAAGGAAAAAATGCAGCACTGTTCTATGTGAAAACTTTCTTCCTTTCTATCTTTTTTCTGCAAAATAATATTTGATAAGAAACAATATGACCAGAGCTCTGATCCATTTGTGGTCGCGTGGGAGAACATTAGATACATTTGCACTCTACACAATAACATTTATAAATACAACTTGGTTTGAGAGCGTTAGATTTTAAAACAGTTTCTCCATTTTGATACACCTGAGTGACACACAGCAAAGTGGTAATATTAACTATTTAGTTTAGGTGGTTATCCTGGTGGTAATTAACACTACTGGAAACTAGAATTCCCCTGTCGGTTTGAAAACCGACAGGGAAATTGGTCTTCTAATATCTCTGTTGTTAACCTTCACTCCAGATCTTTCGAAGATTTTATCACTAGAGAACTCAAATTTGTGGGCTGTCTCCATGAGGCCTTTTTATTTTATTATGGTAGGAAATAGTGAAAGTGTACTATGAGCTCAGCGAGTGGTACGAGCAATGAACCAATGGCCAGCAACAAGTAGAAACTTTTTTAGACTGGACCTAAATCAGGAGCCACGAGGTTTAATTGGGCAATGTAGATTGCATATATTTGGGCGATATGAAGTTCTCTTGAAAACAATGACGGAGCTGCCCTAGGGGCGTGGTGGGGCGGCCGCCCAGCTACCGGCTTTGTAGCCTTGGACCCTCGGACCCCATCTTCTTCCCTATCTCCAGCTGTCGAGGTCCGAGGAGGCAAGGAAGCTACTGGGGACGGCGACGGACGAGCCGACGATGACAAACGACAGAAGCAGTCCAACAGCTGTGTCTATATGCATCGTTGGGCCTTTTTATGGTCATTTAAATTTAGCCCAGTAAGGGCCCAACCTCATTCATTCCCAATCGCCATCGACAATACTCTCGCTCGCGTCGTCTAACTCCTGTCCGACGCATCGAGCGTGCAGCCGCCTCCGCATCCCGCAACAGCGCAACTCGAGCGCTCGCTGCCGCCTGCCCGCTCCTCGGCTGCTGCGTTGCACATATGCCAGCCACCGCCCGTCTGCTGGCCGCTGCCTGCACCCGGCATCCATCCCCCGCCGCCACGCCCAGCGTCCATCCCGCCGCTTGCCGCCAGGTGACCAGGTGAAAGCTCGCCGCCAGGTGACCGGTGAAAAGCACGGTTGATCAGTTTAAGAAATGAAGGCTGGGAGCAATTATTGGAAGAAGTCAAAATCATTTTGTGTTGCAAAAGAAATTCCAATACCAAATATGGAATTGGCAATACCAAGGCGTGATGGCAACTTATTAATCACTCAGGAGCATCATTGCCGTGTTGATACTTTCCTTGCTGCACTTGATGCTATAATCATGGAGATGGATCATCGCTTCAATGAGGTATCATCTGAGTTACTTGTTCCATTTGCAATTTGCAAACTATGGATCAACATCAATTAATCAAGAACTACTTTATTCTTCAAATTTGAGGTAACATCTTGTGTTTCTAGTCTACTTTTCGTCATCATGTATGATTGTACCACTTTTGCCATGATTTGTGTTAGATGTGAATGTGGTGCGTTGCAAGTACGACGCGTTTTAGGTTCATTTTCTCGTTGTAATTTGCCCCACCTATAATTTTTTCTGGCTCCGTCATTGCTTGAAAAAAGTATATTAGAAGCACCCTTTTATTGCTCCCGTTGCAATGCATGAACAATCACCTAGTTATACATAGTAGCAAAACATGCTCGAGGGATAGATGAGGAGGGACACACGGACATACAATTTATTTCGTGGTGCTCGTGCCAATGATAATGAACTAGGTATTTTTGTTAGATTTAACTAAACAAACTTACTCCAACTTATCTCAATTAAAATAAAATAAATTTTAATACCCACAATAAATGATTAATTCCATATGATAAATTGATATGAGATTGACTTAGTTCAATTGGGTGGCTATTGCGTACACATGTCGTGAATTTTAAAACCGTGAAAGGCAAGCCTTATGCCTGGACATGCACCGCCACACATACGGGCTCGGACGGCCAATACACGATATAAGTGGTCCAACGCTAGTGACGTTTTGCAACTCAAAACTACTATAGTGGGTCTATAAGTGACAAAGACTTTTAAGGTATGTTTGGATCCCTGCAGCTAATGGTTAGCTCATAAAATTAGCTGAGGGTCCACAAAAATTAGCCGAGGATTTGTTTAGATCCTCAGCTACCTTTCCTACCATAATATTAAGTATGCAGGTGGTTGAGTGCAATAGAGTAGTCGTATTCAATAAGGAAAACAAAGTGGCACGTGGACAGAGTTAATGGCTTTTGAAACCGGCTAATAGTTAATTGTTAGTTGCGTGGATCCAAATGGGACCTTAGTATTAGGTATACACAAGTGAGAGTAGTCGTACTCCCTCCGTATTAAAAAAACCAGACGTTCTAGGCTTGGTTCACGTTTTCACTAAACCTGATATTCTGGGCTCAAGGGAGGGATAATGGACGCGATTACCCCTGGCCAAAGCCCGCGTCCGTCCGTTGCGCTGCACTCCCGCCGCATTCAATGCACGCGTGCCTTCTCGTAACTCGTCTGCATTAATCGCTCGCTTTCATCTTCCGCAGCACACGCTTCATCTCCCGCAGCACGCACGCCTCCGTCATCTCCATCTGCGCACTCGAATCTCGCCGCGTGCTCGCAGCTTCTCGCCGCCACAGATGGCACATTTCCACTGGCGGTAAAGTGAGAACTGCCAGTGGAAATGTGATTTGCACCGGCGGTTGGCTAAGTGAACCGCCCGGTAGAAATATGATTTTTTCTTGACGGATCACTTAACTGGCGGTTCCCACTGTTACAATCGCCCGGTGGAAAGTTTTTCCCGTAATTTTTGAAATTCAAATTGAAACCTATTTTTTATATTAAAACTTATGATAACATACAATTAAATTATATCATATACATCAATAGTAATTCATTTACATCACAATTACATTATATCATATACATATACTTCAATAGACATCCATATACATCACATAGTATCATACATGTATATACATCCAAAGTTTTCACTTTATCTCTAATTAGGAAAGCTTCAATAATCGTCTCGACTAAGATTGAGATGAGTAATATCAGTTAACGCTCTATATTCTGGCTTTTCTAATTCACTACTCGGATCGTGATATTTTCCTTCGGGTGGGATAGCTTCTTTCATGATGAATGAGCAGAGGTCCTCAACTATATTGTATAATGCTTTTTCATTGAAGTGGATCGCCTTGGTTTCTTTATAGGCCTGGAAAGAAAATTTGTTTATAATTTAACATTTGCAACATTAGTAAGAGAATATTATAAATGACGGCTACTTCTTATACCTTATCAGGATTCCTCATGTATCGGCCGTTGTCTCTCATAAACTCGCAGATGTAGAATCCACAGTGCAAAGTTCCCGGTGGTTGCTTGTGGCACTATATAACGGACAAATGGTTATTTAGTTGCTGAATCGTTCTATGTATTGTACATGTATGATATACTTACGTACCGGCCAGTTATGAAATATTTCTATTGGCTGTCCTTTTTTAGTTTCGTCATACGGTGCGCCCTCAAGCTTATAATACCTGTATGCCCTATAATCTCGAATAGAATCACCAAGTTATTATGCAACTCTCATAGATAAAACAAAGTATGCATATATATTTATATATCGACTTACCGCTCTAAGAGTGACAAGAATGGTGCATATCTTTCACTTGAGTAATTTATGAGTCTAGGACCAGCACCCTTCTTTCCCTAGAATAAATAAAAAACAGATCCAAGTGGTCCCTCGCAGGATCAAATTTGTGATGATGCATATGTTATGGAATTCTTAACTTAATGTATGTAATCTCACACTTACCTAAAGTTGTACGGGGCCACGATGCATTTCCTATTTTTGAACCTAAGCATCGATTGTCCTAAGTAGAGGGCGTATTTGGCTTTCAATTTCTTAAGTAGCTCTACTTTTTTTCGTAGCCTATTTAGGTGTTAAGCCCTACAAATCGTCATGGCCATCACCGATTGTGAACATGTGCTGCCTCTAAAGGTTCATCATGAGCCACAAGTCCTCGAAGATGACCATAGCCTTTTCTCGGCCGGAGGCAAAAGCATTTGGTGGTATGCAAACGTTGATCGTCGAGATCCCAGCAGCAGATGCTCTCATATACCAATCATGCATCTTTTTGATCCCTGCTGTTGACGGTGGATAACGTCAACTTTTATTAGAACTTTAGACATGAAAGGATATACGAATACACATTGGTCTAGGGTTTTAACTGATAATTTCTATGAGTTTTGTATATTCTGTATTTTCTAGGGATTATTCGAGAGAAAAGCATAAAAGAGAGATTAGAGTGCATAATTATCATGAAACTTATCCGCGAAGACAACGATCGCTGTCGGGACGTGGGAAGGATCTAGAAGACATCCGAAGCAACAGGACCCGCAGAGGCCACCAAGTGGGGCCGGTCGGCCCCACCCTGGCGCCGGGCGACGTAGGGTTTCTGGCCGCCGTCTTCTAGAAGCTTCCTCCACCGTCTTCCATGATGCATCCTGGCCCTTGGTTAAGTCGGTTTGATCCTGCGGCACACGTTCATCCCACCGGGCTATAAATAAAGGGGCAGACCCCCCTCCCTGGAGAAACAATCCTATTATTCATCAATGCCTCAAGTCTTTAAGCATCAAGAAGCCTTCTAGTTCATCAAAAGCCTTCTAGTTTATAGTTCTAGTCTTGTTAGATTAGAAGTAGAGGAGTTCTTGTTCTTCAGCGGGATCTGGAGCCCCTAGCGTCTGTCTGGAGCGCGGAGTTTGGTGTAGATCTAGTTCTTTCTCACTTATTGTACTCTTTATTATGATTAGGGAAACATTATTCTTAATAGTTCATATGTTCTTAATTGCAATAGTCATTATCTACTTTGATTATATGTCTAGTATAGTTGGTTTGATCTTATTGAATTCATGTAACTGCTCGTATAGCGTTTGTCCAAACGATTGTTGGGTAGATGATGGACAATATATAGACGTGGTGTCTAGATATTCTGTTTATCTGTGAGTACACCCTGATGTGCCGGATCGTGTGGTAGTTCGCGCAGGTGATAGCTACATTGATTCCTCTGTAGTCCACCCCCCGTATGTAGGCAAGCAGGCACGGTCGTGAAGTTGGGTGATGACTCTGTTTCACATCCTTCCTAGATGATGCCCTTTACATGTGATCATAATGTATGACTAATCTAACAATAATTGCTAGATGTAATTGCACTAATTAGAGTTATTCATTGATGTAGTTATAGAATTACCTTAGATATTAATTCTTTAGTTTATCTATTGGCTAGTTATTATTATGACTAGAAAGTGCTCTGATGTATATCCATTATTTATGATGCTTGATTATACTTATTACCTATATTTATCTATATATTTATCTTGTGGCCTCTGCCTGTTATAAGTAGAGTAAATGACATTGGTAATATTGCTTATTCAGTGTATATAGTTGTTATCAATATAATAGATTAGAGTTTATCCAGTCCTTCCTAGTGGTATAAATATAAATCGATAACCTAATGGTACTCTATGTAAAATGCTACAATGGTATAATTATCTGTCTGCTTGCAGAATTATTCTTAGTTTATATTTATATTTCTGCCTAGTCACATAGAATGATATATATATATATAACCTATATTTATCCTTAGCATATATAATTAGGGATGACAATCTAATTCATGCTTAGGAATATTGGTGCTAGATAAGTGGCTAGTTGCTAATGATAAGTTAATTCAAGTATCATGTATTTCTAATCTCGTTAATTAGTAATGACGTTAGAAATACCAATAAGCATTTTTAGCGCATTTGTTGCCGGGAAGGCACATTAAGCTTAGGAGATATTGATAACATATATACATTATGGATAAGATTGTATTACCGATCGATCTCTAACTCAAACAGTACACCCTTATTTTTTTATCATTTATTTATCTTATGCAGGGGTGGTGAATGAATGGTTTTTCTCTTCCAAAGATCTTCACTGACGATCTAGAGAAACTCCTTAGAAAGAAAAAGTTTATAGGAGCAAGGGACAAATTTGAGTCAACATCAACAACACCCATTGCTGCTCAAGCTAGATCTTCGGAGGAGCCAGATCCAGCACTGGAAGAAGAATAAATAGGAGAAAATTTGGCCCCTGTGTTTGAAGACATGGTTGAGAAGATACTGCGTGAGTTCTCTACCCTAACAACAGCAAACATCTAGACTGGACCAGCAGTCAACACTAGGGAGAATAGATTCGAGCTCAAGCCTGCTCTTATCACCATGGTTCAAGCTAGTCAATTCTATGGAAAAGTTCATGAAGATACAAGTGCACAATTGCAACACTTTCTAGAGATCAGCAGCACCTTCACGATCAGAGGAGTACCAAGAGATGCTATTTTACTCTGTCTTTTCCCATTTTCACTCTTAGGGAAAGCAAAGCAATGGTTCTACGCCAACAAAGACAAGAACACCACATGAGACCGGTGCTCAACCGCTTTTACGGCAAAATTTTTTTCCTATAGGCAAGATGAATGCTCTGCGTGGGAAAATTTTAAATTTTCAACAGTAACATGACGAATCATTCACTGAAGCATGGGAAAGATTTCAAGATTACATTGAAGACTGTCCTCATCATGGGATAGAGGAGTGGCTATTAATGCAAACCTTTTACCACGGGCTTATCTCTAGCACCCGTGAGTCCATAGATGCTGCAGCAGGGGGAGCTTTTCTGTCACTTAAGCTCTCAGATGCTAAAGAACTTATTGAGAAGATAGCCTCAAATCTGAGCTGTAATGAAGAACGTACTCAACCTCGCAAGAGAGAAGGAGGCATCCATCATCTCAAGGAAACTGACATGGTCGCTGCCAAGCTAGACCTCATCATAAAGAAGCTGGACATAGAGAAAAAGGAAGTCATGCACATTGATGATTCACGTATGACATATGAAAAATATGGAGACTATGGGCATTCAGCTATCAACTGCCCTACACTACAAGAGGATATGAACTTCATCAACAATAACACCTACTATCGTCCTCAACAAGGTCAAGGATGGAACCAGCCAAACCAAGGATGGAATTAGCAACCTCGACAAGGTAATTACCAAGGTAACAGCCAAGGTAATAATAATTACAATAATTATAATCTTCCACCTTTAAGAGATTAAGTTGCTGGTCAATCTAAATTGTTAGATCAAATATCCAGAAATGTAGCCTCTAATGATACAACATTAGAAAATATTAATACTAGAATGGATACCTTTGCTTCTGCTATAAAGAATCGATCTGACTTTAATAAAATATTAGAATCACAATTAGCTCAGTTAGCTGCTGCTATCCCTCTATTTGAGAAAGGTAAGATTCTGGGCCAACCGGAAGATTTAGAAACTGCTAATCTTATTGATATTCACAATGCGACCCAATACCATATTGAGCCTGCAGATGTACAGTGGATTGACCACTCTCTACCTAAGAAAATAGGAGACCTTGGAAGGGCTGTCATTCCTATCTCTATAGGATGTCACAACTTTCTAGAAGCTATCTGCGATTTCAGCGCAAGTGTCAATATTTGGCCAAGATAATTTATGAGAAAATATTAGGCGATCTCTTGTTGTACATAAATATGCATTTGTAGCTTGTAGATCAGTCCATTTGCTACCCCGAGGGAGTGCTAGAAGAATTTGTCATCAGAGTAGGACAATCATATGTCCCAGTTGACTTCGTGGTCATGGAGACAGGAGTAGATGAGAAGGCACCCATCATTTTAGGAAGACCATTCCTGTGCACAACTAAAGCTATCATCTATGCGGAACATGCCAAGATTGTCCTATCCATCAAGGACAAAAAAGAGAGATTCACGTTCAAGAACCGCATCTTGAAGGCTCCTGAAGTCCCGAAGCAACTCCATCAACAAGAAGAACAACCACAGCCAGCAGTGCCTAAGAAGAAGAACAATAGAAGATAGAGAAAGAACAAGCCCCAGCATATACCTAAAGGAACCGCTCAACTAATCACTGCTCTCAATACAGAAAATGATCATATGCTACCCCAACCATTCCCAACAAAAAGAGGTGATCCAGGTATACCGATCATTGAATGCACAATCAGAGACACCACTTTCGCCAACACCATCTGTGACACCGGATCAGGCTGTAACGTAATGTCCAAAAAGGTATATGATGATTTATTTAATAATTTACCTCTATACCCCACATATATCTAGTTGCTGATGGTGGACCAATCACTAAGATTCCCTGAAGGCATGGTTAAAGACGTCATGGTAAGAATAAAAGACAAATATATACCCGCAGATTTTCTAGTTCTTGGTATGCAGGGAGACGATGAATCCCCAATCCTTCTAGGAAGACCATTTCTCTACACAGCTGACGCCGTTGTCTACACTGGGTCTGGACAGATCCACTTTAACCTACCCACTAGAAAGGTACGCTGTCAATTTAGAACACTTGTTAACCATGAGCAGAACAAGAAGCAACGTAACAGAAGAAGACGCCAAGCCCGCCGTCAGGCTGTCCAACCTCACTGTGGATGGAAAGAATTTCCTAGCAAGATTGTGAAGTATGAAGACTGCTACAAGGAGCAAAAAGAGGTCGTACAAGCACCAGGCTGGAGTGAGTCGGAAGCGAAAGCTGAAAGGATGGACTAGATTGCCAAGACAGAAGAAAAAAGATCCGAGCACAACTAGAAAAGTGGGAGAAGAAAAATAAAGCTGAAGAGCTGGAACTAGAAAAGAGAGAAGCAGAAGAGATAGAAATAAGGTGGAAGGAGAAAGAAGGAGCACCTACTACACCACCGCAAGATGGAAAATTGACTGAGGTAACCTCAGACGATGAACCTACAGAGTAAGTATTCTCATTTATCTAAATCTGGCCGGAAGACTTTAAATTTCATTTACCCTAACCATAAGGTTAGAATGGTAGTTATCTAATTAAGCTAGCATTTATTATTATATTTTACTTAAACACATTTAGTTGCACATTCATTTGTTTGTATATTAAATATAAAAACAGCAAAAATATTTATTGCTTTATTTCTTGCATCACAAATACGGAAGCCAATTATGAATAAACTTATGGTAACCCTATAGAAATATTTACTGTGGTGGCATAAAAATAAAAAAATATAGCACTCATATTTATTTTCTGCATTATAAAATCAGAAAAAATTCAAAAAGAGAAAGAAACATGAAATCCTGCTAAGATATGTCAATGTAAAAATTAAGCTCATAAAAATAATCAATTACTCATTGCTGATCGCTAGCTCATTATTAAATTCGAGCCTCGAAGTTTTGGTTTTTCTTGTTGGATATACTTATGCAGAAACAACATTATGATAAGAAAAGAGTCTATCAGTGCTCCCACTAGGACCATTACTGGTTGCTCACTCTGAAGATCATCAATACTAAGTATAGCAAATATCTAACTTGGGGGAGGAGCATCCCCTAGTTATCAGGTAACTATGCCAAGACCATTATCGAGTCTATTTTATATAGTCATAAAATACCAAAAATATGTGAGTACATGAAGGTTCACCATAGTATCATAGAAAAAATCCAAAAATACCAAAAATATGTGGGCACATGAAGGTCCACAAGTTATAGTCTTTTGTTAGTCTATTAAATCAAAAAATAAAAAGACATATAATTATTTAAACCAAATAAATATTTAGCTATATATTAGAGTATGTTTAGAGACAGTCCAGACTAGAGCTAATTAAAAAGTTGATGAACATTAAAATTTTGTCTTGGAGATAATGAATAGTTGCTCTATTATCATTCTTTTCAAGTGCCTAGTTGTCAACCTCAGATTCTTCCGAGTTTTGGACATTGCTGTTTTAATTTAATAATTTACTCTGAACCTGCAACTTATGGAGGCATAGGCTTGCGCTAAGTCTAGGTAGTTGATTTATATGATTCATGAAGGCTGAGCTGCTATTTATCTTATTTCTAGCATTACTAAGTTCTGGAGGTTTATTTTGAAAATTTAAAATCTACATGATCAGCTCTTGTATGACAAAGTGTGAATTCCTACCGAGCCAGAAATGATATCTTTAGAGACAGGAAACTTTTTTCACATTATGCTACTTGCTTTGCATTGAGTCCAGTCAACCTTTGTTGTATACCTTATAAGAGTCTTGTCATGCTTTTTAAAAATAAGATCACTAACACACTCCAGCCTACATATGCAGTATCCTATCCTGGGAGTAATCGCAACCATTTCCACTTTTATCCATATTCATCATAGAAATATTTTCTCCTACACCGAGAGTAAACACCAAAAAAATATATACCCCATAGGATAACTTCTGTTATAAATGCTCTAAGTTCTTACTGTTATCTCTCCAATCATTTATTGTATTCAAGGGATACATGTGGCTGTGCAAAAATAATAATAAAAGAGAGAGAGAGAGAGAAAGAGGGGAGTAAAAATGGACAAATCAAAACAATGGGTACTAGATGCCCGTCTCCCTGAGTAAAAAAATGGAAATAAAGATAGCCCATGTTTTTCCTGCGAAAAGTTCTAAGTTTCAAGAAAGAGAGTTATCTTCAAAGAGCAAAAGTAGAATTAAGATTAGCCACAAAATATCGTATATACACCTATCCACCATATTCCATACACATGCACATCTTAGTTTGATTGTATGTCTTGATTCTCTGTGGATCCATTATTTGACTTTGCAATATGTGTATTGCAAGTATGGCTATTCTTATTATTGCCACTCCTATAAGCTCCACTATATATATCCTTAGCTATAGGAGGCACAACATCATTAATGCCTTAAGAGAGATCCATAAATACCACATACACTGAGAGACTTGAGGGTGTTATACAATTAAGCTCTAAGTTTTATTTTGAAAATCTATAAAAACTCTAGAACATTGGTACTACAAAGAATTTGAGATATAGTGCTTGACTGTTCTATCTTTCGATTGCTCAAGACTTATGCAAGAGCTGTGAAGCTCTATAGTTAAAAGAAAAATGGGTAAGTTTGAAGGATAGAGCAGTTACTGTCAAATTCGGAGGAGAAGCTCTGTTTGAAAGCATGTGTACTTAGAAAATATGAATACATTATAGCAACTTATGATCCAAATATACTAGTAATTAGGCTTAGTTTGTTTGCCAAGGGACTAGCAAAAGATAAGCTTAGGGGAGTTATTGATGGTGGATAACGTCAACTTTTATTAGAACTTTAGACATAAAAGGATATACGAATACACACTAGTCTAGGGTTTTAACTGATAATTTCTACGAGTTTTGCATATTCTGTATTTTCTAGGGATTATTCCAGAAAAGCATAAAAGAGGGATTAGAGTGCATAATTATCACGAAACTTATCCGCGAAGACAATGATCGCTATTGGGACGTGGAAAGGATCTAGAAGACATCCGAAGCAACAGGACCCGTAGAGGCCACCAAGTGGGGCCGGCCGGCCCCACCCTGGCGCCAAGCGGCGCCCCCCTAGGGTTTCTGGCCGCCGTCTTCTGGAAGCTTCCTCCACCGCCTCCCATGATGCATCCTGGCCCTTGGTTAAGTCAGTTTGATCCTGCGGCGCACGTTCATCCCGTTGGGCTATAAATAGAGGAGCAGACCCCCTCCCTAGAGAAACAATCCCATTATTCATCAAGGCCTCAAGTCTTCAAACATCAAGAAGCCTTCTAGTTCATCAAGAGCCTTCTAGTTCATAGTTCTAGTCTAGTTAGATTAGAAGTAGAGGAGTTCTAGTTCTTCAACGGATCTAGAGCCCCTGGTGTCTGTCTAGAGTGCGGAGTTTGGTATAATTCTAGTTCTTTCTCTTTTATTGTACTCTTCATTATGATTAGAGAAACATTATTCTTAATAGTTCATATGTTCTTAATTATAATAGTCATTGTCTACTTTGATTATATGTCTAGTATAGTTGGTTTGATCTTATTGAATTCATGTAACTGCTCGTGTAGTGTTTATCCAAACGATCGTTGGGTAGATGATGGACAATATATAGATGTGGTGTCTAGATATTCTTTTTATCTGTGAGTGCACCTTGATGTGCCGGGTCATGTGGTATTTTGCGTAGGTGACAGCTGCGTTGATTCCTCTATAGTCCACCCCCGTATGTAGGCAAGCAGGCACGGTCGCGAAGTTGGGTGATGACTCTGTTTCACATCCTTCCTAGATGATACCCTTTACATATGATCATGATGTAGGACTAATCTAACAATGATTGCTAGATGTAATTACACTAATTAGAGTTATTTATTGATGTAATTATAAAATTACCTTAGATATTAATTCCTTAGTTAATCTATTGGCTAGTTATTATTATGACTAGAAAGTGCTTTAATGTTTATCCATTATTTATGATGATTGATTATACTTGTCATCTATATGTATCTATATATTTATCTTGTGACCTCTGCCTATTATGAGTAGAGTAAATGACATTGGTAATATCTTGTTTATTCATTGTATATAGTTGTTATCAATATAATAGATTAGAGTTTATCTAGTCCTTCCCAGTGGTATAAATATAAATCGATAACCCTGGTAGTACTCTAGGTAAAATGCTACAATGGTATAATTATCTGTCCGCTTGCATAATTGTTCTTAGTTTATATTTATATTTCTGCCTAGTCACATAGAATGATATATATATAAAAAACCTGTATTTATCCTTAGCATATATAATTAGGGATGACAACCTAATTCATGCTTAGGAATGTTGGTGCTAGATAAGTGGCTAGTTGCTAATGATAAGTTAATTCAGTACCATGTGTTTCTAATCTCGTTAATTAATAATAACGTTAGAAATACCAACAACTTTCTTTGGGATTGCTTTTAGTTTCTCCCAACTAAGTAGAGGCCTGCAGTGGATATATGCAGTAGGGATATTCTGGTAATCATCCTACGTTGGCTTCTTTATCTCTATGCTCTTTATACTATGCTCTTGGGCTGACTCCGAGTATTGTTTCCCTGACTTCTCATGCTCAGCCAAGTCAACGATATGTGACTGGCGAGTCATTTCAATTTCTGATAAAAACTTGGCCATGCCAGCACTTTTCCTCTTTGGCTCGAATGGCGAAACCAATTTGGGTACCGAGGATTGCTTCTTGGTGCGGGTTTCTTCATCTTTGGAGGCGGCGGCAGTGGTTGTGTCGGATTTGTTTTCGGCAAATTTGTTCATTTGTTGGCGGGGAAGTAGGGAATTGGAGTGGCGATGATGGTGGTCGGACAGGTGAGTTAGGAGGAGGATCATGTGCTGAGGGTGAGTTAGGAGGATTAGCATGTGACGATTCCTGAGTTAGTGGGAGGCCTTCGGCTTGTGGGTTAGGAGGAGGATTGGCAGGTGAAGATTCCTAGGTTAGTGGGAGGCCTTTAGAGGATTGTGGGTTAGGAAGAACCTCTGCAGTTTCAGAAGATGGCGGTGGTTGAGTCAACTAGACGTCTCGTCGCGGCCAAAGGATGAAATTATTGATAGCCTGCCTGAGTGTCTTGATACCCTCAGTACCAGGGATTTCTCTCACGTCGTCCTCGTATCCTTGGATGATTGTTGACACTTAAACTCTGCAATACTCTTCTGGAATGTCTTTATGGTGGTAATCACGCCCTGGGATCGCAAAGCCTTTGCCTACTTCCCTTGTTCGAACATTCTTCATTCCATATCTAATGAGTAGTTTACAAAGGGTCGGTGCAACTATGTCATCCACTGGGTAGTGCTCCTTAGTTGTCGTAGACACAACACTACTTGGAAGGATTGGACCTTGGGTGGAGACCACCATCCGTTGACCGGGTTGTGTTGCGCCCGGTGGCATCTGCGTGGAGGCTGTACACTCATCCGTTGAACAGACATTGCACTTTCATTGAATGAACTCGGGATCGAGGATTTAACAAACATATTGGACATGATCACTTTGACTTGTTTCTTCGTCTCTTCCTCAATGACATCCCTCATTGCTTCCTTGTATATCGGCGTTTCTTGTACATTTCAGCCCACCGATCCCCGAATCCTTCTTTTTCATCCCAGTCTTGACGAGGCGTCTCATATACGACACGGATGCTCGAGGTTTCCTGGACCAACACTAAGGATGTTTTTCTCCTTTTTGGCTTGAATTTTCCTTCTCTCTCCTTACGTGCCATTTCAAACATCTTCTTTGTTGTCTCTTCGATTTCATCAGGTACTCTAGCACCAATCTTTTCATGTGTTGCTTTCCTTGCATAGAGCCAATTCGCGCTTTTTTCATCAAGCATATCAGATAGCACCGGTCACAGCAACAGATTTATTGCTTGGCTTAATTATCTCAACCAATTTTTGTGAATATTTATCCCATCCTAACAACCCAAATCTATGATCTCATCTCCTATTTCCTTTGTAATACTCTCTCCGTATAGGAATTAGAGGTCGTTTAGGACAGTGACATGATCTTCAAAGTATAAATTTAACTTCATATTTTCGTAAAAATACTCATCACAAAGTAATATATTTATACTTTTATGAATATTTTTTAAGACAAATCTATTCATATAATTTTTATATTTTTAAACTCAACAACTTAAAAGCTATTCATGATTTATGTTCCCAATGTTTGACCCAAACCTTGTCCAAAACGATATCTAATTTCTATACGGAGGGAGTAGGAAGTAATAACATAACTAAGGAATAATTGGTCCCATTGCCCCGGAATAATTGGTCTCACTGCCCCCAAATGGTTAGTGACCCCTAACCACAAGCGCATTTGAGAACCTGCCACATGTAAAGCCAGTCATAACACCAGAGGGCCTTAGGGTTTCTCCTGAGCACTTCTATTATGGCAGGGCTAAATACCTAGAATTGAGACCACACAAGCTACACTATATATACTCCCTCTGTCCTTGAAAGCTATAATTCCTAGAATCCGTGCCAGTCAAATTTTTTTAACTTTGACCAACTTTATAGAAAAAGCATCAATATCTATGACATAAAATGAGTATCTTATGAAAATACATTGTATGATAAATCTAATGGTACTAATTTGGTAGGAGTAACATACATCTTAGTGTTTTTTAAAAAAAATTCGGTGAAACTTTAAAAAATTTGACTTAAGACAATTATAGAAGTTGCAGCTTTCTGGGACTGAGGGAGTACCGTGTTGTCTAAGAAGATCTAAGAAAAAGGCATGTTCGGCGGCAACCAGGTGAGACACCATTTAATTATACGAAATCACTGTGCTCAAGTCATTAGGCGATGCATTGGGAACAGCCTCTAGTACAGAATATAGAGTGCGCGATGACAGAAAATTACCACTATGATAACTCCATTATTAATATTGCCATCATAGGTAAAATAAACTCAATAATACCCAACTACTACTTATGTCATCACAAGACATGGAACCAAGTCCAATAAGAAGTCCTAACCATGTTTTATATTTACATTGCACGTTTTTTCTCCCATACCATTGAAACATGGAGCTGAACTCATAATATCACCCAGCCAGAAGAAACACACAATGACAAAACTTTAGTCTTGGCAATCCAGAGTACGACCTCAAGAGATAGTTGAGTCATCGAAATTGTCAAACTTAAGCTTTTCACACCTTCACTTCTCGAAACTGAATACTGTACAAGAGAATTAAAGAGGCAGTTAATCAACTAGCTACTAATAAATCTGTTAAGTTTCTTGCCAAAGAATAGCACACCAGGTTTTTTATTTCGGAAGTAATAGTATGCATGTCTGGTTAACATGCATCACATTGACTAAATTGGACCACTAAAAGAATGTACAGATACTTATAAAATAAATGACTGAAGAGTGTAGCTCGTTAACTCAGTCTGAATTTCTGGTAACCAGCATGAGATTAACCTGCATGAATCTACTCAAGAAACTTATGATTTCACAAACCCGAAAACCAACATTTTTGCACTTTATTTCAACTAACTTAAGGCAATCCGATACTTTTTGGTACTCGCTCCATCTGATGATGTTTGCTTCCTTCTGCTTCTGTTCTACACTGTGCAACATCCTATTGAAACAAAACAATGTGTATTCAACTGGGTCAATAATGGATGATACATAAAAAAATCTCTAGAGTTACCACTAATGTATTATTTATACATAGCAAATTGAATAAAGCAGTTACTCTTGATTGAAACAAAAAAAAAACTCAGAAATTTGAAGACAAGAACAGGTGAATGTTCGAGAATGGAAACAAGTGCACTGAGGTCAATAACTACACACTATTCATTCAGCAACAGTGTCTTTAACTTAGAAAATGTTGGGCACCATCTCAGATCCCTTCTGAAAATGAACTGAGTAACGTGCAAAGAAGAGTTAAGTAAATGAGCACACACGTCTTCACCGCCTCGTCTGCCGGCAGGAAACCGAGCACATGCTGGAGGATGCCGTCCGGCAAGGCACTGATCCGGTCCTCCACCAGCGGCTCCAGGTCAGGCGTTGCCGCCACTTTCTTGGCTCTCTTGTTGGGAGGCATTCCGTCGACAAGGCGTGGTGGGCGCTGCAGGGAGATATGGCCTGCACTTGCAGGATAAGAGAGGGATCTGGAAATGAGGGAGGGACGCGGTCGGATAAGAATGCGAGGCGGCACTGCGGCGAGTTGGGCGGAAAACAAATCTCCCAAAACATGGATCGGAAAGGGATTGGGCAAGATGAGGATTGGGATGAATAGCGACTTACCAAGAACTTGGAAGCAGTAGTGCACCACGGGATGCGGATGGTTGTCGCAGAAGCCTCCCCTACCTTGGCTGCCTTCGCGTCAGCGGCGGCGGCCGCCGGGGTCCTCCACAGCGGTTTCAGCTAAGCAGAAGGTGCTTCAGGCGGCGCCTGTAGATCCAGATGGTGGAAGCGGTGGCCAGTGCTGCAGCCCCATGGATCTTGGAGAGGGACAAACGAATTGGTTGCTTGGTGCCTCACGGGGAGGCGAGAAAATGCGGCGGCGGAGGCGAATGGAGACGGGAGATGCAGTGATGGGAGAGCTGTGCGGGATTGAGGGGTTTAGAGCACTGATTTCTGATTTGCTGGGATGGGGTTTTAAGGGGATTTTTTTTTTTTCATTCGTTGATTGGTATTGGTAGAATGGTAGGGTTGTGCGGCAACCTCTACTCCTCGGCCTCCGTCCTAAAAAAAAAAAAAAAAATCTCGCTTAAGGAGTCAACTGATTTTTAAATTTAACTAGAATTATTAAAAAATACTAACATTTATAATAATATAAAATAAATATTAATACATTAATGATGGAATATTTTTAGGTAATAACTTATGTTTAAGACATGCTCTTTGTATTCTAAAAGATTGATGTTTTTGTTTTCGTGTCGTAAATTTAACTCGGTTTGTAGAAAATATATGCAATATTTATATCCATAAATAAATTTATTAAAAAACTAAATTCAAAGATCTTTCTAAGAATACTAATTATATACCATAAATATTAATATATACCTATACCTAATAATAAAGAGGTAAAATTTCTGTCACTTTTTTTCGTCTGGCCCATTCAAAGTTTGCCTAACTGTTTAGTCCATTAGCTGCGGCCCACTCACTCACCAGTCCGAGCCCATTCGTGCTCCCTTTCCAGCCCACCCGCCCACTCGCGGCCTCGGCCCACCCAGCCCCACTCGCAGCCCACGAACGCACATGCGCAGGCGTGAAAACCAGCCCACTCGCGGCCCATCCAACTGAATGCACATGTGCAGGCGTGAAAAAAATGTCAAAAACACATTGTAGCATGCGGGATTTGAACCTTGTCCTCCAAGGTCCAAGTACCAAGGCTTACCACTGCACTACATAAGCTCAACTAATGTTTTTTGAAGTTTCTTTGTATTTATCATGAATAACGCATTCAAATTTTTTATATCACAATATTCTGATGGTTGGAAAGACTAATTGAATACATAAAACTCTCGCATATGTTACAAATTGAGACATGTCCGCCAATAAACTTGCCAATTTAATTTACTATATATCACCTATGTTATAAATAATGTTGAGATATGTCCACTGCTAGACTTGCTAATTTAATTTAGATATGACTTAACGGACCCAAAGACAATGTTCCAACTCCCGAGTCTAGGCATACCACGCTAATTGCAATTAAATTATTAATAGAAAAATACAAACCAACTACCATGTCAAGTGATTAGATTTACACCAAATTTGACAAATCAATTTGTTAGGTGCAACAACTTTTACAAAATAATTTGTTAAGAGATTAGATATATGCAATACATTTGATCTCTACCTCAAAAATTAGATCATACTAAACATTACAACAATCAACAAATACATATAGAAGTGTATTCTTTTCAGAGGAAGCAGGTACTTCGGTGCAATTTGATAAATCGATGGCGTGTTTGTGGTACAAACTAAAATAAAAGCTTAATGATTCCATGGAAACGTATGAATATATTTAATTTTTTAATATTAAAAGAGGATATTTCTTGTCCGACATTGTCTATGACCAACAAAGTGTTTTCATAGTCTATCACCTTATCCTATACCATATAAGTTAGGGTAGCATGCCACTAGATATGCAACAATTCCACAAAAAGTCTGATCCAAAGTGAATTCAAACGCATAACATGATCTTTGAAAATAAATCTTTTAGCCAAATGGGTTGTCTAAGTGATCATGCAACATGAACCCGTTGCAAGTAACGGGCGATATTCTTAAGATATATATATATATATATATATATATATATATATATATATATATATATGGTGTAGAATAATATTCTACACCATGGATCCAAACCAGCCCACCCGTCTCGCACAGGTCGTGTCTGACTCCAACGCGCGCGTCCGGGACCGGGACGCCGCGCCCCGCGCACCTCTCACGGAACTGGCTCGCCAGCGCTCCCGCACCACACGCCTTGTGGGGTCCGCTTTGTTCCTCCAAGGACCTGGTTGCACCACGTCCGTTGGTCCCATGTCAGTCTGCAGTTCCGCCTTTTTCCGGTGCCCACGTGGACTCATAACACGACATGCGCGGCCCCCCAGTTGAAATCCTCGAGTAACTGCTGCATGCTGTTTGTTTTTTTAGATTTTGCATGTGCCCTGGTTGCATGTTGCATGCATGCATACTAAATGGAAACCAATTGTTTATTTGTTAGTATTTGTCATTTTTTATGCAGTTATCAGTGTTTCTACGTACCTATTAGTATTTCTCGGTACTTCTGTTAGTAGTTCTAAGTATTTTTTATTGTTATTAGTATTTCTCAGTATTATAACTACATAGGCAGAGTTGATACTATAACTTCAGTAGTTGTTAGTAGTTGGCTAGTTGCTAGTATCTTTTTAATTAATTGTTAGTATGGTCAAGTATTTTGTTAGCATCTTCTAGTATTTTGTTATTATTTTATCAGTAGCTTTTGTATAACCAGTACTATGACTTTTAGTGGTTGCTACTACCTTTAAGTAGTTGTTAGTATCTTCAAGTATTTTGTCAGTATCTCTAAGTATTTTATTAATATTTTATTATTAACTTGGTATAGCCGATACTAACTTCATGGCTGCTAAGTATCTCTAAGCATATGTCAGTATCTTCAAGTATTTTGTTAGTCTCGTCAAGTATTTTGTCCGGTACTATAACATTAGTAGTTGCTAGTATGTTTAAGTAATTAACAGTATCTTTAAGTATTTTTGTCAGTACCTAGCTTGGTACAACCTGTACTATACATAGCTTCAATAGCTGTTAAGTATTCTGTCAGTAGTTATAAGTATTTTGTTAGTGTTTTTCTTTTAATATCTTTTTACAAGTAGTTGTCACGTCATAGTTGTGACCATCGGTAGTTATCAGTATTTTGCATCAATTTTTTGTCAGCATTCATTAATATGCATTCTAATTAATATGCGTGCATGCATGCACTGCATGGCTTGCTGGCTCGTACGTAGGCGACAGCAACGGTCGACCAGGACAACTCCGTAATCGCACCCTACATGGCTGCATCATGTACGACCCTGTGCGGGGGGCAGGTTTGGCGCACAGGCCGGGCCAGGCGGGGGGCGTTTGCCGCTGGTCTACTGTGCGCCCGTCGGCTTGTGCGGAGTCAGGATGGGCGGGTCGGGTTTTGTTTTAATTAGGTGGGCCGGTTGGGTTGTGCGGGTGTGTTGGGAGGGGGTTGGGTGTAGAATATTATTCTACACCTAAGATGTATAATAAGCGCTACCGTGTATGTATATATGTATGTATATATATATATATATAGGGAAATTTCTTCCTACCCTAGGGAGTAGCTACTCCCCGCCTCCTAGTAATGCACACGCATAGCGCTCAGGAAGTCCCGCCCAGGCGTGGCTAACAGGCCGATAACGTCGTTTACCAAGGGTTTAATTAATTGCAGGTTAAAAGAGCGGACCCGTTTGTATTTTAATATAAATATATATACTGATCGGATCTGCTCCCATCCATCTCTTTCCGATGGCGACTGAAACTAACCTATGGCCGCCTCCATTCATAGTGGAGCACGAACCCTCCAAATCTCTCCCCCATCGGTGAAGGTAATAATCATTTAATGAGGCAAGATTAATCTACGATTCATTCTTGTTGATCTGACCATATTAGGTGGGGACGGCGTCTTTTTTTATTCTCTGCCGACTAAATCGGTGGAAGGGCAAAAAACCAGATCTCGTTTCATCACCAATTCACCAGCGACAACGCTAATCGATACCGGGCGAGGCCGGCATCTCTTCTTTGGCAGCGGTGGCGCCCACCAAACAATCGGGTAAACAAGAATCCGATCTATCTTTCTATCCGAATTAGCAATAAGTATAGCCTCATTTCAAAGCGACAGTTAATAGCCTTCAAATCCATATCTAACGGTCAAAATCTACTAGAGTCGTTTTCTGTACGCAGGCACTCATAACGGGTCCAAAAATAGCCAATACACATTCTTTGTCCCTTAATGGGCCTTGAGACCCCTGGAAAAAACCCATTAAGCAAATTGAACCTTTTTGGGAGAATAAACATAGTTCTCTGTTCTCAGATTGATTTGTGCATTATACATTGGGCCAAAAAAACACAGAAAAAGCAACAAATCGCCCCATCTAAACCCCCTGCTGCAAGAAAGAAAGAGATTTGGGGAATCGAACAAGAAAGAAGAAACTAAACACAGCAGAAGGGAGGGTATGCCAAATGAACTAGAAATGGAAGACTAAGATGATCGACCAAGGATAAGCAAGGATAAGGTATTCTTGCTCATGTCTTGCCTTCATTTCTTCTTTCTTACTGTGAACTTCGTAGCCTAGGGCAAAAGAATGTTCTCGCATTGCTATATCCTTGTTCTTCATGATTTGGTATAGGAGGATTCATAATTGATCATCTCTAATGAACACACTAAGAAAAAATGAGAACATACTACAAATTATAGAAAAATCTTTGAGAAAATTGCACATTTCAACTAGTGCAATCTCCGGTATTGAAAAGTGCAATTTACTACAAAAACAAGAAACTATGGTACCATCCATCTCACTAACACACTATAACATATGAAAAAAAAGACTAGTGCAACAATTCTTTGCCGGACTACTGCAATCATGACTATTACTCCATTCTAGCCACGGACTACTGCAATCATCACTTTGTTACTCCATTCTAGCCCGCCTAATCATGTTCTTTGGTGTAGCATCCATCTTTGTCAGTGTCATTTCCTTTTATAATACTATAAGTTTGGTTTCAAATGGTAAGGTACAAGTGCAGTAGACACACCAACTTGTCACATAGTCTCCCATGACACTATCAAAGAAAAAAGCAGGAAATTTGACTTATGTGAATGCACCCAATCTGGAGTTCATAAAGAAAGTACAAGCCAGACAAATGGCATGATTTACATACCTACGGACGTTGTCAATTCATTCTTTTTCCTTTTTTTAGTATCTGTTCAATTATGAGGTGATTAAATAGACAACCGAAGGAAAGATATTATCAACAAGGATATGGTATTATTCAAGAAAATAAGTAAAGATAAATCAATTTATTGTCCCAAAAACAATGAGGGAGAGGGAGGCACCTTTATGGATCAATTAGGACACAACCACATGCATGACAAACATAAAATGACAAACTAGCTCTAGCTGCAGACAAGGATTCCCTAAGTACTAATGGAAAATTAGTAGGTATAGCGATAAGCTAAAAATAGTGCAAATATGATCTATACAAGTACATCCTACTGGCACAAATCACAATTAACAAATAACAAACTACAATTTTTATACAAAAACAAAGACAAATATCTAAGATGTGTCGGCACAATTCACAGACTAAGTAGCTAACAATTTTTTCTATAGGAAGACAAGGACAAAAATATGGTGTGTGCTAGCATAAATCACAACTAATAGATTCCAATTATTTCTACAGGAGGATAAAGACAAATATCTAAAACGTCTTTGACACAAATCACAAAAACTGTTTTTTTTCTATGAAAGGATAAGGACAAAAATATGGTATGTGCAGACATAAATCACAAATAACAGAAAACAATTTTTTCTATAGGAGGACAAAGACAATTATCTAAAATGTGGCAAAAATCACAAAAACAATTTTTTCTATGAAAGAACAAGGACAAACATGTGGTGTGTATTGGCACAAAACACAATAAACAAAGGACAAGCACAAATATGGTGTCTGTTGGCACAAATCACAATAGGCACTTTTCATTGAAACCCTCCTTTAAAGCTCATCTCATGACAATTAACTATTATGCAATTCTTTATATAGTCACAAAAAAATGACATGTATTGACACAGACAATTAACTAATGACAATTCTTTCTATACTCAAACAAGGAGAAAATTCTATTATGTATTGACACAGATACAAATAACAATTTACAATTGTTTCTTTAGTGAGATAAGGAGAAAAATGTGATTTGTGTAGGCACAAGGGCAAAACACAATTAACAATTCTTTATCTACTCAGACAAGGACATAAAACTGTGGTGTATAGGCACAAGGACAACGAACAATTTACAATTCTTTATGTGACTAAAAACACAATTGATAATTCTTTATCTACTCGGACAAGGACATAAATCTGTGGTGTACAGGCACAAGGACAATGAACAATTTACAATTCTTTATGTAGTCACATAAAGACAAAAATAAAATCTCTGTTGACTCAAAGACAACGAACAAACTAACTTCATTGTCGAATTAGTTCCTCAAATTGAATTTCCACATATTGCATATGCTCAAAACTATAATTGCGGTGCTCGGTACTTGCAATTTATATTATTGCTAATTGCAATTACTTAACTTAATGTTTTTTTGGTTTTTTTATGAACAAGAGAGATTAACGAGAATGAGAACACTACAACTACAATGGACTGTGGAGCGAGAACAAAGATGGCAAAGGAGTTGGTCTTTTGGATTTGGACAGATAGGACCAGGTGAGACCTTGAAATCAGATAAGTCAAAGATAGTGATTGCTTCATCGGCTACTATTTTCTTGATACGAACAAGATCAAAACCATAAGCAAATCACATTGATGAGAAATGTTAGGGTCCTACATTCAAAAGAACAGCGAGTATCCTGCATTCATTCGATAGAAAAAACAATCATAAAAGGGATTAACCTCACAGGGGCTGCATGCCAAGGATTCTTATAATAGCACTTGCAGCCTTAGCCAAGCTCTTCCTTGCTCCAAGTTGATACACATGAACCCACTTACTATACGGAACCATGCTTTCTCAAGCATTTCAGAAGCTAGGTACTCCCACCTTTAGTATATAACCAACAGAAACAATTTCAATATATTCAGCACCATCATCTTCAACATCACCCATGGATCGATCAACTTGAACACAACAAATGGGCCAAATCAATAGAATATCATTTGTCGCTTCAAATGGAAGGGCAGGAAAGCATTTAAAAATTATCTGAACATGTTGTATGATGATCTTATTGAGAATACTACAAACACAGATGTAGATCCCGTCATTGCATTTGCAAGGGAGTCAAGTGCATCTAATAAACAAATTAACAATGCCACTTTGGAAACTCAAATGAACCTAGAAGCTCAATATACTAAAAAATAACCACTTGGGTCAATGCCACTTGGTTTGCTTAAACTGAAAGGCTGATAACAAATAAGTATTTTACTATCGTTTCCCATCAAAGCAATGGATAATGTCTAGCGGGGAAAATGGACACTAGCACATGCAAACAGATTGAGAACTAGGAAGGACGGTTGAGACATGGGCTAATGCTCATTGCATGAGAGATGAGATGATGAACAGAGGGCAGGTACAGAACCAATAAGTACATGAACAATGCTTCGAAGCCATAAATTACCGATCTCGATCCTCGAACCCCCAAGAACTGGAGCTTAGGATGGAAGAGATGAGGACTCTTCAACACATAAAAAGAAAGTGTCACTAAAAACAAAAGTTGCAGCTGTGCCCACGCTGCAAGAGTGGTAAAGCCCAATAAAAAGGATGACCTCAATGCATTCATCACGGGCGTAAAGAATGGCCGAGTTCAACGGAAAATCACCACGGATTAAACATCCCTTAATCTACGAAACAATATTTAAGCTGAAAAGACAAGCTAAATATGCACTGAGAGAAGAGGAGGAAGCATCAGATTCCTCACCTCAGTAAGAGAGATCAGCGGCATCAAGGCCTCACGTGAAGCAAAAACACTGCCTCCCAACCTCCCAACACAGACGACGGACAAAAAATCAACCTCAGTTTAAGCAAACCAAGGTACAAATAGGAAGGGCAGGCGGGGAACCATGCACTAGATAGGGCGTCCCTAGAGCTCCTCGAGATAGCCCCAACGGTGTCCGTGTTAGTGAAAATCAAGCTGAACCATGCATGACTTCGATGAAATCGTCTATTCCGTGTGCTTCATGTAGGAAACAGAAGAAAGGATAAGCTCATTGAGAATAGCAGCTCTAGCCATGGCTATAATTTAAAATAGTTTTATTAATTCAACAGACTCTATAATTTAAGAACCATAAGAGGCAAGTTAAATAGCTTACACCACTTTGTTCAGTATTGCTCAAACAATAGGAAAGCAATTAACAGAAAAAAACGATATGTAACAAAATCAAATTAAAATGGATATGACCGGTTGAGATTGCTACTACAAATTGCAAAAGCACCAAACTGTGAGCACCAATAGCAAAGTGAAACTGGAAATGGCAAAGCTGCAAATGCAACTGGAACCCCCAGTAGCATTTTCGATATATGCAACTTTGCTCATCTCAACTATTCCCTCTAGCTGACGTCTCTAGTGTACTTGTACCCAAGATGACACAATTTCCAAATTTTCACAACAAGGATTGCTTCAATTTATATTGCCTGCTGAAGATCAACATGCAATGCCTAAGTGGACTTTAGCAGCCAACTTATACAATTCTACACTAAAATCGCTAGCACCATGTCCATGACCTCACAGCTAAGTGACTAACTGAAGTTGTTGGTTTCTTGCTCTTTTGTCATGTTGAGGGAGAAAAATTATAGTAACAAAAGACCAACAAGTAGCTCTAGGCACAGATAGTCAGATAACAAATTTTTTTTTTTTTTTTAAAAAGACGAGATAGCTTCAAACTACACAATGCCTCTGGTTTTCAAATACAAACTACTGCATTCAGTATGCGTTCAAAAACTACTGCATTCAGTAGAACATGCTAGCAGAGTCCTTTATGCCACAATAACTGTCAATCTTCAACATGGACAAATCCTCCTTCCCAGAATCTGCATGCGCATGCTCCATCTCTCATCTTCATATTTGCCATTTACAGCAAAAACTACACACTAATCTAATCTGCATCTCACCTTATTAGTACTAGTACTAGTACTCCTAGGACTGCAGGTGCACCACGAGCTTTAGCTTAGCCGGTAATGAGCAAATGACAGATTTCGTATGCCAACCTTCATCCCCATCACTTTCCCCAATTAACCGAGCTTCTCAACGCGACAAAAATGAATAGACCGGGGAATATTCAATGAAATGGACAGAAACAACGTAATTCCGTACACCAGGCTCGAAACGGATGAGCCCTTACTAAAAAACGTGGCACAGATCACTGAGACTTGCACGAACAAGCAAGCAGCAGAACCGAAATCCCAGACCAAAATCAGGGGGCGCAAATCGCATAGGCAGGGCCAGGGCAAATTAAATCACTGAGACTTGCACAGATCACTGAGACTTGCACCAACGCAAGCATTGCTCCACCACCGCCGCTGCTCCGCGCGTGCTGCTCCATTGCCCCTGCAGTGCGTGCGCCGCTCCTCCACTGGGGACCACGCTGTGGTGCTGAAGGGATGGAGAAGGGGATGCGCCAGCGCCACCGCAGCCAGGTACTCCACGCGCGGTGGGAGGCTGCGAGGGAGCCGTGGAGACAGAGGAGCAGGCAAATCTGGGACTAGGAGAGTGGGAGGGGAAGCCATGGTCGAGCACTCGAGCAGCCAGGCTAGAGTGGACTGGGAAGGAGCGGTGTGTAACTGTGTGGGGTGTTTAACTGGTGTAGTCTATAATGGATCACACCCGAAACCAATACGGACAAAAACAGAACGCACGGAGAATTGACGGAGGCAGCATCGCCTGAAGCAAACTCAGATTTCAGGCGCCTGGGCTATAGGAAAAGTGAAGAAATTAAAGTAATTTCCCTTGTCTCATATCCTTGAGTGAATTTGCTTGACGGTTTGTGGCCAAGGATCATTTCCTTGGCGATTTAGGCCCTTTCCTTTGCGGTTTTCAGCCCTCAAGATAATTCGGGATTGTGGTACTGAAACTAAGCTGAAATCAGTTAGGCTCACCCAATCACAACTCTCTTCATTTTAAACTACAAATTATTTTGTTTTTATTTATACCTTTTACTATGCATCTAGATACATGTTATGCTTTGATACAAACTTTCCATTATTGGAGCAGTGTTCGGTTGCACTCTACTTGCACTCACGAGGTACTGTGCTACAGCACAGCAGCCCGTTGAACTTAAGCTAATGGAGCGAATACTCCCGATGTCAAGAAAAAAAGGAACAACATATAATTACAAAAGGCGGGAGTAGCCACGTCAGTACAGTTCCAAGATACTCCCCTGTCCCAAAAAAAATACAATGCTATATAGAAAACATCAATATTTATGACACCATAAAACTTCATTGGATTTATTATGGGATATATTTTCATACTTTTGACTTTTTTTTTAATTTTTTGCTATAAGTATTGATATTTTTCTTTAGGAAAAAGTCTACTTCACCCCCCAACTATGGAAGGCAGATTATATAACCCCCCAACTATGGAACGTTTAATTTACCCCCTGAACTTTCTAAAACCGTCTATTTTACCCCCCATGCGCTTTTCAACTGCGATTTTGCTACAGTAACAGGGGTTGCTACAGTAGCCTCACTACAGTGCGGGTAAACCCCCCGTTATTGCTACAGTGTGGGTAAAAAACCTCGCTACGGTCTACAATGCACTATAGCGAGGTTACTGTAGCGAAACCACCGTTAAAAACCGCTTGGGGGGGGGGGGGGGTAAAATAGACGGTTTTAGAAAGTTCAGGGGGTAAATTAGACCATTTCATAGTTTGGGGGTTATGTAGTTCACCCCCCATAGTACTTCAGAAAGTTTGACCAATATAAGAATAGAGCTAGCAAAATTACATTTTTTCTGGACATATGTATATAGGCCCATATGTATATAGACCCAGTTTGATAGAGCTCCCACCAGGTTCAGCTTCTCTGATACATGCACTGTTCACACACTACTACACAAAATCTTTTTGGAGGCACTTGAAAATGAGGCTCGGAGGCGGTTGGGCAGGCTGCCTGCCTCGGTTAATAGGTGCTGGCCGAGACCAGGGCTGCCGGCCAGCAACCGCCTCGGTTAATGGATTAACCGAGACGGTCAACATAACACAACCGCCTCTGTTAATGTGAATTAACCGAGGCTATTCACTTAAAACAACCGCCTCCGTTAATAGATTAACGGAGGCGGTTGTGTTAACAGTGCCGCCTCCGTTAATTGATCATTAACAGAGGCGGTTGCATTATGTTTACTACCTCGGTTAATCTCTACTATATAAACAGCAGCCCAGCTTCTTCTTCCCCGCGGCTCCTCCTTCATTTTTTGGGTTTTTGACCTCAAAACCCAAAACTTGGCCATTTTAGAGGGAGGAGGTTTTGCCCTTGGATTTGGTGAAGGAGAGCACCGCAAAAGGTTGAATCAAACTCTCTAACTCTCATTTTCCTCTCTTTTTACTTGATTTTGGTTGTTCTTCTCTAGATCCAAATGGAGGAGAGAGAAAACTAGATCTAGAGTTTGGATTTGCCATTTTAGAGGGGGGAAGGGAGGGTTTGCCCTTGGATTGGGTCCTCAAAGTTTAACTCTTGCTCTGCAACTCGTATTTTCTCTTTTGTTGCTTGATTAGGGTGTAGTTTCTTCTCTAGATCTAAATCTAGATCTAAATGCATGGAGGAGAGAGAAAACTAGATCTAGAGCTATTCATTTGCATTTTAGTTGTGTTTCTTTGCTTATCTGACTTTTTCGTTCCGTGTGAAAGGTCACCATTCATCATGGCGGATAGAGAATGGATGTACAAGACACTACGGCTAGCCGATATGTCTTTCCTTGGCCATGTCAAAAAGTTTGTTGCCACAGCGAAGAAGCATCATCTGAGCTTGGGTTGGGAGCGCAGCATTTGTCCGTATAATAGCTGCACGAACAACCTTCTCTAGGAAGATAACGTGGTGCAATCTCATTTAATCTGTCATGGCTTCATCAAGGATTACACTATTTGGAAGCATCATGGCGAAGCAGATCCGACTCACACCAGTGCATCTGAAGGGACCTCGTCGATGACCTCGGAGGCGCCTGCACCGGTGAATGTCGACGGCGAACAACAACCGCCTCCGTCATCAACAGTAGCGGGCAGAAAGGGTGCGAATCGGGATTTCATCAGCATTGTTGATATTCTTGACGACATGGCAATTAATGATGATGGTGGGGATGATGGTGAGCATGTTGATGTTAATGCATTGGTGCCCGAATATGCGGAGGTATTTGAGAATCTTGCTAATCGTATGGACGAAGACGATGTTCAGTTTGGGATCCAAAGTGGCCAGAGAATTTTAAAGAAATGAAGCAGGCGGCAATTGATCCGCTGTACAAGGAGTGTCCAATGCACTGGACGGTGTTGCATTTTAACCTTCAGTTACTGATGCTGAAAGCTCATCATGGCTGGTGTCGATGAAATATCGGCGGCAGTCTACCACGGGTATACCGACGGTAGTGATTTATCGGTGGAGGCACGCTATTAGACTACAAGCGAGATGGAACAGGAAGAACAGCACACACGGTTTACCCAGGTTCGGGCCGCTAGATGCGTAATACCCTACGTCCTGCTCTTCTGCTATTGATGATTGAGGAAAAAGATCTACCCAGATCCTGATGATCCGAGCTGTTTTTTGAGATGTCCTCTAAGGGAACCTGCCCCTCCTTATATACTCTGAAGGGACAGGTTTACAAGTAAAATAACCTATTTGGTATTATTACAATACCGTGCAGTGCACGTCGTGTGCCGCACGTCTTCATCTTGTGGGCCGGGCCACCAGCCCCGAGTAGGCCCAAGGCTGGCCATGAGGGTATAGGGGTTTATACCCCCACAGCTAGTCCCCGAGCACCATGGATCTTGAGAAAAACGCCGTCTTGATGCTTGTCGACCAGTGAGGCTTGAAGTCTTGCATGGTTGGAGCTTGTAGTAGGTCTGCCGACCAGTTTGATGAAGAGCCGACCACTGAGTCTATCAAGTACCGGCTTTGCAGAAAGATGCATGTTGCTCTAGAAAAAAGAAAAAAGTAGCCCGTGTACGTGGGCCCACGATGGCTTATGATATCAGATATCATTGGCGTTATAGAAATCCGGCTTTTCAGAAAAACCAGAACTAAATGGTAGGGGTCAGACCCGCTTTAGAGAATGAATAGGCCCAGTCACTACTAGGTGACGTGGGCCCACGTAGTCCCCAAGGTTGGTAGAAGATGAGCATCATGTTGTGGCAAGCTTTCAAGAAAAAACTTGACTTTCGTCCAACTAGTCGATCAGTCAAAAGCTACACCGACCAGTGTATAACCATGGTAAGCAACCAGTCTCCAGTCAGACTGGTCGATCAAGTATGTGACTCGCGGCCTGGCCGTGGGCCCAGTCCCCAGACTGACTGGTCGACCGGGTCTTTGTCTCACGACTAGGCTGTGGGCCCAATCCCCAGACTGTCTGGTCGATGAAATCTGAGCACCGAGCAGTCCCCAGCTTGGCTAGCGACGCTTGTTCGAAGAAGACGCGTGCCGAGCAGTTGGATCGACTGGTCGGCGAGCTCCGAGCAGCCCAACCAACTGATCGGTGATGAAGTCTTGGACGATGACCCCCTCAACTGATCCAGTCCCCGAGCATAAAAGATGAGCTCGGCAACTGAATCCACGCACCTGAAAAATAAACATGAAGATCGGTAGTACATGATGTACAAATAATTGGTCTTTAGAGAGAAAATCAGCAGCTGATGTATTATACTTAGTATAATTTGTTTGTTGAAAAGATGGTAAAAAACTTCGTTTTTAGCCAGTAAGTCATTTTTAAACAGCGCGAGTAGTGTAGTTCATCCTAAAGACACATCAGCTCGTTAGGTGACTAGGTGACCTCTATGGAACAGCACGGTGCCGGAACGCTTAGGGCCCTAGTACTGTTAGAGAGCGACTGCTAGTATCTCCTATGTTCTGTGGTTCGGAGCCGTAACACGTAATTAGAGGAACCAGGAACAGTGCCTTTTCTGATAGAGTCGAATAGGAGGATATAACTGTTCGGCTTATGAGAAAAACATGCAGACATGTTGAAAAAGTTTCGAGCGCACTCTGGTAGTGGTCGATAAAAAATATGAAGACGCATGTATGGCGAAGAGATGGAATATTAATTAAAATATAAATACTTAGCTTGGTCATGGAGATGAGTCGTTGAGTAGTGTATCGAGTTGAAGTAGACGACGGCTTGCTACGGCTCTCCGTCGACTCGAGCATGGGTCGCCGTGGCCCGGGGATGGCTCGATACCGGTCGGCTTGCTCCGCGTAGCTTGATGCACTTCTCGACGTGGTGTAGACATAATCGGATTAGGCAAAACGTGACTTGTAGTTGACGTCATCTTGCATGGCCTTCTAGATTAATACATGTGTTCACCCGGCCCATAACGTAGATACACACAGGGATCTCTATTTGCTTGCTTTTGATTGGTGGGAACATCTGCATGCGTCGCACGCCCGCCGTGATCATCCATGGTGTATTCCGTCAAGGGATTGAATCTACAGAGCCGTGAGAGATCACCCGCTGCCACTGTAGATGAAGCGATCGAACCGGGGATCGAGTTGTCACGGGACACGGAGCCACACGGTCAACCACCGACGAGTCGTAGTCGGCCGAGCACACGGAGTCGCGACGTAGCCCGATGGAGTCCATCTGCATGCATGCCTTTAGCTTTGGGTTGGAGTAGCCGGGTGCGTAGAAGAAGAAACTACTCCGTGTACGCAAGCTAGCTCTCTGCATGGCACTGTGTATTGGCATGTAATCCATCGGAGGCCGAGCTCTTGCTGGTATTACTCGTCTTGCATGGTTGTAGATTGGATCTCGGCCTTGCTTGCTTGCTTGCGTCACCAAGCATGCATACATGGTACTGGAGATCACGAACGTGCGGTTGCTGTGTTGATTGACGCCTTGTAGCAGCCAACGCACGCAGTGGCGGGATACTTTCACTGGTACACAAAGCATTTGTCTTGACGGTAGGGATTTATTTTCACTGGCGGTTTTGGCTTAGAGACGCATTTTGGAAATCGACAAGCGGGCCCCAGCTTTAGAACCGCCAGTGGAAAAGGGCTAGCACTGGCGGTTCCTTAAGAGAACCGCCCGTGTAAATAGCTTTCATTTACACCGGCGGTTGACTTAAGGAACCGCCAGTGCTAATGAACATTTTCACTGGCGGTTCCCTTATGTCAACCGCCAGTGAAAATGAAGCTATTTTCACAGGCGGTTTCCTTAAGTTAACCGCCTGTGATGATCCTCTCCTATATATACCCTCCTTCTTTCTCCCCACCACGGCCAACAGAACTGTAGCTCGACAAGTTCTTCTATGGAAGAGCTTTGGAGGTCCAGATTTCACTAAATACAAGGGGGGAGGTTTTGCTCTTGATTTCTTCAGAGGAGGTGACTAAAAAAAGGTTAGTTTATGTGTTTCTTACCTCATTTCCCCATTCTTGCTCAATCCCACCCACATTTGAGATCTAGGGTTTCACCTCATGTGAGAGAGAGAAGGGTAGCTAGGTTTTTTTTTTTCTCCATAATTCTAGTCACTATTTTTCTAGGGTTTTCCTTTATTTTAATATTTAGTTATATTTAGTTTAATTAGCAATTAGTGATGTTTTTTAGTGGTGATTTTTTAATTATTGTTTCATTAAATTTTAGTTACTCTTATTTAATTATTAGTTAAAGTGTTATATTGATGCTTGCAATTAGTGTTTGCTTAATTATGTACTTATATTTTGTTTAATATAATATGTAGTTAAGTTTTTTTAAATCAAGTAGTAGTGAGGCTTTCATTAGGGTTTAATTTACTATATTTAGTTGTGTTTAGTTTTTTTTAATTACTAGTTTATTTGTCATATTGATGCTTGAAAATTAGTATCTCTTTAATTGTTAAGTTTTATTTTATTAAATTAAGCAGTGGTTAGGCTTTCATTTAGGTTTCATTAAGTAGTCCTCCTTTATTTTTTAGGATTTCATGTAATAAAATGATGCTTTAATTTATTATGTTTAGTTCATTTAGTTGTGTCTAGTGTTTTTTTAGTTACTAGTTTATTTGTCATATTGATGATTAAAAATTATTTTCTCTTTAATTATTAAGTTATGTCTTGTTAAATTAAGCAGTGGTTAGTCTTCCTTTTTTTTTAGGATTTCATCTAATAAAATGATGCTTGAAATATTTACTATTGCTTTATTTATTATTGAGAGGCATATTTATTTAACTAGTTGTTTTAACTATATGTAGCCCGGACATGTGTTATTTGAGAAATATACAAGCGAGGAGTTCTTTTCATCTATAATCCATTAAAGGAGTTTTCTTTGATCATCTTTAAGGTTTGTTATTAATTATCACAGAACATTAATGTCTCCTTTTTAGTGATTATATTATTTAAATATATTAAACTCTATAACGGTGACAATGGACGAGAGCATTTTGGATGTATAACTTAGACATAGTAGATCCATCCTATCGCTTGAGGTCCGTAGGTTTATCGATGCGACTAAAAATCATGCATTGAGAACACGGGACGAAGCACATATGTTGTCCTTGCGCAGACTGCAGAAATCTTGTTGTTTTTGAAGACACAAGTCCAATCATGGCTCATGTGGTGCGTCGAGGATTTATGAATGATTACTTGATTTGGACAAAGCATGGGGAGGGAAGCTCTGCAATGTATGTAGCTGAAGACCCTGTGAGTCTCGGTGGCAATGGCCCAGATATGCTTGTTGACAATGTATACCAGTTCGGACATGAGACAGAACACCATTGTCCACAAGAGAGTAAACATGTTGTGCCCGATGTTCACGATGATGATGATGCAAATGTTGGAGGATCCGACGCCAATGAGAACTTCGTGGAGGATGAAGACGCAGAATTGATGGCTGCACTATTGCATCGTCATACGGATCCATCAATATTTTTCATGAAAGGGATGAAGGCCTTAGAGCGGCGGCAGCAGAGAGCCCTTATACGATGAGAGTAAGGGTTGCACCAAAGAGTTCACGACATTACGGTGCGTGCTTAAGTTGTTGATGTTGAAGGCTAGGTATGCGGATGGTCCGATACCGGCCGATGCATTGTTGAGTACTCTTAGAGATATGCTTCCAAAGGAGAACAAAGTGCCTGCTAACACTTACTATGCAAAGAAGCTAATCAGTCCGCTTACTATGGGTGTCTAGAAGATCCACGCTTGCAGAAACCACTGTATCTTATATCGAGGTGATTACAAATACTTGGATAACTGTCTAAATTGTAGTGCAAGTCGGTACAAGACTAAAAAAGACTACCTACAAGAGGAGAATGCAACTTCTGTTTCCAAAGGGAAGAAGAGAAAGAAGACCCAACAGAGTTTAAAACTCTACAACAAAGAAAATGAAGAAGAAGACTATTATGCCCAGAGAAAGGTTCTAGCTTTGGTGATGTGGTATATCTTAGGTAGTTGATCGTCTACGGTATTTGTTTGCAAACCCCGAAGATGCAGAGCTTATGACCTAGCATGCTTCGAGAAGCATAAAGTAGACGGAAAGCTTTGACATCCCGCCGATGGGAAGCAATGGCAAAAATTCAATCTCGACCACCCGAGTTTGCTAAGGAGACAAGAAATGTTCGGTTCGCACTATGCACCGACGGAATGAATCCCTTCGCCGAAAAAAGAGCAAAGCACGCATAGCACATGGCCGGTGCTCCTCACTATCTACAACCTCCCTCCACACTTGTTGCGGAAGCACAAATACCTTTTTGTCGACCATTCTTATTTCGGACCTACACAACCTTTGGTGTTGATATGGATGTATTCTTGGAGCCATTAATGGAGGAAATGAGAATATTGTGGGATACAGGTGTCGCCATGTTGGACGAATACGGAAAAGAGTCATTCACACTAAGAGCAATTATCTTTGTTACGATCAATGATTACCCAAGTCTCTTTGTATTGTCGGGGACAGTTCAAGGGTAAGGTCGGTTGTGTAGTATGCTTGGATGAAACTTTTTTTATGTGTCCCTCGGTGCCTCCAACAAGATAGTATACATGAGACAAGGCGTTTCTTATCGAGAGGACATAGGTACCGCTTGCGAAAGATGGATAGATACTTTGACAATCATGACGAAACAAAGTCCACTTTGCTCCATCGGGTAATAGTAAAGGTCAAAAGAGTGTATGAGATAGTTAAGAACATCAAGTTTGTATTTGGCAAGAAGACAAAAGATGGAAAAGCAAGAAAGGTTGTGAAGCCCGACTCCTGGAGCTACATTTAAGATGTCAATTTTCTTCAAGTATTTGCCATATTGGAAAGAGCTTGACATACGGCACGCGGTGGATGGTATGCACATTCGAGAAGAATGTGTTTGAAAGCATAATTGGTACGTTGCTAGATATAAAGGGTAAGACAAAGGTAGGACTGAGTTCATGTAGGGACTGGTCAATTTAAAGATAAAACCAGAACTTCATCCGGTGTTGCTAGATAATGGAAAGTACCACCTCCCGGCAGCAAGCTACAACCTCACTACGGATGAGAAACATGCGATGTGTGTTTGGTTGAAGAAATTGAAAGTTCGGCTGGATTTTGCTCTAACATTAAGAGCATTGTGTCAATGAAGGATCTTACAATAACCAACTATAACTCACATGATTGTCATATGATGTTGACAACCTTTCTCCCTATTGCCATCAGGGCAATAAGCCCCGTGTTCTTAAAGATGGCAATCACACGGTTATGCTACTTTTTTAATGAGATATCTCGGAAGGTAATTGACCGAGAGCGGTTGGAGTCTCTTCGAGGAATTCACGGTTGAGACAGTGTCACGACTTGAGATGTGTTTCCCACCATCTTTCTTTGATATAATGGTACACCTTGTCGTGCATTTGGTGCCACAAATAATGGATTTCCACTGGCGGTTGCCTAAGTTCACCGCCTGTGAAAATACATTTAATACAAAGCGGTGGTCTAGGACAACCGCCATTAGAAATTGGCGGTTGTCCTAGACCACCGCTGTACAAATCATCCCTATTTATACCGCCCACCATACTTGAAATTTTCACAAGTCTGGTGGGCGAGTTTTTTCAAATCGGCGCAGTCGGGCTGCCAAAATTCTCCGCCGGAGTCGCAGCGCCGCCAATCGGCGGCCGCCGGACCACCGCCCGCCCTGGAGGCACGCCGCCGGGCGCCGCCGAGCCATCTCCTTCCGCCGGGAGCGACGCCGAGCCTTCTCCTTCCGCCCGGAGCGCCGCCGAGCCGTCGGCATCCAGCGTCGAGCACACCGCCCTGGAGGCACACCCGCCGGAGCGACGCCGAGCCTTCTCCTTCCGCCGGGCGCCGCCCGAAGCTGTCTCCGTCCGCTGGCGCCGCAACAACGCCGCCGGCGGCCGGAGCTAGCACTTACCGCCGCCCGGCCGCGCTCGGTGTTAAATCTGCGTGCAGCGGTGAGAAAAACCTTTGTGCGTGCGTGGTGGCGGCGGTTTGCATCTGCTGCATCTGCCGGGCGGTGGTTTTGCGGCGGCGGCGGCATCTTTATGCGGGGGCGCGGTTTTGGTAATCGGCGGCGGCGGCGCCGCGGCCTGCCAGGGCGGCCGCCCAAGGCCGAAGTTGGGCCATTGTGTACTATTAAGTAAAAATATTAAGTATTAGTTGTATTAATTAGTTAAATTAGTAATTAATATTTGTATTAATTACTAACAATTGTTAGTAATTAAGTAAAAATTGTTAGTAAAATTTGTATTAATTAATAACAATTGTATTAATTACTAACAATTGTTAGTAAAATTGTTAGTAATTTTCAAAAATCTTAATGTATTAATTGTATGTGGTATTTTTCAAATAGTGTATGTCAAAATTTTCAAATATAATACTTGTATTATTAAGTAATAGTATTAAGTAAAACTAGTAATATTGTATGTGGCATTTTCAATTTATATTGTATCAATTATCAATTAGTAAATTTGTTTTGGTTATATCCTCGCTCATGGTACCTTTTAAATTATATGCTCGCTCTATTAATTTGCGATTACCGTCACCATACCCGCCAGCGAATCATTGTCCCCGCCACCGTCTTCTCATCGTTCTCGGCCCGTCGCCCCTAGATTGATCTCTCCTCCCCGCTTTATCACAGGTACATATTTCCTAATGACTTATTGTTATTTCATAATAACTTAGTGTTATTTTATAATGATTTCTTGTTATTTCCTAATGATAGTGTTAATGACTTAATGGTAGTGACTTAGTAGAATTTCATAATGACTTAGTGTTAATTCCTAAGTGTTATTAACCTAGTGTTAAAGACTTAGTGCTAATGACTTAGTGTTATTTTCTAAGTGTTATTTTCTAATGACTTAGTGTTATTTTCTAAGTGTTATAGTGCTAATGACTTAGTGTTATTGACTTGGCATTATTTACTTAGTGCCTTAGTGTTATAGTGCTAATGACTTAGTGTTATTTCCTAATTACTTAGTGTTAGTGACTTAATAACTTAGTGGTATTGACTTAGTGACTTAGTGCTAATGACTTAGTGTTATTGACTTAGCGTTATTTACTTAGTGACTTAGTGTTATAGTGCTAATGACTTAGTGTTATTTCCTAATTACTTAGTGTTAGTGGCTTAATGACTTGCTGTTAGTGTTACTTAATGACTTAGCATGTTAATGACTTAGCATGTTAATGACCTAGTGTTAATGACTTAGCATGTTAATGACCTAGTGTTATATTTGAAGTTATCGAGAAGATGACATCTCCAAAATCTAAAGACCATCGAGGCGGAAGAGCAGCGTGTGAGTCACCCACTAAGACTCACACACCCGGGAGGCACGGTGAGTCTCACGGCATTAAGAAGCCTTGCCCTTTTATAACGTCGAACCCTATCAAAGTAACTAACATAGTTATTGCCATGCATAGAACTGTAAATCCCTACGGACGAAGAAGAGCAGCGTGCAGAGTCACCCCCTAGCGGAAGAAGGACAAGAAGAAGATTTCCATGGTGACATGTTGGAAGAAGAGGAAGATGACGGCGCATTGAAGTGATCCATGCCCTAGCATAGATAGGCAACGCGAAAAAAGTGTTGACCCGGATTATGATCCGTATAATGAGGTATACTCATAATATGAAAACCAACACTTCCCTTCATAGTATTATAGTCATAATGATCCTTACACTCTTCAATTCTTTCGGCCGGGAGGTTATGTCTCAAATGCGGGAACTTCTCGCGGAAGAAGAAGACGTGCCTCAAGATGAAGCACCGAAAACTTGGCGAGACAACCACCTCCAAATCAAGAAAAAAGGAAACAAAGTGACCGGAAACGTGGTGACCGAGGAACAAACAAGTGGCCAGAGAAGACATATATAGTTCCTGGCATCGGCCCGAAAGGAGAGCCTCTAGTGCCTGATGAGGTGGTGGCCAAGATAAGGAATGCAATTGGTTGGCTGGTCAGGGATAAATTGGACATCACAATCACTAGGTAGAAGGATGTGGATGCGACTAAAAGGAAAGAGCTGTGGGACAAGTTTATAGAAAGGTTTGTGTACCCTTCGGGGACGGAGAAACTGGCTATGCAGTATTTTTTCAAGCAGATTGCAACATCATTCCGTAACTGGCGATCTGAGATGAATACCAAGTTTCTGAAGCATGGGTACGACCAAACGAGCAAGTATAAGATCAAACAAGCGTTAAGTGGGAGATATTCAAAGGCGCAGAAGAACGACCCACCTGCCAAAGCCAAGAGTGAAGTCGCTTCAAAGCACTAGCAAGGAAGAACAAATACCACCATCACCTTGGCAACGGTGGTTACAAGAAACAAATTCCGAAATGGCGGGCAGAGGAGGAGGAGCTAAAGAAACAAGGGGTTCCCTGTGCTATCGAGGAGGAAGTTGGCGAGAGGTCGGCAAATTGGCTCGGAGATAGAGGAACAAGACAAACCGCTACCGGTGTGAACTGTCCCTTAGACATCACAGCCCCAGCTGATAAGATGTTGGAGCTAGCAGTGGAGGTCAAACAAGGGAAACTCAAGCCACGAAGGGAGAGAGACATCCTGAGTATTGGACTAGGCAACCCTGAGCATCCTGGCCGTGTACGAGGCATCTCCTCGAAGATGGGATGGAAAGAAGGATTTGGTGAGGAGTGGGTGGGCATGTATAAGAAACGCGATCAATATAAGGAAGACATACAGCATTTTTTTGAGGAAAAGGCTAAGGAACAGTTCAAAAACATGATGTCAGACTTTCTAACAAAATCGATCCACGGCCGGTGCGAAGTTAGCTAGTGCGGTGTCATTAAGCGAGATGAGCACACAAGGCCCACAGATGCAGCTCGTTCCAGCACAACCCTTGCCTAGAGCTCAGGAGATGAGTCATGGCATGCCCGCTCAATCTGCTCCTTTTCCAAGTAGTGTGGGGTCTACGGGAAACACACACCGCTACCCTGTGGATGACATCAATGGGCCGACACCTTGCAAAATGCTCATATGATATGGTATGAAGCATCAACGTACAAGGGAGGTAGCCACAGGCTTTGCGATCCCCGGACATGACTACCACGGTGATCCTATACCAGAAGACTACTGCAGCGTAGAAGTGGTGACGGTCGTCCCAGGCTACGAGGATGACATGCTAGAAATTTCTGGTCCCGAGGGTATTAAGACACTCGGACAGGCCATTAAGAATTTCATCCTGTGGCCTCGAAGAGATGTCCGATTGATGCAGCCACCACCTTCCACGAAGCCCCGCGAAAACTTCGAGTCAGCACTCGATCTCGGCCGTCAACAGGATCCAAACCCACCATCACCACTGCTTTGCCGATCCTTCAAGAACCCCACCGTCAACATCGAAACCAGCCGGGATCTCCGCTACAAACAAGTACACCGGTCTGCAGTGAGCACGCTCCGTCCCCCACCGCCGAACAAACAAGTACACCGGTCCGTGAGCACGCTTCGTCCCCACCACCTCAAGACATGGAAGCATCGCCTTGGACACCACCGCCGCCACCAAAGAAGACCCAAGAAAAACCCACCAAGAAGAGGAAATTTTCTATTCCCATATTGGTTTCCCCATTCGAGCCGAAGAGGAAAACAGTGGCAACCGCCAAATTTTTAGAAGGGATTGCGCTTTCTCGCAAGTCAACTACCATGGACTTAGCCGAGCAAGAGAAGGCGTTAGAAGAAGCAAAGATCCGAGCTCTAAAGATAGTGAGGCTAACATGGGATGACTATGAAAATGTCCCGGATAAAATATGTACCCGGCGGGCCTCTACCGAGTTGGGAACAACTCCAAAAGCTTCCGCCCGGGTATAAAAAGACTTTTATGACTGGTACATGCGGCGGCTCGAGTCGGGATCGACGCAATCCAAGTGGACATACCACCATTGCTTTCATAAGTGAGCGAGACACGGCTTTCGTTACTTTTGAGGACATATGGTTGATGTTTAACCTTAAGCGGCTCGACGTTCAGCTCGTCCACGCTATTTGCATTGTAAGTGTACCTCTCACACTAACATGAACTTTTCGTTTATTATTATTGACTTCTATCTTGTGCCTTGCAGAATGCAATATGAACAAAATGAGTTTCGTGTACGGTCCCGCACCAAACAAGAATGACTTCAAAAGGATTTGGGTACCTAAGCCCCAAAAAATTTGCGAGAATGAGCACACCTTGAATTGGTGACGACAGCGACGAACCGAAGGGGTTATCAAAGAAAGATAAAGAAAAGAGAAAAAAAGATTTGGAGAAGGATCATGAGACTCACTACGCCACATACATAGGCAATGCATTGCTCCAGTACAAACACAGGGAATGCGTAGTTGCCCCTAATAACTTTAGGTAAGTATGGGTTCATATACATACATCAGCTTAAGTATCGGTTTATATAAATGCATGACAACTCGGTTTCGATCTTGCTTGGTGACCCTTTGGATATGCTTCTTCATTTATCCTAGAGATGGAAGGGTGCTTTGGTTTTGGACTCGCCAACTACCCACCTAAAAGATATGCAAAATTCCAAAGCATCATAGAACGGTAAGTCGACAAAATGTAGCATGCATCTTTTAATCGATGAGAGTTTAAGATTGCTGCTAACCGATTCTTTTTGAGATCATAGATGTTGGAGATTCTATAAAATAAGAGGTGGAGTGTTTGACCCGTCTTTTGGCGGGGAAGGAAATACAATTTTTCATAAATGGCCGGTATGTAAATTTATTATGAATCAATATCAGGCATGTTACATATATAAGATGTTATTACAAGTAAATAACTCTAAGCAATTTATGTAGTGCCACAAGCAACCAATCGGTTATTTGCAGACCGCTGGATTCTACACGTGCGAAGTTTATGAGAACGGCCGGACGGTACATCAGGAATCCTAAGGTAACACTAATAGTAACGTTTGTATTTATATCGTTAAAAATGCAAATTTATTTAGACGCATGGAAATATATATAATGCTTACAAACTTCCTTTTCAGGCGTATCAAGAAGCGGACTCCCATAACCCGACGAGCTAACTATGTATGGAATAATTGAGGGTCTGCTCATTTATCATGAGAGAAATTATTCCTTCGGAGGGGAAATTTCACCACTCGGAAAGCGCCTTAGCGAGGCCGGAGTTCGAGCGCTAAGGGATATTAGCGCTACGAAATTAAGTCGAAATGATTATTAGAATCCTCTCTAATGTAAATTTTATTATCACATGGTGGCCAAAAAATAATTTTGATGTAAACAATGTATAGTGTAATTAAATTGTTAATGATGTATATATGTATATAAGTATTATATGGTATAATTACTTTTTCTTAATGTATTTGTCATAATTACATAGTCTTTGCATTGATCATAATAAGGGAGAAAGATGAGGGGGGAGAAGGGAGGAAGATGAGGGGGCAGAGAGGAGGGAGCGAGGAGGTGAAAGAGGAGGGACAGAGAGGAGGGAGGAAGGGGACAGGAGGGCGCCAACTGAAAAAATTAAAAATTCAAATGAATTTGGGCGGGAAAACATTAACACTGGCGGTTTACCTAACAAAACCGCCTGTGGAAATTCCATTTCCACTGGCGGTTCCTTAAGTGAACCGCCAGTGGAAATGACATTTTCACAAAGGCGGTTCCTTATGTGAACCGCCTGTGAAAATGGATTTCCACAGGCGGTTTTTCGAGCAACCGCCGGTGAAAATGCAACATTTTATTTGGCCTCTTGCACAGGCGGCGAGCCAAAACGCCCGATGGCGAGGCCTCTAGAACCGCCTGTACAAATGCTTTGTGTACTAGTGTTTGGCAGATCGGATCGGCGAGAGACGCAGACGTCTCATTTTAGATGCATGCAAACATCGAGCCCCATCCCAAGTAGAAATCGGTGAAGCCAGATCCCGTCGAGTCAGTGGCGACTGCAGGTTGGATTGACTTAGTTGGAGATTGGATCGCGGCGCTGCTTGCTTCTTTAGGCTGATCGGATCTGGCCGTCTTGGGTGGTGGTCGATACGTGGCCAGATTTGGATCTGGACGGTTCGAGTGGTCGGTATGGCTCGTACGTCCGTGCCGACGGCGATGAATCAGTGGTGAAGCCGCCCTCGACAAATTGATCTTGAGTCGATTCCACGAAGGAAGCCACCGACGAGTTACAGACGATCCCGAGACGTTGGTGCTGGAGCAGGCCGCACTGCCTCCACAGTTCCGGTGGTCGTCACTATGTCGATCGTCTAGGTGAACGCGCCGACGGTGAAGATCAGACCCGCCTCGAACTCCATGGAAGTAGCGAAGGAAACCATCTTGCTTGCTACTAAGTCTGCACGCGCACCCCCTACCTGACGCGCCACTGTCGACGAAATATCGACGGCAGTCTGCCACGGGTATACCGACGGTAGTGATTTATCGGTGGAGGCACGCTATTAGACTACAAGCGAGATGGAACAGGAAGAACAGCACACACGGTTTACGCAGGTTCGGGCCGCTAGATGCGTAATACCCTACGTCCTACTCTTCTGCTATTGATGATTGAGGAAAAAGATCTACCCAGATCCTGATGATCCGAGCTGTTTTTTGAGATGTCCTCTAAGGGACCCTGCCCCTCCTTATATACTCTGAAGGGACAGGTTTACAAGTAAAATAGCCTATTTTGTATTATTACAATACCGTGCGGTGCACGTCGTGTGCCGCACGTCTTCATCTTGTGGGCCGGGCCACCAACCCCGAGCAGGCCCAAGGCTGGCTGTGAGGGTATAGGGGTTTATACCCCATAGCTGGTCCGACACTAGCTTCAATGACCTGCTACATATCCTCACTGATATGTTTCCAGAGGGTAACAAAGTCCCCGCCAATACGTATCGAGCAAAGAAGTTGATCCGTCCAATGGCGATGAAGCTTAAAAAGTTTCATGCTTGCCCAAACCACTGTATCTTATATCAGGGCGAGTATGAAAAATTGGAGAGCTGTCCACACTGTGGCACGAGTTGGTACAAGAGAAATGCCGGCTGTCATGTGGACGCGAGTGACGAGGGACCCACCAAGAGAGGACAGAAGAAGAAGAAGAAGACGACCACGAAGCATGTCCCGTCACCTGAGGATCAGAAGAAGAGGGTTACATGCAGAGAAAAAGTCCTGCACTATCAGTGTGGTATCTACCCATGATCGATCGGCTGCGTGCTCTATTCGGCAATTCAGAGGATGCGAAGCTCATGACATGGCATGCATCAGAAGAACGCTAGAAGAATGATGGCCAGCTGCGACACCCGTTCGATGCAAAGTAGTGGAAGCATTTTGACGCCATGTTCCTGAAGGAGTTTGGTGACGAGGCAAGGAACGTTAGGTTCGCACTGAGTACAGATGGGATGAATCCGTTCGGTGACCTGAGCAGCACCCACAGCACATGGCCTGTCATCCTCACCATCTACAACCTGCCTCCCTATCTATGTCAGAAGCGCCGATATCTTTTACTAACCATGATCATTTCTGGGTCTAAGCAGCCAGGCAATGATATTGATGTCTTTCTAGAGCCGTTTATGGAGGACATGAAGATACTTTGGGAAGTGGGGGTCAAGATGATGGATGCGTACTGAAAGGAGACGTTCACTCTAGCTAAAAGCCATCATCTTTGTTACCATAACCGATTACCCTAGGCTTTTTCACTGTCCGGCCAAATCAAAGGTAAGTCAAGTTATGTAGTTTGCATTGACGGTACCTGCTACACTTACCTTAAGCGATCCAACAAGATGGTGTACATGAGGCACAGACGATGGCTTGCCAAGGGCCACAGGTACAGAAAACACGAGATGAACAAGTACTTCGACAGTAATGATGAGCCACAACTTGATGAACCAGAACAGACGAGTTGGGGAGAAAAGGTGTTTGGCATGGTCAAGGACATGGCGGTCGAGTTCAGAAATAAGAAAAAAGTAGAAGATGGTACCAAAAGACGAGGAAGAGAAAGCGAGATGATGATAAGGAGGAGGATGAAGAAGCAAGGGCAACTGTCCACTTGCCTTTTAAGAAAAAATCATGTTTCTTCAAGTACCTGTCGTACTGGAAGCACTTGAATACACCCCATGCCGTGGAATGCATGCACCTAGAGAAGAATGTTTTCGAAAGCGTCATTGGTGTCCTGCTTGACATCAAGACTAAGACGAAGGATGGTCTGAAGTCACATCAAGATCTTGTGAACATGAACATCAGGCCTAAAATTCATCCAACACCTGCGGCGCAGAGTGGAAAAGTAGACCTTCCAGTGCGAAGTTTCTGACCTCACATTTGATGAGAAGAGGGCCGTGTGCCAGTGGCTTAGGGCTGTGAAGGTTTCAACCGGTTTCTCTTCCAACATCAAGAGTCTAGTCTCCATGAAGGACCTCACACTAACCAACTTCAATGCTCATGACTGCCATGTCATGCTCACGGTGTTCCTTCCAATTGTGATCAGGGCGATCAGGCCAGAGTACGTGAAGATGGTAATCACACGTCTCAGTTACTTCTTCAACTTCATCACACAAAAGGTCATCAATGAAGCTGAGCTGCCAGGCCTCAAACAGTTCATCGCAGAGACTCTATGCCAGCTCGAGATGTGTTTCCCGCCATCTTTCTTCAATATTATGCCACACCTGATGATGCATATGGTTGATCAGATACAGGAACTTGGGCCTATCTACCTACATCAGATGTGGACGTATGAGAGGTTCATGTCAACTCTGAACAGATACGTGCATAACCGTGCTTACCTAGAAGGCTCTATGATCGAGGCATACACAACAGAGGAGGCCATTAACTGGTGCACGAAATACATCCATGATGGAAATGCGATTGGATTGCCCGTCCATCTGCATAAAGGCAGAACCTCGGGGATGAGGTGTACGGGAAGGAAAGTACACACAGATGTAGGAGAAGAATTGGTGCAAGAAGCTCATCACAATGCACTTAATTAGTTAGTGGTCATGGACAAGTGGGTTCGAAAGCACCTGGATGAGATCTGCGCTGCCAACGATGGATGATCCGAGGTATGGGTACAGAAACAACACAGGATGAAGTTCATGACGTGGATCAAACAGTAGGGCATACCGCCTTATGGATAATCAGATGAAGCGAAGCTTGCGTCCGGTCCGTCCACACAAATCACCTCATGGCAAGAGTATGACACAAATGGCTACAAGTTCCACACGAAAGAGAGGGACAAGAAGAGCGCGTCACAAAACAGTGGGGTTTGATATGAGGGCATTGACGCGGACACTGGAAAGATCAGGATGTACTTTGGGCAGATTGAAGAGATATGGGAACTTGACTAGGGCGGTGAACTTCAGATACCGATTTTCCAGTGCCAGTGGGTGAAGCCGAAGGCAGTTATCGTGGACGAATATGGCCTAACTACAGTTGAGCTTGGAAGTATCGGATGATCGGTGGGTATTTGCAGGCCAGGTGTCACACGGGTGTAGCCTACTTCACGAAGCCCAAAGAGGCCAAGAAGCATGTCGTTGTGTCAGAAAAGCAAAGGATCGTGGGAGCTGATGGAGTGCAGAGTCCCGAAGAACACAACCACTACGCTGAGTTCTCGCTCTTTACCGACCATCCAAGAAAGATCAAGCAAGTAGAGAACTGCTTCAATAAAACCAAGATCAAGCCTTGGGTCCGCCCTGATGGTGAGAAGAAGACTGTCATAGGATCAGTTGCAGCAAAGTGATGTGTATGCCACAGCGATATTTAATAATGTACTCACTCATTGATTAACGGGAACTTCTATGTAACTAAGTATTGTGTAATGGAACCAAATGAATGTCTCTATACTCTTGTCATACTGGTATTCCTGTGATACAATGACTATACTACCAGAAAACTAGTACTCTTGTATAACGGGAACTACTACATACAACTATACTACTACTATGACTACCCTACAACTATACTACTACTACTACCCTATAACTTACACATGTTAACTTACACAACTTACCACTACTAAATGGAATAATAAATTAATGTTTATAAAAACATTTGTCATTAATTAAATAGAGCAAATTAACCCAGCAACATATAATATTATGTTAGGGATTAACCGAGGCGAGCACCTTAACCCAGCCGCCTCGGTTAATATTATTAATGGAGGCGGTCCACCTACCCCTATATATACCCCGTGGTTGCCCCCTTCTTCCTCAGTTCTTTGGGCATTTTTGAATCGACCCCAAAGGGCTGCCAAAATTTCCCCCCTCGCCGCCGCTGCTGCCGTCCGAGGTCTTCTTCCTCCTCTCCGAGGTCCTCCGCGCCCGCTCGGTCCGCCTCCGGGCTCCACCGCCGCTCGGTCCACATCCAGCTCCGGTGCACGCTCCTCTTGCCGCAGTCCCGTGGGCCCCTCGTGGCAGAACCCTAGGTCCGCCCGTCGCCGCCGCCATCTCCAGTGCGGATCTCCTCCGCGCCTGCTCGGTCATTCTGCTCCTCCGCCCACTCGGTTCTCCTCCATCTCCGGTGCACACTCCTCCTGCTGTGCTCTGGTGCCCTCTCGTGATGGCACCCTAGGTTCGGCCATCGCCACCGCCATCTCCGGTGCGGACGACCTTCTTCTGCACGTCCGTGAGCTTGGCCGGTGACCTCCTTCCTTCTCCTCTAAAGGTACGACCCCTACCTTCCTCTCCTCACTCTCTCTGCTCGATCCCTAGCTTAATCCCCAGCCATGCCCAATAGCCAGGCTTAATCTGAAATCTCTCTCAAAATCAATGCAAGGTATGGGGTTCCTTGTTGTGCTGGTTATTATGCATTCTTTGCTAAAAAAAAACTTATGTCATTGTTATTCAGCGGAATGTGGTTTTGAATGTGAGTGCCTGTTCTAACACATATAGCCTTTTGTCATGATTTGTCCCCTTTTTTTTGTGGGGGTTATAGTGTGGCTTGTACAGACCATGTTAAGTGTTTTTTTGTTGTGGCAATGCTGTACCTACTGAAGTGTTTGAAAAATACTCCCTCCGTCCCTTTTTATTTGTCGCCGTGGGATGCGTGCCACAAGTTTGACTTGATTTATAGAAAATACGTACAATATTTATATCTCCAAATAATTTTGTTAAAAAACTAGATCCAAAGATCTTTCCGATGATATTAATTATGATACTAATTGATGATATTTATTATTTATTAAAATTGCCGGTATTTGTGTCTTGGGAAGTTTAAGCGACAAATAAAAAGGGACGGAGGGAGTAAGTGGCAATAATGATTATAGGTACGTTAATGCTTTACAGTTCATCTATACCGGTTTTAATTAGTCCTGCACTTGTTTAATTTGTCCCCTTTTCCTTGTATGCTTGCAGCCCTGCGCTTGTTTGTTTAATTAGTGGGACTTTGATTTATCCAGTTTAATTTCCTAGGAATAAATACTCGATGAACTGAAGTAATCCTTGCATGTATATTAGTTTGGCAAAAGGTGTACTATTCTTTAGGCTTCCGAATTTCCCTGGACTCTTTATTTTGGCTGGGAAAGGTGTGGTTTGTTTTTTTTTGTAATAGCACAACAGCTGATCAACATGTTCTTAAATTTAGTGGTCACCACTTTGCATATAACTATGGATACATTTAGAAACCAAGAACTGCATACTAGATTAGGCATGCTGAATCACTATTCTAAACATTCTATACTGGATATATGCTGGACATTATTGTTGCTCTGTTAACCTATAATGCTCTTTTTCCTATACTTAACTAATTCTGCTACTTTAACTCATACAGTGGTACATGCTTGTGAGGCTTTTTTTTAAAACCTTTTAGCTGTCTACTTGTTAAAACATCATCTTACAAACATATAGCTGTCTACTGCTCTGATCCTTGTGTGTGACTGATCTGATCGTTGTGTAAGTCACTATTACTTGTTAGTGTGTGTGTGTGTGTGTGTGTGTGTGTGTTAGCTTTATGTGTTGTGGCAACTTTCTTTATACTTATATATGTGTGTTTGTGGCTGATCTGATCAGATCAGCACCATGAGTTGAGATGGGCATTGCTAGATAGCTGCCTACTGCTGCTGCTCATATACTACTACTGCTGCTCATATACTACCATGATACTACTACATGATACTACTACCTGCTATCTGTACACTGTTATCTGCTACTACTACATGATACTACACTCTACTACTACTACCTACTACTACTGGCTAATACTACTAGCCATATAATCAAGTGTGCTTTGTTGACTTGTGTGGGGCTTACTTCTTGTACATCTACTGCTGACAGGATACTTAGGTCTCTTAGCCACTGCAATGGCATGTGCAATGATGTTTTAATTGCTATATGAGCATGTTTAAACCTAAGGCATAAGGCGTGTGCAATGATGGTTTAATTTGTATTTGAGTAAAAACCTGAGGCATAAGGCATGTGCAATGATGTTTTAATGTTTATGAAACCTATGGACCTACTTCATGACTTTTTCTATTGCTCGTTGGGTATATATATGCAGCTATTAGTCTATCTGAATTGTACTACCACCTGAGGCATAAGGCATGTCCAATGATGCTACTATTAGTCTTGATGTCTAACTGAATTGTACTTCTTCTAGTCTATCTGTTGCTGTTTTTTCTATATATATGCTGGACATTATTCTACTACCACCTGCTGTGGGGTTGCTAGGAATGTTGCCTATGATGATGTTTTTTACATACTAAGTACATGCCTTATGCCAATGGTGAGTGTTTTAACATACTGAGCATATGCCTTATGCCAATGATGATGATGAGTGTTTTTACATACTAAGCACATGCCTTATGCCAATGGTGAGGGTCGGATATATGCCTTATGCTATATGATGAGGGTCTGGATATATGCCGATGATGAAAGTGTTCAATCCATACATTACATGGATTATGAGCTGATGATCAACACTTGTGGAGGAACTTGGCATCATTACCAACCGCCCTTACTATATCTCCTCTTGCTTTGTTATGGTGATGATGATCGACATGCTTCTGAGGCCACTTTTTAAAACCTTTCACTTCCTACTACTCACTGTCTACTTCTCTGTCTACTACTACTCCTCCTACTACTGTGTATACTACTCACTGTCTTCTACATCTACTATGTGGTATTTTGCAATGACGCTTTTTTTTTTCAAACATCTAATAAAATGTGCTCAGGCAGTGGCATTTGCAATGATGTATTCATATATGCTGCGGTAGTGGCATTTGCAATGATGTATTCCTTTATATATGTGCTGAGGCAGTGGCTATGATGATGAAATATAATGTCCCCATACTTGTGAGCTTGGATGGCTTGTATACCATATAGAAGCAACCAGTTTAGTAGCGATGTGATTGTTGGTATAAATTAACTGCACTCCATTAAATAAGTTTTAAGTAGGATTATATCAAGCGTTTACGAGATATCATACCAATTATCACATTTACCCGGAGGTTTTAAATATCGTATCCACGGGGAACAGTTGTGATGATGACAAAGTATATAGACTTAACCCTACAATTAGGCTAGATAATATCAAGAAAGAGGAAATAACTATTGAACTCTAGTTCTGACAACCGGCAAGCTTTGTATAATACCGTTCTAACTGGGCAAGTAACCCGAATAGGAGAAAAAACAGAGTAATCTCCTACCAAGCACCTATAAGCCTATCAGTCCTATCAACGGAAAGTGGACTACAGATGATTCAACGAAGCTATAAAGTCACCTTCGTGAGCTACCACTATCCGGCTAATCAGGGGACATCCACAAGTAAACCTAGCCTAGGCACCACGCCTACACTACGAAATACTACTTCAACCAAGTAATGACCAAGATCAAAGCACTCAATATGAGATGTGAACTTAAGAACAAATAAGAACAACTGCTTACTTGAATCAGAATGACGAATACAAAAGTACCTCAGAACGCAGCTCCGAGCAAGAGAGCTGAATCCAGAAGAATACAGCCATGAAGAAGCACCGACAGGCCGGAACTCCTCCAGAATCTCTACTCCACTACTCAATCTCTCTAATCTCTAAACAAGACTAGATCTAGAAGAACTAGTCTCTCCTAATTGCTAAAATTAGATGAACTAGAACTAGGTGAACTAGAACTAGATCAACTAGAGGGACCCTAACCCTAATTATGTAGAGAATATGAAGCACCGGGGTGTAGAATGCCTTCAAGGAGGGGGTCTGCCCCTTTAATTATAGCTCGGTGGGATGAACGTGCGCCGTTGGATCAAACCGACTTGGGCAATGGTGGAGATGCAAACCCTAAGGCGGTAGGAGGAAGCTTCCAGAAGAGGAGCACCGTCGGTTGACCTAGGGCGCCGCCTGGCCCTAGGGTGGGGCCGGCCGGCCGCACCTGATCCCCCTCTATGGGCCCCGCTGCTTCGGGTGTCTTCTAGACTCTTCCTGATCCTTTTGGCGATATTTTTTGTCACGGTTAAGTTTTGTGATAATTATGCAATGTAATCCCTCTTTTAAGCTTTTCTATAAAGGTCCCTAGAAAATATAGAATATACAAAACTTGTGGAAATTGTCGGTTAAAACCCTAGACTAATGTGTATTCATGTGCCTTTTCATGTCTAAAGTTCTAATAAAAATTGATGTTATCCACCGTCAATAACTCCCCCAAGCTCACCTTTTGCTAGTCCCTTGGCAAACAACCTAAGCCTAATTATTAAAATATTTGGATCAGGAGTTGCTGCAATACTTTTATTTCTTTTAAGCACACTCGCTTTTAAACATAAAATTTCCTCCGGTTTAGACAAAACTGTTCTAACTTTCAAACTTACCCATTTTACCTTTAACTATGGAGCTTTACAGCTTTTACATAAGTCTTGAGCAATCAAAAGATAGAACAATCAAGTCAAGCACTATGTCTCAAATTCTTCACCGTACTAATATTCCAGAAGTTTTGTACGTTTTTGAAATAAAACTTCGAGCATAATTGTATGATACCCTCAAGTCTCTTATTATATATGGTATTTATAGATCTCACTGAGGCATTAATGATGTTATGCCTTCCTACAACTAAGGATTTATAGTGGAGCTTACAGGAGTGGCAATAACAAGGATGAGCATACTTGCAATTCATATGTTGTAAAGTCAAACAATGGATCCACAGAGAATCGAGGCATACAATCAAATCAAGATGTGCATGTGTATGGAATGTGGTGGATAGGTGTATTTATGGTATTTAGTGGCTAATCCTAATTCTACTTTTGCTCTTTGAAAATAACTCCCTCCTTAGAACTTTTCGTGGGAAAACATGGGCTATCTTTATTCTCTCTTTCTTTCTCTTTTTTTAATTATTTGGGAGGCGGGTATCTATGTACCCATTGTTTTAATTGTTGGGACACTTGTCCATCTTTTACTCCGCATTTTTTTAATACTTTTGCATAGCCACATGCATCCTTTGAATATAAATAATTGGAGAGATAATGATAAGAACTTAGAGCAATTAAATGAGGGCTGTCCTATGGGGTATATTTTTAGGTGTTTACTCCTAGTGTAGGAGAAAAACATTTTTAAGGTGGTTCTGGATGAAAGTGGAAATGGCTGCGCTTACATCCCAGAGTAGGAGTAATGCATATGCAGGTGGAGTGTGTAAGTGATCTTGATTTTAAAAGCATGACAAGACTCTTATAAGGTATACAACAAAGATTGACTAAACTCAATGTAAAGCAAGCAGCATGAATGCGCAAAGGTTTTTGTAACTCTAAATGTATTATATGGCTTTGGTAGGAATTCAAACTTTATCATATAAGAGCTCATCATGTAAGATTTTAGGTTTTCAAAATAAATCTCCAGAACTTAGTAATACTAGGAATAAGATAAATAGCAGCTTAGACCTTCATGTATCATATTGTTGGTATAAATTAACTGCACTCCATTAAATAAGTTTTAAGTAGGATTACCCGCAAGCGCACAGATATCATACCAGTGTTACATTTTACCCGGAGGTTTTAAATATCGTATCCACAGGGAACAATTGTGATGATGACAAACTATGTAGACTTAATCCTACAATTAGGCTAGATAATATCAAGAAAGAGAAAATAGCTATTGAACTCTAGTTCTGATAACCGGTAAGCTTTGTATAATACCGTTCTAACTGGGCAAGTAACCCGAATAAGAGAAGAAACAGAGTAATCTCCTACCAAGCACCTATAAGCCTATCAATCCTATCAACGGGAAGTGGACCACAGAGGATTCAACGAAGCTATAAAGTCACCTTCACGAGCTACCACTATCCGGCTAATCAGGGGACATCCATAAGTAAACCTAGCCTAGGCACCATGCCTACACTACGAAATACTACTTCAACCAAGTAATGACCAAGATCAAAGCACTCAATATGAGCTGTGAACTTAAGAACAAATAAAAACAACTGCTTACTTGAATCGGAATGGCGAATACAAAAGTACCTTAGAACGCAGCTCCGGGCGAGGGAGCTGAATCCAGAAGAATACAGCCATAAAGAAGCACCGACAGACCGTAACTCCTCCAGAATCTCTACTCCTCTACTCAATCTCTCTAATCTCTAAACAAGACTAGATCTAGAAGAACTAGTCTCTCCTAATTGCTACATCTAGATGAACTAGAACTAGATGAACTAAAACTAGATCAACTAGAGGGACCCTAACCCTAATTATGTAGAGAATATGAAGCACCGGGGTGTAGAAAGCCTTCAGGGAGGGGGTCTGCCCCTTTATTTATAGCCCGCTGGGATGAACGTGCGCCGTTGGATCAAACCGACATGGGCAACGGTGGAGATGTAAACCCAAGGCGGTAGGAGGAAGCTTCCAGAAGGGGAGCGCTGCCGAAAACCCTAGGGCGCCGCCTAGCCCCAGGGTGGGGCCGACCGGCCCCACCTGGTCCCGTCTATGGGCCCCGCTGCTTCGGGTGTCTTCTAGACCCTTCCTGATCCTTTTGGCGATATTTTCCACTGCGGTTAAGTTTTGTGATAATTATGCAATGTAATCCCCCTTTTAAGCTTTTCTAGAAAGGTCCCTGAAAAATATAGAATATGCAAAACTCGTAGAAATTGTCAGTTAAAACCCTAGACTAATGTGTATTCATGTATCCTTTCATGTCTAAAGTTCTAATAAAAATTGATGTTATCCACCGTCAACAACTCCCCCAAGCTTACCTTTTGCCAGTCCCTTGGCAAATAACCTAAGCCTAATTATTAAAATATTTAGATCAGGAGTTGCTGCAATACTTTTATTTCTTTTAAGCACACTTGCTTTTAAACATAAATTTTTCTCCGGTTTAGACAAAACTGCTCTAACTTTCAAACTTACCCATTTTACCTTTAACTATGGAGCTTTACAGCTTTTGCATAAGTCTTGAGCAATCGAAAGATAAAACAATCAAGTCAAGCACTGTGTCTCAAATTCTTTACAGTACCAATATTTTGGAGTTTTGTAAGTTTTTTGAAATAAAACTTAGAGCATGATTGTATGACACCCTCAAGTCTCTTATTATATATGGTATTTATGATCTCACTGAGGCATTAATAATGTTATGCCTTCCTACAACTAAGCATTTATAGTGGAGCTCGTAGGAGTGGCAATAACAAGGATGAACATAGTTGCAATTCATATATTGTAAAGTCAAATAATGGATAGGCATACAATCAAATTAAGATGTGCATGTGTATGGAATATGGTGGATAGGTATATGTATGGTATTTAGTGGTTAATCCTAATTCTACTTTTGCTCTTTGAAAATAACTCCCTCCTTAGAACTTTTTGCGGAAAAACATGGGCTATCTTTATTCTCTCTTTCTTTCTCTCTTCTTTTTTTAATCTAGGAGGCGGACATCTATGTACCCATTGTTTTAATTGTTGGATACTTGTCCATCTTTTACTCCCCTTTTCTTCTATTTTTTTAATACTTTTTACATAGCCACATGCATCCTTTGAATATAAATAATTAGAGAGATAATGATAAGAAATTAGAGCAATTAAATGAGGGCTGTTCTATAGGGTACATTTTGAGTGTTTACTCCTAGTGTAGAAGAAAAACATTTTTAAGGTGGATCTGGATGAAAATGGAAATGACTGCACTTACATCCTAGAGTAGGAGTAATGTATATGTGGTTGGAGTGCGTAAGTGATCTTGATTTTAAAAGCATGACAAGACTCTCATAAGGTATACAACAAAGGTTGACTAAACTCAATGTAAAGGAAGCAGCACGAATGTGCAAAGGTTTTTCTAACTCTAAATGTATAATATATGGCTTTGGTAGGAATTCAAACTTTATCATACAAGAGCTCATCATGTAAGATTTTAGGTTTTCAAAATAAATCTCCAGAACTTAGTAATGCTAGAAATAAGATAAATAGCAGCTTAGACCTTCATGTATCATATCAATCAATTACCTCGGACTTAGCTCAAGCATATGCCTCCACAAGTTTCAGGTTCAGGGTAAATTCTTATATCAAAGCAATCATGTCTAAAACTCGGGAGAATTCAAAGGTTGAAAACTAGGCACTTGAAAGGAATTATGGTAGAGCAACTATTTATCATCCAAGACAAAATTTTAATATTCTTTAGTTTTTATTTGACTCTAAACTAGACTGACTGTAGACACACTCTATGATCACACCTTAATATATAGATAAGTATTTTGTTTGATTTTAATTTGTTATTCATCTTTTTATTTCTATTGGACTCACAAGACTCTAAAGACATGGACCTTCATGTGCCCATATATTTTTGGTATTTTTATGACTATATAAAATAGACTCAATAATCGTCTAGGTATAGTTACCCGATAACTAGGGGATGCTTCTCTCCCAAGCTAGATGTTTGCAATACTTGGTGTTGATGATCTTTAGAGTGAGTTAACAGCAGCCGCTTTCGGTAGGTGCCACTAATAGACTCTCCTTGTCATAATGTTGTTCATGCATAATTACAGTCTAAAAAGAAAACCAAAACTCGAGGCTCGAATTTAATAAGAGGTTAGCGATCAGCCAATAAATAATTGATTATTCTTATGAGTTGATTTTAAATTGACAAGTTCTAGCAGGATTCACTTTTAGGATTTTTTAGTTTAATTATGTAGAAATTAAATATGTGTGTACTATATAGTTGTATTTTTATGCCACCATAGAGAATATTTATTCTTATGGGGTTTAGGTTTTTTATAATGCAAAAAAGCAAATGCAGGAGCTATCATTTTTTATGCCACCACAGTAAATATTCCTACAGGGTTACCACAAGTTTATTCACGTGGGGCTTTTAATATTCTATGATGCAGTAAATGAAGCAGTAAAGATTTTTATTTCTTTTTAATATTTATGAAGATGAATATGTTAAAGTGAAATTGGATAGGAATACTAATTAATTAGATAACTACCATATTACCTTATGGCAATGATATAAAATTTAAAGTTTACCGATAGAACTTCTTCTTCCACTCTTGTGTATCTCTCCATCTTGAGAGATGGAGGTCTTGATGGTTGCATACCTCTAGTGATGGTGATATCGCTTTTGTTCTTTGGTTTGGCCCATAGGTTGAAGTAGAGCTTTAATAGTAGCTGACAGCATCTTGCTCAGTGTGCATGTTCACAGAACTTTTACTTGTAAACTTTGCTCGATGTGTTGTCCTGTTTGCAAAACCAAGGCAGAGATCAAGTGCATGGGCTCTGCTGGTGGAAAAAACACCAACAGAACCAAATTTATCTCTTTTTTTATTTTTTCTCTATCCTTAGGCACTTTAAATAAGATAAAGTTGGTGTTACATGATTTGTTTATTTATGACATAAGTGGTAAGATCAAAAGATTAAGCATTAAATGTTGTATTTAAGTTCACATGGCGTAAAAAGAATGAAAATGCTTAACAATGGAAGGATTGTCTATCTCTATATAAATTTTCACATAAGTATGACTATCGTCTTCCCAAGATCGAATATAATATTTTAGCTTGTTTGGTTAAGACAGAGATTAAGAGGACGGTGCCATGAACAATTTTAAAGAACAAAGCATGTTGAGTTAATTAGGTTAATCAATTTAAGTTGTAACTCTAATATGTTTGTGTATTTATGTGCAGCAGGATCAAGAGAAGAGCAGTGACCACTTACCTTAGAATATTACCTTCATTATTAGAGCGTGACGGCACTAAGTTATGAAGGGTAAATGACTGGTGGTCCTTTCTCTTGCATCTTGAGTTGTTCATGGACATCTTGTCTCCTCTGTTGCACTCATTCTTTTGCCATCTTTTGCTTCTTTGATCTTTTGACTCTTTTCACTCCAGTCATTATTATGCTGTTGATATCTGTTAACGCTCACTGAATGATCCGTAAGCGCACGGATACCGTTGTAGCTTTATCCCAGAAGTATTTTAGGTTTCGTTCCACTGAGAAACGTGTGAGATCAACTACAGTCTAACTTAACTAGGGGTAGCAGTAAGGTAAAGATAGATACTAGATTAAGATAGAACTAAAGTATAACTAGGGCGACAATTAATGCGGTTGAGAGCAGCAATCAAGGTTGATGATAATTGGAGAGTAGAGAGGATAACTATGGTTCTCTTCTTCTAACTCGGGCAAGCCTATGTCTTCAATTGCTAACTGGGGACATTACATAAGGAGAGACACCGACATAGGATATTGATCTCCTTAGCAACCGTGTCCTACTTGGCCTACAAATGGGATAGTGAGATACATAGGATTCAACGGAGCTATAAAGTCACCTCCGTGAGCTACCACCAAATCCGGAATGTAGGGTGCATCCACGATTATATTAAGCCTAAGCACCATGCTTACACCTACGATAATACTCTACTTCCTCTAGAACAGGAATAAAGCACTCAAAGAGAGTCATGATCCAGATAACAATAAAGGCATAGAACTTACTCGCATTAGAAGTTGATTAATAGAGACATCCTAGGAGCAAGCTCAAGTAGAGCTTGATCCCGCCAAGGTACAAGCCGTAGAGAGGGCACCGACAGGCCGGCACCTTCTCCTAACTCTTCCCTCACTCTCCATCTCACTATTATCTAAAGACTAGATCCTAGAGAGGACTAATCTTCTCTTGATGGCTGGCCCTCCCCGAGAGGTTATCCTTTCAAGGGACACCTCCCGGTTAGGGTTTGAGAGAATAGCAAATGAATATGTGATGCCCTGGGGGGGTCCTGCCCTCCTTTTATAGCCCGGTGGGATGAACGTGAGCCCTTGGATCAAACCGACTTTGGCGGACGGCTGAGATTGAAATCCTAAGGCGGTGGAGCACGTGGGCCAAAGCGGGGCCTAATTGGAGCCTAGGCCAGACCGGCCGGTCTGGGGTGGGACCCGCCGGTCCCACTCCGGGCCCGTTCGCGGTCCGCTTCATCGTGGTGTCTTCTTGCGTCTCCTGGAGTCGTCTAGTGCAGCCCCCGCTATGGAATTGATCTCTTTTCATCCGGAACTCCGAAAATGGCAAATGATATGTCTGTTTCGATCGTCTCGACGAGCTCTTCGCAATGGTGCATTCCAATTTATCATTTGAGGTGCTTGTAATCTATCATATTGATCCTTTTTGACAGCTTTTCCAATATGTACCTGTAGAAACAAGGATTCACTAAAACTCATGAAATTCATGGGGTGTAAACCCTAAGTCTATGTTGGTGATCACAAATGTGCCGCTTTCAGGAGTTAGTTGACGGGTAAATTTAGTTATTAACAGCCGTCAACAACACCCCCACACTTAACCTTTGCTAGTCCCTTAGCAAAGTTAAGCTCAGAAAAGCTATTGAAAGATATGTATAAGTTTAAGCATTGTAACCATCTCGATGTAACTCCTTAGAAGCATACCTGCATTTAGACAAGAATTCTCCTCCAAACTTAAGCAATAACTAAGCTAACTTTCAAACTTACTCATGTTACCTTTGACTATGGAGCTTATCAGCTCTTACTTGGGTCTTGAGCAATCGAAAGACAAAAGATCCAGCTAAGCACTATATCTCAAGCTCTTTGTTCAACTATCATTCTAGAGGTTTTAGAGGTTTTTTAAATAAAACTCAGAGTTTTCCATGTATGACACTCTTAAATCTCTCAGTGTATGTGGTATTTGTGGATTCTCACTAAGGCAGTAATGATGTTATGCCTTTCTTTTCATCCTGTAACTAAAGCTTATGTGGAGCTCATAGGTAAGGAGAAAACTTGAAAGAGCAAACTTGCAATGCATATATTGTAAAGTCAAACAATGGATCCACGGAGAAACAAGTCATACAATCGAATCAAGACGTGCAAGTGTATAGATATGGTGGATATGTGGTGGAACCTAATTCTACTATGCTCCTTGAAGACATATCTCTCTTTTGAAATTTAGAACTTGGCCAGAGAGTATGAGCTATCTTTTTCTTTTTTTTCATCAGGGAGGCAGGCATCTAAGTACCCATTGCTCTTGGACACTTATCCATTTTTTAACTCCCTTATTTTATCCTTTTTTTCATGATAACTTTTGCATAGCTCATAACACTCCTTTTGGCACATAAGATTTTTGAGAGATAGTAACAAGAACATGGAGTATTTATTGGGTGGCTATCTAATGGAAATATTTTTGGTGTTCTCTCCCAGTGTAGGAGCAAAACATTTTTGGATAGGTGTAGATGGAAAGGCATGTTGTTGCGCCTACTCCAGTGTAGAGTAGTGCATATGTAGGTGGAGTATAAATGGATCTTGATTCAAGAACTTGACAAATCTCTCACAAGGGTCACAAAGGTTGACAAAACTCAATGCAAGATAAGCAGCATGTTTGTGGAAGTTTATCTAGCCTATCTCATCATGTTTGGCTCTGGTGGGAATGTAAGCTTTGTCATACAGGAACTCGTCATGTAAGATTTATTATTTTTCAAAAGGTAAATCTCTAGAACTTTAGTGTCACTCAAAACATGATAGATAGCAGCTCAGACTTTCTCAATCAGATCAATCAAGTACCTAGACTTAGTTCAAGCATATGCAACCCACAAGTTTCAGGCTCAGAGCAAATCTTCATATCAAAACAGTTAAAGCCAAAACTCAGGAAAACTTATGTCTAAAAACTAGGCACTTCAAAGGTGTTATGACAGAGCAGCATTTCATCATTTTCATCTTTAGGGATCATCTTCAGGTCTTGCCTATTTATTGACTCTATCTAAATAAATATTTCTATTTGGTTTTACATTTTAAGACTCATACTATATAAAACTCTAAAGACTCTAAAAAGCATGGACCTTCATGTGTCCACATATTTTTGGTATTTTTCATTTTTATGATTGACTCGATAATCGTATAGGTACACTTACCTAGGTACCTAGGGGATACCTTCCCCAAAGCTGGTTGTTGTCGTGGTTGAGCATTGAAGCTGAGCAGTCCTCGCGGTGGAGCTCATGCTTACAAGAGCAAGTGTAGCCGGGAATGTCAATCTCATCCAACAAGAAGTTGCTTCCTCCACACAGTGATTAGCTGTGTATTGGGAAGGTGTAATTCGAGTGATGTCGATGAAGATTCCTAGGTGGACTAGCTCTTAGAGTCATCCTGCAGCAACATCTCACAAAACACCAAAACTCGTGGAACGGATTAGGGTAAGCAGTTAGTGGTTAACCGTTTCACGGACTCGTTATTGTGAGAGGTTTTCAAAGGTTGTTATAGTATATACAGTGCAGCAAGATGCTCAATGATTATTTTTGAATTTTCTATTTTTATTATGCAAAAAAGAAAATATGTATACATGATTATTTTTGTTATTTTTATGCCACCACGGTGAAGACTCCTACGGGTTTTTACACACCATAGAACTATTCACATGGGGCTTCAAGTTTTATGCTGTATGAATTATCTAATAAGATGAATGCATATTTTTATTTTTTTCAATGCAATGCTAATGCTGAAAAGTAAATATGCTAAAAAGAAAATAATTCATACAATACAAGAAAGTAAATATAGATAACTACCGATGTTACCTTACGGCAAGAGTTCGGATTTTAAAGTCTTCTGGACAAGACTTCTCCCTTCTTGTTGATTCCTCCAGTGTTGACACAATTGGAGTTTCTTTGGTTGCGTGCATGGGAGTGCTTCTTCTCTAAGCTAGCTCTTTCGGTGAAGACAAAGATTTCCATGATGATGCCCTTTATGATGTATCACCTTCTTCTACCTAACCCGTCTTGATTTTTGAGATTTGATTTTGCTTTGACAGGTCTAGGACCTCCACTTGTACAAAGTAGGGAATTGACTCCCCCACACTTCGCTTAAAGTGTGTCCTTTGGATGTTACCTTCATCATTAGAGCACGATGACACCATGTGATGAAGAGTAGATGACTCTTGATGGTCCTTTTGTTTTGCTTGATGCTTTTCTTGTTTGGTCAACCTCACATCTCGGTTCATTGTTCCTCTTATTCCTAGATGGTGCTCTTTTTGTCGTGCCATCTTTTTCCTCTTTGCCATTTTGGATTTCTATCTCAATCTTTATTTTATGCCTGCACAGGATTAGTGGACAACACATACCCGAAGGAGTATACCAATTTGAATGGGGGAATTGTTATCTCTAATTTATGTGCATTAGCTCTATGCTATTAGGAAGATGGGTTTAGGATTATCTTAGCATAGTTTTTTTCTCATATTTTATGCAACCATGGTTCAAGGCAAAGGTAACTTGCAGTTGAAGACAAAGTAAATGATCTTTGATACTTACAGTCCTTCCATCAATGATGAATGAGCTGTGTCTTCAGTGTGCAAAGTTATTGGAGTTTGTCATGTGCCTTGCTTCATCTCTAATTTGAATTCATCTCTTGACTTACCCAGATTGGATTTGAGAATTGCCTACAGGGGTTAGTTCAATAAAATATCCAGTGTCTACTAAAGCATACTTTTAGTTCAAGAACCAACCTAGACACCACGTCTAATTTGATTCAGGAAGGCATTTCAACCTAAGTACCACCATGCTTAATTTAAAAGCCTTTAGAAGCAATATTAGCACACCTCTTGGTTCAAGATCAAACTAGACACCACGTCTAATTTAACTCAAGAAAATAGTTTAAACTAAGCACCATGCCTAATTTAAAAAGTGTGTGAGAATACTTCAAAACCTTACGCATACTATAGTAAACATAGGTAGGATGAAAGCATTGTAGAGATTCATTATTCAAGTAGAGATGAAAGAGCATGATTATTATATGGCAATTTGAGCATGGCTTAAAGGTAGAGACAACCAAGATTAGCAACATGGCATAAGATTTTTTAGAGAAGCATATCCCCCACACTTGAGTTCCTGCATGGCAAGATCAAGTTTAGATGGATGTGATCTAATGTTGCATAATAATTGGTTGGATATACCTTGCAACATCGTCCTTCATTCTTCTTGCTTAGACCTAGAAAGGTTAGTGACAAGAATACCCGAAGGAATATTTGCACAATTATATCTCTATACTCAATTCAAGGGCAGTTCAGACAAGAGTTCATGTTGTCTATCGAAAGCGCTGGTTCTTGGTCAAAAGCTCATTGTTGGAAAACCTCAGAATTGTGCTTCAAGATGGTGAAGTGGTTTCCCCTCCAACACCAATCCTTATCTACCTACTCGAGATCCGTACATCGAGACTTGCAATGTTTATGATAAACATATGCATCTACAACCTCCTTTTTAAAGTTTTTATGGACAGGATGTATAAGGGGGTTGAAGATCTCGAGTGTGGTCATGGTAGAAACGCCAAGAGATTCAGGAGATGTGTCATATGAGCATGGTTTTGATGAGGTCTTTCTGTAGTAGCTTCTATGCTCATTGATGTCATCTCTCTTACCAATCTCTAAGGGTGATTCTTTATGAATGTCTATAAGTGAAAACATTGTCTATTTTATTTTATGCCTATGACTTTCATCAATCATATTAATGTCCAGGATTTCCTTGAGATTAGTGACTCTCAAGTTGGACTCGACAATGGCTTCCTCTAGGCTTAGATGAGTTATAGGTTCATCATTTAGATCTAGGCCGAGGCTGGATTCAATTAAGGCTTCTTCATGGTCCATCCATTCAATGCATTTCAGCCATTGTTGTAGCACTTCTTGATCATCCTTGAGTCCATCATGATTCGTATGTTCTAAGTGTCTTAGTGGATCTCTAGGGTCATCATGAGACTCAGGAGAATAAGTGTCCAAGGATTCTTTGGGGTCAACGATGGGGTTTAAGATGGGTTTATGTATGACATCTAATGTGGGCATAGAAGGAGAGAAGATAAGATTAGAATTAAATTGTCTTGGCTCTCCTTCTATGGTATCATTAGACATGCCATCCTTGAATTCTTCTCAAAGAGGATGCTTTCTAAGAGATTTCTTCTTGAGAGGATTTGATAGGACTAGAAGTTTAGGCTCTTCCTGACATCAACATCAAGAGAGTTTTCCAAGGGTTGAATTTCTTCTTCCCTTGGTGGATTTTGGGGCATGGATGGTTCAGGACTGATAGCTAAATTATAGGATTGGAATAAGTGTGATTTAGCTATCGAAACTTCCTCTTGTCTAGGAAACAGTTCCTTCCCTTTCTCAGGGGGTTCATATTAAATGCTAGGGAAAGGTGTCCTTCCACAATGTTTATCAAGCAAAGACCTTGCTTCGCTAGCAGTCACATGAAGAAAAGATCCTCTAGAAGCTAAATCAAGGAACTGCTTAGAATCCTTACTAAGGCCTAAATAAAAGTGTTGAAACAACACTGAGTCTGGAATAGAAAGGTCTGGGCCTATAGTAAGGAGATCATTAATGTGATCCCATGATGTTTCTAGAGATTTCTCCTCTAGCTGTTTAAAGCGTATAACCTCTTCCCGAAGATCAATCACCTTAGAGATGGGAAAGAATTTGGTTTGAAATTTAGAACATGGCAATTCCCAATCTCCTTGCATACTTCCTATGACTTTGTTGTACCAATGTTTAGCTTTCCCTGTTAAAGAGAACGGAAAAAGTTTCCATTGTAGAGTCTTATCAGACATGCCAGCAATGCGAAAGCATGCGCATTTCAGTAAGAACTCCCGTAGGTGTGAGTATGGGTTTTCATCATCCTCTCCTGAGAAGGATTGTTTTTAGACAAAGTTTACCCAACACGGGCACAGCTCATAACCAGATGCTAAGATAGGCTCTAAAAATTCTAGTGGCCTAAAGCTTGCGCTCGTGGGTTTAGCATATTGATTGATAGGAGTGTGACTCATTCTAAACCAAAAGTTAAAAAGAAAAGAAAAGAATGAAAGAAAGAAGAAAGGAGTAAAGGATAAAAGAAAGAAGGATAAAAAGGAAAAAGAAAAGTTAAGCTAGGTTTGTAGCCAACTCAGCAAACCGTTTCCCCGGCAACAGCGCCAAAAAGCTTGTTGATATCTGTTAACGCCCACTGAATGATCCGCAAACGCATCGATACCGTTGTAGCTTTATCCTAGAAGTATTCCAGGTTTCGTTCCACTGAGAAACGTGTGAGATCAACTACGGTCTAACTTAACTAGGGGTAGCAGTAAGGTGAAGATAGATACTAGATTAAGATAGAACTAATGTATAACTAGGGAGACAATTAATGCGGTTGAGAGCAGCAATCAAGGTTGATGATAATTGGAGAGTAGAGAGGATAACTATGGTTCTCTTCTTCTAACTTGGGCAAGCCTATGTCTTCTATTGCTAACTGGGGACATTACATAAGGAGAGACATCGACATAGGATGTTGATCTCCTTAGCAACCGTGTCCTACTTGGCCTACAAACGAGATAGTGGGATACATAGGATTCAACGGAGCTATAAAGTCACCTCCGTGAGCTACCACCAAATCCGGAATGTAGGGTGCATCCACGATTATCCTAAGCCTAAGCACCATGCTTACACCTACGATAATACTCTACTCTCTCTAGAACAGGAATAAAGCACTCAAAGAGAGTCATGATCCAGATAACAATAAAGGCATAGAACTTACTCGCATTAGAAGTTGATCACCAGAGACATCCCAGGAGCAAGCTCAAGTAGAGCTTGATCCCGCCAAGGTACAAGCCGTAGAGAGGGCACCGACAGGCCGGCACCTTCTTCTAACTCTTCCTTCACTCTCCATCTCACTATTATCTAAAGACTAGATCCTAGAGAGGACTAATCTTCTCTTGATGGCTGGCCCTCCCTGAGAGGTTATCCATTCAAGGGACACCTCCCGGTTAGGGTTTGAGAGAATAGCAAATGAATGTGTGATGCCCTGGGGGGTCCTGCCCTCCTTTTATAGCCCGGTGGGATGAACGTGAGCCCTTGGATCAAACCGACTTTGGCGGACGGCTGAGATTGAAACCCTAAGGCGGTGGAGCACGTGGGCCAAAGCTGGGCCTAATTGGAGCCTGCGCCAGACCGGCCGGTCCCACTCCGGGCCCGTTCGCGGTCCGCTTCGTCGTGGTGTCTTCTTGCGTCTCCTGGAGTCGTCTAGTGCAGCCCCCGCTATGGAATTGATATCTTTTCATCCAGAACTCTGAAAAAGGCAAATGATATGTCTGTTTCGATCGTCTCGACGAGCTCTTCGCAATAGTGAATTCTAATTCATTATTTGAGGTGCTTGTAATCTGTCATATTGATCCTTTTTAATAGCTTTTCCGATATGTACCTGTAGAAACAAGGATTCACCAAAACTCGTGGAATTCTATCAGTGTAAACCCTAAGTCTATGTTGGTGATCACAAATGTGCCTCTTTCAGGAGCTAGTTGACGGGTAAATTTAGTCATTAACAGCCGTCAACATATGCCTGCAACGGATTAGTGGACAATACATACCCGAAGGAGTATATAAATTTTAAATATAGGTTGCTTGTCCAGTATTTCATTTTGTTTGTCTATGCCAATGAAAAGATAGTATTGATATTATTTTAGCATAGATCATGTTTTATACAGACATGGCTTAAGGCAAAGTAACTCACAGTAGAAGATAAAGTGAATGAATCATTAATGCTCACAGTTCTTTTATTCATGATGAATGAGCTGTGTCTTCTTTTTCAAGCATGTGCCCTGTCTCATCTCTAATTCAAATTTGTCTCATGACTTACACAAATTAATTTTAAAAGTTTCTTGCAGGGGTTAGTCAATAAAATATCCAATGTCTACACAAGCTAATTTCAGATCAATAGCCAAACCAAACTCCGTGTCTAATTTGACTAAGGAAGACTATTTAACCTAAGCACCACGCTTAATTCAAAAAAGCCTATGAAAGTATGTGCTGTAGTACTTTTAAACCAAAACATACTAGCATAGACAAAGGTAACATGAAAACATTATAGAAATTTATTCAAAAAGAGATAAAAAAGTAAATGATTAACAAATTGAATAATGGTAGATACAACTAATATTAGCAACATAGAATTTTTAAATAAAGTCCATTCCCCCAAGCTTAAATTTTGCAAGGCAGATTTAAGTTTGGATGGATATAATTAATGTTGCATGATAATTGGTTGGACATATCATTGTTGCTATTAGTCATTTTCTCACTTCAAACCTAAAATGGTTAGTGACAAAAAACATCCAAAGGAACATTTTCATGAATTCACAAGGGCATTATAACTATTATTATATTTTTTTTTTTCAAGAGTGGTTATTTTAGGACACAAGGTTATTCTTGGAAAACCTTCTAATTATTGTACGTTGAGTTTGTGCGGCGGTTTCCTCTAGAACACTAGCCTTTGTGCGCCTATATCAAGATTACAACGAGATCTATAATATTTATGATAAACATATACATCTAAAACCACCCTTTTAATGATTTTATAAATAGGTATAAAGAGGGGGTTGAAGATCTCATGTGTCGTAATATTAGAGAGACCAGAAGATTTAGAAGATTTCTCATATGACCATGGATTCGATGAAGTGTTTATGATATAATTGCCATGCTCATCGATATGATTTCCCTTTTCAAACTCCAAGGGTGTTTCTTCATGGATGTCTATAGGCAACAAGTTTGCCTCTATTATTTCATGCCTATGATATTTATTGGATGTTTTATTTTCTAAAATTTCCCATGAATTGATATCCCTAAGGTTGGTCTTTCTCAAAACTTGGGTGAGTTCTGTTTATTAAAGAAATTGATTTAAGCTCACCATTTAAATTTAAACCAAGTTTAGATGCTAGTGCTAAAGCTTCGTCCTCTTTCCATCCATTCTTTTACAATAGCATATGTATTTCTAGTATGTTCTATGCATTCCTGCCATTGACGTTGCTCTTCTTGAGCATTCTATGAATTTTATTCTTGAGATGTCTTGATAGATTTTAGGGTCATTATAAAGTTTAATAGAAAGGGCATAAAAAGATTCATTGGGGTCAAGGATGGGTTTAGAGATGGGTTTAAAGACATTTATTGTGGGCATGGAAGGGGAGAAGATAGAATTTACTCCTAAGTGGTTTGGCTCTCCTTCTATGACATCACTCGACATGCCATCCTTGAACTCTCCCAAAGTGCCTTTTATGAGGGAAAGAAAGTTGACGACACTTTTTCCCAAGATGCTCTTCTCCGAGAAGATCCGATGTGTATTAATTTACGAGCATCTTAGCTAACTGGAAGTCTAAATCATCAAAGTGGAATTTCAAAGGTTTAGCATTGATAGCTAAATCTTGAGAATGGGATGATTATATTTTAGCTACCAAGACTTCCGTTTCTAGTTTGGGTGATAAGTTCTTCTCTTCCTCGGGGAGCTCAGAATAGGCTTGAAAAACCTTTTCTAGCATAGGCCTTGCTTCAATTATAGGTAAGTGAAGAAAAGCTCCTCCAGAGGCTAAATCAAAGGATTCTTTAGATTCCTTAGTAAGACCCAAATAAAAATATTAAATAGGCACAGGGTCTGGAAAACCAAGGTCAGGGCCAAATGTAACAAGTTCATTAAAACGATCCCATGATGTCCTAAGAGATTCTTGCACTAGTTGTCCAAAAGTTAGAACCTCTTTTCGAAGGTTAACTACTCTATGGATGGGAAAAAAATATAAACAAAATTCAGAGTATAATGTTTCCTCAATCACCTTGCATACTCCCCACGGCTCGATTATACCAATGTTTAGCTCTTCCAGTCAAGGAAAACGAAAAAAGCTTCCATCTAATAGTCTTATCGGACATGCCAAAGAATACGCAAGCATGCACAGGTCTACTTAAATTCTCATAAGTGTTAGTATGGGTTTTCATTACCTTCTTCCAAGAAGGGTTTATCCTAAATCATATTAATTAAACATGGGCGCAGCTCATAGCCAAGTGTCATGATAGGTTCATTAGATTTTGGTGGCCCAAAGCTTTCGTGCATGCCATAAAGATAGATAGGAATAGAATTAAAAGCATCCATAAGGATGAACACAAAAATAATGAAGAGAATGGCATAAAATAAGAAAAGATAAAAGTATAATACAAGATTAAGCTAGACTAAGTCAAAATCAGCAAACCGTTTCTCAAGCAACGGCGCAAAAAAATGCTTGTTGGTATAAATTAACCGCACTCCATTAAATAAGTTTTAAGTAGAATTATCCGCAAGCGCACAGATATCATAACAAAGTGTCACATTTTACCCGGAGGTTTTAAATATCGTATCCACAGGAACAGTTGTGATGATGACAAAGTATATAGACTTAACCCTACAATTAGGCTAGATAATATCAAGAAAGAGGAAATAGCTATTGAACTCTAGTTCTAACAACCGGTAAGCTTTGTATAATATTGTTCTAATCGGGCAAGTATCCCGAATAAGAGAAGAAACAGAGTAATCTCCTACCAAGAACCTATAAGCCTATCAATCCTATTAACGGGAAGTGGACTATAGAGGATTCAACCAACTATAAAGTCACCTACGCGACTACCACTATCCGGCCAATCAGGGGACATCCACAAGTAAACCTAGCCTAGACACCACGTCTACACTATGAAATACTATTTCAACCAAGTAATGACCAAGATCAAAGCACTCAATATGAGCTATAAACTTAAGAACAAATAAGAACAACTGCTTACTTGAATCGAAATGGCGAATACAAAAGTACCTCAAAATGCAGCTCAAGGGCGAGGGAGCTAAATCCGTAAGAATACAGCCACGAAGAAGCTAACCGACAAAGCTAGAACTCCTCTAGAATCTCTACCCCTCTACTCAATCTCTCTAATCTCTAAACAAGACTAGATCTAGAAGAACTAGTCTCTCCTAATTGCTACAACTAGATGAACTAGAACTAGACTAAACTAGAACTAGATCAACTAGAGGGACCCTAACCCTAATTATGTAGAGAATACGAAGCACCGGGGGGTAGAATGCCTCTTGAAGGGGCCTTGGGGCGTCATTATATAGGCCGAGGTGGAGTAGGGGGCAAGGAACCGCCACGTCATTGATCCGCGTCTTCATGTTGTGTGCACCGGCCGGATCAAACCGACCTTAAATCGACGTAGGGATGCTTTTGCTTGACTTCCAAGGAAGCGTGGGAGGAAGACTCCAGAAGGGGAGTGCCACCGCTTGACCTAGGGCGCCGGCCGGCACCAGGGTGGGGCCGGCTGGCCCCACCAGTGTGGCCCCCCAGGTCCCCCCGCCGCTTCGGTGTCTTCTAGATGTTTCCTCGAGCCCGATGACGATATTTTCCGGCGTGGATAAGTTTCGTGATAATTATGCACTCCAATCCCTCTTTTATGCTTTTCTGGAATAATCCCTGGAAAATATAGAATATACAAAACTCGTGGAAATTGTCAGTTAAAACCCTAGACTAATATGTATTCATGTATCCTTTCATGTCTAAAGTTCTAATAAATATTGACGTTATCCACCGTCAACAAACATTTTTCTTCATTATTATGTTCTCGATTGCATTGTTCATTGTCTACTTTAATATGTCTAGTATAGTTAGTTTGCTATTATATTCATGCACTGGTTCGTATAGCGCTCATCTATTCAATTGCATGGTGAGTGGTAGGCAATATGTAGATGTGGTGTCTAGATGTTTTGGTTATCTCATGAGTATCCCCCCGTGCCGGGTAGTGAGGTAGATCATGGGTGTGACAGACCCACCGAAGTCCTTTGTAGACCTTCCCCATACGGTGGATTGGTAGAGTGGGATTGTCGGGTTAAAAGGAGATTGCGTACTCATCTTCTCCTGTACATTGCTCCGATGTGTTAGGGAACTATAGTAGTATAACTTAGCTATGATTGTTGGACATACTTGCACTAAATGAAGTAGCTTTGACTGTAGCTTGAATACTTAGGAGTTATTTCTCTATTACCTGATTAGACAACCGCTGACATGATTAGAGTGCTATGATGGGATTAGTATTATTAGAAGATGACTGGTCATATTTATCAGATTTATCATATTTGTTATTTATCTATTATTTATCTTGTGACACCTTCCTGTTATTGAGGAGAGTTGACATTGGCTACATCTCTTATTCACTGCATATATAAGTGTTATCAATACTATAGAGTAGCTTTTTAGCAATGCCTTCCCAGTGGTAGAATATAAATGACAACCTGGTAATACTCTAAGTAAAATGCTACAATGGTATAATTATCTATCCGCTTGCAGAATCATTCTTAGTTTATATTTATGTTTATTTATTTTACGCCTAGTCACATAAAATAATAAGATTTAGTACCAGAGTTTATTCCTAGCTTTACAATTGGGGATGACAACCTAGTTTCACAGTTAGGAGTAAGGGTAGAGAGACCAGTGGCTAGTTGCTAAAGGCAAGTTAATTAGTACCAATATTTCTAGTATCATTGCGTGGGATAAAGATTTGGGTTTTATTGCAGTGACGTTAGAAATGCCAACATAAACTAAAGTAAAATGGAAAACGATGCTTTTGCCATTGTTTAGATTCTAATAGTGATTTTATTCTTGTTTTTTAACCTTTGTCCAACATGAAACCATGATAATTTCCATAGCTTTAAATGGATTACCCACGTGATTCTCATGTTGAAAGAGAGAGAAACCAGTTTAATATGTTAGAAACGGTGCATGCTCTCGTTCCTACACATGCACCAGGAATCACGGATTTAGCGTTTGGATGAACATCTTCCTCGCCTCGGCTCAGCTCGGTCTGGACATTGCTCGGAAACCTAAGTTTTCATGTTGTCATACCGAGAAAGATGTTAATGTCGTAGTTGTCATCCTTATCTTCAATAGAGTTGCCATAGAGAAAACGGATCCACCGTGTCTCCTCAGGTCACTGGGAGATAAATTCTCAATACCAAAAAGATTGGCTTAGAGAGACCCAAGCTCTAAAGAATTTATTAAAATCGATGGACCCACTCCCTTCGGTGGTGAGATACCAGAGGGGAAAGAAAGATGGACCTGCGTGGTGGAGTCAGGAGCAGCCGTGACGCTAGGTTACACAGACAGACCTGGTTATACCCGTTTCTTCCATGGTAATGGTAATCAATATAGTCAGCTTATAGAAACTACGGACTGGGCCTGCCTAAGACAAGATTTGGACAACGCCATTTCTCCGGAGAGTGTAAAAAAAAAAACATATCCTACTGCGTAAGCCCCCAAGTTTCCCATTGACTTATGAGGCCGAGCTCTCATGTTGGGCCGACGATCCCTGACCTACGCACAAGAATTTTGAGCCTCCTGAACCAAGGGAAAAAAAGGAGGAATATTATGCGTATGATGCCATCCTCTAATCTAAATTAATACTCCGTAAGTACTACTACACAGGCTCCTCCTCCTATATAAAAATCGTAAGAAATTTGGAAAAGTGGCGTGCAACGGTGCAAAGTCTGGGCAGGTTCCATTATAAAAAAAAAAATGGACGTGCATGATCGAAAAGATCGGGCCCCCTTTCACCATCCAGATTAGGTGACAGACAGACAGCCTGACAGGGCAGCTCACTAGTTGCGCTGGTGGTAGGTGAAGCAGAAGCACTAAAACCAGATCCGCGCGCGGTAGTATACCTCCATTCCCGTGGGGCCCACAGCACACTGGCTGACCATACCAACTGAAGTCCGGAAAGCCGTCCCACCTACCACGACGGGGACACAATCAACGTGCATGCATCCTGCTCCACGTGACAATGGACTGACAACGGACCCCGCGCCCGTCGCCGTCGGCGTCGACCGGCCGGCCGTGGCTGCTCGCTCTCCAGTCTCCACCAACCCCCACCGCCAGCCCCCCTCCTGGCTCCTGCCCCGCGAAGGCGAGTCTCTCGCTCGAGTGGTTTAGCCGCTGCTAGGTAATGGCAGCCGGCTAGCCCGGTATAGGTGGTAGCTGCATCATCATCGGAGTCGGAGCGAGCGGTGGCGACGGCCGTTGCCTTGCCGACGATCGAGACACGCTTTCGGCTATCCGCGCGTTGTCTCACGGACGCGCGGTGGAGACAGCAATGATCGCGTTCCCGTTCAGCAATTATAGTTGCCAAGGTAGTGGAGAGGTGGAGTGCGTGTTGGAGCAAAGCAAACAGCTGCTCTTTTGCTATGGTTCTGGACCAGAAAGCTTCGGCGCGCGCGCACACACAAAAAAAGTCCGGTTCCGGTTCCACTGTCTGGGCGTGCGCTCACACAAAAAAAGTCCGGTTCCGGTTCCACTGTCTGGGCGTGCGCTGACGATTTGTATATTCCTACTACTCTCACTTTCTACGTGTGCGCGCGCGCGCATATAGATCGTGCGCATATGAACAGCTGAACAGATACCATCCAGTTCGGCTAAACATTCGAGTCTGGCAGCACTCAAATCAGAAAATTAGCAAGACTGTAGGCAGCAACAAAGTCATCCTCCGATGACGACCAAAGCGTTCAAGTACTGATGGAACAGTAAAATACACAGATGTAGCTCAAATCATCACTGCAAACTAGTGCACGAAGAACCCAATATACATATGCTGGGGCAGTACAACACAGTTACGGAAGAATCTTGTTTATGCTTTGCTGCATATCTAAAGATGACATATCCTCCCACGCGGTGCATAAATAAAATAATTTATAGAATTCATGCCAGTCAATATAAGATTGGCATATTACAAAATTATATTTTATGGTATATCTATGATAGACATCATAAATCTTGACTTTTTCTATTAAATTCAGTCAAAATTTAGAAAACTTGACTTAAGATAACTTTAAAAATCTATTTATTCAGAGAAAGAGATAGTATGGTTTAAGATATTCAAAGCTATCTTGAAACATGTGCCTATTGTTCTTTCTCAAAAGTACTATAGCAGCAGTTGCAGGCTGCAACAACCGCTTATTCCTGCATCCGAATACTACAATATTTTTGAACCTAATATATGCATGCATGCGTGCGTGTGTTTCAGATATGAGTACTGATAATATTGCGTGTGCACTTCACATATGTACTGATGATATTTCAAATCTTGAGTGCAAAATGCTAAACACTTACATACAACAACTAAAAAGGACATGTTTCATCTGTTGACCAGTATGTGATGAGGCTATATACAAGTGAAGACTAGTTTTACTAACTGAAATTGATTGACTGCAACGTGATCCACTGCAGTTTCTACTCCCGCTCATAGAAATAAGTTCTCCATTTGAGTAAGCAGTTGGCATGCATGAACCGAACCTAATCTCTCATGTCGGATGCCTGCATATTCAGTGAACTGCAAAAAAAATTCTAGCACCATTCAATTTGGATGGAATCATGTTTAACAAACCTGCAGCTCATTACAGTTTAGAATTGGAAGCTTATAACCTTACCAGTAAGAATCAAATAACAGTAGATCCTAATGATCAGCAGTAGTGCCTACAAAGATGAATGGCGATATATATGGCATTTCTTGAACTAATCGAATGACACAATACAAAAATGAATAGCAATATATATGGCACTGATGAATTTTTGAATTGTTAAACATCTCAACCAGAAAATTAACCTGACCAGCCATGATGAAGTCCACCACCACAACCTGCAAACATTCAGAAACCAATCTAGTTTTGGTTCCAAGAAGATCGAGTGAGCCAAAGACTATAGATTGCTAACTACTAAAAAAACAGTAGCAATGCAAGTGCTGCTTCTCCTCTAACTGCAGGGACAAATTCATTCCGTTATTCTCATTCCCAAGTGCAATTGCTGTTGGAACACAAATGTTACCATAGTTGACTACTCGGGCGAGGATTCCTCTGCTGCGATATTTGTAGGCTCCCGGACTACGATATTTGGAACACAAATGTACACTACCATGGTTGACTACATGGGATTCCTTCGTGGCGTGTTCGGCTGGTCATAAAAGCCGACTGATAAAACAAGCCGACTGATTTGGTGTGAGAGAAAAATAATATTCGAATGGCTAATAAGCCCAGCTAATAAGACAAACAAACATGACGGATATCTAGAGAGAAAAGTTACCAATGTGGCCCTAAAAAATGTCAGGCTTGCTTTCTCGGCCCCTTTTTTTGAACTTACTTGTGAGGCCCGAAAACTATATGCACTTACCTATATGCCCTTCTATTCATTTAAGCTCTTAATGGTGTTTAGTGAGGGGTAAAATATGGCGACAAAATTATTAAAGTGCAAAATTTTAGTTTTTCTATTTTAGATTTGGGGACAATATCAATAATTGGACCTATTAGTTTAAATGTAAGATTAAATGACATTAATTGCTCAGTCAATATCATTTTACAGTACGAACATGCACCCGTTAGATTCTGGGGAGAAATAAACATATATGTTGGGAGAAAAAATACAGTGATGAATAACATAATATCAATACAAGTTTCCTACTTTCTTTTAGTACAAGTCGGCAAGCTTTTCAACCACTCTTCTTTTCCCCAGCTATAGTTGCCCGGGGAGAACAGAGGAGGACGCACGCTTCCGGCAGCGATTCCGCCCCTCCCTCTCAGGCGGCCGAGTTGATGCCAGAGATGGAAGGGGACGGGAGAATCGTCGTGCCGATGTATATGGGTTAGTTTCTTATATAGCTAGTCCTAGGTTGTGCTCGCCAGCGCTTATCAACGGTGGAGTTAGGGTTTGTCGAGCGGGTGATGATCCTCCACGGCTTGCTTTTCCTGGCGCGGTCGACGAGGCGGAGGCGGCGACGGCGAGGGGAAATAAGACTCCAACTCTTCCCCACGCCAATGGTGCTTTTGTCCGGTGTCATCGGCGAGTTTGTGAGCTGCTGTTTAGGAGTTCGGGCCAGAGCGGCGGTGTCGGCGTTTCGTAAAAGCACCAACTAGTAAATTTATAGATGCGCGTTTATGCCCGGATGGTTCGCTAAGAGGACACGGGAAGGTATACTGGTTCAGGCGAGAGGCCCTAAGTCCAGTTTGAAAGAGTCGTGTTACTTAGCGGCGGTTCGTAGTAGGGGTTACAAACGGTTCGAGAGAGGGAGGGGCTCCCAAGTCTCTGATTAAACGTGGTGCCAATATCGTGGCATGTGAGGTGTTGCGAGTGATGGATTTAGGTGGTGTAAGCGGCCTGTTTGTAGAATGGCTCGCCCTCCCTTTTATAGATGAAGGGAACGGGTGGCCTTACACGTTTCTGTAGAAGAAGTATGGGTGTGCCGTGTAAAGAAAGAAAAAAGAGGAAAGACAATGGTGGAGTGGCTCGTCTGCCTTCCTGGGGTCGGGACGTCCTTCCTCCTTGTGTCGTATGTGCTGAGCCGAAGTGGTCGCCGGTGTCGTCGTGTCGCCGGAGTGTCCGCCCATGTCCTCACAGTGGACAGAGAGGCTGAACAGTTGATTAGAGCTCTTATTGTATTGGCTTGGACTTAATGGCGTCGTACGGCACGGGAGTGGGTCATGACAGATAGGTTGTCCAGACTGTCAAACCATTAGGGTGATTAGACGCCGAGCCACATCCTGCTTTTGGCTAACGGTGTGGTCAAACACCAAGCCACGCCCTGCTCTGGCTAACAGTGCCGCCGAAGACTGCGTCCACGCCCTGTACTGATATGCAGTGTGGTCAAGATGCTCCCTGCCCATGCCCTGCACGGGCCACGGGTGGAGCAGACGTGGTTTGACCCGTCGTGCAGGTTACAAGGTTGCGGCTCACGCGTGGGACGCAAGCCTCAGTTGCTTTTGAGCGAAGGCCCCCACAGAGGGTCGTACGAACCGCGGCCTCCCGGGTCATGACTCTAGGAGCCCTCCTATCCCGCAGGGGGGCGTCCGAGCTGCACGCCCTGGGGGTCGTGGTTCCGACCCTCCTTGTTGCTGGGACTGCGCGGCGTGGCCTGCCCGCGGGCCTTTTATCATGGTCCGGTTGGGCCTTTTACGGCTCAGCGGGATGACGGCCCACAAGATCCAGTCCTTGCTATGCCGGACGTGGGCTCTATGTTTCGCTCTGCTTAGCCAGGGGCCTAACAGGCTAGTTGTTTGGCCCCGACAGTAGCCCCTGAGTTCTTGCAGGTGTGGGTCCACGCCTGCAGGGACTTGCTATCGAGGGGTCGCTCCGACTTCTCTGGTGGGTGCGCGCGAGCGCACCCACCGGGTGTAGCCCCCGAGTCCTCGCAGGAATGGGTCCATGCCTGCAGGGACTTGCCGTCGAGTGGTCGCTCCGACTTCTCCGGTGGGTGCGCGTGAGCGCATCCGCCGGGTGTAGCCCCCGAGTCTCTGGGGACGTGGGCCACGTCCACAGAGACTGAAGCGCTCGTTTCGAGATAGTGGTGTGCGTCGGTTTTGGACGCATTGTCGGACGGTTTGCCCATCGTAATGATGGTGCCACTGAACCGTCGCGCAGTTGATGGGACGCGTCGGTTGACATGCTTCGGAGCCCGCGCTAGGACTTATCTAGGGGAGGCGTAATTGCGGAGCTGCGGTTTCGAGCCCTGCACCCGAGTTAGTGCGGTAGGTGGGCTGAAGGGTTTCGTTGGGGTTGCGTGCTCCGTTACCCCCCTGCGCCGCGGTCGTAGGGGCCCGTAGGGTCCGTCAGTCCCAAACTTTCCTACAAATAAGAAAAACGGTGGCTTGTACGTCCCGCATAGTTTTTTCTGCCCCCTTGTCTGCCTCCTGCCATCCTTGTTGCGCCGCCGCCGCTGCGAGTCCAGATCTGTAGCCATGGCCAACTGGTCTTCATCGATGATTTCGTCAGCTGAGATCGAGGGGTTCGTTTAGCGCGGTGTCCTTCGCGAGGACGACTGGGTTTGCTCGGGAGCCGAGGAAGTCCCGGCCCCAGGAGCGGGGCTCGTGGTTTCGTTTCTGGCGTTTCACGAGCGGGGGTTCACGATTCCAGCTCACCCCTTCTTCACCGCGCTCCTCGAGTTCTACCAGATCCCCCTGCACTGTCTGAATCCTAATGGGATTCAGCACATCGCGTCGTTTATCGAATTGTGCGAGGGGTATCTTCGAGCTCTAGAGATATTTCTTTGCTGTTGACCTGTTGAAACGACGAGTCCCGGGTTGGTCGGAGACGTGGCAGATTGGATGTGCCAGCATCCATCTTCATGGGAACAGGGCAAGGGATTACATTCCTATGAAGATGGTTTCCTCCAACAGTGGCTGGTGTTGACGGCCGTTATTTTATGAATTCAACAGTCAACTAGCCATGAAAAGGATGCAATTGTGATCATCAAAGTAGGTATAGGGTTTGCACTGACAGAATTCCACGAGTTTTGGTGTTTCACTATTTCTGCAGGTGTAAACTGGAAAAGACACAATCCCAGGAGCTTATCGGAACATAGAATGGAAAATTGGGCGCCACGGCAACGCAGGAAGATTCTAGAAGAGATCAGAAGACACCACGCCGAAGCGGAGGGCCAGCGGCCACCAGGGGGGACCGGCCGGTCCCACCCCAGACCGGCCGGTTTGGGCCCTGGCCCAATCAGGGCCCGCTTCGCTCAGGTTGTTCCACCGCCTTAGGGTATCAATCTCAGTCGTCCGCCAAAGTCGGTTTGATCCAAGGGCTCACGTTCATCCCGCCGGGCTATAAAAGAAAGGTAGGACCCCCCTGGGAGAGGCATCCCCTGAAACCCTAATTCATTATTCGTTGGGATCCATTCGAGAGACGTCCCTTTGAGGATCATGCTCTCATGGAGATCAACACACCAAGGAGAATAAGGCTAGACTTTTCAATGTAATAGTTTAGTAACTTGAGAGCTAGGGTTGAGAGGCTTCGTTCCGGATCTCGCCGTGGAGCCTTGGAGGTCCTGGTATATCTTTGTATCTTATCTTTGCAACACTTATGCTTTAGTATATTTATCTTCTATATTTACTTCTATGCCTTATTTGTATGGTTAGTGTAGTTATTGCATGTTAGCATAGGATCTCCCTTTGTATTAGGTGCTTAGTTATCATATGTGGCTAGAGTAGTAATCGATAGTGTAGACATGGTGTCTAGGCTATAGGTTACCCGAGGTTGCGCCCAATTCTTACGGTTAGTTGTAGTAGCCCATAGGGGGTGTGACTCTGTGTGGCCTTTCGTATTCCACCACGTCGGGATTGGTGTTTCGTAGGGCTTTTGGCAGCCTTCCTCAACTACTTCTTTCTCATCTATTCGAGAGTTGGAAAGGTACTGCTGCCCCGAAGTGCTATTGTGTGTGCTATACTTATCCGTGCATTAGTTACATTCTAGTGTCAACTAGAATAGAACCCAGTAGTAGAGAAGTACATAGGAACCTTGAACTCTCCCTTAGCCCTCTCAAGTTAGTCGACTATATATTATAGGATTCTCCTCTGTGTGTGATATTGTGCATAACTCTTATCATTTGCTACTTACCCTTGCTTAGGTCTAGTTGGTATACTAGTTAGTAGATACAAGATGGTGAATTATCAATGTCTTTAGCCATTGTTTCCCAGTGGTAAAATATAAATGACAACCTGGTAATACTGGGTAAAATGCTACAATGGTATTTGATCTATGCGCTATGGATACTATTTCTATATTCTAAATGGTGGCATGATTTAATACCACACCTCTTGGTGTTATTGCTGGGGATGACAACTTGGCGTTCTAGTAGCGATGCTATGCCTACAAGTATTTTTAGTAATTGTTACTAGAGATAACATTAAGAGGTGTCAACAAGCATTTTTGGCGCCGTTGCCGGGAAACAATTGGCGCAAAGATTTTAATATTGATCTTGATGTACGCTAACTTAGTGTACCACTAGCTTTAGTAGGATTACCCCCTGTGTTTGTTGAGTTGTGGAATAAGCAGGAAATCAATTGTTCACCCTTCCGGGCGAAATTCCACACAAAGAAGACAAGGGAGATATTAAAGAATCCAGGGTGCCCGAACATTCATGACCCATCAACAATGGAACCCTGCCATCTCATAGGTATTATAAACTATATATATTATTCTAACCATGGGTAGATTGGAGAAAAAGATCATCGTCATAAGAACTCAAATCTCATCATGTGTGACGAACAAAGATGCTACACTACTCATAGAGTCCATTGTGAGTCATGGTAAGTATGATCAAGAAAGGTGAGAAAATCTTGCTCATAGACTTTAAATTTGATGAGTAGTTATCCTATTGCATTCCACTGCATGTTTACTTTGAATAATCCATACATTTACTCCATCTCATGTTTAGTTCCATGCAAACATGCATATCACTTGCATCTCTACATAAAAATAAAAAAAACATTCTCACCATACATGATCATGCTTTTATCTCTATTTGAATAAATCACTATGTGCTCTCGTGCTACCTGTGCTTGCTATAGTATGCTTATTGTTTGGAGTATGATCACACATATTTTAAATTAAGTATGGTGCTTAGTTTAGAAGTGCTAATCCTACTTCCAAAGGCTTTTAAATTAAGCGTGGTGCTTAGGTTGAAATGCCTTCCTGAATCAAATTAGACGTGGTGTCTAGGTTGGTTCTTGAACTAAAAGTATACTATAGTAGACATTGGATATTTTGTTAGACTAACCTCTACAGGAAACTCTAAATCTAATCTGGGTAAGTCAAGAGATGAAATCAATTTGGAGATGAAGCAAGGCACATGACGAACTCCAATAACTTTACACATTGAAGACACAAAGACATTCGTCATTGATGGAAGAACTGTAAGTATCAACGATCATTCACTTTGTCTTCAACTGCAAGTTATCTTTGCCTTGAACCATGGTTGCATAAAACATGAAAAAAAACTATGCTAAGATAATCCTAATCCCATCTTTCTAATAGCATAGAGCTAATGCACATAAATTAGAGACAACAATCCCCCTGTTCAAATCGGTATATTCCTTCGGGTATGTGTTGTCCACTAATCTTCTGTAGGCATAAAAATCTAAAATGGCAAAGAGCAAAAAGATGGCATGACAAAAAGAGCACCATCTAGGAACAAAAGGAACTACAAACCGAGATGTGAGGCTGTCCAAACAAGGAAAGCATCAAGCAAAACAAAAGGACTATCAAGAGTCATCTACTCTTCATCATATGGTGTCATGGTGCTCCAATGATGAAGGTAACATCCAAAGGTAAATGGTCACTACTTAAAATGCTTCTCCTTGGTTTTGGTATGAACATGAACAAAGAACCTATATTGTTTGAGTAGCAATTATCAATGATTAATCCTGATTAACTCAACATGTTTAGTTCTTTAACTTGTTCATAGCATCACTATGTTGATCCATAGTCTTAACCAAATGAGTTAAAAAGTTGCACATCTTATGCTTGGAAGATGGTAGTCATGATCATATAAAAATTGACACATCATATACAGATCGACAATCCTTCCATGGTTAAGCATTTCAACTCTTGTGGCCTAATGAACCTAAGTGTTACATCCTTGCTCAACCTTCGATCCTACCTCTCATGATAATGTTGAACAAAGCACATAACATCAACTCCATGTTGTTCAAACGGGACTAAGGACTAGAGATGTGGAATAGAAGTTTTTGGTTCTCTTGGTGTTTTTTTTCACCAGTAGAGCCCATGCACTTGATCTCTACCTTGTCTTCATGAGCAGGACACACTTTAAGCGAAGTGTGGGGAGTCAATTCTCTACTTTATACAAGTGGAAGTCCTAGACCTGTCAAAGCAAAATTAATACTCAACCAAGACAGGTTAGGTAGAAGAAGGTGACACATCATAAAGGGCATCATCATAGAAATCTTTGTCTTCACCAAAAGAGCTAGCTTGGAGAAGAAACACTCCCTTGCACGCAACCAAAGCAACTCCATGTCGTGACAATGCTAGAGGAATCAATAAGAAGGGAGAAGTCTTGTTCGGAAGACTTTAAAGTCTGAACCCTTGCCATGAGGTAACATTGGTAGCTATCCATATTTACTTTCTTTTATTGCATGAATTATTTTCTCTTTAGCATGTTTACTTTTCTGCATTAGCATTGCATTGAAAATAACAAAAATAAATATGTATTCATCTTGTTAGATAATTCATGCATTATAAAACTTGAGGCCCCATGTGATCAGTTCTATGGTGTGTAAAAGCCCATAGGAGTTTTCACCGTGGTGGCATAAAAATAACAAAAATAATCATGCATACATGTTTTCTTTCCTGCATAATAAAAATAAAAAATTTTAAAAAAATAATCATCATTGAGCATCATGCTGCACTATATAAACTGTAACAACCTTTGAAAAACTCTCACAACAACGGTCAGGTGAAATGGCTAACCACTAAGCGCTTACCCTAATTCGTTCCACAAGTTTTGGTGTTTTGTGAGATGTTTACTGCAGGATGACTCTAAGAGCTAGTCACCTAGCAATCATCATCTACATCACTTGAAGTACACCTTCCCAACACACAGCTAATCACTGTGTGGAGGAAGCAACTTCTTGTTGGATGAGATCGAGATTCCCGGCTATACTTGCTCTTACAAGCATGAGCTCCACCGAGAGGACTGCTCAGCTTCAATGCTCAACCACGACAACAACCAGCTTGGGGGAAAGCATCCCCTAGGTACCCAGGTAAGTGTACCTACGTGATTATCGAGTCAGTCATAAAAAAATTAAAAATACTAAAAATATGTGAGCACATGAAGGTTCACCATAGTATCATAAGAAAACCTAAAAATACCAAAAATATATGGGCACATGAAGGTCCATGCTTTGTAGAGTCTTTAGAGTCTTATATAGTGTGAGTCTTGAAAAATGAAAAACCAAATGTTTGTCTAGATAGAGTCAATAAAAAGGAAGCCCTCGAGATGATCTGAAATGATGATAAGCTGCTCTGTTACAACACCTTTGAAATGCCTAGAGTTTAGACATAAGTTTTCCCAAGTTTTAGCTCTAACTGTTTTGACATGACGATTTGCTCTGAGCCTAAAACTTGTGGGTTGCATATGCTTGAACTAAGTCTAGGTACCTGATTGATAAGATTGAGAAAGTCTGAGCTGCTATCTATCTTGTTCTAAGTGACACTAGAGTTCTGGAGATTTATTTTTTGAAAAATGCAAAAATATGATGAGTTCCTATATGACAAAGCTTACATTCCCACCAGAGCCAAACATGATAAGATAGGCTAGTTAAACTTCCACATATATGCTGCTTGTCTTGTATTGAGTTTTGTCAACCTTTGTGACCCTGGTGAGAGATTTGTCATGCTCTTGAATCAAGATCCACCTCCATATGCACTACTCTACACTGGAGTAGGCGCAACAACATGCCATTCCACCTACATCCATTGCAAAAAAATTTTTTTTCTCCTACTTTGGGAGAGAACACCAAAAATATTTCATTAGGTTAGCCACCCAATAAATGCTCCATGTTCCTATTGCTATCTCTCCAAATCCCTAAGTGCCAAAAGGAGTGCTATGAGCTATGCAAAAAGATAATTGAAAAAAAAGAGAAGGGAGAAAAAAAGAAAGATGGACAAGTGTCCCAATGCAAAACAATGGGTACGTAGATGCCTGACTCCCTGAAAAAAAAGAGAGAGGAAAAGATAGCTCATAACCTCCGGCCAATTTTTAAGAAGAGAGAAACATCCAAGGAGCTGAAGTAGAATTAGATTCCACCATATATCCATCATATCCATCCACTTATACATCTTGATTATTTGCATGACTTGTTTCTCCATGGATCCATTATTTGGCTTTACAACACATGTATTGCAAGTTTGCTCTTTCAAGTTTTTTCCTTACCTATGAGCTCCACATAAGCTTTAGTTATAGGATGAAAAGAAAGGCAACCATCATCACTGCCTTGGTGAGAATCCACAAATACCACATATATTGAGAGACTTGAGAGTGTCATATATGAGAAGCTTTGAGTTTTATTTTAAAACCTCTAAAAAACTCCAGAATGATAGTTGAGCGAAGAGCTTGAGACATAGTGCTTGGGTGGGATCTTTCTGTCTATCAAGTACTCAGGGCCCAAGGAAGAGCTGATAAGCCCCATACTCAAAGGTAACATGAGTAAGTTTAAAAGTCAGCTCAGTTATTGCTTAAGCTTGGAGGAGAACTTTGTCTGAATGCAGGTATACTTTTGGGGAGTTACTTCGAGATGGCTACAATGCTTTAATATATACATCTTATAGTAACTTTTCTGAGTTTTCTTTGCTATGGGACTAGCAAAGGTTAAGCTTGGGGGAGTTGTTGACGGCCGTTATTGTATGAATTCAACCGTCAACTAGCCATGAAAAGGATGCAATTGTGATCACCAAAGTAGGTATAGGGTTTGCAATCGATGTAATTCCACGAGTTTTGGTGTTTCACTATTTTCGCAGTGTAAACTGGAAAAAAGACGCAATCCCAGGAGCTTATCGGAACATAGAACGGAAATTGGGCACCACGGCAACGCAGGAAGATTCTAGAAGAGATTAGAAGACACCACGCCGAAGCGGAGGGTCAGCGGCCACCAGGGGGACCGGCCGGTCCCACCCCCTGCACCGGCCGGTGCGGGCCCTGGCCCAATCGGGGCTCGCTTCGGCAAAGGTTGTTCCACCGCCTTAGGGTTTCAATCTCAGCCGTCCGCCAAAGTCGGTTTGATCCAAGGGCTCACGTTCATCCCGCCGGGCTATAAAAGAAGGGCAGGACCCCCCCTAGGGAGGCATCCCCCGAAACCCTAATTCATTATTCGTTGGGATCCATTCGAGAGACGTCCCTTTGAGGATCATGCTCTCATGGAGATCAACACACCAAGGAGAATAAGGCTAGACTTTTCAATGTAATAGTTTAGTAACTTGAGAGCTAGGGTTGAGAGGCTTCGTTCCGGATCTCGCCGTGGAGCCTTGGAGGTCTGGTATATCTTTGTATCTTATCTTTGCAACACTTATGCTTTAGTATATTTATCTTCTATATTTACTTCTATGCCTTATTTGTATGGTTAGTGTAGTTATTGCATGTTAGCATAGGATCTCCGCCTGTATTAGGTGCTCTAGTTATCATATGTGGCTAGAGTAGTAATCGATAGTGTAGACATGGTGTCTAGGCTATAGGTTACCTGAGGTTGCGCCCAATTCTTACGGTTAGTTGTGGTAGCCCATAGGGGTGACAGCTCTGTGTAGCCTTCGTATTCCACAACGTCGGGATTGGTGTTTCGTAGGGCTTTTGGCAGCCTTCCCCAACTACTTCTTTCTCATCTATTCGAGAGTTGGAAAGGTACTGCTGCCCCGAAGTGCTATTGTGTGTGCTATACTTATCCGTGCATTAGTTACATTCTAGTGTCAACTAGAATAGAACCCGAGTAGTAGAGAAGTACATAGGAACCTTGAACTCTCCCTTAGCCCTCTCAAGTTAGCTGACTATATATTACAGGATTCTCCTCTGTGTGTGATATTGCGCATAACTCTTATCATTTACCATTTATCCTTGCTTAGGTCTAGTTGGTATACTAGTTAGTAGATACAAGATGGTGAATTATCAATGTCTTTAGCCATTATTTCCCAGTGCTAAAATATAAATGACAACCTAGTAATACTCTGGGTAAAATGCTACAATGGTATTTGATCTGTGCGCTTGCGGATACTATTTCTATATTCTAAATGGTGGCATGATTTAATACCACACCTCTTCGTGTTATTGCTAGGGATGACAACTTGGCGTTCTAGTAGCGATGCTATGCCTATAAGCATTTTTAGCACCGTTACTAGAGATAACATTAAGAGGTGTCAACAGCTAGCACGTCAAATGGTTTTACCTGCGGAAGTCTGACCTTCCTCTCCCGACGTTCACAGCGGAGTTGGCTGCCATTCAGCTGAAGCATTGGGGCGAATGGGGCGTCCTGGCAGCGGAGAAGAAAAGGTTCTAGGATCACCTAGCCTCCATTGTGATCCTACGCAAGAGGGGTCTCAATGGTCTTGGGCTGATTGGAGCCTACCACAAGAGGCGGGTGGCACCTCTCATAAAGTGAACGCTTCGCCTGTTCGAGGTGAACCCGGGCGTTTCGATTGATGGGACCACGTTGCCTGAGGATACGCCGTCCGACACTAAAGTCGCTCGGCGGATCAACAAGGCGCTGGAGCCGGCGGTGGGCCCAGCGAACGATCGGGTCAGGTGGACCTTCCCGGTGGAGGGGTGCCCTCCAATGAGGCCAGAGAAGGGGTCCGTGGAGTTCGTAAGTCTCGCCCCTTTCCTGTTCCATTGACGATGCTTTGTTTTCGTGTTCTGGTGTGCTGACCTCATCCCTTTCTCCAACAGCCCTCCTACATCGTGCTGAGGGACCTTGGGGTACCCCTACCTAGGGATCATCCGCAACGGGTGGCCAACCGGGCGAAGAACGAGCGCCAGCGCAAGGGAAAGGCGGACGAGAAGGTGAAGAGGGACAAGCATCAGGCGTGGGAGGAGAAAAGAGCCCGGGGCATTGACACCGACACCACCGAGGAGGATGACGATGACGAAGGTAAGCGTCCCGGCTTTGACCCTTCTCAGTTGCCTATTTCCTTACCGTTCTCCCTTCTTGTAGGTGAAGGTTCTGACGCCTTCTTCGGGGAGGAGTCAGCTCCTTCCTTGAGTGTCACGTGGGAGCAGGAGCCCCCGAGCCCAAGTGGGCTGGTTCCAGCGCGCTCCGACATGAGCGCGCCCCAGGCCCTAGGTGACGTTGCTAGGTCGTCTGTTGCGCCCCCGGAGGCGGCCTCGAGACTGTTGCGCCACCGAACATCACGGGGACGCCGATGCCCCCTACGCTGACCGCGCCAACAGTTCCCCGCCTGACACCGCGTCACAGGCGGGGTGAGGTGGCTCGTCCAGTGCGGCTCCTGCCCGCGCATCCACAGATGCGTCGCCTCGAAGAGAGGGGCCTTCTTCGCCGGCTGCCTCCAAGGAGCACGAGTCACAGAAACGTCCATGGCCGGTGCACTCTGATGATGGCGAGGGGTCTGGTCCCCGGCGTCCTCGGATTCCTAGGTGAGTTTCTTGTGGGGTTGGCTGGTTGTTTTCCGCGTTTTTATGGTGCGCCGCTGACAAGCTTGCCGTTTCTTTGCAGGTGGGTGAGCGCGTCGGTGCTGACTGGTGCCAGGAAGACCCTGGCGTCGAGGGGTGGGACGCCGCCATCGGCAAGTTCTCCAGGCGCGAGGCCGCGCGCCTTAGGAAAGGCCCGCCGGGTCAGACTTTGGCGGGGGGAGGTCGCATGGAGGGTGGCGGCGCTCCTCCCCCGAAGACCGGTGGTGGCAATGTGGCAGAAGGCGGAGGGAGTGCGGGGGCCGCAGCTTCGAGCGCCGCGGGTACCTCCTCCTTGGTTGTGCTCCCACAGGAACCGCCTCCTTCGACTTTCGTGCCTAGGCGAGGGGCGCCGTCGTCGGGCGGTCGCGGCACGCGCCCGGTCCGCTTCGCCACCGGGCAGCCTCGGGTTGAGTTCCCGGCAGCGCGAGGGGCAAAACCTTTCGTGCTTGATGACCCGGGGGAGGAGCAGGACTACGCAGAGCTTGGAACCCATCTAGGTAGGATCAGGGAGCTGCTTCAGCAGGTTGGGACCTGGGTCAGCGAGGGGTCGTCGTGCCTCAAGCTCGCGGAGGCACCGTTCAAGGTACGTCCAGGTTCTGGTTCTAAGCTTGGAGCTTGCTTTGTAAATCTTCGGGCCATCTCTTACATCCGCGTTACTTGTGGTTGCCCTTGTCAGTCAGTGATATTGAGATCCCTCAATAAATCCTACTTCCTTCATCATCAGCGGACGTCGTGGGAGTCACTTGTTGCCGGGGTGAGCTCGAGCCAGCCTCGGGTGGACGAGGCCAGCCTCGGGTGGACGAGGCTGAGAGTCGTGCCCACCGTGCCGAAAAGGCTTGCAGCGAGCTAGACGAGCGGGTCCAGGAGGCGGAGGAGAAGGCGAAAGAGCTGGCAGGGGAGCGAGAGCATCTCCTCGTGTTGGAAGCGGTGTTGCTGAAGGAGCAGGACACGGCCCGAGAGGAGAAGGCGGCGTTGGATCGACAGGTCAAGGCCCTGCAGGCCGAGGTCGAGGGGGCCAAAAAGTCGCAGGCGGAGGCCGCCACACACTCGGTGGGGCTGATAGTGGAGGTGGCCCAGTTGAGGGCCAAGGTTCAGACCCTCGAGGGTGAGGCGAGCGCAGCAGCAATGAGAAGAATGTGCTGAAATCTAGGGTCGAAGGTTAGTTATTGGATTCAAAGTGAAGTTCGTACCTTTAGCCAGGTCGTTTTAGCGTCTACCACTGTTATGACTGCAGAGCTCAAAAAGCTACTCGCCGGGATGAAGGCAAACTTTGAGGCAGCGTCGATTGAACGCGACCACTTGGCGGGGGTTGCAGGGATTGTCTGCGACCAGCTTGGCGCTGGGCAGCCCCCCGGTACCGAGGGGTTAGTGGCCAGCGTGGCCCGGGTGACTGACCGGGACACCAGGTGCATGAGCTTGAGGTGGAGGCTTTCCACGCCGGGGTCGACCGATCATTTGCCATCGTCTACTCCCACTTTGAGGAGAACATGAAGCTTGACTCCTATGTGGGGGATACGCCGGTGGCTGGTCCGAGGGCGATCTAGAGGATATCGAGTCCCGGGTGGAGCCGCTGTCGCGAGCCTTGGCTGACCGCATAGCCGGAGGTGTCCTGCCACATAGAGGCTGATTAGTTTGTGTTGGGGTTCGGCCGTCGTGCCAAAACATTTGATGTATGAGAGATACTGTTTTAGCGCCTTGCTCGGCTCGGGTAATTTGATATTATTTTTTGTTCAGTTTTTCCTTAGTGTTTTTTAAAGCGTGGGATCATGGCCGAGGGTCGGAGAGGGGGGTCGGCTCGATCCGGGCCGTAGTTGCTGAGACGTAGGTCGTCTTGTCGACCCCCAGGGTCCGGTCCGTGTGGTGTGTTGACCCCTTACTTCAGATTTTTATTGGAAGGTCGTGGTGCAAAATCTTGCCTATAGGGGTGAGATCGTGGTCTAGGGTCATTGCCTTTGGCTCGAAATTGGTAGACGGTGCCCTGCCCTCGGGCGTAGGCTGTCCTGCCGATGTGGTCCGTGGGTTTTGTCCTCAGCTCGTGACCTAACCCTTGAGGCAAGAATTAAAATTCCAAAAAGAGAGTTTTCTTTTTAGGTTGTGGCACAATGTCTACCTCTACCTTTACTAGCCCCAAGTGACGGCTGTCCCCAGGGGTGGGGTCAGGCGTTACTTTGAAAAAAGGTAAAGTAAAACTTATTCGATAATCAGAAACTTCTTTACATGGTTCGACTATGTACAAGCTTTAAAGGAACTTAGGGATTAAAGCGACGTAGCTGTTCTATGTTCCATGCGTTGGTGAGGACCTCCCCCTTGTGGTTCTTGAGCCTGTACGTCCCTAGCCGAAGCACCTGGTGTATGATGAGGGTCCTTCCCATGGTGGCGATAGCTTGTGGCGGTCCTTGTTGTCCTGCCGCAGGCGCAGCACGAGGTTCCAACGTTGAAGGCGCGTCCCTGAATGCGCCGGCTGTGGTAGCGTCGGAGGGCTTGCTGGTATTTGGTAGAATGTAGTAGAGCGACGTCGTGGGCCTCATCCACTTGGTCCCGTGCGACCGAGTGCTCCCGATCCCTCTCGTCCCGTCGCTGCGCGCTGAGGACGACCCGAGCGTCGTGGATTAGCCCCAGACGTTCACGTGCGGGAGGGACGTCAGAGCTCTAGATTGAAACGCGAGCCGACGACGCCCCCGCCCAGGGATGAGACGATGTCTGGCGGCTCAGGGTCAGATCATGCTGTCATGACATCGAACTCTCCGCTTGCTGTTGAGCCGCGAGGTTGAGCAACTCTTAGATGTCTCACTGGGCCTTCCGTTCCACTAGGGTAGCAGGCTTGGGGAGCTGCTGCAGGAGTGCGGCGGCCGCCGCAATATTCTGGCTGGCCCAGGGGAAGAATGGCATTTGGCCCTTGTCTTCCTGGATGTGGCGGTGAACGTCGTGGGCGCGAGCTCGCGCGTTTCTTATCAACCCTGCGTGGCGCACGCCTTCACAGCGTTGGTTCGTGGGGCGGTAGTACTCGCCTTCGTGCCTTTCGCTGGGCTCGTGCCCGGCATACGATGGGTTGCCCTCCGGGGCTAGAGATGGTTCGGTAGGGTCATACTCATCAGCGTAGACGTGGCCCTGGTCCTGCGGTTGCTCCACCACCTCATGGTTTTGGTGGCTGTGTGGCGGGGTCGCCTGCGGGGTGACCTCTTGGATCTCGGGGTCGTGCTCCCCGGGTTCCTCCTCGATGTCGGCCATGGAGCACTCACGAGAGGGATGGTCGCTTCCTTTGTTGGAGCCCGAGTTCGAGATTTCACTAGATTCCTGTAAGTGTAATCAAGCCCTAATGTGGGTTTTGGTGATGATGACCACCAAATTAGAGGACTAATTAGATTTGTCGAGATGTCAAGCAGGTAATTACAAAAGAATGATGATGTACAGATTGGAGAACCCCCAATCCGAAATGGTGGCTACCTTAACTTGATGGTGTTTGAATTTATTTTATATTTCAAATTTGAATTTAGGAAAAGCCGTACTATCAAGGGGGATTTTAGGACAGTTGACCAAATGTTGAATCAGATGCTCAAACCTTCTTCAGAACATCATCACACCCAGCCAAAATAGCCACAAAATCAGTTCTACAAAATTCCTGTTTTGGCCAGAGCGGCAGTGCCACCCTTGGCTGTACTGTTAGGGCAGGGGGTATTTATACCCTCTCCTGTCTTCCCCAAATGGTAACTTTCTCCGTCCCAATGTTTATTTCGATGGAAACAGAACCAAAGCTCCCTTCTCTCTCCTCCATTGTTGCTCCTTCAAGCTCCCAAGCAAATTCTTGATTTCCACCGTCAAATCTTGAGAGAAAAGGCAGCAAACTTTGATTGGAGAGCATATCCACTAATTCCCCAAGTCAAAAGAGCATTTGGTTCACATTTTGGCCGGCAGCCTTAGGGTTCATTACCCTTGGAGCTTGCTCCTAGTCGGCTAGGCGTCACCCTTGAGCTTGCCAACAATTGTGGCAGCCTAGGAAGGTTTGTAACCAACACTTTCAGCTAGTAAATCACCCCTCATCTCAAGAGGTAACACTCGACTTGAGAACAAGGGTAAGGCAAGCCTTGGTGGCAAGCCCAAGGCTTTTGTGGCTTCCTCAACAATGTGGAGGTAGGCAAGCCTTGGTGGTGAGCTGAACCATGGGATAAATCTTTGTCTCCGCGTGCTGGTGTGCTTGTGGTTGGTTGAGTTGTTTGGTTAGGGTTTAGCTTAATCTTTCATTCCTTAAGTTTTCTGTGGTAACCAGTCTTCGAGCTGGCTCTCTGTGTGATATTGCAGGATTGAGTAGGTTTTGCTGAGTAGTTTCTATCTATGAAATCAGATTCTAGTTTGCTCACTTTTGGAGAGGCCGGCAGTACCGCCCTGCTACCGGTATTTGATAAAATTTGGAGCTGAGTTTTTGCAGGACTGTTCACCCCCTCTAGGCCTTCCTGACGTCCATTAGATCCTACAATGGTATCAAAGCCTCGTTGCTTCGTATACGCTTCACCGCGTGAACCGGTTCGAGGACCAGCGAGTGTCAAGGTTGTTGATGAGAACAGCAGCAGCGAGCTATCAGCCTCTACCGCTAGCAATGCGTCTCTTCCTCCCCTCAACGCCACCGATGGTGAGAGGAGGAGAGAAAAGCAACAAAGAAGAGCCACGAAGATAGCCAAAAGAGAAGAAAGACAAAAGAAGAAAGAAGACCAGTGAAAGCTTAAGGAGAAGCTGAAAAGAAAAGAGGATAGAAGGCGAATTCGAGAAGAACAAGCCAAGAGAAGAGCAGCTAGGAAGAAGGAGGAAGGCAACAAATATGATGCATCATCAAGTGAGCTATCAAGCAGCTCCGACGATGGTGATGATGATGTATCATATCATGCCTCCAGGGGTGAAAAGATGAAGATGAAGGACAAGGGCAGCAGCAACAACAAGAAGAAATATGCAGCCATATCCTTTAATTATTTGTACTTAAACAACCATGATCGCAAATCTTTCATCAATGTGTCCACGGGCAAGTTACCTCACTTTGATGGGACTAACTTTGCCAAGTGGAAGCACTTGATGAGAGCTTATCTTATTGGACATCACCCCGGTCTTTAGAAAATTATTTGCAATGGATTTCAGGCACCGGAGAACCCTGAGGAGCCAACAAATGAGGAGATAACAGCCATCCATCTCAATGGGCAAGCTACAAGCATTCTTCTTAGTGCCCTAGATGGGAATGAGTACAATAGAGTGATGAATATTGATGTAGCAAAACAGATTTAGGATACTCTATATCTTGCTCATGAAGGGGTTGACAAAGTGAGAAAAGCAAAGATTGATTTGTTGATGGCGAAGCTGAATAGATTTGTGATTGTTGATGGAGAAGGGCCACAAGAGATGTTTGATAGATTGATGGTGCTAGTTGGGAAGATTAGGGGCTACGGTGGAGATGAGCTAGATGATCATAAAGTGGTGAAGATTATGTTGGAAGCTTACTCCGCTAGAAATAAAACTGTGGTCATCTTAATTAGAGACAAGAAGAAGTTTGAGCACTTTACTCCAAATAATGTGCTTGGAAGATTGTTGACCTTTGACATGCAAAGAGAAGAAACAAATGAGAGGAGGAAACTTGGTGAGCTGCAAGCTAATCTAGATGGAATGAAGATCAAGGATGTAGCTCTCAAGGCAAACAAGTCAAGCAAGCCAAGCACCACCAACAAAGCAAAGGGCAGCAAGCAAGCATCAACAAGTCAGCCCAAGACACTCAAACAAGTGTAGCAAGACAATGAATCAACTTCATCATCAAGTAAAGAAGGAGATGGTGCTAATTTTGAGAAGATTAAAGACATGGCCTTCTTTAGGAAGAAGTATCACAAGGGGCTGAAGAGAAATGGCTACAAGGTTGTGCAAAGAAGGTTCCCTAACAAAAAGAATAGAACATGTTACAATTATGGCAGCACCGAGCACTTCATTGTAAACTGTCCTCATAAGAAGAAAGACAACAACTACAAGAAGGACAGTAACAAAGAGCATAGGTATAAGCCTAAGAAGAGGTACAAGCAAAAGGGAGAAGCTCACATTGGACATTGTTGGGACTCATCAAAGGACAGCTCAAGTGATGAGGAAGAAAAGATGGCAACTGTTGCAATTCACACGTTTTCCTCTCCACCAAAGCTCTTCAACAACATGTCCGATGATGATGGCTACTACTCCCCTCTCATTTGTCTTATGGCAAAGGGTGAGAAGGTAAAACCAAAAGCCAAATCTCCTCCCCATCCTAGTGATGTCTCTAGTAGTGAACTTAGTGACACCTCTAGTGATGATGACTCTAGCGATGAAGAATTTGTTCAGCTAACTAAGAATTTGGACCCTAAAACAAGAATCTTTATCACTCGACTAATAGAGGATTTAGAGAGTGTCCAAGCTGAGCTAGCAACTAGAGATGATGATCTCATTAAACAAGAGAAGATATATATTGCTTGTAAGAAAGCTCTTGCTTTAGAGAGAAGTGAGGTGGACTCTTTGCACAAGGCCTTGGCCGATGAGCAAGAGGAACATGCTCTCAATTAAAAGGCACATATTGTTCTTAATCAAAAGTATTGTGACTTAAGTAAAAAGCACAAAGAGCTTGAGCTGCAATATAGTCTTCTTTGGGAGAGCTCCTCACATCCCTCTAAAACAATAGACACCTCTACACCGTCCACTAATCAAGATTGTGGAAAATGTTATAATCTTGATATAAATGCTTACTCCACTAACCTTGCCAACATGAAAGCAATGAGGAAGGAGATTGCTAGGTTGAATACCATGCTGGGTGGAAAGTGCATGGATGACAAGAAAGCAGCCAGTGGCAAAGATCAACCAAAGAAGCCACAATACAAGAATGGAAGGCATCCTCACATTAAGGATGGACTTGGGCACACAAAAGGAGCCAAAACAAATGGAAGAAAAATGGTAAATGGCTATGAGTGTGTACAGTTCATGAGGAAAGAAAAGATGGGTACAAATCAGCCTGCACAGAAGGCAGCACAACCGTAATCCCGAGCAGCACAGCCCTCTAAGGGCGGCAGTGCCACCCCCTATAGAAAAGGGAAGGCCACCCATCATTCCTTTGCACATGAAAAGCCCAAGAAGAAGGTTCCCCCAACCAAAGCAAGAAGCCCAGAAACCAAATAACTCAATTTGGGCCACACCAAACAAGTATTCTTATCAACCAAAGGCCCATGCACCAAGACAAAGTTTGAGTTCTTGCTTTGTATTGAAGAACAACAGCAAAGGAGAAGTGATTGCCAAATATATTGGCAATGATAGAAATGTTTATCTTAACACCTCCATTTGGGTTCCTAAGATTCTAGTGACTAACATGCAAGGCCCCAAGAATGTTTGGGGACCTAAATCAAGAAACTAAATTTGTTTTGCAGGCATACTCCTTCGGTGGGTCAAGTTGGGTGCTTGACAACGGCTGTACAAATCATATGACCAGAGAAAGGAGTATGTTCTCATCATATTCCCCAACTATAAATTTAAATGAGAGCATCATATTCGGTGATAACTCCAAGGGGAAGTGATAGGTCTTGGTAAAGTTGCTATTACACTTGATCATTCAATTACCAATGTCTTACATGTTAATTCGTAATCTGCTGTCTGTTTCTCAATTATATGAGATGGGCTACAATTGTCTCTTTATAGATAAGGGTGTGGAAGTCTTTAAGAGGGAGGATTCCTCTATTGTCTTTATGGGTCGGTTGAGAAATAAGCTCTATCTTGTTGATTTCAGCAAGAACAAAGCTAAGATTGAGACCTATTTAGTGGCAAAATCTAGCATGGGCTGGTTGTCGTATCGCCGCCTAGCTCATGTTGGGATGAGGAACTTGGTCAAACTCTTAAAAGACAACCACATCCTTGGACTAACAAATGTTGAATGTGAGAAAGACAGGATTTGTAGCGCTTGCCAAGCCGAAAAGCAAGTAGGCGTACCTCACCCACCAAAGAGCATCATGACCACTACACAACCATTGGAGTTGATTCACGTGGATCTCTTTGGACCGGTTGCCTACCTTAGCAACGGGGGTAACAAATATGGATTGGTTATTATTGATGATTATTCCTGTTTCACTTGGGTATTCTTTGTGTATGATAAGTCACAGGTACAAGAGAAGGTGAAAACCTTTGTTAGGAGAGCACAAAGAGAATTCAGTCTTCCAATTAAGAAGATAAGAAGTGACAATAAGACTGAATTCAAGAACACTCAAGTGGAAGAATTTCTTGATGATGAGGGCATTAAACATGAGTTCTCAACTCTATACAATCCTCAACAAAATGGTGTAGTAGAGAGAAAGAACAGGACACTCATTGATATGGCAAGGACAATGCTAGATGAGTACAAGACGCCAAACATCTTTTGGTGTGACGCCATCAACACCGCTTGCCATGCCATCAACCGTCTCTACCTACACAAGAAGCTCAAGAAGACCTCATATGAGATATTAACCGGTAACAAACCTAATGTGTTTTACTTTAGAGTGTTTGGATGCAAGTGTTTCATACTTGTTAAAAGACCCCGAACCTCTAAGTTTGCACCTAAAGTTGATGAAGGCTTTTTTCTTGGTTATGGATCAAATGAGCATGCGTATCGTGTCTTCAATAAAACCTTGGGTAGAACTGAAGTCACGGTAGATGTAACATTTGATGAATCTAATAGCTCTCAAGTAGAGCAAGCTGATTCAAGTGTTGTAGGAAAGGACGATCCACTATGTGAGGCAATCAAGCAAATAGCTATTGGTGATATTAGACCACGAGAAGATCAAGCCACTGAAGAGGAGGATCCCCAAAGTGTTGCTGCACTAATTTCCGCTGACGTACTAGACAAGCAAGTGCAACACACACCTGCTGTAAACCAGCAGGGCGGCAGTGCCACACCTGAGGATGGCAGTGCCGTCCCCACTACTCCTGCAGCAGCTTCCCCGACTCCTGCAACACCACTTCTAGGGCTAAATCTTGAGCCCATTCTTGAGCAAGAAGAAGATGCAGGTCCACAAGAAGAGCAGCAAGCCATTGAACACCAAGGCTTCACCAAACGATACAATGGGATCATCCCATTGACAACATCCTTGGGAGCATTCGAAAGCGGGTAACAACTCGTTCTCATTTAGCAAATTTTTGTCAATATTACTCGTTTGTCTCCTCTCTGGAACCTCTCAAGGTAGATCAAGCACTTGGAGACTCAGATTGGGTGATGGCTATGCAAGAAGAGCTCTGTTGGTATTTCTTATGCACAATTAAAATATGAAAGATTCTACAAGCACACAGAATACCATTGTAGCATTTTACCGGGAGTATTCTAGGTATCGTTATTTATATTTTACCACTAGGAAATAATGGTCAAAGATATTGATAGTTCACCATCATGTATCTACTAACTAATACACCAACTAGACCAAAGTAGGGGTAAATGATAGATGATAGGAATTATGCATATATGACACACACAGGAGAGTTCTATGATAAAAGAGTAGACAGCTAAAGTGAGAGGACAACGGAAGAGTTCAAGGTTCCTAACTACTTCTCTATTACTTTGGTTCTATATAACTAATTTATGGGTAGATATAGCAATCACACAATAGCACTTTAGAGTAGCAGTACCTTTCCAACTCTCGAATAAGACTGGGAAGAAAGTAGTTGGGGAAGGCTGCCAAAAGCTCTACAAAACATCAACCCGAACGTGGTGGAATACGAAGGCCTAACAGAGCTTTCACCTCTGGGGCTACCACAACTAACCGTGGGATTGAACGCAACCTCAGGTAAACCCTAGCCTAGACACCATGTCTACACTAAAGATTACTACTTTAATCATATATGATAACCAGAGCACTCAATACGAGCGGAGATCCCATGCCAAGATATAACAACTATACTAAACATAATATGAAAGGCATAAAGTAAATAGAGAAGATAAATATATATTAAAGCATAATTCCTACAAAGAATAAATACAAAGACATACCAAGACTCTGAAGACTCTTCTAGAACCGGGGTGCAGCTCCACTCTCCCTAACCCCCGACTAGAACTAAATCTACTATATTGGAATGTCTAGCCCTAATTCTCTAGAGATGAGAGGTCATCCATTCGAGGGACGCCTCTACATCTCCATAATAATGTGGTGCCCCCAGGGAGGGGGTCTGGCCCAATATTTATAGTCTGGTGGGATGCACGATGGACATTAGATCAAACCGACTTAAGGTATGGTGGATATTAACCCTCAAAGGCAGTGGAGGAAGCTTCTAGAAGGGCGTAGGGTTTAGTTTTAAGGGGAGGCCGCCCGGTATTTTTCTTGGGGCCAGTCGGCCCAACACCTTTTCCTCTGGGCCTCCTCTTCGTCGTAGTGTTTTCTTGATCCTTGTAGAGCCCAATGGTGTATGTTTGCGTCACGGTTAAGTTTAGTTACTCTGTTTGATAGTTAGACCCTTTTTCATGGTTTTCTGGAACAATCCCTGAAAAATAATAATTCACCAAAACTCATGGAATTTATCAGATAAAACCCTAGACTTCTCTATTTGCAAGTGTATTGATTATTTATCATGTTTATTGCACTATTAAATGTTGACGCTATCCACCGTCAACAAGCTCCCCCAAGCTTACTCTTTGCTAGTCCCTTTGCAAAGCCTAACTACTAAACTTGGATCAGGAGTTGCTACAATGCTTTCACTCCTCAAAAGTACACATGCCTTCAAACAGAAATTCTCCTCCAAATTAGACAAAACTGCTCTAACTTTCAAACTTACCCATTTTACCTTTAACTATGGAGCTTTTCAACTTTCGCATCGGTCTTGAGTAATTGAAAGATAGAACAATCAATTCAAGCACTATGTCTCAAATTCTTCACTCAACCAATATTCTAGAGTTTTTACAAGTTTTCAAAATAAAACTCAGAGCTTAATTGTATGACACCCTCAAGTCTCTTATTATATATGGTATTTATGGATCTCACTGAGGCATTAATAATGTCATGCCCACCTACAGCTAAGGATTATAGTGGAGTTTATAAGAGTAGCATTAAAACAAGAATAAACATACTTGCAATGCATATATTGTAAAGTCAAACAATAGATCCATAGAGAGTCAAGTCATGCAATCAAACCAAGATGTGCATGTGTATGGAATACGGTGGATAGGCGAATATATGGTGGCTAAACCTAATTCTACTTTTGCTCTTTAGAAATAAATCTCTCTCTTGGACTTAGAACTTTCACAGGAAAACATGGGCTATCTTTATTCTTCTCTTTTTTCTCTCTTTTTCTTTTCTTTCTTTCTTCTCTTTTTTTGGGGAGACAAGCATCTAAGTACCTATTGTTTTAATTTCTTGGACATTTGTCCATTTTTAACTCCCTCTTATTTTTTTCTAATAACTTTTCTTTTTGCATAGCCACATGCATCCTTTGAATACAATAAATGATTAGAGAGATAACAATAAGAACATGGAGCATTAAACATGGGATTGTCCTATGAGGTATATTTTTAGATGTTTACTCCCAGTGTAGGAGAAAAACATTTTAAGGTAGATCTGGATAAAAATGGAAAAATAATTGCTTCTACTCCCAGGGTAGGAGCAATGCATATGTAGGAGGAGTGTGTAAGTGATCTTGATTTTAAAAGCATGACAAGACTCTCATAAGGTATACAAAGGTTGACTAAACTCAATGCAATGCAAGTAGCATGAATGAACAAAGGTTTTCCTATTCTAAATATATATCATATATGGCTTTGGTAGGAATTCAAACTTTATCATACAAGAGCTCATTATGTAAGGTTTTCAGTTTTTAAAAGATAAATCTCCGAACTTAGTATTGCTAGGAATAAGATAAATAGTAGCTTAGACTTTCTCATATCATATCCCTCAATCACCTAGACTTAGCTCAAGCATATGCCTCAACAAGTTTTAGGTTAAGAGTAAATTCTTATATCAAAACAGTTATACCCAAAACTCGGGAGAATTTAAGGTTGAAAACTAGGCACTTAAAAGGAATTACGACGGAGCAACTATTCATCATCTCCAAGACAAAATTTTATTGTTCTTCAGTTGACTTTTAAACTAGACAGAATTATAAACACACTCTATGATCACACCTTAATAAATAATTAAATTATCTTTATTTGGTTTTAATTATTATCCATCTTTTTATTTATTTTACACTAATGGACTCATAAAAGACTACAGACGTGGACCTTCATGTGCCCACATATTTTTGGTATTTTATGACTATAAAATAGACTTCGATAATCGCATAGGTATACTTACCTGATAACTAGGAGATGCTTTCCCCCAAGCTGAATGTTGTTATGGCTGAACGTTGAAGCTGAGTGGTCCTCACAGAGGAGCTCATGCTTGTAAGAGCAAGTGTTGCTAGGAATACTTCGATCTTATCACCTAGAAAGTTACTTCCTTTACACAGGAGTTAGTTGTGTATCGAGAAAGTGTACTTCGAGTGATAAAGATGAAGATACCTAGGTGAGCTAACTCTCGGAATCATCCTGCAGAAAGCTCTCACAAAACATCAAAACTCGTGGAACAGATTATCATAAAACAGTTTGTGGCTAGCCGTTTCAAGGATTGGGTGTTATGGAGCTTTAGAAATATTTGCCAAATGGTAAGATTATAGCAGGATGCTCATATAGTATTTTTAGATTTTTCTATTTTTTTTATATAGCAAAGAAAAACATCTATGTATGATATTTTTGATATTTTTATGCCACCACAGTGAAAACTCCTACACGCTTTCATGCTGCAAGGGTTTTACATCGGGCTTCTAATTTTTTAAGATGAATTTAGCCTAATACACGTCTATTTATTTTTGTTTGTTTTCTATGCAATGCTAATATAGAAAAGTAAACGTGCTAAAAAGAGAATAAATCATATAATGCAAGAAAGTAAATACGGATAACTACTGATGTTACCTCACGGTGAGGGTTTGATGTTTTGAGTCCTTCGAACTAGACTCCTCCTTGCAGTGGTTCATTAATTGAGTACTTCAGTTTGCTCCTAAGGATGAGGATTGAGGTGGTGTCTCCACTAGTGGTGCTTCCAATGGTGGTGCCACCTTTTTTTTTGTTAGAATCTCAAAGCCATCTTATGTGCATCATTGTTACTAGTTTAGAACTTTCACTTGTAGAATTTGAGGAATCTTCTCACACTTTGCTTGAAGTGTGTTCTGCTCATAAAGACAAGGTAGAGATCAAGTGCATGGGCTCTATTGGTGGGGAAAACACCAATAGAACCAGAAATATATTCATTCTCTATCCTTAGCACAAAAAGATTGATGTCTTTTCACATTGTTCATTTACATCTTGGGTAAGAATATCAAAAGTATAAATATGGTGTTTAAGCTTATGAGATAAAGGAGTAGAGTTACTTAACCTATGGAAGGATTATTCATCTTTATAAGTTATCAAGATTAACATGATGACTATCATCTTCCAAAGATAATATATATCATATTTGAGCTTATTTGGTTAAGATTGAGATCAAGAGAATGGTGCTATAATGTGTACTCCAAGATCAAGAGGAAATGATGACCACTTACCTTTAAGATATTACCTTTATTACTAGAGCATGATGACACCATGTGGTAAAGAATAGATAAATTTTAATGGTCTGTTCCTTCCTTGCATCTTGAGTTCTTCTTTGTCTTATATGTTGTACTCCTTTCTCACTCTTCTAAACTTCTGCTTCTCTTATTATTTCTTCTCTGCAAGGGATTAGTAGACAACACATACCTAAAGGAATATACTATTTATTTAAAGTGTGGATAGTGTTTGCCAAAGAGTTAAAGATTAATTTGTGGTCCGTGTTTTAAATGATTCACCATTATTTTAAAGTTTTAAACAAGGTTAAGGCGAAGATATAATTTTGAAGAATCTAACCTTGATTTGATTCTATAAAGTCTTCTAATATATTTTAAATATTTTTATATAGGATAGGATAGTCTGTATATACAACCAAATTCTTATAAAAATATGCTTTGATGTTATAATGTTTAAGTAATATTCTGAAGCATACTTATAATAGAGTAAGAAAGTTCAAAAGACTAGAGATATTTATTCAAATAGAACCAAGAATATGTAGGTGAACCAAAAGAGTATTTTATTTATTTTAAGTTTTAGCAAATTAAACATAACATATGGTAAAGATACCCAAGACAATTAGCAACATGGTATGAGATGTTGAATGTAGTTTAAAGTTGCATGAGGCTTGGATAAATGTACCTTACATCTTGCAAGGTGATTGGTCCACTATCATGGTAAAGTGTAGAAGGTGTTGAAGTGTTCTGTCATCCATTTCTTTCCATCTTAGTTCTTTCTATACACTTGTTCTCCTTTCTTTTTGTTTCGAACCATGATCAGATATTTATTCTTTCTTTCCTGTAAAAATATTAGTAGACACATACCTGAAGGATTGCAACAAGTTTAGAATGTGGGTTATGGTCCATATAGTTCATGTGAGTTTTATCTATGCTAGTGAAAGGATGGGCTTTTAAGATTACTTTAGCATAGATTTCTTCTAACAAATTTTGTTGGTAGCTGCACTTTTATATGGTTCAAGGCAAAGGTAACTTGCGACAAAAGATTAAGTGAATAAACCTTGATACTTACAGTTCTTCCATGGAGAATGAGCTGTGTTTTTCTTTTATGCAAAGTTATTGAACTTCATCACATGTCTTGATTCATCTCTTGATGTGAGCTCATCTCTTGACTTACCCGAATTGAATTTGAGAGTTTCCTATAGGGGTTAGTCCAACAAAATATCCAATGTCTACTACAATAATTTCTAGTTCAATAACCAAACCAAACTCTATGTCTAATTTGATTAAGGTAGGCTATTTAGCCTAAGCACCGTGCTCAATTTAAAAGCCTATGGAAGTATATACAGTACTTCCAAACTAAAGCATACTATAGCAAACAAAGGTAGCATGAGAGCACATAGAGATTTACTCTAATAGAGATAAAAGCATGATCATGTATAGTGATAATGTTGTTTTTTAGTTTTAAGTAGAGATGCAAGTGGCATACATGTGTGCAAGGATCTAAACATGTTGTAGATTTGATATGAGATGGAGTGGATGGATGGATTATTTAAAGAAAATATGCAGTGAAATGCAATAAGATAACTACTCATCAAATTTTAAGTCTATGAGCAAGACATTCTTACCTTTTTTTAATCATACTTACTATGACTCACAATAAAATTTGTGAGTTATGCAGCCGTCTTTACTCGTCACATATGATGAACTTTGAATTCATGTGATGACGACTTTTCTCCAATCTGCACATGGTTAGAGGAATATATATATATATATATATATATATATATATATATATATATATATATATAAATATTTATGCATACCTATGAGATGGCAGGGCTTCATTGTTGATGGATCATGAATATTTAGGCACCCCTGGGTTCTTCAATATTCTTCTTGTCTTGGTCTTGTGGAATTTCACCATAAAGTTGAAACGATTGATAGCTTTGCTTATTTCACAACTCAACAAAACAAGGGTAATCCTACTAAAGCTAGTAGTAGACTAGATTAGTAGATATCAAGATCAATATCAAAATATCTACGCCAATTGTTTCCCGGCAACGGCGCCAAAAAAATGCTTGTTGGTATTTCTTATGTACAATAAAAATACGAAAGATTCTACAAGCGTCTGAGAATACCATTGTAGCATTTTACCAGGAGTATTCCGGTATCGTTATTTATATTTTACCATTGGAAAACAATGGTCAAAGATATTGATAGTTCACCATCATGTATCTACTAACTAATACACCAACTAGACCAAAGTAGGGGTAAATGATAGATGATAGGAATTATGCATATATGACACACACAGGGGAGTTCTATGATAAAACAGTAGATAGCTAAAGTGAGAGGACAACGGAAGAGTTCAAGGTTTCTAAATATTTCTCTATTACTTTGGTTCTATATAACTAATTCATGGGTAGATATAGCAATCACATAATAGCACTTTGGAGTAGCAGTACCTTTCCAACTCTCGAATAAGACTGGGAAGAAAGTAGTTGGGGAAGGCTGCCAAAAGCTCTACAAAACATCAACTCGAACGTGGTGGAATACGAAGGCCTGACAGAGCTGTTACCTCTGGGGCTACCACAACTAACTGTGGGATTGAGCGCAACCTTAGGTAAACCCTAGCCTAGACACCATGTCTACACTAAAAATTACTACTCTAATCACATATGATAACCAGAGCACTCAATACGAGCGGAGATCCCATGCCAAGATATAACAACTATACTAAACATAATATGAAAGGCATAAAGTAAATAGAGAAGATAAATATATATTAAAGCATAAGTCTTACAAAGAATAAATACAAAGACATACCAAGACTCTGAAGACTCTTCTAGAACGGGGTGCAGCTCCGCTCTCCCTAACCCCCGACTAGAACTAATCTACTACATTGGAATGTGTCTAGCCCTAATTCTCTAGAGATGAGAGGTCATCCATTCGAGGGATGCCTCTACATCTCCATAATAATGTGGTGCCCCAGAGAGGGGGGTCTGGCCCTATATTTATAGTCCGGTGGGATGCACGATGCCCATTGGATCAAACCGACTTAAGATACGGTGGATATTAACCCTCAAAGGCGGTGGAGGAAGCTTCCAGAAGGGCGTAGGGTTTCGTTTTAGGGGGAGGCCGCCCGGTATTTCTCTTGGGGCCGGCCAGCCCAACACCTTTTCCTCTGGGCCTCCGCTTCGTCGTGGTGTTTTCTTAATCCGTGTAGAGCCCAATGGTGTATGTTTGCGTCGCGGTTAAGTTTCGTTACTCCGTTTGATAGTTAGGCCCTTTTTCGTAGTTTTCTAGAACAATTCCTAAAAAATAATAATTCACCAAAACTCATGGAATTTGTTAGATAAAACCCAAGACTTCTCTATTTGCAAGTGTATTGATCATTTATCATGTTTATTGCACTATTAAATATTGACGCTATCCACCGTGTGGACCTTGGTGGAAAGACCCAAGATAAATGGCACCAAGTGGGTCTTCCGCAACAAGCAAGATGAGAATGGCGTGGTGATAAGAAATAAGGCAAGATTGGTGGCTCAAGGTTTCACTCAAGTAGAGGGCTTAGACTTTGAAGAGACATATGCACCGGTGGCAAGGCTTGAAGCAATTCGAATGCTTCTAGCTTTTGCTACCCATCATGACTTCAAGCTATATCAAATGGATGTCAAGAGTACATTCCTTAATGGACCAATACAAGAGTTGGTGTATATTGAGCAGCCACCGAGTTTTCAAGATTCCAAGTTTCCCAACCATGTCTACAAACTCCAAAAAGCGCTCTATGGGCTGAAACAAGCACCTAGAGCATGGTATGATTGCCTTAAGGAATTCTTGCTTAAACAAGGCTTTGAAATAGGCAAAGCTGATCCTACACTCTTTACTCATAAAGTTGGTAATGATTTATTTGTGTGCCAAATATATGTCGATGACATAATATTTGGTAGTACTAACCATGTGTATGTTGAGGAGTTTAGTAGGATCATGACCAAGAGATTTGAGATGTCCATGATGGGTACGCTGAAGTTCTTCCTTGGATTTCAAATCAAGCAATTGAAGGAAGGGACATTCATTAGCCAAACCAAGTACACCCACGACATGCTCAAAAAGTTTGACATGGAGAAAGCAAAGCCTATCAAAACTCATGCTAACAAATGGACATCTTGATCTAAATGAGGAAGGGACAGCCGTGGACATTAAGGTATATCGCTCCATGATCGGCTCTCTTCTCTATTTATGTGCATCTAGGCCTGATATTATGTTTAGTATGTGCATGTGTGCTAGATTTCAAGCCAACCCAAAAGAGTGTCACTTAGTGGCTGTTAAGAGAATCTTGAGATATCTAGTTCACACACCTAACCTTGGCTTGTGGTATCCCAAGGGCTCCAAGTTCAATCTACTTGGGTATTTGGATTCCGATTACGCCGGTTGCAAAGTAGATAGAAAAAGCACTTTGAGGACTTGTCAATTTCTTGGATGGTCCCTAGTGTCTTGGAGCTCTAAGAAGCAAAATTGTGTAGCCCTATCCACAGCCGAGGCCGAGTATGTTGCAGCGGGTGCATGCTGCGCTCAACTACTTTGGATGAGGCAAACCCTTTGAGATTTCGGATGTCAATTCACCAAAATCCCACTTTTATGTGAAATGAAAGTGCCATAAAGCTTACAAATAATCCCGTAAGCCACTCTAGAACCAAGCATGTTGACATCAGTCATCATTTCTTGAGAGACCATGAAACCAAAGGAGATATCGAAATTCGCCACGTGAGCACCGAAAAACAACTAGCCGATATCTTCACTAAGCCTCTCGATGAGTCAAGGTTTTGTGCGCTGCGGAATGAATTGAATATCCTTGATTCTCGTAACGTGGTTTGAAATATAGCATGTCTCTGATTGATCAACTAGTATGATAGGAAAATCTTTGAAAAAGTTCATTTATGTGTTTCAAACTTGATTTCAAAAGCGTCTTCAAGTAGCATGACCATGGTCTGTATTGTTTATTTGTTTCTGTTCATGATACTTGGAGATCTAGTGTCCATATCTGAGGTGAAGAGAAAGAGATAAAGTTTAGCATAACCCTGCTTTTCTGGGCAGGGTGGCAGTGCCGCCCTCTAGGGTTGGCAACAATGCGGGTCCTCCACTGTTTCCCCATGACCCTGCCCTATCCTCTATTGCCTTTGGCCATGGACTTCTTTCTCTCTCCCTCTATTCGACTGGACCCATGCCTCCCTCTTTTCTTTCTCTCGTGTGGAAAGCAAGGGTAGGGGCGGCGGCTGCCACCACTGCCGGCGACGGAAGCAGCAGCGGCAACTCCCTCAGCTGGCCGGCCCCTTCTCCTCTCGGTGCTGGGCAGGCCAAGGCAGGGACGGCATCGGCTCCTCTCCTCTTCTCTTCCCTCTCCTAGGTGTGGAGCAAGGTGAAACCCTAACCCCTCTCGATCTATGCCTTGCTCAAGTTCTAGCCATGGATGTAGGTGTTAACACTGCATTTTGGTAAAGAGGATGACAGGTAGGCCAGTACATGACAGGTTCGCGAAAGGCAAGTATTCAGAAGCATTCGGCAAGCATCCATGCGGGTGGCTATTCCTGGCAATTCGGCAAGTGTCCATGCGGTCGGCTAACTCTGAGCGATTCGGCAAGTGATCGTGCGGTCGGCTATCTTTGAAGGCGGTGGCTCCAATCGGGAAACAAAAGGTGGCAAGTTAAAGCCAGTTAGAAGGAAAGAATCGTGATAATCAAGGACTCCGAGAAGGATTAGAGCAAGAATCGTCATATTTTCCTTAGTATTGTGTAATCGTAATCTTCTAGGAATCATGTTATGTCCAGGGTATAAATATAAGCCCTGAACCATTGTACAAGATGTTCACAACCAAATCAATACAATCGGCCCCGTGCCAAGTTTTCGAGTCCTTTGTCGTGTCGTCGAGTTCTTCGAGAGGAGCCATCGATCCGTCGACCTCCGTAAGTTCTGAACCTTGCTATCATGTCTAGTATCATGCGGTGGATTTAGACGTTGATGCAAGTAGTCTTGTTTGTCTTGACTGGATGGCCGTGCGGCAGGCGTCTGCTTGATAATCAAGAGGTCTTTGCTTATGCTTTGTTTATCTCGACTGGATGGCCGTGCGGCAGACGTTTGCTTGATAGCTTAGCGAAGCAAGATAATTATCGGCTCTATTAGATTTGGCAAGGTCTGATAGATTCATTAAGTTATCATGTGTTGCATGTTTTTAATTACTTGTAACACTCTTTTGCCCAATCTAGATTGATTAGGTTCGGCTTCTTACTTTTATAGATCTATTTATTCTCTAACGTTTTATTCTTATATTATCATGATAGATAGATCATATGCTTACATAGCCGAGTTAGATCAATCTAGATTGTTACATGTTGCGGGTTCTACATGTTAGAAGCGCTTAAATCTTGATAGAATTGAGTGTCATGCGGCAGATACAAGTTTTTGATGGGTTTGCTCGTGATAGCTTGTTTGTTCCTTCTTCATGGACCTCGAGTCGGCTGACTTGCCGAGTTTGGTTATGCTTCAACTCATGATCGACTTTCACTTGTTCAAACATGTCTTCTCATGCAAGCGTGTTCGGCAATCAATGCTTTACGTGTCTTTTATCTTTATATTAGCCGAATGAATCATAAACATGATTGGCAGACAGCTTCTATAGTCGTATGTCGTCATAAGTGGCTTCGGGGCCGTATATACGGGAACTATCGGTCTCACTCGGCATGTTCCAATTTTTGTATTTAACAATCTTTTGTCCCTTGTTAGTTTTCAGGTCAAACTGACTGGCACGCTTCCGGATCTTCAAACCGCCCGGTCACCCGATTGAAGCCACGCTTTCCGGCTTCTTTGTGTGTGTGAGGTGATGTCGTCACGTATTGTGTCAACACACTTTTTGGCACGCCCGGCTGGGACCCCATCGTTCAAGATGCACGAAATCAACAATGACCACGTTCGGATGTGACCATGGATGAGTTCTTGGGAGAATTCGAGGGAATTGGTGTAGCAAAGGGTGAGCAATTTCAACAGAAGTGCTTGATGTCCTTTTCCAAGAATAAGAGCAACAAGGTGTTCCGGAAGCAATCGTTGCCAAGGATTCTTCTTCCACATCAATCTGATTTTACTGAAGAAGAGGATGCTCAAAAGATGTCGAGTTGGTTCCACGGTGCTCTAGGAGAAACTATGACGAATCATCATACAGCTTTTCTGAATACTTTTCGTGCAATCAAGGTTAGCACTTTCGGCCCAATGGCCGATAAATACTTCGAGGAGAACGCTGGCCCAATCCGTGGACCAACACTTTTCAACGTACCAAAGTATCAAGAAAAGCCCACTGGAGATGGTGGAGCATCTGTGTAACAACCCGGGTTTTACCAAACGCCAAAAATCCCAACTTTTTAAAACTTTTTCATGCAATGAGTGAATCATGTAGTAGCTAAGGCATACGTAGGTCAAACACGGGAGAGTGCACTAGTGGAACGCTGCATACATATAGTTTTGCTTGTAGGACTATGCCTCGGTTCTTATGCTTGGTTGATTCCGTGTCTCCTTCGGGTTTTGGAGTGCACATCCATAGTAACGTATCCTCCAACCTCCTTAAATTTTCCCCATCTCCTTCTCTTGAATTCCACTCAAATGCCTTGAGTCACCACTCCTTTATCTTTCTTATCACCTAAACTTCTCCCAAATCCCCATAGCAAACCACCATGAGATCCCCTCTAAATCTGCCTCACTCTTTTGTACCAAAATAGGACAGATCATCACTTAAATGGAAAGGGGAAGACGACTCCCTCCTGCAGGCCCAACCGGCCACCCTTTCCCCTCCTTCCTCCGGCCGACCCAAGCCATGGGCACCAGGGCCCATTCGGCCTCCTCCCTTCCCCCTCTTTTCTTTTCTCTATTCGGCGACTGAGGCCCAACTCATGAAGCCCAGCAGCCCAACCGGCTCCTCCCACCGTCCCCAAAGAGGCCGAGCCTGCTCGCGCCTCCCCCCTCGCGGCCCACTAAGGCCCAACGGCCCCGCTCCCCTGCCCAAACCCTAGGGCGCTTGCCCCAGGAGCCGCCGCCGCCCGCCGCGGAGTAGAGGCGCGGCGCGCCCTGGCGTCTCGGCGTGCGCAGCGCCTACGCGATCGGTCGCCCGCGTGTCTGCCAAGGGCACGAACGACGAGGATCATCGCTTCGCTTCGGGAACCCTAGGCGTCGCACCTATAAAAAGCTCTGAGCCGCCGTCGCGTCTCCTCTTCCGCCCTCTGCTTCTCCGTTTCCTCCGAGCCGCCGCCACCGTCCCTTCTTCCCCTGCCTTCTCCTCCTCGCTGCGCGACCGTGCGTGCCGAGCACCACGCGCCTCTGGCCGGCCGCCTCGCCCACGTCGTTCGCCCGTGTCACCACGCGCGCAGACAGCATACGGAACGCGGCACCGCCCGCGGCCCGTTCCTCCCGCGGCGCGCAGCTACGCATTCGCCAAGCCACCCGCGGCCGCGCCGGACTCGCCACCGCCACCGTACCAGCGCTTTCCACGCGACGTGCTGCCCGCGAGCCGCTAACCGCCCGCGTCGGCGCATCATCGGAGCCCACGCCCGCGTCGCCACCGAGCCGGCGTCGGCGTCGTAGCCGTGCGGCTCCGTCGTTCGTTCCCGACCGTCTTTCTGGCTGGCCGTCCGCCCGAGCCGCGAACCGCCGCCGCAGCGAGCCACGGGACAGCGCCGTCGTGCTCCGTCAAGCCGACGCGGGCGCCCTTCGTCCCTACCACACCTCGCGCTTGCGCTCCGCATCGTCGCCCGGCGGACTCACGTAGCGGCTACCCGGCCGTCGCGACCTGCCCGAGCCGAGCACGGTTCGTGTCGGCGCCGTGGAGGACCAGCGCCCGGCGACTCCCTCGCCACCGACGCCAGTCGCTGGGCCCGCCCCTCCACGGCGTACTGCGCGCCTCGCATCGGCGAGCTCCTGCAGAACGCCCGCGTCCTCGGCTTCCCTGCGCGTCGCGCCATGCCGCTGCACCAAGCAGGGCCACGTCTCAAGGCCGCACACGCTGGTCGCCGGGACCGAGGTCCATCAACGGCACGCCCGTCGGCCGTGGCGGCGAGGCCGGCGATGACGAGCCCGGTCACCGTAGCACCACCACGGGGTGAGCCGCCACAGACCCTAAGGCCTCCACTTTTCCTCCCGCCAACATACACGATCAACAGGCCGGCCTTGCGTGCGTATCCTACACCTTGGAATCCGCTAGAACTCGTCGCCTTCCGGGACCCGGGCCGCCTGTCTGGCGGGTTGTCCCGCCCTGCGGTGGCCAGCCATAGCCACCACCGGTCAGGCGCAGCCAGCCACGGCCAGCCGCCGCTGGCCAGCAGCAGGCCGGAGCCCCTGGCGTGGCTGGCCAAAGCTGGCCCCAGCCGGGCGGAGCAGCCGGAGGTGGCCGCAGTGAGGGCTGCTGGCGAGGCCAAGCTTGGCTGGCTACCGCCTTCCCGCCACCTCCGGCACCACCCGATGAGGTCCCTGCTGACCTCGTCCTCTCCACCGACAAGGTCGACACTTTGAAATCCCACCGACGTCATCCCGACGTCGGCAAAGCTTCCACATTTCCAATTCATATTCTCTCATGTCGCATTATATCTATATATGCTTTGTCTATGTCTATGTGCCGGTGCCTTCGCGCCGGTCTCTCTCTCATGCTATGGATCATTGCACTCGCTTTTTGTGATGGTCGTGTTGGTTTTTAGTTCTTGTATGGTGATGTTGTTTCTTGTGTATTTGCGTGGTGCTTGTATGTGGACCGAGCCTTCGAGCCGGTTGAGGGATCGTACCTCGTTTGAGCGTTTCGATCGTGGGTTCGTCCTACCGTGATCGCGACACCGAGCGTAACTCGTTCTCCCGTGCTTTAGTTGTCTTCGTTGTACCCTGAGTGTTAGCTTCTACCTTCGGCCCTAGGACGTGGTCATGAAGGAGCTCGATATCGCTATCGAGGCGGATCTTACCCGCGCACATTGAGCCTCCTAAGATCTAGTCTAGTGGGAGACGAACGAGGGAGCAACTATCGTGGGACGACAGGAGCCAACTCGGGTAGGTACAGCTTATGGCCGTGAGTCGCCTTGCCATGACCATTGAGCTCTACCTCTTCCTCCTCTCTTTTCCCTTGCTTCTTCTTATCTAGCTCGTATGCTTGCACCACCTAGACCGAAGCATTCCTTGGTTCTCGTGATGACAACCGCATCGCTATGAACCCGAGGAATAGCTTCTGCCGCTTAAGTTGCACGGAGGTCGTGGTGCCCTACGAGTTGGTGTGGATTGCGGGACTGTGCGAGACCTTCATCTCTTTTCTCCCGGCCACCGCCCCCTGTCATGACGGGTAGGTCGGGGAGAGTGCAGGACCATTCTTCTTTTGCTCTCCTTCGGTTCTTGCTAATCTAGTAAGGTGTGGATCGAGTCCCTTATTCTGGACTCTTCGATCGGTGACTATTACCATGTCATGTGGATCGAAGTGCCGTGGAACCAAAATCCCTTTTTGTTGCTCGTTTGTGTTCGTCGGTGTTCTTTTATTTCCTCTTGATTCCCTTCCTGTGATTCCTGTCGACCGCCTTGGCGAGTGAATCAAAGGAAGGAGAATCTTGCCCTTTTCCCTCTTTTGGTTTGTCAGCCGTGCTTAAACCCCTTGTATGCTCGTACCTATCTAGACCCACGGCACTCCGGGGTTCCCCGCGGTGACAACCGCACCGCTAGCTAGGACCCGGAGGGTGCCTTAGTGCATATAGTGCACCTTAGTCGAGGTACCCTACAAACGGTTTAGGTACTTGAGTTTTCCCGTGCGTCGCTCCTCTCCAATGCCCTGTCTTTTGCCATGGCATGCGCATCGGAAGGAGTAGACCACCCCTTCTTTTCTACCTTCTATTCTTCCCCACTAGCCCGTTCTGTTCGATCCCGTCTTAGCCATGATGATTGGATCAAAGACCGGACTATCTCTTCTAGTTAGCGAAGCTATGTTCTATGTCCTGCTCTTGGACCCATGCGAGTCGACCCGATCGACCGTTGGAAAAACCATCCTCGCCAAGGATGTGACCGAGGCCGTGGCATGGACATGCCCAGCTAACTCTCTCTTTCCCTGTTGTGCTACTCTCTTCTCGGCTCCCGACGTTGTTGTGTCGTATGGGTCGAGAGGACCTATAGCTGCTCCTCTATTGTTTGTGTTCCAATCTCTTTTGCTTCCGTCGGCTACCATGACGGGTAAGCTAAAGAGCCTCGAAACCAAGTCACAATTCCTCTATTTTGTGTTAATCGTTCTTACTCGAATCCTATATAGTAGTTGTGACTTGCAAGCCAGAGGCTACAAGGGCCAAACCCTGTTGTTCCTATTTTCTTTTCCCTCTTGCTTGTGATCCTCTGGTCCCCGCCAATTTCCATGACGTTCGGATTGTGAGGCCACAAGCCGTGGTGTTTGTTTAAGTTAAGATTAGATCAAGGCCTCTTATCTTGGAGCCGTACAGGTCAACATGGTTGACCCGGGACGTACTGGCTATTTCGAGGCCTTTATCCGATCTCATGCTTAACAAACAACCACTTCTATTTGTTTGGAGCCCGAGGATCGGACACTCTCCACGAGGGCTAAGTCTTTCAGTGTTTATTTGGAGTTATCTAGTTCCTTCGATATCTTATTGCCTTTTTGGGATTATTGTATTTTGGTTAGGGATTGATTGCTCTTCGCCTTGTTTGTCGCTATACCGAGGTAGTTGCATCGCGGTGACGATGGACGGACCGAAGGACCGCTGAAGGAAGGAAATGCGAAGGTCAACCAGATGAGGATGACTATGGATTGCTATAAACAGGTGCCACGTCCCACCCAACCTTGTAGAATCCTATTAGGCATGCAATGTGTAGCTGCTAGTGCTTTACTTTGAACAAATGAGCTGTGATAGGATGCATGATAGATTGCTTGATAAGCCAATACCTTGACGCAACCTTTCCCACGCACACCCATTTGCTAGGATAGACGCTCGTCTACTTCATGATACTTGCTACACACTTACACTCTACTTATACATGCTTGTGTGTGGCTAAGGCACGTGGTGCCGTGAAAAGCTGGATAACTGGGGATAACATGGGGAGATCTTGGCGTGTGTCTTGGGTGTGTGGTGAGGGTTGTGTCGACTAGGCGGGATCTACGACGAGTCGGGGGACAAGTCTTGCTTGGGAGAGTGTGATCTGGGCACTCCCTATGTGAGAGAGTACGTGGCGGGTACATGTGATGTGAGTAGATTCCGGGGGAGGAGTGTCTTTATGGGACGAATCCTCGGAATGGAGGTGCCGTCGAGGCACGGGCGTCGAGCCCCTTATGAAGATATCCTGCCCGGTCCTACTAAGGACTGATTTGGCGTTCTGCGGTTCACAGGACCTTTTCGTGCACACCACTCGTCTACGAATGGGCGGGGGTCCGACTTGACGACTAGCCGGCCCCCGCCGCTACTACTAGGTTGGTAGGTGATAGTGTAGGGAGGTACGGGTCTTTGAGACCCACACCCCCTCGAGACGGCGTGGTATCCACGGGATCCGGTACCACGTCTCCACGTCTCGGCGTCTTGCGGTGGATCTCCGGGGTGCCCCAGCTGAGTGGTAGAGTGGCATTGGGCCGATTAGGCGGCAGCTTGGTATCAGCCTAGACGGCGCATCGTCGATGATGGCGATCTTGTGGTTCAGTGTACAAGCTCCCAGAAGTTACTAAATCTATACGTATAGCCGTGTCCCCGGTATGGACATTCTGTGAGTACCATACGATCGTTATAGTGAGAGGAGTCCTTTCTCTTCTCTCCCCCGGATGTGTTTGGATTCCGGCTTAGGCCGTTGAGGCAAGGAGGAGCGGGAGTCTTCCTTGCCGACTAGAGAGTGGGAGTGTGGTGAGATGTGTGGATGTGGATATGGATATGGATGGGATGGATGGATGTGTGGATGAGATGGGTTAAAACTTGATGAACTATATTATATTTACATTATGGCGGCATAGGAAAACTACGACCAAATATAGGCATTTTTTTCTCTCTACCCTTGCATTCCACTTACCACATAGCAAAGCAAAGCATAGGGTGGGAGCCCGTGTGGCCGATACAAATCGTCTTGATAGAGTTGAGCAGGTTTGGTACCGAGGAGGCCTACGACGATAATGGAGCTGGAAGGATTAGGTGGTCTCGTTCCTACACTCAAGTTTGGTTAAGAAGATCAAGTCTACGTCCCGCCGATACTCTACCCCGACTCGATGATCGTTTGTGAAGAAGGAGCCTTCACCCATTGTGGCACAACGCCTACTCTGATGTTGACCTGTGTGCGCATATCGCTAGGATACTTTGTACTTAGGTGTGCCTCTAAGTGTTGTAAAACCTTATAACTTGTACCTTTTTGCGATGTATGAACTGTGGTATCAAGCGTAAATGATGTACTCTATGGATTTCCCTTCGAGGAAATTGCGGGTCGTTTCAGTTGGTATCAGAGCCATACTTGACTGTAGGACGAGACCTTAGGTCCTAAACACTAGTATAGAAGCCAACAATCTTGTTTGTTATATGTGCTTGTTATGAAAACACTTGTTTCTCTCTTCGCCTTGAATTACATTCTTTGTTTGACCGCTTGGGATATGAGAAAATGACCCTTAAGAATCACTCCCTACTTCTGCCCACGCTAGACCGGTAGAGGTGTGAGACTTTGAAGGCATAGGAGTCGCCTCAAGTCAATACTATGCATATAGGAGTTGTAATCTTGCCTGATTGCTGGATCTTGTGTTGTTATGCTTATTATGCTTCTTAATTTGTCTGTGTGTAGAATCCATAGTTTATTTTGCATATGTGACTCCGAAGCCTGGGTAACCTAGCCCTCCAAAAACGAAAGCCCGACCTATGACTGGAAATAGAGAGTCAATGCATCAAATTTTTGTCAACCTCCCTTCAAAATGGTTCTCTAGTCTTTAAAACTAAACTTCTCTTCCAAGCTGCTCACTTTACCTTCAAAAAGCCCTTTGTCAAAAAAAAAGAGAGTGATTTTACATCAAAAGATAAAAGTTTCAAAAGCTTTGGAGAGTTTCCCTTTTTCCAAATGAAAATGGTTTAAAACTTCCCCTCCAAAACCTATTTTGGGTTCAAAGAGTCATCTTCGGACTATTTAAAATTTTGGTTTTCTTTTCAAAAAAATGTGTGTTCCAAATTCGCTTTCAAGAGTCGAATTTTAACTTCTATTTGACAAAATGTTTTCAAGACAAGGATTTTGACAAATCCTTTCAAGACAAAGACCTTTCGGCTCGAATTTGTTTTAAAAAGCTTTGATTTCACTTTGCGAGTCAAACTTCTCTTTTCGAAAGCAACCATCTCGATTTCAAATGCGTTTTATGACCAATTTCATGAAACAACATAGCTTCAAAAAGATTTTTGTCCGCAAACTTTTTTAAAAAAGTTACTCTTACAAATCAAAATGCGTTTTCCAAATCTGATTTCAAAAAGTGTTTCTCAAAAAACCGAGCTCCTTTTGTGAAAGCTTTACCTTCGATTTGGAAAATGATTCTAAAATCCTTTGGCTTGCACTCCTTTTCAAACTTGTTTACCACAAATGAGATTTTCCAAAAGATTTTGGCTTCCAAAATCTACGATTTCAACCCCTTTTTAAAGCGCATATTTTTGCCTTTAAAACTAGATTTCAAAAGTGTTTCAAACAACTCTCTGGCTTGTTGAATGGAGTTTCAAAAACTACTCACTTTTAAAATTTTTGGGAAACACTTGGCATTTGCAAAAACCTGCTATAAAAAAAAATTGTTTGGAACCACCGCGTACTTGGTGACTTTAAAAAAAAATACCATCTTTTATTTCAAAAAATTGGTGCCCAAGTTTTCAAAGGGATTTGGATCTTAAACCCCCACTTTTCAAGAAAAGTGTTAAAAAGAAAACCCTAAAAGTTTTGATTTGTTTCACAAAAATTAAAAGTCTTTTTCAAACCTTTTCAAATCTCTCTTTTGAAGGTTTGCTCTAGCTTGGTAAAAATGAAAACTCTTGATTTACAGGTTTTTGAATCAAAATAAGTTGCAACCAATTTCAAATTATTTGTGTTAGTTTTGAACCAAAGGTTGCCACCTTCTTCCTCTCAAAAAAATTGCAAAATAAAAAGATATAAAAATCTCTATTGGAAAAATGCTTTCAAAATAGTTTACAAAAGCTTTCTCTTTAAAACCCCCTCCCTCCCTTTAGTTCGAGATTTTGGGGCATTCTTTGGTAACTTATTTAGGGATAAGCCACAATCTTGATCTATGGTGCCACTGCGAAACTTGGGGCCCCATGTGTGAGGCCTCCACATGGCTTTGCCGAGCGTATTTGGTATCAAGGAAAGTGACCATGGCTAGCCTAATCGGCACCACATACCACCCGAATCTGGAGCACTCTCCCTCTTTTCCAAAAAATCATTTACTGAAAAATAAAATCCTCGAAGAGAGTTTTGTTCCCACAAATTTGTTTTTATTTTCAAATTAGTTTGATTTAGCAAGCCCCCTTTCTTAACGCCCCATCTTACTTAAAAAAAAAAAGAAGATTTCAAAAATCCAAAGTTTTTGTTAGACTACACCTAGTTTTTGAAAAGATCTATGATCTGCAGAGAAAATCAATTTTGAGAATGTTTAGTTCAAAAAAAAAACTCTCCTTGATTTCAAAGCCCATGCTCTCGATTCAAAAGTTTCAAAACTTAGAACCAATTTCAAAACTTCATTTGAAGGGCTCTTTTCCTTCAAGATAATTTCCCACCAAAGGATTTATGAAAACCTACCTCAAAAAGTCTTTTAAAATGTTTACAAAAAATAGAAAATGATTTGATTTTCAAATTTCGAAATGTTGTTCGAAAAGCGATTTCAAAGCTCTTGTGATTTTCCTTCAAAGATGTTTTTCTAGAAAAGGATTTACGAAAACCTGATTTTGAAAAGCTTTTCGAAAGGTCTTTCAAAAGGATAAACCATTTAGGGTTTCAATTCAATATCCGATTTCGAAACTTTTAAAATTAACGATTTCGTTTCGAATGAACTTTCTTCAAAGGTTTTGGTTTTTTAAATAAAGGGCTACTTTCAAAAGCCGTGTCTTTATATAAAAAAAAGGGAGTTTCATTTAGCTTTCAACTTGTCTACAAAGTCTCTATGTACAAAAAAATGTCTTCATCGAGTTTTCAAAGCGACTTCTGAAAAATCTTGGTCCCCGAAAAGCACTTTCAAAAAGGTATTTTGAACTTCATGAATGAAAGTTTTAAAAGCTCCTCTTGAGTTTGAAAATGACTTTTGAAATTGGGCTTTCTATGAAAACCTTTTATCAAACAAAAGTGTTTTCATGCTATTTATAAGCACCTCCCTCCATTCAAAAGCTTCCTGCGAAATGTGTTGTCGAATGTCCCTTCTTTTAAAATCTTTTTCCAAAAAGTTTCTCTTTGTAAAAGCTTGGTGCATTGATCCAAGTAGAACACCCTGTATGAGCCATCGACCCTAGACAACACCTGAATCTCGGGGACGAGATTCTCGTAAGGGGGGTAGTCTGTAACAACCCGGGTTTTACCAAACGCCAAAAATCCCAACTTTTTAAAACTTTTTCATGCAATGAGTGAATCATGTAGTAGCTAAGGCATACGTAGGTCAAACACGGGAGAGTGCACTAGTGGAACGCTGCATACATATAGTTTTGCTTGTAGGACTATGCCTCGGTTCTTATGCTTGGTTCAGATTCCGTGTCTCCTTCGGGTTTTGGAGTGCACAGTCCATAGTAACGTATCCTCCAACCTCCTTAAATTTTCCCCATCTCCTTCTCTTGAATTCCACTCAAATGCCTTGAGTCACCACTCCTTTATCTTTCTTATCACCTAAACTTCTCCCAAATCCCCATAGCAAACCACCATGAGATCCCCTCTAAATTTGCCTCACTCTTTTGTACCAAAATAGGACAGATCATCACTTAAATGGAAAGGGGAAGACGACTCCCTCCTGCAGGCCCAACCGGCCACCCTTTCCCCTCCTTCCTCCGGCCGGCCCAAGCCATGGGCACCAGGGCCCATTCGGCCTCCTCCCTTCCCCCTCTTTTCTTTTCTCTATTCGCGCACAGGCCCAACTCGCGAAGCCCAGCAGCCAACCGGCTCCCTACCGTCCCAGCAGGCCGAGCCTGCTCACGCCTCCCCTTCGCGGCCCACTAAGGCCCAACGGCCCGCGCTCCCCTGCCCAAACCCTAGGGCGCTTGCCTGGGGGCCCGCCGCCGCCGCCCGGAGTAGAACAGCCGCGCGCTGGCGTCTCGGCGTCCGCACTGCCTACGCGATCGGTCGCCACGTGTCTGCCAAGGGCACGAGCGGCGGATCATCGCTCGCTCGGGAACCCTAGGCGTCGCACCTATAAAAGCTACGGCGCCGTCGCGTCTCCTCTTCCGCCCTACGCTTCTCCGTTTCCTCGAGCCGCCGCCGCCGTCCCTTCTTCCCTGCCTTCTCCTCCTCGCTCGCAAATTGTCGTGCCGAGCACCACGCGCCTCTGGGCGGCCCAGCCTGCCATCACACATCACGTATGCCCAGATGTCCTGCCGGCGCGGGAACCGAGGAGCCTTTGTGCCGCAGCCGTTAGTTCGCGCTCGGTAGCTCTCTGCATTCGCCAAGCCACCCGCGCCACGCGGACTCGCCACCCTCGCGTACCCGCGCTTCCGCCTTGACGTCTTTGCTTTGCAGCGAGGCGCCAACGCCATGTCGCGCCATCGGCCCAGCCAGACCCGCGCCAGCGTCGCCACGAACCGGCGTCGCGTCGTAGCCGTGCCGCTCCATCGTTCCCCGGCTGGTGCTCTGCCAGCCTCCCGCGGCCCGAAGCGGCAACCGCCCGGCGAACCCGCGGAGACGGCGCCGTCGCGCTCCGTCAAAGCGGCAGCGAAGCCCCTTCGTCCCCACCACACCTGCATTGCGCTCGCGCCGTCATTTGGCGGAGACTCAGCGACCACTTTGCTCGTCGCGGCCTGCCGAGCCGAGCACCGCGTTCGATGTCGACACCGTGGAGGACCAGCGCCCGCGTCGACCTCGCCATCCACGTCGCGATCGCGGCCCGTCCTCCACGGCGTGCTACGCCTCCCGCCGTCGGAAGCTCTCGAAACGCCGCGTCCTCCGGCTTCCTGCGTCGCGCCATGCCGCTGCACCAAGCAAAGGGCCATGTCTCAAAGCCGCACGGCCGTCGGCCGGGACCGAGGTCCATCAACGGCACGCCGTCGGCCGTGACGGACGAGCAGCGGCGAGCCCGGTCACCAGTAGCACCACCACCACAGTCGGTGAGCCGCCCGCGACCCTAAGGCCTCCACTTTTCCTCCCGCCAACATACGGATCGAGGCGGCCTTCGTGCGGCTGTCCTACACCTTGCGGGGAATCCGCTAGAACTCTGCCGCCTTCCGGCACCCTCGCCGCCTGTCACGGCCGTGTCCGGCGGTGGCCAGCCATAGCCACCACCGGTCAGCCGCAGCCAGCCACGGCCAGCCGCTGCTGGCCAGCAGCAGGCCGGAGCTGGCCAAAAGCTGGCCCGGCCGGCCGGGAGCAGGCCAGAGGTGGCTGCGGTAGGCTCTGCTGGCCGGGGCCAAGCTTGGCTGGCTACGGCCTTCCCGCCACCCCCCGGCACCACCCGATGAGGTCTGGGCCTCGTCCTCTCCACCGGCAAAGGTCGACACTTTGAAATCCCGCCGACGTCATCCCGACGTCGGCAAAAGCTTCCACATTTCCAATTCATATTCTCTCATGTCGCATTATATCTATATACGCTTTGTCTATGTGCGTGCCGTGCCTTCATGCCGGTCTCTCTCTCATGCTATGGATCGTGCACTACTCACGTGATGGTCGTGTTGGTTTAGTTCTTGTATGGTGATGTTGTTTCTTGTGTATTTGCGTGGTGCTTGTATGTGGACCGAGCCTTCGAGCCGGTTGAGGGATCGCACCTCGTTTGAGCGTTTCGATCGTGGGTTCGTCCCACCGTGATCGCGACACCGGCGTAACTCGTTCTCCGTGCTTTAGTTGTCTTCGTTGTACCACGAGTGTTAGCTTCTACCTTCGGCCCTAGGGCGTGGTCATGAAGGAGCTTCGATATCGCTATCGAGGCGGATCTTACCCGCGCACATTGAGCCTCCTAAGATCTAGTCTAGTGGGAGACGAGCGAGGGAGCAACTATCGTGGGGACGACGGGGAGCCAACTCGGGTAGGTACAGCTTATGGCCGCGCGAGTCGCCTTGCCATGACCATTGAGCTCTACCTCTTCCTCCTCTCTTTTCCCTTGCTTCTTCTTATCTAGCTCGTATGCTTGCACCACCTAGACCGAAGCATTCCTTGGTTCTCGTGATGACAACCGCATCGCTATGAACCCGAGGAATAGCTTCTGCCGCTTAAGTTGCACGGAGGTCGTGGTGCCCTACGAGTTGGTGTGGATTGCGGGACTGTGCGAGACCTTCATCTCTTTTCTCCCGGCCACCGCCCCCTGTCATGACGGGTAGGTCGGGGAGAGTGCAGGACCATTCTTCTTTTGCTCTCCTTCGGTTCTTGCTAATCTAGTAAGGTGTGGATCGAGTCCCTTATTCTGGACTCTTCGATCGGTGACTATTACCATGTCATGTGGATCGAAGTGCCGTGGAACCAAAATCCCTTTTTGTTGCTCGTTTGTGTTCGTCGGTGTTCTTTTATTTCCTCTTGATTCCCTTCCTGTGATTCCTGTCGACCGCCTTGGCGAGTGAATCAAAGGAAGGAGAATCTTGCCCTTTTCCCTCTTTTGGTTCTGTCGTGCTTAAACCCTTGTATGCTCGTACCTATCTAGACCACAGCACTCCTGGGTTCCCGCGGTGACAACCGCACCGCTAGGACCCTGGAGGGTGCCTTAGTGCATATAGTGCACCTTAGTCGAGGTACCCTACAAATGGTTTAGGTACTTGAGTTTTCCCGTGCGTCGCTCCTCTCCAATGCCCTGTCTTTTGCCATGGCATGCGCATTGGAAGGAGTAGACCACCCCCTTCTTTTCTACCTTCTATTCTTCCCCACTAGCCCGTTCTGTTCGATCCCGTCTTAGCCATGATGATTGGATCAAAGACCGGACTATCTCTTCTAGTTAGCGAAGCTATGTTCTATGTCCTGCTCTTGGACCCATGCGAGTCGACCCGATCGACCGTTGGAAAAACCATCCTCGCCAAGGATGTGACCGAGGCCGTGGCATGGACATGCCCAGCTAACTCTCTCTTTCCCTGTTGTGCTACTCTCTTCTCGGCTCCCGACGTTGTTGTGTCGTATGGGTCGAGAGGACCTATAGCTGCTCCTCTATTGTTTGTGTTCCAATCTCTTTTGCTACCGTCGGCTACCATGACGGGTAAGCTAAAGAGCCTCGAAACCAAGTCACAATTCCTCTATTTCGTGTTAATCGTTCTTACTCGAATCCTATATAGTAGTTGTGACTTGCAAGCCAGAGGCTACAAGGGCCAAACCCTGTTGTTCTTATTTTCTTTTCCCTCTTGCTTGTGATCCTCTGGTCCCCGCCAATTTCCATGACGTTCGGATTGTGAGGCCACAAGCCGTGGTGTTTGTTTAAGTTAAGATTAGATCAAGGCCTCTTATCTTGGAGCCGTACAGGTCAACATGGTTGACCCGGGACGTACTGGCTATTTCGAGGCCTTTATCCGATCTCATGCTTAACAAACAACCACTTCTATTTGTTTGGAGCCCGAGGATCGGACACTCTCCACGAGGGCTAAGTCTTTCAGTGTTTATTTGGAGTTATCTAGTTCCTTCGATATCTTATTGCCTTTTTGGGATTATTGTATTTTGGTTAGGGATTGATTGCTCTTCGCCTTGTTTGTCGCTATACCGAGGTAGTTGCATCGCGGTGACGATGGACGGACCGAAGGACCGCTGAAGGAAGGAAATGCGAAGGTCAACCAGATGAGGATGACTATGGATTGCTATAAACAGGTGCCACGTCCCACCCAACCTTGTAGAATCCTATTAGGCATGCAATGTGTAGCTGCTAGTGCTTTACTTTGAACAAATGAACTGTGATAGGATGCATGATAGATTGCTTGATAAGCCAATACCTTGACGCAACCTTTCCCCTGCACACCCGCTGCTAGGATAGACGCTCGTCTACTTCATGATACTTGCTACACACTTACACTCTACTTATACATGCTTGTGTGTGGCTAAGGCACGTGGTGCCGTAAACTGGATAACTGGGGATAACATGGGGGAGATCTTGGCGTGTGTCTTGGGTGTGTGGTGAGGGTTGTGTCGACTAGGCAGGATCTACGACGAGTCAGGGGACAAGTCTTGCCGGGAGAGTGTGATCTGGGCACTCCCTATGTGAGAGAGTAGTGTGGCGGGTACATGTGATGTGAGTAGATTCCGGGGAGGAGTGTCTTTATGGGACGAATCCTCGGAATGGAGGTGCCGTCGAGGCACGGGCGTCGAGCCCCTTGTGAAGATATCCTGCCCGGTCCTACTAAGGACTGATTTGGCGTTCTGCGGTTCACGGGACCTTTTTCGTGCACACCACTCGTCTCTCGAATGGGCGGGGGTCCGACTTGACGACTAGGCGGCCCCCCTTTGCTACTACTAGGTTGGTAGGTGATAGTGTAGGGAGGTATGCGGGTGCTTGAGACCCACACCCTCCCGAGGCAGCGTGGTATCCCGGGATCCGGTACCACGTCTCACGGTCTCGTCGTGCGGTGGATCTCCGGGGTGCCCAGGCTGAGTGGTAGAGTGGCATTGGGCCGATTAGGCGGCAGCTTGGTATCGGCCTAGACGACGCATCGTCGATGATGGCGATCTTGTGGTTCCAGGTGTACAAGCTCCGCAGAGTTACTAAATCTATACGTATAGCCGTGTCCCCGGTATGGACATTCCTGTGAGTACCATACGATCGTTATAGTGAGAGGAGTCCTTTCTCTTCTCTCCCCTGGATGTGTTTGGATTCCGGCTTAGGCCGTTGAGGCAAGGAGGAGCGGGAGTCTTCCTTGCCGACTAGAGAGTGGGAGTGTGGTGAGATGTGTGGATGTGGATATGGATATGGATGGGATGGATGGATGTGTGGATGAGATGGGTTAAAACTTGATGAACTATATTATATTTACATTATGAACTGGCATAGGAAAACTACAGCCAAATATAGGCATTTTTCTCTCTACCCTTGCATTCCACTTACCACATAGCAAAGCAAAGCATAGGGTGGGAGCCGGTGGCCAGTACAAATCGTACTGATAGAGTTGAGCAGGTTTGGTACCCGAGGAGGCCTACGACGATAATGGAGCTGGAAGGATTAGGTGGTCTCGTTCCTACACTCAAGTTTGGTTAAGAAGATCAAGTCTACGTCCGCTGATACTCTACCCCGACTCTGATGATCGTTTGTGAAGAAGGAGCCTTCACCCGCTGTGGCACAACGCCTACTCTGATGTTGACCTGTGTGCGCATATCGCTAGGATACTTTGTACTTAGGTGTGCCTCTAAGTGTTGTAAAACCTTATAACTTGTACCTTTTTGCGATGTATGAACTGTGGTATCAACTGTAAATGATGTACTCTATGGATTTCCCTTCGAGGAAATTGCGGGTCGTTTCAATCTGGTTCAAACAAGGGTGAATCAGCCCCCCAATGAAAAACAACAGCCTCCTACCTATGGCGGGTGACATTTGGTACAACAGGAGATGTAACCCCATCGACTTTCAAAGTGTCTCCAAAGATGAAATAGGTGCACAGAGGAATATGTATGGAGATGGATATCAGGAATTTATTGATTATCTTTGCTTTGGATGCTTTGCGAATCCGGGATACAAGAGTGCGTCGGTATACCTTCCGGAAGGCAAACACGTGGAACTCGAATTCAGGCGTTGATCTTATTATGCATAGGATGGCTGATATGATGCAGAATCGGTTCGGCCTAAAGCCAAAAAAATCAATCCTATTCATACAAGTCTCCTTATCCGAATGGTACAATAGAGTGGCACTTCCTCTAAGGGTCAAGCCTCCAACGGATTTGACTAAGTTTTACGGTCAAGATGATACTAGCACTTTGGAGCATATCAGTTGTTACTTGATGCGGCTTTGGGGAGGCCTCCACAGACGAAGCTTGGAGAATTCGATATTTCCCTTTGTCTCTCCACAGGGGCCGGCTTTCACATGGTTTACCTCCTTGCTAGCCCATTCCATTGGTACATGGGCGAGCTAGAGCGAAGTTTCATGCATATTTCTTTATAGGTACTAATGAGAAGAAACTGGTTGACCTCATGAGTTTGAGATAGAAAGCTAATGAAACACCATAGGAGTATCTTCGCAGGTTTAGAGAAACCAAGAACCTTTGCTATTCTCTGAACTTACCGGATGATCAGTTGCCAGGGATGGCGATAGCGGGCATGCAGCCGAACGTCAGAGAGAAGCTATTCGGCATGGAGTTCGATGACCTTGGTCAACTTTCACAGCGATTGGCAGCTATGAGTAATCAAGCCTAAGGGTTCAAGAGAGATAACCGCTTCCAAAAGGGTAATGTTGCTAGTGAAATGTATCAAAGTTTTCTAGAAGAAGCAGCTGTATATGATGACGATGACGAGATAGCTGTAGCTGAACTGACTTGGGCAAAAGAGCCTACTCAAGTTAGTCAACATTGGTTGAGGCAACAAAAGGGAACTTATGACTTCGATGTCTCTAAATCAGACAAGCTTTTTGATCTGTTAGTAAGGGAAGGACGCATTAAACTGCCAGAGGGACATCCTATCTTTGGCCCCGGAGGAGTGAAAGACAAGAAGTACTGTGGCTACCACAACACCAACTCTCATTCTATCAATGATTGCCGAGTGTTCAGAGTGCGGATTCAGAAGGCTATCCAGGAGGGACATCTGAAGTTTGATGGCAAAATGAAGGTTGATAGTCAGCCTTTTCCTCAGAATATGATTTCTTTCTCTGTGAATATGGTTTCTGCAGATGATTCTAAAGGTAAAGGCAAGGTGAAGGTGTTAATCTCTGACAGAGCAAAGAAAAACGGTACTGTCGACCTTGATCAGCAGATTACAACTGAGAAGCTAAAGGAAAAAGTTCGGTTCAATAATAGCCGAACCGAAAGAGGTGAAACTTCTAAGCCTAGGGTTACATCACGTATTCTGTTGAACAAATGGCAAAGACAGCAAGAAAGAGAGTATTACGAAGAGCAAAGGTTTATAGAAGAACGCCGGAGATATGAAGAAGGGGTGTATCATAGAGAGCAAGAAGAACACATAAGAGAGATGGAGCAGTCTCATTGGGGGTGTTCATTCTTTAAACATTGTTGTAATGAAGGCTTGAAGTTGCCTGCTAGAAACAATTGCCCTGAATGCAGTGATCAATATTTTGGGTACAGGCAATCTCGAGTCAACCGCCGTCCGGTCCATGAAAGACTTGGAACATAGTTTCCTGAGGACGATCGGCGCTTAAAAATAGACAGTTTTGAGAATCAGCAAAGGAAGAGGTTTGCAGACCAACGTTGGACTCATTATAAAGGATACAATGGAGAGGAAGGTCCCCATGAATAAGTATGGCAGAGAGGACAGTGGTGCCCTCTAGGACTGAGGAAGAGCCGAAAGAGAAGAGTTCAACGTTTGAGGAATGAGGAGCTAAAACAAGCAGCTGTTGAGGAGAAGCGGACATGGCGCCCTAAAAAGAAACCGGATGGGCATGGTCCTTCAGGTGATGCATGCATGGCCTTTTTTTCCTCCCATCGAGTTCACAGACTCCCCGAAACCCGGGATGTCCAAGAAGAAGTATACTCGATTTTGATGAAAGTGAGTTTCAAGATTTGATGGCCCAGCTTGTCTTGACGTTAAAGGCGATTTTTCGACAAAACCAGCCAAATATCGTCATTTGAAGCCACTTTATCTGAAAGGATACATCAATGGCAAGCCTCTAACTAAAATGTTTGTTGATGGAGGAGCTGCTATCAATATCATGCCATATGCTACCTTCAGAAAACTTGGGATGATCGGTGAGGACTTGTTAAAAACTGACATGATTCTTAGAGACTTTGCTGGCAATCCTTCTGATACCTGTGGAGCTGTGCATGTCGAGTTGATGATTGGGTCAAAGACCTTGATTACTACATTCTTTGCCATTGATGGTAAGGGGGCATACAGTCTGCTTCTAGGAAGAGATTGGATTCATGCTAATTGCTGCATTCCTTCAACCATGCACCAGATTTTTCTTCGGTGGGTTGGAGATGATATTGAAGTTGTTCACGCCGATGATTCTCGTGAGTGTATTTGCACGAAACCACGCTTCATCGGGAATATGATGGCATTGATTGTTTTTCCCGGCAAGATGTGGGGAGAAGGTCCTGTGAATGTCTTCAACAGAGATCAACGGCCGATCCAAGCAGTCGGCTCTCACAGTAATTTTTAATGGGTAATCCAATCGATGGCAACAAAGGAAAATTTGGGACGCGGTTTTATATCGGCCGACAAGTTGGAAGAGATAAACGTTGGTGATGATACTAAGTCAAGGCCGATGTACATTAGCGCGAACTTGGATCCAGAATATAGATTACAATTGATAGATCTTCTAAAAGAGTTTAAAGATTGTTTTGCTTGGAATTACACAGAGATGCCCGGATTGTATCGCTCTATTGTTGAACATCGATTACCTATTAAGCCCGGATATCGCCCCTACAAACAACCTCCACGAAAAATTTATAAAGAGGAGGTATTGGCCGATGTGAAAAAAGAGATTGAAAGATTACTAGAAGCAAACTTCATTCGGCCATGCAGGTATGCAGAGTGGATCTCAAGTATAGTTCCAAAGTATACAAGAAGAATGGAAAGATGAGGGTCTCGTATAGATTTCGAGAGATCTCAATAGAGCTACTCCTATGGACGGATACCCGATGCCGTTGCCGATTTCTTTGGTAGACGCGGGCGGCTGGATATGAGGTGATTAGCTTTATGGATGGGAATCTTTGGTTATAACCAAATTTTCATGGCAATAGAAGATATCTCAAAAAGACAGCCTTCGATGCCCCCGGTCATATTGGTTTGTTTGAATGGATTGTCATGACATTTGGGTAAAAGAATGCCGGTGCAACTTACCAAAGAGCTATGAATTATATCTTTCATGAGTTGATCGGCAAGATTGTAGAAATCTATATCGATGACGTGGTAGTCAAATCTAGAAATTATGAAGGGCATTTAGCCGATTTGAGGAAGACTCTAGAATGCACTAGAAGGCATGGTTTGAAAATGAATCCAAACAAATGTGCTTTCGGAGTCTCGGCTGGTGAATTTTTGGGGTTTCTAGTCCATAAAGGAGGGATTGAAGTTGGGAAAAAGAGCATGGAAGCAATAGATAAAGTTGTCCCTCCAACTAATCTCACAGAGTTACAATCACTGTTTGGCAAGATTAATTTCGTAAGAAGATTTATATCCAATTTATCAGAAAGAGTTTTGCCTTTCTCTCCACTATTGAAACTCAAGAAAGATTAAGAATTTGTATGGGGTGACATACAACAGAAGGCTTTTGATGAAATCAAAGAGTACATGAAGGCATCACCTGTGCTAGTACCTCCACAACTTGACAAGCCTTTTAAGTTGTATGTGGCGGCCGATAGCCTAACAATAGGATCGGCCCTCATGCAAGAATTTGAAGGAAAGGAGAGAGTAATAGCTTATCTTAGCCAAAAACTGTTGGATCCAGAGACAAGGTATTTGGCTACAGAGAAACTTTGCCTGTGTGTGTATTATTCATGTACCAAATTTTGGCACTACCTGTTGAATGCCGAATGCGTGGTAGTTTCTAGTTTTGATGTAATAAAGCATATGTTATCAATGCCAATTTTGAATGGAAGGATTGGCAAGTGGATTTTGGCTTTATCGGAGTTTGACTTAAAATATGAATCGGCAAAAGCGGTAAAAGGTCAAATTATTGCTGATTTTATTACCCAACATCGTGATCTTTTCATTTGAAATGATAAGCATTGTGCCTTGGGCTTTATTCTTCGATGGTTCATCCTGTAGCAAAGGTGGTGGTGCTGGTATTTTCTTGATTTCTCCACAAGGAGTAACCTTTGAATATGCTATTCCCATTGAATTCTATGTTACTAATAATCAAGCGGAGTATGAAGCTTTACTTAGAGGGCTTCGGCTTCTTATAGAGGTAAAAGCTGTTGTTGTTGAAATCTTTGGGGATTCTGAGTTGGTGATCAACCAATTGACTGGCCAGTATGAGTGCAAGAATGACGTATTAAGGGAAGTGCCGGGAACTTTTGAAAAGTTTTCGAGTGGTAACCTTGCATCATATCCCTAGGGGGCACAATGAAGAAGCAAATAAGTTAGCTCAAGCTGCTTCCGGATATCGTGAAAATCAAGAAATTCTTGCTATAGATAAGAATGTTTCGATCTTGATCAAGAGATTGGTGATTGGAGGTGCAAGATTGCCGATTATCTAAGAAATCCATCACGTAAAAGTTTCCCTAAAAGCTCGGGGTACAAAGCCCTCGTGTTCGTGCTTCTTGATAATCAATTATATTACAAATCTATAGATGGAGTATTGCTTAAATGCTTGGATCAAGAAGAGGCCAGAAAGGTGATGTATGAAGTGCATGAAGGATTGTGTGGTGCACATCAATCGGCTTACCGAATGAAGTGGATAATTAGGAAAACCTGGTTATTTTTGGCCGACTATGTTAGAGGATTGTTTTGAATACTATAAGGGGTGTCAACATTGTCAAAAATTCGGCAATATTCAAAAGGCTCCAGCATCTGCTATGAACCTAATAATCAACCTTGGCCATTCGGAGGATGGGGCATAGACTTAATTGGCCAAATTAATCCTCCTTCGAGCAAAGGGCATAAGTTTGTGCTCTTGGCCACGATTATTTTACCAAGTGGGTTGAAGCTATTCCTTTGAAGAAAGTTACATCGAGAGAAGATGATCAGATTTGTTAAAGAACATATAATTTACAGTGTTTGGAATCCCTCAAACTATAACAACCGATCAAGGGACTCGGTTTACTTCCTCGAGTTTTGTGATTTTGCCGAAGACATGGGAATTAAGTTGTATAATTCTTCTCCTTATTATGCACAAGCCAATGGCCAAGCAGAAGCATCAAATAAGATCATGATCAAGGTCATCCGTAAGAAAATTGATGAGAAACCGAGAAGATGGCATTTAGTTCTCAATGAAGCTTTGTGGGCTTACCGAATGGCTTGCCATGGATCTATTCAAACGTCTCCCTATGAGTTAGTTTATGGGCTGCTGTTTTACCATGGGAGTTACAATCAGGTTCAAGACGAGTTATGTTGCAAAAGGATTTGGAGAAAGAAGACTATAAAAGTCTAATAATGGATGAGTTGGAGGATTTGCATCTAATTCGTCTCAAGGCATTGGAAAATATTGAGAAGAACAAGATACATGTTGCCAAGTATTATAACAAGAAAGTTTGAGTGAAACAATTCGCAGAAGGTGATCTAGTTTGGAAAACTATACTACCGATTGGAACGAAAGATAGAACATTCGGCAAGTAGTCTCCGAATTGGGAAGGACCTTTTCGAGTAGTGAGATGCGTGCCTGGCAATGCATATATATTAAAGACTTTGTTCGGAGAGGAATTTGCCAGAGCTATAAACGGAAGATTTCTTAAGAAATATTACCCTAGTGTCGAAGTTGGTTCATAAAAAGGAATCAGAAATCAAACAAGATAGCCGATTAAGGAACATCGCCTTTAGTTCAAAAAATTATGGAATTAAAAATAGCTGATACAGTTTGTATCGCCTTTAGTACAAAAATGTCCACGTATAACCGAATGGACTACCGAGAGAGGTGACTTCAAAGATTCTGTGCGGTTGGTTTATCGGGAGAAGAGAAAGGTGAAGCCTTGAATGAAAATACCGAACGACATGTCAAATCGGGTTGCAACGCAAGACTAAGATCTAGTCGGCTAAGGTGATGTCATGCGTTCGGGAAACATCTTTCGGAGTTGCGTTGTTCAGAAAATGCTGAAGATATCTATTCGGCCATTCAAGACAGAGATCGTAAACAAGCACATTGTAGAAGATAATTTTTATTTACAATCAATCCAATCCCTAATTACAAGCTACTCCTCAAACAATTTGTTGAGGACAGACTGAGCATCAGTGGATTGGGCGATGGCAGCAGCATGGTCCTCGTAGAGCTCCAGTTGCTCGTTGATGTTCTCGATGTCTTCTGGAGGCCCGCCAGAGAAGCCAACTGGCTGGGCGGAGTAGTCTTCACCAGTCCGGGAAGACATCGCCGCCAGTCCCATAGAGACACCAAGGTGCACACCATGGGTGGCGACCTGATCAATGCGGCCATCCGCATCATCAAGGCGCGCCTCAGCGGTCTCCCCCTGGACGTTCACCTTATCAGCGATCCTGTTCGCCGCAGCCTTCAGTCGCTCATTCTCCATAGAAAGTGCTGAACAGGGGAAAAAATGAGTCCGGCAGATTTAAAGATCAAGAAAAGAAATCTATGCGCAGATGTCGAACCGGTGATGGCGTCGCAGAATCGCTTTGCGCTGGTCCTCCCACTCAGCTTGCTCAATGCCGAGCTGCTTGGAGACGTCGCCAAGTTCCTTTCGGGCATCATCCCTCTCCTTACGGAAGGTGAGCGCCTCCTCATGAACGTACAGAGGATCTTCTCCCTCTGACTCCGCCGGACCCCAAGGATTGGAATTGTATGAGTTGTCGGACTCGGAGGAGCTCGACGAACTGGAGGAACCAGAAACATGCACAGGGTGGTCAGAAGTGCCCGGTTAGGTCACCGTCATTGGAGGGAGCAGATGATACCGGCCGGTGATGACCCTCGCCCCTAAGTAGATGAAAGGAATCAAAATCGGGAAGATGAACAGAAGTATAAACCGCAAGGGGGCAACCGATTGATTCTCACCCATGGCGTTGACGGCGCGGTGCTCGGCTTCCTTCTGCCTCTCCCTCGGTAGGGCGCTTACCACGGTCGTCACTGTTCGCCATTGGAGCTTTGGAAACTAGATTTCTTTCTGGATTGATTTGGGCAGAGAGACGAAGAGACGGCGATGAGAGTGTTTGACTGGAGATGACAATGAAGGCTAGAGGAGGGTCTTATTTATAAGCCGAAGTGGAGAATCGTGGCGCATATCTCGGAGTATTCCAAGCGACGAAGTAGGGTTTCTCCCTTTTGGGCCGTTACCGGACTGGGCCTGGTTCGGCTAAATCAAAAAATCGACGTTTCGAAGGGAATCGGCTATTCTCCTAATCGGGAAGATAAAGGCAATCGGCTATATTATCAGTCAAACAGAGATGTAAAAGCCAAAGGATGAAAAGGAATGCAATTGCTCTGAAATACAGTATACTACATTTGGATGTATTACAAGGCGATGCTTTACTCGCCCAGGAACAGTTTGATTGCATCTATGGCTTCAGTCCTGATTCGGCTAACCTCATCTAGCGCCTTCTTGTCATCATCTTTAGAACCTTGAATCTTGGTGAGCTTTGTTTTGATCTGCTGGTTCTCTTTGATGACAGATGTTATCTTTGTTTTGGCTGCATCTATGGAGTTCGGCAGGTTGGCGATTTTATCCTTATGAGACCGGATTTTTTCACTTAGTTGAGCTAATTGAGATTCCAGCTTGGCCTTTTCCTCCTCCATGGCTTCCAGTTCAGGCTCCAAAGTTGCCAAGGATTGTTTAGCAGCCTGAATCTAGGAATGCAGTTCTTTGCCTTGTTGTTTCTTCATCAGATTGTCATTCTCGCAGCAGACTCTGGAGGCTATGTTCTTGTTTGCCCTCCTGACCTTACCAAGATGGTCATCAAGATGAGTTGCAGATTCTAGGGGAACCCTGAGAATTGGGGGGATTTCTTGGTCAATGAGTTCAACAAGGTCCCTTATCCGATCTGCATCTTGGACCAGGATATTTATGTCCTTGGCCAGCAGGAGAGCTATTTCCTTTAGCCGAGCTTAGTTTTCTCACGATAACCTCTGGCCGAGATGTAGCTTCTTCACCTCTCTCATTGATATACTCCTCAACAGTGAAGGAGTAGCTGACAGTCGGCTTGATATCGTCCTTAAAAAAAGAAAAATTGTTAGCCGATTGATCAAGTTTACTAAAGAATTCAGTGGGGCAAAGCATTACCTTTTGAACAGAATCTTCCTCAGTTTGAATTCTGCCATGGCTTGGTTGAGAGCTTAGCTGGATGCCCAAAGATGATGAACTTGAAGCATGATGAGGGGAGGGTTCTTCTGCCATCCTATCCAAGAGTTGATCTGTTTCTAAGAATACAAAATAGCAGGGTGTGAGTACTATTGAATGCATCTAGTACAAGAAAAAGAGGTGATCAACTGAGAGAATAGTACCAATGTGGCTAGTGGCTTCCTGGATTTTTGCATCTCCAGCAGAAGCCTGAGGAGAAATCTCAATGGTTGTTGGAGCATTGGCTGATCTTGAAAGTTTAACCTGTGGCTGCAAGCAGAGGAAATAAGTACAAAATTATTACCAAAAATAAGGACTGACAAGGGTATACCTTAGGAGACAGTTTGGCTTTCTTAGATCTTATTTTTTTGGGCACAGTGACATCCTTGCTTGGTTCAGTAGTAGCTTTCCTTTTGTGTTCTCCTCTTGAAGGTGCTGTACCCAAGGCTGTAGGGATTTTCATGAAGGCTGCCAAAGTTGGAGCATTAAACCCCAAAGCAGGATTGGGTCCAGCCTGGTAATATTGGGCCACTTGGGAAGGAGGAATAGGCTCAACATCCTGTGAATGACAAAGAATTAAAATCAGGAATAAACCCAATAGCAAGGAGAATTATGGGTACAAGGAAATTACCTCACTGTCAGAAGCAAACTGAGCTTGCAGGTCTTGGCATAGAGGATGCACTGGTATGTTGAAAATGTGGGCACGCCACTCTTGCCACCAGGAAACAAACAGAGGATGGGCAACATCTATTAGTCCAAGAGGAGAAGGCTCATATGCTGGTAGCTCCCATCCAAGCCCAAAAACCTTCTTGGCCTCTATGTCATCTCCTATCTTCTCCCTGGGCCTTATAGTTTTGGAGAAGAACAACCTTGGGGGCAACTGGCCACATAATAATTGTCTGGCTGCCACGTTTGGGTTATAGAATTCATAGGTAGGGTGCAGCAACCTCCCATGATGAAATTCTGCTGGCAAAGTGCATGGTTTGATAGAAGAGTTGAAGATCTCTCTGTAGACATTTGGTCTGAACAGCCAGTTTTATAGCTAAATTTGCAGGGGAGAGACAGATTTTCATTTTCTCTGTAGGGGAGCCAGATCACATTGTCAAAGCCTTTGAAGAACAGCTTGAATAGATGGCCAATGTCTATGTCAATGGTGATGGAGGATGCTGCCTCTCCATATGTCTGACAAGCTTTTTCCTTCATTGTACCATCTTCAAAGATAGTTGAAGGAAAGCCCAAGTTATGGAGGTCTACAGAGACTATCCGATGCATATATAGCTGCAGCCCACATCTGAACCAACCACCGGGGGCCATTTACAGTGAATTTCTCCATGATGGTGCATCCGACAATGATCCGATGCATCATGTGATAAAAGCCCCCAAGAGATACTTGCCTGTGGGGGATCAAAGGGCTCGAAGCGGTTCCTCAGCCATCACCATGTGATTCAGAGTTGGCTCATTAGATTTGCCACGTAAGATGAATCGCCACCACATATTCATGAAAGCTTTATACTCTTTGTCGACACAAAGACTAGTTGACATGTAAGTTTGGATGTATTTTGTCCATCCACCTCCCCGACTTAACCGCCTTTTTGGCCTTTGTTGCTTTTGTACTTGGAGGGGTACACCGGTGTTTGTCACATTGAGGCCGATCATCATGAAAATGTCCGCGAGTAAAGGACATTGGACCATGGCCAAAGATGAAGGCATTAGCAAAGCATCAGACCAGAAGTGGGCGGCCGCTATCAAGAGGAGTCGTTCCTAGGTGTCTCTAACGAGAGATAACTCCAAGCAATCTTTGAATATCTTGAGATTCCCAAAGGATCGGCCGCTTTTGTTCAAAATCCTCCGGCATCGGTCTCGCCATCCGGTAATTGGGGAAACGCCAAGTTTTGAAGGTGTTCGCCTTTGGTTCGGTGGAGTGATTCTAGATTTGAAAGGAATCCTCAAGGTCTCCTTCTCAACAAATTCAATCGGATCAGGATCTCCCAATGGACCAAGGAAGTAAGAATTGGGGTTCGCCGCATAGGGGATCAAAATCTCATCCTTGTATTCCTTCAAAGAACGATACACAGGGAGGAAGAGGAGTCAAAAGGAAGCAAAAGATCGATGAAAAATTGCCGAACGCATGAGGAAAACGAGAATTACCTCTGGAACTCCATCCTGAGTCACCATTGAAGGTTCGAGGTGGGTTTGAATCTAGATCCGAAGATTCGGATTTCGAAAGTGGCGGCCGCGAGCTTAAAACAAGTGTTGACCTAAACGAGAAAGAGAGTTTGTGGTCAATTTTGGAATAAAATCACTTTTATCCCGAAATTGAGGGGGCATGTGTTAACACCGGATTTTGGTAAAGAGGATGACAGTAGGCCGGTACATGACAGGCTCGCGAAAAGGCAAGTATTCAAGCATTCGGCAAGCATCCATGCGGGTGGCTATTCCTGGCAATTCGGCAAGTGTCCATGCGGTCGGCTAACTCTGAGCGATTCGGCAAGTGATCGTGTGGTCGGCTATCTTTGAAGGCGGTGGCTCCAATCGGGAAACAAAAGGTGGCAAGTTAAAGCCGGTTAGAAGGAAAGAATCGTGATAATCAAGGACTCCGAGAAGGATTAGAGCAAGAACCATCATATTTTCTTTAGTATTGTGTAATCATAATCTTCTAGGAATCATGTTATGTCCGTGGTATAAATATAAGCCCTCAACCATTGTAAAAGATGTTCACAACCAAATCAATACAATCGGCCCCGTGCCAAGTTTTCGAGTCCTTTGTCGTGTCGCCGAAGTTCTTCAAGAGGAGCCATCGATCCGTCGACCTCCGAAAGTTCCGACAACCTTGCTATCATGTCTAGTATCATGCGGTGGATTTAGACATTGATGCAAGTAGTCTTGTTTGTCTTAACTGGATGGCCGTGCGGTAGGCGTCTGCTTGATAATCAAGAGTTCTTTGCTTATGCTTTGTTTATCTCGACCGGATGGCCGTGCGGCAAAGCGTTTGTTTGATAGCTTAGCGAAGCAAGATAATTATCGCCTCTATTAGATTTGGCAAGGTCCGATAGATTCATTAAGTTATCATGTGTTGCATGTTTTTAATTACTTGTAACACTCTTTTGCCCAATCTAGATTGATTAGGTTCGGCTTCTTACTTTTATAGATCTATTTGTTCTCTAACGTTTTATTCTTATATTATCATGATAGATAGATCATATGCTTACATAGCCGAGTTAGATCAATCTAGATTGTTACATGTTGCGGGTTCTACATGTTAGAAGCGCTTAAATCTTAATAGAATTGAGTGTCGTGCGGCAGATACAAGTTCTTGATGGGTTTGCTCGTGATAGCTTGTTTGTTCCTTCTTTATGGACCCCGAGTCGGCTGACTTGCCGAGCTTGGTTATGCTTCAACTCATGATCGACTTTCACTTGTTCAAACATGTCTTCTCATGCAAGCGTGTTCGGCAATTAATGCTTTACGTGTCTTTTATCTTTATATTAGCCGAATGAATCATAAACATGATTGGCGCATGACTTCTATAGCTATATGTCGTCGTAAGTGGCTTCAGGGGGTATATACGGGCATGCGGTCTCACCCGGCATGTTCTCGATTTTTGTATTTAACAATCTTTTTTGTCCCTTGTCGGTTTTCAGTCAAACCGACCGGCACGCTTCGGATCTTTAAACCGCCCGGTCACCCGATTGAAGCCACGCTTTCCGGCTTTGTGTGTGTGAGGTACAAGTGCGCCACGTTTTTTGTGTCAAAGAGGTTGCATTTGTTGATTTGGGGCTGTGGGAAGGAGTCTTTTTGATTGATTTGTATTGATTTGAAATTCCAACCGTTGGAGAGACGATTCCCCCACGGTAGTGCCGCGGCTTAAGGGCGGCATTGACGCCCTTGGCAACCGCATCACAGCAGCTCTCTCCAAGTGTTGGGATCTTGAAACAATACACCTCAATCACGATTACTTCCTTCCAATTTCTCAAGTCATTACTTTACAAATCCATGACTATGAGCTTGAGTTTTATTTCTGTCCATACACTGCATATTTGTGTGCTCTGGAAAATAGTTAAGGAATAGTATTTGCAAGAGGGAAGAAGCAGATCACGATCCTGCGAAACAGCCAGGGGCGACAGTGCTGCCCTCCTTGGGACGATACTGTCCGGCTGGTTTTCAAGCTCATGATTTGACTCTCTCTTCTTGCTAAAACTACTTCTTAGCCACTTTCCATTGCCACATTTGTATAGTTTCTCATTTGGACATATTTTTGCATAGATGGAGGAAGGTGGAGATGATGGAAGGGGCAAGAGAAAGATGTCAACCAAAGAGATGATTCACAGAGGCAGGGGGAGAAGCTCCTATGTTTACCGTGACCCTGCAACACATGAGCTAGAGATTGCCCAAGAGGAGTACAACCAAAGGATTGGCTTCACTATCCGAGTGTGGCCTAGCACCCCCTTCCATATTATGGAGTTTGATGACAGCTACATGAGGAACAACACTGATGAGTTTGAGCTGAGAGCACCCCAGGACAGCCTGCAGCATGAGGTGGTGGATTACTCTAAGAGTTGGAAGGGCACTGATGAAGCTAGAGAGATTGATCCTTGTGCCGTGCCTAGACTCTCAGGCATTGATTACAGGTTTTGGAATGTCTTTCATTCCAACTTCTATGCCACAGCCATCTTGTCCAAGCCAAAGAGAAAGATTTGCAAGATGCAGTATGTTGACTTCGATGAGTTGGAGGACAAGAATGAGCTGGAGTTTACTGCAGTGATCCGTTCTTGTGACCACTTTGAGTTGACTGACATCATGAGTTTTAGGTTGATTGGAACAGGGAAGTGCTAGCTCAGTTCCATGCCACCTACTTCTGGAATAGGGACACTGATGAGATGCATTGGATGACTGATGGGAGTGTTGACGGTGGATAGCGTCAATATTTTATATATCAAAAGGCATGAAACATACATCAATATCTAGAAGGCTAGGGGTTTATCTAACAATTTCTATGAGTTTTGGTGATTTATCAGTTTTCAGGGACTGAACCAGAAAACACTGAAAAAAGGGCATAACTATAAATCTACACCACGGAATTATCTGAAACTCAAGAATACGCCAAACTACTCTAGAAGGATCCAGAAGACACCGGAGCGAAGGGGAGGCAGGGCCACCACCAGGCCGGCCGGCCTCCTGTGAGGGGAACCCTCTCCCCCCTTCTAGAATGTTCCTCCACCACCCTTGAGGATCAATCTTAGCCCTACGTGAAGTCGGTTTGATCAAACGGCTGTCGTGCATCCCACCGGGCTATATAAGCGGAGCAAGGCCTCCCCCCTGGAAACCCTAAAATCCATTCAACTCATTCCATCTCGAGATATTTGGTGATCAAGTCATCTAGAGCTCCAAGTTCTAGTTCCTCATAGCCTTCTAGTTCATAGTTTAGCCTAGTTAGATCTAGAGTAGAGGAAGTCAAGTTCTTCATCGTTCTTGGATTCTCGACGTTGTCAAGAAGAGAAGAGTCTGGTATAGTTCTTAAGCTTTTCTTTCTTATTGTAATATCTGCGTTTGTACGATTATTACTAGCAACATTATTCTTCATTATCATGTTCTTGATTGCATTGTTCATTGTCTACTTTAATATGTCTAGTATAGTTAGTTTGCTATTATATTCATGCACTTTGGTTCGTATAGCGCTCATCTATTCAACCGCATGGTGAGTGGTAGGCAATATGTAGACGTGGTGTCTAGATGCTTTGCTTATCGCTAGTATCCCCAAATCGTGCCGGGTAGTGAGGTAGATCGTGGGTGTGATGGACCCATTGAGTCCTTTGTAGGCCTTCCCCGCACGGTGGATTGGTAGAGTGGGATTGTCGAGGTTAAGAGGAGGTTCCCGTACTCATCTTCTCCCCGTACATTGCTCCGATGTGTTAGGGAACTATAGTAGTATAACCTAGCCGTGATTGTTAGACATACTTGCACTAAATGAAGTAGCTTTGACTGTAGCTTGAATACTTAGGAGTTACTTCTTTATTACCTGATTAGACAAACACTGACATGATTGGAGTGCTATGATGGAATTAGTATTATTAGGAGATGATTGATCATATTTATCATATTTATCATACTTATTATTTATCTTGTGACATCTTCCTGTTATTGAGGAGAGAGTTGACATTGGCTACATCTCTTATTCACTGCATATATAAGTGTTATCAATACTATAGAGTAGCTTTTTAGCAATGCCTTCCCAGTGGTAGAATATAAATGACAACCTGGTAATACTCTAGATAAAATGCTACAATGGTATAATTATATATCCGCTTGCAGAATCATTCTTAGTTTATATTTATCTTTATTTATTTCTGCCTAGTCACATAAAATGATAAGATTTAGTACCAGAGTTCATTCCTAGCTTTACAATTAGGGATGACAACCTAGTTTCACAGTTAGGAGTAAGGGTAAAGAGGCTAGTGGCTAGTTGCTAAAGGCAAGTTAATTAATACCAACATTTCTAGTGTCATTGCGTAGGATAAAGATTTGGGTTTTATTGCAGTGACGTTAGAAATGCCAACAGGGAGATAGTATAGGATCGACTTTATCACCTTTTGTCGTACCCTTGGTTTTGGTCAGGTGCACAGGACCTACAGTCACATCCATGATGAGCGCCGTCTTGAGCCACACGAGGTGAGTTTCATGTGGATGGATCCTAGCAGGGCAGATGGCAGGAGGACAGGGTTGAGGAGTCTTTACTATCTCATGAACAACCTTATCAGATGCACTCTCAACCCTAAAGACAATGCTACTGATCTTAATGGGTATATCACAAATGTTCTATCCCGCTTTCCTGATGGTGAGAAGTTTAATGTCCCTAGGTTCATGTGGGTGGAGTTGAGCTTTGCCATGGATGATGGAAGGAGAGAGCTTCCCTATGCTCCCTACCTCATGTTTATGATTGAGAGAGTCACCGGGATGAGGTTTTCCAAGGATTGCACTCACACCATTTGCAAGATCAAGAAGACAAGGGGCGGGGCAGTAGGTCACCACTCGACTAGAGGCACTTCTTCTGCACACAGAGATGCTCCTGAGTCCTCCAGAGCTAGTGGGAGAAGGAAGAAGAAGTCTGGGTTCAAGAAGCTTGCTGAGTGGATGAAGGCCATGTTCTTCTCCTGCTCCTACATTGCTAAGGGTGACTATAAGGATAGGATGGAGACCAGGAGGGCGATTGCAGCTACCAGAGAGGCTCAGGGACTTCCACCACTACCACCTCTTGAGCCTCCACCTTAGTTTCCTGACCTTCCTCGCTTGTCAGACACGGATGATGATGATGATGATGTGATGGTGATGAGGGGCTGCATGGTGTCTACGAGGATACAGATCTTCAGGAGACCCTTCATAGCTACTACAGGCGTCAAAGAGACACTACTCGTGGGCAGGAGGCCGGGACCTCGCACGCTGCTCCACCTCATCGTTCAATGTGCTCCACTCGCTTCACCGGCACTACTCACCGCCAGGGACGCACCGTCGTTGACTCTGACAGTGATGATGAGTGATTTCCCTTCTTTTCTCTTCTCTTTTTGGTACTTGATGCTAAAGGGGAAGAAAATTAGGGGGGTCAATCATTTTTCGCGCCATGTGTAGTAGTTTCAGCTATGCTTCTTATTCAGATTCTTTGAGAGTAATGTTAGGTTGTGAGCTTGAGTGTCGTTCAAAACTATGTTTGTAATAATGCCACTTATTTCACTCTATTTGTCTCGGATATGGACATGTAATGTTTGTTTGTTTATCTGCTTGTCATATTGTGATATTATGCTATTTATCATGTCTATTTGCTACTGTGATTTTCTCAACTTGAGCTGGCTGTTTCTGCCAGGGCGGCAGTGTGGCCCTTGGCTGTTGCAGTTAGCACCCATGTGTGCTTAACCTGTCATGTGCATCACGTAATATTATTTGACACAGTTTTCAGCACCCCACAGCAGACATGGATATAGGGGGAGGCCCTAAACATCACAAAAGTGTGTGAACTTTGGCTTTTATGCCAAATTGGAAATTCAAATTCCACTTCACATACTTAGGGGGAGGCTTCTATATCTATGGCTCGAAAATCTCAGTTTATGATTATATCTTTTGTAAGCTCTAATTGGGTTGTCATCAATCACCAAAAAGGGGGAGATTGTAAGTGCAATCAAACCCTAATGTGGGTTTTGGTGATGATGACCACCAAATTAGAGGACTAATGAGATTTGTCAAGATGTCAAGCAGGTAATTACAAAAGGATGATGATGTACAGATTGGAGAACCCCCCAATCCGAAATGGTGGCTACCTCAACTCGATGGTGTTTGAATTCATTTTAAATTTTGAATTTGAGTTTAGGAAAAGCCGTACTATCAAGGGGATTTTGGGGCAGTTGACCAAATATTGAATCACATGCTCAAACCTTCTCCAGAACATCATCACACCCAGCCAAAATAGCCACAAATCAGTTCTGCAAAATTCCTGTTTTGGCCAGGGCGGCAGTGCCGCCCTTAGCTGTACCATAAGGACAGGGGATATTTATACCCTCTCCTGTCTTCCCCAAACGGTAACTTTCTCCATCCCAACGTTCATTTCGACGGAAATAGAACCAAAGCTCCCTTCTCTCTCCTCCATTGTTGCTCCATCAAGCTCCCAAGCAAATCCTTGATTCCCACCATCAAATCTTGAGAGAAAAGGCAGCAAACTTCGATTGGAGAGCAGATCCACTGATTCCCTAAGTCAAAAGAGCATTTGGTTCATATTTGGTCGGCAGCCCTAGGGTTCATTACCCTTGAAGCTTGCTCCTAGCCGGCTAGGCGTCGCCCTTGATCTTGCCAATGATTGTGGCAGCTTAGGGAGGTTTGTAACCAGCACTTTCAACTAGTAAATTGTTGACGGCCATTAAACACTAAATATAATCCTCAACTATTGTATAAAATGATATAAAATAGATTACAAAGCATAGTTGTAGTTTTTAATTCTAACAAGTCCATGAGTTTTGGTGTTCTCACTTGTGTTATAGGAGTATGCAATTTTCCATTAAATAAAAGTATCTCAAATGGAGAATTGGATTGCACCATTGTGACGGGCTCGTCGAGACGATCGAAACGGACCTATCATTTGCTATATTCAGAGTTCAAAATCAAAATCTGCGGCAACACAAGCACTATTGGACTGCAGGAGGCCCAAGAAGACACCACGACGAAAATGGGCCCGAGACCCCACAACTGGGCGCCGGCCGGCGCACCCATGGGGCCGGATGGCCCCAACCCTAGGGTTTCCTCCGCCGCCTTCTGGAGTCTTCCTCCACCGCCTATGAGGAGTCATCTCGGCCCTTGGTTAAGTCGGTTTGATCCTGCGGTGCACGTTCATCCCACCGGGCTATAAATAAAGAGGCAGACTCCCTCCCTGAGGGCACCACATTATTATGGAGATGTAGAGGCGTCCCTCGAATGGATGACCTCTCACCTCTAGAGAATTAGGGCTAGACTTTCCAATGTAGTAGATTATTTCTAGTCGGGAGTTAGGGAGAGCGGAGCTGTGCCCCAGTTCTGGAAGAGTCTTCAGAGTCTTGGTATGTCTTTGTATTTATTCTTTGTAAGACTTATACTTTAATATATTTATCTTCTCTATTTACTTTATGCCTTTCATATTATGTTTAGTATAGTTGTTATATCTTGGCATAGGATCTCCGCTCATATTGAGTGCTCTGGTTATCATATGTGATTAGAGTAGTAATCTTTAGTGTAGACATGGTGTCTAGGCTAGGGTTTACCTGAGGTTGCGCTCAATCCCACGGTTAGTTATGGTAGCCCCAGAGGTGACAGCTCTGTCCGGTCTTCGTATTCCACCATGTTCGGGTTGATGTTTCGTAGAGCTTTTGGCAGCCTTCCCCAACTGCCTTCTTCCCAGTCTTATTCAAGAGTTAGAAAGGTACTGCTGCTCCAAAGTGCTATTGTGTGATTGCTATATCTACCTATAAATTAGTTATATAGAACCAAAGTAATAGAGAAGTATTTAGGAACCTTGAGCTCTCCCGTTGTCCTCTCACTTTAGCTATCTACTCTTTTATCATAGAAATTCCCTGTGTGTCTATGTTATTTATGCATAACTCCTATCATTTATCATTTACCCCTACTCTAGTCTAGTTGGTGTACTAAGTTAGTAGATACATGATGATGAACTATCATTGTCTTTATCCATTGTTTCCCAGTGGTAAAATATAAATAACGATACCTGGAATACTCCCGGTAAAATGCTACAATGATTATTCTGTGCGCTTGCGGAATCCTTCATATTTTAATTGTGCATAAGAAATACCAACATAAATCACCCCTCTTCTCAAGCGGTAACACTCTTGACTTGAGAACGAGGCAAAGGCAAGCCTTAGTGGCAAGCCCAAGCCTTTTGTGGCTTCCTCAAGAACGTGGAGGAAGGCAAGCCTTGGTAGCGAGCTGAACCATGGGATAAATCTTTGTCTCCGCGTGCTGGTGTGCTTGTGGTTGGTTGAGTAGTTTGGTTAGGGTTTGACTTAATCTTTCATTCCTTAAGTTTTCTGTGGCAACCAGTCTTCGAGCTGGCTCTCTGTGTGATATTGCAGGATTGAGTAGGTTTTGCTGAGTTGTTTCTATCTGCGAAATTAGATTCCAGTTTTCTCACTTTTGGAGAGGCCGGCAGTGCCTCCCTATAGGCCAGCAGTGCCGCCCTGCTCCCTGTATTTGATAAAATTTGGAGCTGAGTTTTTGCAGGCCTATTCACCCCCCCTCTAGGTCTTCCTGACGTCCATAAGATCCTACAATTCCCCAGATGACAGGATATCAAGGACTGAGTTCCGACTGAAATCTGCCATCCCGACGAACTCGACTCCGCTGCGCACCGCCTCGTGAGCTCCCTGAGCAGGGCTACCGAAGGCGGTGGCGTCATTGCGAAGGCCGAAGGGGAATTCCACCGCAGCGGGCGAGCCATGGAGTGGCGCTTGTCCGTGGTGTCATGCCGTCATCTTCGTGATGCGACGGAAGAGGTCCTGCCTGTCCGTCGTTGGAACAACAGGATCGCCATCCGGGGTTCGCCCCTTGGGCGGAGTCAGGCGGAGGCCTCCGAAAGCCTCGGTGATGGTGCGGACATCAGGGAGGGGCGGAGGGGTCAAGATCCTCCGCAGCGTCCCCTCCTTGGTGACGATGAAGTCTAGGCTCCCGAAGCGTATGAGCGCTCTGGGGGCCCAGGGCACAGCGTGGCTTCCCATCTGGAGCCTGGGTTTGGAGATGAAATACGCAAGGCCCCTACCTGGCGTGCCAACTGTCGGTGTTTCATGAAAGCACCAACTAGTAAATTTATAGATGCGTGTTTATGCCCGGATGGTTCGCTAAGAGGACACGGGAAGGTATACTGGTTCGGGCGAGAGGCCCTATGTCCAGTTCAAAGGAGTCGTGTTACTTAGCGGCGGTTCGTAGTAGGGGTTACAAATGGTTCGAGAGAGGGAGAGGCTCCCAAGTCTCTGATTGAGCGTGGTGCCAATATCGTGGCTTGTGGTGTTGCGAGTGATGGATTTTGGTGGTGTAAGCGGCCTGTTTGTAGAATGGCTCGTCCTCCCTTTTATAGATGAAGGGAGGGGGTGGCCTTACATGTTTCTGCAGAAGAAGTATGGGCGTGCCGTGTAAAGAAAGAAAAACGAGGAAAGACAATGGTGTAGTGGCTCGTCTGCCTTCCTGGGGTTGGGGTGTCCTTCCTCCTTGTGTCGTATGTGCTGAGCCGAAGTGGTCGCCGGTGTCGTGTCACCGGAGTGTCCGCCCATGTCCTCACGGTGGACAGAGAGGATGAACAGTTGATTAGAGCTCTTATTGTATTGGCTTGGACTTAATGGCGTCGTACGGCACGAGAGTGGGTCGATACAGATGGGCTGTCTGGACTGTCAAACCATTAGGGTGATTAGACGCCGAGTCACACCCTGCTTTTGGCTAACAGTGCGGTCAAACGCCGAGCCACGCCCTGCTCTGGCTAACAGTGCCGCCGAGGACTGAGTTCACGCCCTGTACTGACATGTAGTGTGGTCAAGATGCTCCCTGCCCATGCCCTGCACGGGACACAGGTGGAGTAGATGTGGTTTGACCCATCGTGCAGGTTACAGGGTTGCGGCTCACGCGTGGGACGCAAGCCTCAGTTGCTTCTGGGCGAAGGCCCCCGTAGAGGGTCGTACGAACCGCGGCCTCCCGGGTCGTGACTCCGTGAGCCCCCCTTAAAGTAGGGGTCGTGGCGAGTTGCACGCCCGGGGTCGTGGGTTCCCCTCCTCGTTCTTTGGGGGCTGGCGGCGCTTAGCTGCCGCGGGCCTTTTATCGTGGTCCGGTTGGGCCTTTTACGGCTCAGCGGGATGACAGCCCACAAGATCCAGCCCTTGCTGGGCTGGACGTGAGCTCTAATGGTGGTTCGTTTCACTCTGCTTAGCCGGGGGCCTAACAGGCCGGTTGTTTGGCCCCCGACAGGCGGCGTCGTTGAAGTGATGTTGTTCCTGGCCTTTTTCTTCATGGATGCGGAGTATGCTGTGGGAGTTGAGGATGGTGGCTTGCTGGATTTGCTTGGTCTTTCCCTTGGTGGCGGTGGCCGTCACCGACGGGCGCAGATCCATGAGCTGGAGGGGTTGGGGCGCGGCCCTGGTTGATGGGCTACCGCCGATGACTTCTTCTACTTCGACTGCTATAAAAGTCGATGAGCGATGCGGCTCCTCCGGTTCATGGTGGCGGTCGACATCTTCAGAGGTGGCGATGGCCGGCAACGAGGACTTCGATCTTGGATGCTTCACAAAGGTTCCAGGGGTCTCCATGTAATTTTTTCTCTTTTTTAGGGTCCTTTGTGATGCTTGGCAGGAACAACTGTCTCTGTATCCTTTGTGTATGTGTCTGTATTTGTACGTACACGTGTATGCTTTCCTTATCCAGTAATACAGATACATATTATAAAAAAAAAGTTACTTCGTCCAATTGAAGGGCATCCAGTCCTTCATGAAGCTTGCAACAGCCTGCCTCAGGTTATCCATGGATTTAGACAGCTAACCAAGTACATTGGGGCATTGCTTGACACCTCACGAGGCACAGGAATGCCCTCAGTCATGCAGTGTCTCCGTTGTCTGGCCAGGCTTATCCATAAACACCATATCCTTGTCCTGCTGCGCAAACTTCTCCACAGCCGTCATTTTTCTAGATCCCTCATAGCCACTTATGCGGCAGTCGCTAGGTCTTCGTTACTGTTTAGTCCTGTCTCACAAAGTTACTATTGTAGTGGTGACAACAATAATGTGCTGTTAGCCTATGCAACTTTTCATTCATTAATAATAGGGTCTTGTTTAGATTTTAACTTTTTTCACTCTCTCCATCACATTAAGTTTCTACCCGTATGCATAGAGCATTAAATATAAGTAAAAAAATAACTAATTACACAATTTAGTTATACATCACGAGACAAATCTTTTGAACCTAGTTGATCCATAATTGGATAATATTTGCCATATACAAACAAAACATGCTACAGTTGCAAATTTCACCTTTTTGCGCAATCTAAACAAGGCCTAGGTCAATTTTGAAAAGCTTAGCCAATTACGTAGAGTCCTAAAACGATTTATATTTATTAGGAACGTACAGAGCAGTTTCCGAGGCAATGCGCTGTTCAATTGTCAAGATAGTCCAAGTAATATACTGATTCATCGCCTAATACATAGTGACTGAAGCATGTGTATATTATAATACTGAAACAAGCGTATCACAAAGCACCGCGATCATGACATCACCTTCACTAATTAATTGGTCATTTTTTGAACGGTTAATTAATTGGTCATACCATAACTTAATTAGTGGACTCAAGGTCGTACAACTTCCAGTGGCGTACAGGCTCTGCGTTAGAGAAGAGATCGCATCTACGGTTGGTGGTAGGTGTTAGGTAGCAAAATACTACTGGTAGTACTAGTACGTTGGCATGGGCCAGCTCGTGGGTTTGGTAGTGCTATAGTAGTTCTGCGTTGCTGTCAAAGGCCGTTCGACCAGCATTGGAAAAAAGGACATAGGTTGCCGAAAATTAGCTACCATGGCACCTCGCGAAATAGCGACGTATTCATCCGACCACTGAGAGCAACTCCAGTCGGGGCCCCCAAATTAGGCCCTTAAAATCATATTTGCAGGCTAGACTAAAAAAAGTACAGGCTCAAATTGAGGCCCAACTCCAGTGGAAAAAAGACTAAGTCCCTATCTACACCAATGACACTGGGCCCCGCTGTCGGTGGGATTCTCCCTTCCTTTCCTCTTTTCTTTGGCTCCCGCTCGGCCACTCCCGGTGGCCGGGCGGAGCCATGTCCTGGGCGGAGCCCCAAGCGGCGGAGCAACACCCATGGCTGCGCGAGGCTCTGGCGGGGCTGGTGGAGCCTGCTTTCGCGGCCCGTCGGAGCCACGCCAAGCGGTGCTCGCGCTGTGGCCAATCCCGGAACCCGCGCGGGCGGCCGGGAGTGGCGCGGCGGCGCTCGCGCTCGAGGCCTGGCCGAGCTGCGCGCGGCAGCGCTTGCGCCGCGGCCAGACCGAGCCCGTCTGGGGTTGGCTGAATCAGCGACGGCGGAGCTCGGCCGGGCGGCCTTGCCGACGGAGCCCGGGCGCTGGGCGATGAAGCTTCGCGCTCCCGTCGCGGAAGCGAGCGTCCCGTGGCTTTCCGCGGGCTGAAGCCGAAGCCTCGGCGTGGCGGTGCTCGCCCTGCGGCCTCCCAATGGAGCCCTCGCGGCGTCGGCGCGGGTACCTCTCGCGGTCGCGGCCGAAGCCGAGCCTCTGGCGCGGCGGCGCCTGCGGCCTCCCGATGAAGCCCCACACGCGGATCGGGACGTCCGACTTTGGAGGTGCCGGGCGACAAGGAGGTGCCGGGCGCCATGGCGGTGGTGGCGCGGAGGTGCCTTGCGCCATGGCCGGGCTGCCCGGAGGGAGGGGGCCGCGTGAGGGGAGGAGTTGGGCGCGCGTCGCCGGAGAGGGGGGCCTTTGAGCAGGGGTGGAGGCCGCGTCGAGGGAGCCACCGTCGGACGGCGGGGTGGCGGCGGGGTGGCGGGGGAGGGATAGGAGCCTCCTACTGGGGGGTTGAAACTAAATTTTAGAAGTCCTTCTAAAATGAGGGTTTAAGTAGGAGGTCCATTGGAGTTGTTTTTTTACTTGACTCCTAAAAATTAGAATAGGGATCTGTTTAGGGACTCCATTTGGAGTTGCTCGACGAAGTTCTATTCCATTTCCATCAATGGATGACACCCAAAGTTTAGCTCGGAGATCTACTGGATTATGCAGAGTTTGGAGTTATTTGGTCGACCAACCAAGCAGTGGCACAACTACTAGTATTTACAGTTAGGTGTTCCATCTAAAAAGAAAAAAGAGCAACAAAATTTGTGACACCAAATTAATATCATTAGATTAGATACCTATTAACATATATTTTCATAATATATTTATTTGGTGTCATAAATATTTATACATTTTTCTATATCTATTCAAATATAAAATGATTTAACTTAGAATAACTCTAGGAACTAATTTATTTAGGGATAAAGGTAGTATTATTCATTTCACTCTGGTTAATCTGTTGGGTATCATGCATGGTACCTTTAAGCTATTGCATTAGGTTATACTCGCTTCGTCCCAAAATAGAAGTTACTTCCCGATGAGTCAATATTTTTTAAGTTTGACCAATTATATATAAAAGATTATTAACATTTATAATACATAATTATTATCATTAGATAGATCGTTGAATATACTTTTCGAGAATAAATTTACTTAAAGATATAAATGTTGCATGCATTTTCTAAAATCTAGTTAAAATTGAGAAAGTTTGATTGGTACATATCCCATAGCGTCTTCAATTATGAAACGGAGCGAGTATGTGGTAACCTAATAATCATTGACCCATACCGATAGATTGTCCATTGTACTACAAACCGGCTTGAGCAAATTGTCTCTAGGAAGCCGTTCCTGTCCCAAATTCTTGTGGTCCCACCTAACCCTATTTCGTGGATTAGACCATCCCGCAGAACCCTTTTGCCATTAATGATCGCTCGCCATACTGACGACGAAGAAGAACGTATCTGCATCTAAGCCCTTGTTTAGATTGGCATGAAATTCTAATTTTTTTCACTCTCTCTCCATCACATCAATTTTTTTAGCCGTATGCATAAAGCATTAAATGTTAGTAAAAAATAACTAATTGCACAGTTTAGTTGTAAATCATGAGACAAATCTTTTTGTCCACGATTGGATAATATTTGCCAAATATAAACGAAATGCTATAGTGCCAAATTTTTTTAATCTTTTAAATCTGAACAAGGCCTAAGAAATCTTACGTTGGGAGGTAAACTGCTCTAAGCATCGTGCACTGAGGAGTCTGGCTCTTGCTCGATTGGCTAAGCTTGGAGTGCCAACGTTGCCAAATTGAAACATCTCTACAATGGCATTGTTAGGACGAAGAGAAGGCCTGGGCTAAATTGGTCTGGGCTTGTTTTCTGAGATCCACATCCATCCTATGTTTCCAATTGCAGAGCCCATGCTGATTTTAAAACCCAAAGCCTTAGTAGTTTTTTTTTTTTTTGTGGAACTGAGATGTGGCCCCACTAATAACCTAATAATCATCCAACACACAAAAAAATATCTAGCTATCAAAAAAAGTCCCATGCCGGTCTGCCCCAACAACGCCCAACGGCACTCCCATCCCATGGCCTCACCTCACCCACCCCCACCAATCCCCCGCCCAGATCCGACGGCTGCTAATCGCCGCATCCACAAACTGACGGTCTCGCACCCTCGTCTCTCCCCATAAAACCCTCCTCACCCCTGCCTCCCATCGCCGCCGTCTCCTCCCCTCCTCCCGTTCCATTTTCCCCCTATTCCCAGATCCAGTTCGCGAGTTCTCACTCCGCCGCTGCCATGGCGCTCTCTGTGGAAAAGACCTCGTCTGGGCGGGAGTACAAGGTCAGGACCTCTCGCAGGCGGACTTCGGCCGCCTCGAGATCGAGCTGGCCGAGGTCGAGATGCCGGGTCTCATGGCGTGCCGCACCGAGTTCGGCCCGTCCAAGCCCTTCGCAGGCGCTAGGATCTCGGGGTCGCTCCACATGACCATCCAGACTGCCGTCCTCATCGAGACCCTCACCGCGCTCGGCGCTGAGGTCCGCTGGTGCTCCTGCAACATCTTCTCCACGCAGGACCACGCCGCCGCCGCCATCGCGCGCGACTCGGCCGCCGTGTTCGCCTGGAAGGGGGAGACCCTCGAGGAGTACTGGTGGTGCACCGAGCGCTGCCTCGACTGGGGCGAGGCCGGCGGCCCCGACCTCATCGTCGACGACGGTGGTGACGCCACGCTGCTCATCCACGAGGGTGTCAAGGCCGAGGAGGAGTACGAGAAGACCGGCAAGATTCCCGACCCGGAGTCCACCGACAACGCTGAGTTCAAGATCGTGCTCACCATCATCCGCGACGGGCTCAAGGCTGACCCCAAGAAGTACCGCAAGATGAAAGAGAGGCTTGTCGGCGTCTCTGAGGAGACCACCACCGGAGTCAAGAGGCTCTACCAGATGCAGGAGACCGGCGCCCTCCTCTTCCCTGCCATTAACGTCAACGACTCCGTCACCAAGAGCAAGGTGATTCAATCGTGCCTTCCTTTGGACCCATTTCCTTTCAGATCTGACGTTCTTGTTGTGTGGATCTAGATCCTGCATGATTAGCAGTCTGATATTTGCTCTTGTTGCTGCTTATTTCACTGCTATACTTAAAATCTTGTGGATGGATGGTGGTTAATAATTGGTACGTAGTATAGTGAAAATGGATCTGTGTTTCAGATCTCTATTCGACAGGATCTGTTTATTTGGGATTGATTGTTGACAGTGAAGCATCTCGGATACTTTAGGCCTGATTTGGTATAGTGAAAATTGATTTGTTTTGCCTGATTTGTCTGCTGATTTATGTTGATTTCCAGCTTCTTGGTATAGCTTCTAAATTGCAGGGATATAATTGATTTAGTGTTGGTCATGTTGTCGTTTTCAGCTGGATCTGGATCTGGATCTTGGTCTATGGTGTCGTGTAGTCTCAAAATAAATGTTAATTGTTAGCTGCTACTTCTAATATTAGTTTATGTTTGGTGGATTTTTGATGACTCTGTTATAATGGAGAATAAAATATCTTGTACCCCGTTTACTCGTATTGTCATGCATTGTGCCTTGCACCTGGACTTATTATACCTTAAGTGTTTTGCTGTGCACTTTCTAGATTCTTAACTACAAATAATGAACAAATAATTGCAATATTATTTCTTGTAAACAGTTTGGCATGTTGATAGGACCAAAATTCAACTATCATGATTGATAACTATATTGATTTGTTTCTCCTCTGAACAGTTTGACAACCTGTATGGTTGCCGCCACTCCCTTCCTGATGGTCTGATGAGGGCCACAGACGTTATGATTGCTGGCAAGGTTGCCGTGGTCTGTGGATATGGTGATGTCGGCAAGGGCTGTGCTGCTGCACTCAAGCAGGCTGGTGCCCGTGTCATTGTGACTGAGATCGACCCCATCTGTGCCCTCCAGGCTCTGATGGAGGGTCTTCAGGTCCTTACCTTGGAGGATGTTGTCTCTGAGGCTGACATCTTTGTGACCACCACTGGCAACAAGGATATCATCATGGTTGACCACATGAGGAAGATGAAGAACAATGCCATTGTCTGCAACATTGGCCACTTTGACAATGAAATTGATATGCTTGGTCTTGAGACCTACCCTGGTGTCAAGCGCATCACCATCAAGCCCCAGACTGACCGCTGGGTGTTCCCTGAGACCAACACTGGCATCATTGTCCTTGCCGAGGGTCGTCTGATGAACCTTGGGTGTGCTACTGGCCATCCTAGCTTTGTCATGTCCTGCTCATTCACTAACCAGGTAAGCATGTTAATCCATATCTTTCTTGGTATCGACATATGTAAACATATTGGGTAGCAAGGTCACATTAGATTACTGAATTATTTATTCTTGATGCAGGTCATTGCCCAGCTTGAGCTGTGGAAGGAGAAGAGCTCTGGCAAGTATGAGAAGAAGGTGTATGTCCTCCCCAAGCACCTTGATGAGAAGGTTGCTGCTCTCCACTTGGGCAAGCTTGGTGCCAAGCTGACGAAGCTCACCAAGTCCCAGGCTGACTACATCAGCGTGCCGATCGAGGGTCCCCTACAAGCCTGCCCACTACCGGTACTAGGCAGCCCACGACCGCAGCTCACTCGGCTGGTTGTGTGCTATCAAGTTTGCTACGCTGGCCTGTCAGTTATCTTTTGCATGCATATGCATTATCATCATACGCAGTCGCGTAGGAGGATTTGTTATGGTTATCGCTTGAGCTGAGAGGGGAAGCGAGGAGGGAAGGAGCTGTTTGCTTTTGCTGAAGAATAATGGTGTAATTGGCTGGGGTGAGGCGATGTGCGTTGCCAGATACAGTTTTGTCTTGTTGACTCTACTTATCTGATTATCATTTGTAAGCGATTTGCTCAAGTTGTCTCAGTTATGAATAACTTGCTTTCTCAAACAGCACCTAATTTTCTTGAAATTTGATACAGCTGGGTCACCGTGTGCTGTGGAATGCTTGGCTGCAGTTGTTTTGTGTAACAGTTTTTCTTAACTAGCAAACGTGCTCAGGCGTTGAAAAGGAATGCAATACCAATATGAATAGACTCCAGATCATCGTTAGATGCGAGTAAAACAGGTCATGAGATACATAGGACGTAGCCACACGTATTGGAATTACTCCCTCCGGTCCCTTTTCTTAGGCGCATCTATGTAAAACACAGATACCAATATTCTATTGATTGCCATTAACTGTTTATTGGCACTTGTGTCTAACTATCCCATCTACATGCGTAATTTGATTGGCTTGCTTAGTTTACATGGATGCATGCACGAATACAAAAGGAGCTCTTTAATTACCAACGCATGCAAAACACTTTAGCTTGCACAAAAGAATTAATGTCCAGCCAAAAAAACATCGATAGCTGCAGTTGTGCCTAATAAACTGGCCAAACTCAAAAACTCGTTCGTGCCTTATAAAGCGGTCTGGAGGAGTAGACTATATATTGCCTTAACACGTAATGGAATTAGATTATATTTATTGTCTCTAGATGTGAGTTATCCTAACTTATTCATCATCACTAACGTGAGTTGTCCTAGCTCATGTGTCATGAGTTCTGAGAGGAAACTCTAGGAACTTAATTGCTAGGAAGAGATTTTGGTAAAAAAAAAAAAAATGCTCTTCAATTTAATTGCTATCTTTTTATAAAATTTTAAAGCTAATTTTACGTATGATATGATGACTATTACATTAACGATATAAGTTAACGTTGTCAATAATATGACAATACACTATTAAGTTTGTATCACCTAAAATAAAGTCTTGATAAATTTTTGTGTCTCCTGTTACAGAACACATAATATTTATATTTATAAATATTCATAATTTTATTCATACTATCCATGCATGTGGCAAGAGGAGCCGCCCAGATGTCTATGTTCGTGCCGAATTTGTTTAGACTATCAAATTACCTTCTAACTCAGTTTAGATCTTTGGACTTTACTCGGAGACAAACCAACGTCCGTTCCTTCTCCCCGAAGCCTCTCTTCCTTCCAGGCGACTCCACCTGTTCCTTAGGCCCCCCTCCTGCCGTCTCCGGCGAGCTTCGCCGGAGCGTGCGAGGAGAGGGGCCTCGCTTCTCCGTAGCCCTGTAGTTAGTACCTAGCAATTTAGTTTCGTAGTTTGAGTGCCTATATGGCCATCGCCCGTTGTGGTAAGAGCTACTTGGAGGTCGTCGTCGTCGTCTTCGTCTCTGGTGCCGTCTTCCTCGGCACCTTCGTCGTCGCCGCCGTCGCTTCTCAGGTTAGTACGAATAAAATAAATTCGCCCCCTCAACCAGCTCCATCTCCACCCATCCTCCTCCACCGCTGCTTGGGATTCCATGGATCCGACCCCAATTCATCCGGAGAAGAGGGCGATCCGCAAGCTGTGTCTACGGATCGAGACCCTTTTTGGGTGGATCTGATCCCTGGTGCTGCCTTTCGCCTTCTGCCCACTCCGGTCGCATCGCCTGCCTTCCCCGACTCCGCTCGCCCGCTCGATTCCACCCCACCACAGCAACCTCTGGTCTTGGAGTTCTCTGCAGCTCGGCGGCTCCTCCCATGGAGTTGGTGTGTCGCAACCGCCTCCCCTTGGGATTCAGGTTCGAGTCTCATCTTCAACCTCCGGCGACGACTTACACCGCATCCTTCGGTCGCCCGGTGTTCGACTTCTTCAGCGGCTTGCGGCGGCCCGACTTCGGCCGTCGCTGCGCGGCCAATCCGCCTGGGTGTTGCGTCCTCGGCGCCCCGCAACCCTCCACCGACGGCCGTGTTGTCTCCGACGCCATGAAGCAGTCGTCTCCTTCCTCGGCTCACGTGCTTCATTGTAATTTGGTCCTCTTTGGAGGACCTTTTTGTAAAATAGTTCTTTGTGATAATATAATATTGCTACTTGTAAAAAAAACTCAGTTTAGATGCCCAGACATCAATTTATAATTTAATATTTTCTATATAAATTCTACTCCCATGATATAAAAATCAACGCATTTTGGCAAATACTTAGTCTCAATAAATGGGTATCGATATCTAGGAAGAATTTTTTTTTACAACAAGAATGGCTAAAGTGCCTATTTTAGTCTTGATGAGGACATTACCAGCTTAGATATGACCATATCAACCCCTTTTCAACCAAGGGTACAATCGCTCTATATGGCGTTTATTATAGATATATTTGATGGACTGGTGCCACACCATAAAATGTGTATATTTTTATTTTCAGAATTATTTATATGGATCAAGAGAAAGTTTGATTGCATATGGAAAGCATGTATGGTTAATAAAGTTGATTGGGGACCAAGTCCATCTATTCCTAACGTCCTCAACCAGGCCACCACACCACTTTTGGCACAAGGAAAGAAAGATTCCAATTACAATAAGGTTTGGATGTTGAATTCGGACCGTAGAACACTCCTAACTTGTGACAGTTACCACGGTTGCATATTTAGTCGGATTCGAGTGTTTCAGGACTTGTTAGAAAGCCTATAAGGTCTACTTTCATATAGATTCAGAATCATGTCCATATCTGCTTCGAGGTGGCCACAATCATCGATTTAATATAGAGATCTTTCTTGTCCATGGTGCTGTGTCACTTGATTGTTGCCCAGTGGACCGTGTATCAAGTGGGGCCTAATAGGGACACGTCCTAGGGTTGTGGGACGACCTATAAGGTCAAGGTCGTCCTCTACCCTCTCATATACCTTCATAGCCACCGCAAACAAATCGGGTTTTGTTTTGATTGTAAGTTTAGTTGCTGCTACTCCCTTGTAGATGCGTGTGTCGGTTAGACCATCCGTTCTACTTCATTTAGAACCCCACCTTCGATTGCATGCAGGACGAGTGCCCTCATGGCTGGTTTTACATTCCCCATTCCATTCCTTAAAACAGAAATACAAGAGTTTTAGTCGGCTGCGACCGACAACAGAGTTTAGACATGAGATAGAGACAGGAAGGAGATCACTGGGCATAGAAGTCCATACAACTAGAAGGCGACTAAGTGGCTCGATGGCCATCAAGCGGGCAATTACAAAAGTTCCCAGAATACTTCTAGCCATGCAAAAGTAAACCGACTGTTGACAAGCGTGTAGGGGTCCCATCAAGAAGCTTCCTCCTGACGCACCATCCTTCAGCATTTCCAGTATCCATCGCTGCCTAACTTCCATCGCGGCCCCCCTGCAGCAGGCGTTTCGCCTGTTCTTCTTCCTTCAGCTCCACAAGATTGCGAGCAACCATAGGAGACGGTGTATCGGTCGCTAAGGCGCAACTTGGACAGTTGTAGTCGGGCCGTGAACGTCATCTCCATTCACCAATCAAGTTATCCCACGCCTCTCATCGAAAGATCAGGCAAAAACCATAATGGGGTCACATCAGTTGATATTAGAGCGAGGTTTATCAGTGAATCAAAGTTATCTATCTCCAGCGAAAGATTGGGACACCCTTACCCTTATCAGTTGGTACCAAGCATGGTTTGCCTAGGTGGGGTTGGCCGAGGCCCAATAAATTAAGGTTGCCCGGACCTTAATAGTTTTTAGGCACACCCACTTGGGGAAAGTTCCAATGTCCCTAAAAGACTAGTCCAATAGGGGAAGGGTGGCTCTCCCTTTTAAGGTGGCTTCCTTCTTCTAAGCTAAGCAAGGTGGGATTATTCAAAGGCTCACATGATCGCCGTCCGACTACAACTAGGTCTCTTGGCCCCTTTGTCGCGTCTTTGCCAGGCGATTAATAGTGGAGGATGTCCTCATCAAGTCTTCCCATCCTGTGGCCTATGGGAAAAACACAATAGTACATGGAACCGATAGCTGCATAAATGGTAGAATTTAGTCCATAATAACATGAAGATGATAGAGCCCATGGTAGTGTGCCTGTGTCCGGTCAGCGTGATAAGGTGAGGCGGCGCGAAGGCAGAATTTGACCAAATGCTGGGTAAGTCCGGTCAACCCTATCTGGACGCTTCCAGTCGGCAAAACCGTCTCTAGAACCTCTCTGGATTCGACCGGATGCTTAGGCGTAGTATGTCCGGTGTAACATAAGGCCATGATCGATTCTAGCCATGAGAGATTGACGACCGTTGCTGAACGTGATAGGACACGTGGACAATTGATAGCAACCGGACACCATGGGCATGTCCGGTCACCTGGATAGTCGTGTCCGATCACCTCGCAGTCAGCACCTCTTTGGGAGTAATGGCTAGGTGGCTTGAGGGCTACCTATTTAAGGTTGTTGGCCAGCTCTTCGGGACTCCTCTTGGCACTTTTGATATTCTTGACATTCTCTTGAGCTATGCCAACCTCCTTCTCATCTCTCGCATATTGCTTGATCCAAAGTGAGTTTGAGAGTGATTCTAAGTGCATTTGCTTATGAGATTGCACTAGATGCACTTGGTGATCATGTTGCTATGGATTTCTATTAGTCTTGTTGGTTACTGTTACCTAGACGGCTTGGAGCAGCTTGGTGGTGTTGGCAAGTGTTCGTGATTGTTCTTGGTCACACTTGATGATTGTGTGGGGTTGAGCCTTCTCTCCAGGAGTTCACAAAAGGCATCCTTAGTGGAAGTCACGTGTCATTGAGCTACCCTGACTTTATGTGATTTCTTGTGGTGCCCTTTGTAGGCTAGGCTTGTGGACATCTATTAGTCACCAAACAACCAAAAGTGTGGTCGACACAACAGGGATTGTTGGCGGTAAATACCGACTTATTCTAACCGCCAACTATTATCCAAAAAGGGAGAATTATCATAGCCATATTCACATATACCTTTACTATTGACCTATTTCCACTTGTATTGGAGCACTATTGATTTACAGGAAACATACAAGAAAAAGAGAAAAAGGTCACAAGAATAGGCTTTTCGGCAAGGCGTATTTCACAAAATATGTGAAGCCCAAACCAAAAGGACACAACTGGGACAACAACCCATGGGAGAGAGATCCAGGAAGAGAAGAGGGGCACTGGGCTAAGGCTGGGCCTAAGGGGGCCCACCCCCGGTGCGACCGTACCCCCAAGGAGGTTGGCCTTGCCCATCTTTCTCTGGCGGTTCGTGGAGGCGATGTTGAAGGCTGTTCAGCATGGCATTCACTCCCCCTTCCCCAAATCGACTTGGATCAAGTATAAAGCAAGGAGTGGAGCTCTCCATTTCACACAACACACACTACACCTCTCACTTGTACTCCCAAGTGTTCCTCTCCACTTTCTACTTTATCCCTATATTGACGGCTATTAATGACCAAATTTACCCATCAACTAACTCCTAAAAGAGGCACATTGGCGATCACCAATATAAACTTAGGGTTTACACTAACGGAATTCTACGAGTTTTGGTGAATCCTTGTCTCTACAGGTACATATCGGAAAAGCTATAAAAAAGGACCAATATGACAGATTACAAGCACCTCAAATGATGAATTGGAATGCACCATTGCGAAGAGCTCGTCGAGACGATCGAAACAGACATATTATTTGTCTTTTTTGGAGTTCCGGATGAAAAGATATGTATTCCACAACGGGGGCTGCACTAGAAGACTCCAGAAGACGCGAGAAGACACCACGCCGAAGCGGACCGTGAACGGCCCCGGAGCCAGACCAGCCGGTCTGGCCCTGGACCAGCCGGTCTGCTACAGTGGCCAATCAGGCCCAGCTTCGGCCCACGTGCTCCACCGCCTTAGGGTTTCAATCTCAGCCATCCGCCAAAGTCGGTTTGATCGAAGGGCTCACGTTCATCCCACCGAGCTATAAAAGGAGGGCAGGACCCCCCCAGGGCAACACACATTCATTTGCTATTCTCTCAAACCCTAACCGGGTGGTGTCCCTTGAATGGATAACCTCTCGGGGAGGGTCAGCCATCAAGAGAAGATTAGTCCTCTCTAGGATCTAGTCTTTTAGATAATAGTGAGATGGAGAGTGAGGGAAGAGTTAGGAGGGGATGCCGGCCTGTCGGTGCCCTCTCTACGGCTTGTACCTTGGCGGGATCAAGCTCTACTTGAACTTGCTCCTGGGATGTCTCTGGTGATCAACTTCTAATGCGAGTAAGTTCTATGCCTTTATTGTTTATCTGGATCACGACTCTCTTTGAGTGCTTTATTCTCTTCCTAGGGGAGTAGAGTGTTATCGTAGGTGTAAGCATGGTGCTTAGGCTTAGGATAATCGTGGATGCACCCTACATTCCGGATTTGGTGGTAGCTCACGGAGGTGATTTTATAGCTCCGTTGAATCCTATGTATCCCACTATCCCGTTTGTAGACCAAGTAGGACGCAGTTGCTAAGGAGATCAACATCCTATGTCGGTGTCTCTCCTTATGTAATGTCCCCAGTTAGCAATATAAGACATAGGCTTGCCCAAGTTAGAAGAAGAGAACCATAGTTATCCTCTCTACTCTCCTATTATCATCAACCTTGATTGCTACGCTCAACCCCATTAATTGTCGCCCTAGTTCTACCCTAGTTCTATCTTAATTTAGTCTCTATCTTCACCTTATTGTTATCCCTAGTTAAGTTAGACCGTAGTTGATCTCACCCGTTTCTCAGTGGAACGAAACCTGGAATACTTCTGGGATAAAGCTACAACGGTATCCGTGCGCTTGCGGATAATTCAGTGGGTGTTAACAGATATCAACAAGCTTTTTGGCGCCGTTGCCGGGGATACGGTTTGCTGAGTTGACTATGAACCTAGCTTAACTTTTTCTTTTCTTTTATCATTTACCTCTTTATCCTTCTTTCTTATCCTTTACCCCTCTCTTCTCTCTCTCCTCTCTATTCTTTCTTTCATTCTTTTCTTTTTAACTTTTGGTTTAGCATGAGTCACACTCCTATCAATCAATATGCTAAACCCACAAGCGCAAGCTTTAGGCCACTAGAATCTTTAGAGCCTATCTTGACACCTGGTTATGAGCTGCGCCCGTGTTGGGTAGACTTCATCCAAAAACAATCCTTCTCGGGAGAAGGCGATGAAAACCCATACTCACACCTACGGGAGTTCTTATTGAGATGCGCATGCTTTCGTATTGCTGGCATGTCTGATAAGACTCTACAATGGAAGCTCTTTCCATTCTCTTTGACTGGAAAAGCTAAATATTGGTACAACAAAACCGTAGGAAGTATGCAAGGAGATTGGGAAGTGTTATGTTCTGAATTTGAAACCAAATTCTTTCCCATCTCTAAGGTGATTGATCTTCGGGAAGAGGTTCTAAGCTTTAAACAGCTAGAGGAGGAATCTTTAGAAACATCATGGGATCGCATTAATGATCTCTTTACTATAGGCCCAGACCTTTCTATTCCAGACTCAGTGTTGTTTCAACACTTTTACTTAGGCCTTAGTAAGGATTCTAAGCAATGCCTTGATATAGTTTCTAGAGGATCTTTTCTTCATGTGACTGCTAGTGAAGCAAGGTCTTTGATTGATAAACTTTGTGGAAGGACTCCCTGCCCTAGCATTAAATATGAGCTCCCTGAGAAAGAGAAGGAATTGTTTCCTAGACGACAAGAGGAAGTTTCGATAGCTAAATCACACTTATTCCAATCCTATAATTTAGCTATCAGTCCCGAACCATCTACACTACTACAGAAAATATTAACGGAGGCGGTTAAAAAGGCTTTTCCGAGGCGGTTTTCACAACCGCCTCGAAGCTAGGGTCACGGTAAATGTTGGTATTAACCGAGGCGGTTCCATGCCCGCCTCCGTTAATCCCGAAAAAAAAAAAAAAAAGGAAAGCCAGATCCAGCCCCTAACCGGGCTTGGATTTGAGCCTAGCCGCCGCCGCCGATCCGGGGCATGGATCCGCCGCCCGCCCCACATGATGCCGCGGATCTCCGCCACCGCCGCCATTGCTCTGAGGAAGAGGCCGCGACGCCACTGGATCTGGAGGGAGGAGGCCGTAGGCGCCACCGGATCTCCATGGGAGGAGAGCCGCGGCCCTCGCTTCACGCGGCGCCGAGGAAGGGTCGCGCCCCCGCTTCACGCGGGCGCTAGGGAAGGACCGGCCGCAGTCGGAGAAGGCCGCGCCCCCCACGGCGCTCCTCCGCCGGGGACGGGCCGCGCGCCCCACGGCGCCCGCCGCCGGGTAACGGCCGGCGCCCTATGGCCCTTCGCTGCCCGGGCGGGCGCGCCCCCACGGCGCTCCGCCGGGGGAACGGCCGCGCCACGGCGCTCCTCCGCCGAGGGCGGGCCGCGCCCCCACGGCGCTCCTCCGCCGGGGGCGGGCCCGCGCGCCCTACGGCGCTCCTCCGCCGGGGACGCGCCCCGCCCGCCGCCCAGCGTCTTCTTGTCGGGGTGAGGGGAGGGGAGAGAGCAGAGGGAGAGAGGGAGTAGAGAGCTGCTGGGTGAGGGAGGAGAAGATGAGCAAGCAAACCCTAAGTTTCGTATATATACTTGGGTGCAGATAATGGGCCTCTTGGGCCTTTTGGATTTCGGGCCTTTTAACCAAGACGGGCCTTTAACGAGGTCCGTCTCGAAAAATGAAGGTATTTATGGAGGCGGATATTTTTATAATAACCGCCTCCGTTAATGGATTTTGCGAGGCGGTTTTCTACAACCGCCTCGGTTAATAAAAAGTGACCGCCTCGGTTAATCGAGGTATTAACCGAGACGGTTTTTTTGGCTAACCGCCTCCGAGAGCAATTCCAATGTGCCTCGCAAAAGAATTTTTGTAGTAGTGCTAGATCCCAAAATCCACTAAGGGGAGAAGAGATTCAACCCTTGGAAAACTCTCTTGATGTTGATGTCGGGAAGAGCCTAAACTTCCAGTCTTACAAGAGACCTTCAAGTGAATATAACTCAAATCCCCTCATGAAGGAATCTCTTAGAAAGCATCTTCTTTGGAAAGAATTCAAGGATGGCATATCTAATAATGCCATAGAAGGAGAGCCAAGTCAAATTGATTCCAATCCTATCTTCTCTCCTTCTATGCCTACCTTAGATGTCTCATCTCAACCCATCTTTAAACCCATCCTTGATCCCGAAGAATCCCTTGACACTTGTTCTCCTGAGTCTCATGATGACCTTAGAGATCCACTAAGACCCTTAGAGCATAGGAATCATGATAGACTTGAGGATGACCAAGAAGTGCTACAATAATGGCTGGAATGTGTAGAATGGATGCACCATGAAGAAGCCTTAATTGAATCCAGCCTAGGCCTAGATCTAAATGATAAACTTATGACTCATCTAAGTTTGGAGGAGGCCATTAATGAGACCAGCTTGATAGCCACCAATCCTAAGAAAATCTTGGACAATAATATGATTGATAAATGTTATAGGCATGAAATGAAGGAGACAATATTTTTGCCTATAAACATTCATAAAGAACCACCCTTGGAGATTGGTAAGGAAGATGACATCAATGAGCATGGAAGCTACTTCATAAAGATCTCATCAAAGCCATGCTCATATGACACATCTCCTGAATCTCTTGGTCTCTCTACCATGACCACACTCGAGATCTTCAACCCTCTCATACATCCTATCCATAAAAACTTTAAAAGAGAGGTTGTAGATGCATATTTTTATCATAAATATTATAGATCTCGATGTGCGGATCATGAGGTAGGTCGATAGATATTGGTGTTGGAGGGGAAACCACTTCACCATCTTGAAGTGCGATTCTGAGGTTTCCCAACAATGAGCTTTTATTCTGAGACTAGCGCTTTCGATAGACAACATGAAACTTTTTGAACTGCCCTTGAATTGAGTATAGAGATATAATTATGAAAATATTCCTTCGGGTATTCTTGTCACTAACCATTTCAGATCTAAAGCAAGAAGAATGAAGGATGATGGTGTGAGGTATGTCCAACCAATCATGCAACATTAGATCACATCCATCTAAACTTGATCTTGCCTTGCAAGAACTCAAGTGTGGGGGAGATGCTTCTTTGAAAAATCTTATGCCATGTTGCTATTCTTGGTTGTCTCTACCTTTAAGCCATGCTCAACTTGCCATATAACAATCATGCTCTTTTATCTCTACTTGAATAATGAATCTCTACCATGCTTTCATGCTACTATTGTCTATTATAGTATGCCTAGGTTTGGAGTATTTTCATACATCTCTTAAAAGAAGCATGGTGCTTAGTTTAGGAGTGTTGATCTTACTTCCAAAGGCCTTTTAAATTAAGTATGATGCTTAATTTAGAATATCTTCCTAAATCAAATTAGACGTGGTGTCTAGGTTGATTTTTGAACTGAAAGTATGCTCTTGTAGACACTGGATATTTTGTTGGACTAACCCCTGTAGGAAACTTCTAAAATCCAATCTGGGTAAGTCAAGAGATGAATTCAAATCAGAGATGAAGCAAGGCACATGATGAACTCTAATAACTTTGCACACTGAAGACACAGCTCATTCATCATTCATGGAAGAACTGTAAGTATCAAAGATTATTCACACTTGTCTTCAACCGCAAGTTACCTTTGCCTTGAACCATGGTTGCATAAAACATGAGAAACAAAAAACTATGCTAAGATAATCCTGAACCCATCTTTCTAATAGCATAGAGCTAATGCACATAAATTAGAGACAACAATCCCCCATTTAAATTGGTATACTCCTTCAGATATGTGTTGTCCACTAATCCTGTGCAGGCATAAAATAAAGATCGAGATAGAAATCTAAAATGGCAAGGAGCAAAAATATAGCACGACAAAAAAGAGCACCATCTAGGAACAAGAGGAACTATGAACCAGATGTGAGGTTGACCAAACAAGGAAAGCACCGAGCAAAACAAAAGGGCCATCAAGAGTCATCTACTCTTCATCACATGGTGTCATCGTGCTCCAATGATGAAGGTAACATCCAAAGGTAAATGGTCACTACTTAAAATACTTATCCTTGGTTTTGGTATGAACATGAATAAAGAACTTAACATGTTTGAGTAATAATTATCTATGATCAATCCTGATTAACTCAACATGTCTAGTTCTTGAAAGTTGTTTATAACATCACTATCTTGATCCATAGTCTTAACCAAATGAGCTAAAAAGTTGCACATCTTATGCTTGGAAGATGATAGTCATGATCATGTAAAAATCGACACATCATGTATAGATAGACAATCCTTCTTTGGGTTAAGCACTTCAACTCTTGTAGCCTAATGAAATTAAATGTTACATCCTTGCTCAACCTTCTGATCCTACCTCTCATGATAATGTTGAACAAAGCACATAACATCAACTCCATGTTATTCAATGTGACTAAGGACACGAGATATGGAATAGAAGTTTTAGTTCTGCTGGTGTTTTCCCACCAGTAGAGCCCATGCACTTGATCTCTGCCTTGTCTCCATGAGCAGGACACACTTCAATCCAAGTGTGGGGGAGTTAATTCCCTACTTTGCACAAGTGAAGGTCCTGGACCTGTCAAAGCAAAATCCAAACTCAAAACTAAGACGGGTTAGATAGAAGATGGTGACACATCATAAAGGGCATCATCATAGAAATCTTTATCTTCACCGAAAGAGCTAGCTTGGAGAAGAAGCACTCCCACGCACGCAACTAAAGAAACTCCAATTGTGTCAACACGGGAGGAATCAACAAGAAGGGAGAAGTCCTGTCCAGAGGACTTTAAAATCCGAACCCTTGCCATGATGTAACATTGGTAGTTATCCATATTTACCTTCTTGCATTGCACGAATTATTTTCTCTTTAGCATGTTTACTTTACTGCCTTAGCATTGCATTGAAAATAACAAAAATAAATATATATTCATCTTGTTAGATAATTCATGCATTATAAAACTTGAAGTCCCATGTGAATAGTTCTATGGTGTGTAAAAGCCCGTAGGAGTCTTCACCGTGGTGGCATAAAAATAATAAAAATAATCATGCATACATGTTTTCTTTTCTACATAACAAAAAATAGAAAATCTAAAAATAATCATTGAGCATCTTGCTGCACAGTATACATTATAACAACCTTTAAAAACTTCTCACAACAACCGGTCAGGTGAAACGGCTAACCACTAACCGCTTACCTAATTGTTCCACAAGTTTTGGTGTTTTGTGAGATGTTTCTTGCCGGATGACTCTAAGAGCTAGTCCACCTAGGAATCTTCATCGACATCACTTTCGAAGTACACCTTTCCAACACACGACTAATCAGCGTGTGTGGAGGAAGCAACTTCTTGTTGGATGAGATCGAGATTCCCGACTACACTTGCTCTTATAAGCATGAGCTCCACCGTGAGGACTCCTCAGCTTCAATGCTCAACCACGACAACAACCAGCTTGGGGGAAGGCATCCCCTAGGTACCCAGGTAAGTGTACCTACGCGATTATCGAGTCAGTCATAAAAAATGAAGAAATACCAAAAATATGTGGACACATGAAGGTCCATGCTTTTTAGAGTCTTTAGAGTCCTATATAGTATGAATCTTAAAAAATGTAAAACCAAATAAAATGTTTGTCTAGATATAAGTCAATAAATAGGCAAGCCCTAAAAATGATCCTTAGAGATGAAAATGATGAAAAGCTGCTCTGACATAACACCTTTGAAGTGCCTAGTGTTTAGACATAGGTTTTTCCTGAGTTTTGGCTTTAACTGTTTTGACATGAAGATTTGCTCTGAGCCTGAAACTTGTGGGTTGCATATGCTTGAACTAAGTCTAGGTACTTGATTGATCTGATTGTGAAAGTTTGAGCTACCATCTATCTTGTTCTAAGTGACACTAAAGTTCTGGAGATTTATCTTTTAAAAAAAAATTCAAAAACCTTACATGATGAGTTCCTGTATGACAAAGCTTACATTTCCACCAGAGCCAAACATGATGAGATCGGCTAGATAAACTTCCACATGTATGCTGCTTGTCTTGCATTGAGTTTTATCAAACTTTGTGACCCTTGTGAGAGATTTGTCATGCTCTTGAATCAAGATCCACTTACACTCCACCTTCATATGCACTACTCTACACTGGAGTAGGCGCAACAACATGCCATTCCATCTACATCCATCTAAAAATGTTTTGCTCCTATACTGGAAAAGAACACCAAAAATATTTTCATTAGATAGCCACCCAATAAATGCTCTAAGTTCTTGATTACTATCTCTCAAAAGTCTTTTGTGCCAAAAGGAGTGTTATGAGCTATGCAAAAGTTATCATGGAAAAATAATAAATTAAGGGAGTTGAAAAAATAGACAAGTGTCCAAGAGCAATGGGTACTTAGATGCCTGCCTCCCCGATAAAAAAAAGAGAGAAAAAATAATAATAATAAAAATAAGATAGCTCATACTCTCTGGCCAAGTTTCAATTTCCAAAAGAGAGATATGTCTTCAGGGAGCACAGTAGAATTAGGTTCCACTACATATCCACCATATCCATACACTTGCACATATTGATTCGATTGCATGACTTGTTTCTCCATGGATCCATTGTTTGACTTCACAACATATGCATTGCAAGTTTGCTCTTTCAAGTTTTCTCCCTACCTATGAGCTCCACATAAGCCTTAGTTATAGGATGAAAAGAAAGGCAACCATCACTACTGCCTTGGTGAGAATCCACAAATACCACATACATTGAGAGATTTGAGAGTGTCATACATGGAAAACTCTAAGTTTTATTTGAAAATCTCTAAAAACTCTAGAATGATAGTTGAACAAAGAGCTTGATAAATAGTGCTTGGCTGGATCTTTCTATATTTTGATTGCTCAAGACCCAAGTAAGAGCTGATAAGCCCCATAGTTAAAGGTAACATGAGTAAGTATGAAAGTCAGATCAGTTATTACTTAAGCTTGGAGGAGAATTCTTGTCTAAATGCAGGTATGCTTCTGAGGAGTTACATCAAGATGGTTATAATGCTTAAACTTATACATATCTTTTGATAAGCTTTCTGAGCTTAGCTTTGCTAAGGGACTAGCAAAGGTTAAGTGTGGGGGTGTTGTTGATGGCTATTAATGACCAAATTTGCAGTCAACTAACTCCTAAAAAGAGGCACATTGGCGATCACCAACATAGACTTAGGGTTTACACTAACGGAATTCCACGAGTTTTGGTGAATCCTTGTCTCTGCAGGTACATATCGGAAAAGCTACAAAAACGGACCAATATGACAGATTACAAGCACCTCAAATGATGAATTGGAATGCACCATTGCGAAGAGCTCATCGAGACGATCAAAACAGACATATCATTTGCCTTTTTTGGAGTTCCGGATGAAAAGATATGAATTCCACAGCGGGGGCTGCACTAGAAGACTCCAGAAGGCGCGAGAAGACACCACGCCGAAGCGGACCGTGAACGGCCCCGGAGCCAGACCGGTCGGTGCGGCCTCGACCGGCCGGTTCGCTTCTGATGGCCAATCGAGCCTAGCCGGCCCACGTGCTCCACCGCCTTAGGGTTTCAATCTCAGCCGTCCGCCAAAGTCGGTTTGATCCAAGGGCTCACGTTCATCCCACCGGGCTATAAAAGGAGGGCAGGACCCCCCCAGGGCAACACACATTCATTTGCTATTCTCTCAAACCCTAACCGGGAGGTGTCCCTTAAATGAATAACCTCTCGGGGAGGGCCAGCCATCAAGAGAAGATTAGTCCTCTTTAGGATCTAGTCTTTTAGATAATAGTGAGATGGAGAGTGAGGGAAGAGTTAGGAGGGTATACCTGCCTGTCGGTGCCCTCTCTACGGCTTGTACCTTGGCGGGATCAAGCTTTACTTGAGCTTGCTCCTGGGATGTCTCTGGTGATCAACTTCTAATGCGAGTAAGTTCTATGCCTTTATTGTTTATCTGGATCACGACTCTCTTTGAGTACTTTATTCTCTTCCTAGGGGGAGTAGAGTGTTATCGTAGGTGTAAGCATGGTGCTTAGGCTTAGGATAATCGTGGATGCACCCTACATTCCGGATTTGGTGGTAGCTCGCGGAGGTGAATTTATAGCTCCGTTGAATCCTATGTATCCCACTATCCTGTTTGTAGGCCAAGTAGGACGCAGTTGCTAAGGAGATCAACATCCTATGTCGGTGTCTCTCCTTATGTAATGTCCCCAGTTAGCAATATAAGACATAGGCTTGCCCAAGTTAGAAGAAGAGAACCATAGTTATCCTCTCTACTCTCCTATTATCATCAATCTTGATTGCTACGCTCAACCCCATTAATTGTCGCCCTAGTTCTACCCTAGTTCGATCTTAATTTAGTCTCTACCTTTACCTTATTGTTATCCCTAGTTAAGTTAGACCGTAGTTGATCTCACCTATTTCTCAGTGGAACGAAACCTGGAATACTTCTGGGATAAAGCTATAACAGTATCCGTGCGCTTGCGGATAATTCAGTGGGTGTTAACAGATATCAACACCCTAGTAGTAGTAGTAGTGGAGCAAGGCTCATCTTGTAAGAGAATATAATTCCTTCCATCATGTTGTTTCTCTCTTTTTATCAATATAGCAGTGTTCTAAAATTAGAGTATAGTTCTAGTGATATGATCTTGTTAGATGAACTAGATGATAGTTTGTGTGATTTGATCATAGAACATAGGGCTTCTAGTTCATATGCCTTATTCATGATATGCTTTCTAGTTCATAGTATTCATATCATGTTCTTAGCATATAGAATTCTGTTCTTAACCATTTGTACATTTAGATGATTAGGAATAGAGTTGTGTGAGGGGTGGTGGTTCATCGCACAACATCCAAGTTCTTTACTCGTTCATCCGTAGGGTGAGAGACCTGGGGGGACTTGGGTAGTTTCTCTATATGTGGGCATGGTGCTCGGGTATAGGGGAACCAGTGATTGCACATCATAGTCCACGGTTGAGATGGTAGATGGTAGGTGGTGACATCCCTGTCCGTCCTTTGTAATCCCCCATATTCGGCTATGGTGTAGGAGTCTAAATTACCACCCATGCTTGACTGACAGACCAGTGCCCAGTGGTCTTCCGATCCATCGCAAACACAACTTTATCTCTAACTTATATATTTGTATGACTAACTATATTCTAGGCATTAGCTATATTAGGCCATTGCTCCAGTAGGATATTCATTCATTCTTTATTCTTTTATTCTTTATGCTGCCATCATCTTCCCCCGCTTGAGAGTCATTTATCTCTGTGTGTGTCCACTATCATAAAAAACATTATTGTTTACCCCTGTTATGAACATTGGTTTCATGCTAAAATCTACACTAGCCTTCTTTTGAGAAAATATAAATACGACACCTAGGAATACTCCGGGTTGAAATGCTACAACGGTATTTCCGTGCGCTAGCGGATCCATATCCATGACTGCAATGAATTACCTGTCGACAGGGGAACATAGGGGTTCCTTATTGAAGACAATACGTAATAAATCTGTGTAATTTAGGAAATCAATACAGGAAAGAGCTTAGAACTCTATCTTGTAATCCGACTAGGATACAAAAAAGAACCCTCGGTAGCACTTGGACTATAAAGGGCTGCTGAGGGTACCCCTTGTAAACAGAACCAATACTCTACAATCAACAATACCCCAACTGGATTAGGGCTATTACTCAAGATACTCGAGGGCCTAAACCAGTATAAAGTCGCTCTCATCACGCGCATCAACCGTCAAGTTCTGTTAGATTCGACGAGACTCGAACAAACAACTGTCTTGAGTAACCCCAAGATAGGCTATCGGTGATAAAACATCGACAGCTGGCTCACCAGGTAGGGGCTTTCGATGAATTCTTTCTCGAGAGCTTGGCGGACTTCGGCAACGACATGAGCTTCATCGAGGGAACAACGTTTATCTTCGGCTCATGGATCTGCAAGGTAGATCGCAACGGATAACTCCACAGTCATCTCCTCGACGAAGAAGACGAACATGGCGTAAAAATCCTAGAAGAAGTCGAACTCGCCGAGAAGATGAAAGAGCTCAACATATCTGAACCCAAAGCGGACAGTGAAGGCTATGAAACCGACTTAGAAAAGGAGAGCAATTTTTTTCCGAAGATATCGGGTAACAAAACAACTCTCTTTCCTTTCGGGTTGAAAAATACAACTGGTATTGTATAGGGGTTATACATCAAGAAGCATGAAGTCCAAGACAATCATATACGAAGCAATCTGTTCAACCCAGAGATAGTGAAGCATTATTCAGATTATTCTTGGCCAAATCCTCTAGATTATTCATATTATGAAGGACATTACCAAGAACTCCCATATCAAGAAGGAAACAAATTCAGTAGTTCAACTGATGACACCTCTGAAGAAGGCGGGAAGAAGTTCAAATTAAAAAGAACCCAGAGAACCATCTATATGGCAGACTCTACTCTACAACCACCAACAACACCAGATGTAAGATCGTCCGATAAATCAGAATCAAACATATCGCCAGACAAGAATACCGATGTGAACGAGAGTGAAGAACAGAAACAAGCCAGAATCAAGAAAAATAAATTCAAGCACAGAAGAACCCGGGCGACTCAAAGAACGCAAGCCTGGAACAAATATAAGGAAGAGCTGATGGATTTTAACAAGAAAAAGAAGGAAGCCGAGAAACAGAAAAACTCAGATAGACAAAGGATTCAAGATCTCAAAGAATTAGAAGAACTCAACAAAAAAGAACAAGAGAAGGAAGCAAAAAAGAACAAGACAACTGAAGCAGAAAAAGAACCCAGAGACCGACAGCAGTGCCTCAGGAAGTTAGCTTTCGAACGACTAGGGAGGAGAAAGCAGTAGTAACAACAAGGCAAGAACAAGAAGAGTCCCACAAAGAAGTCACCAAACTCCAATAAGAACAGAACTCTTGGAAGAAGAACAAGGTGATTATGAATTTAGGGAAGTCAGATCAACAAGAACCCAGACTCAATATTTCAGGAGAGAAGAAGAATACGACAGGGTACGTTATCAAGCAGAACAACCCTGTGACAGATTCCCATGCTTCGCAAGAAGACTACAAGTCATCAGATTGCCTCAGAAATTCAAGCCTTCAAATCATTCTAAATACGATGGAAAAATAGAACCCAGACAATGGCTCAGGGTCTATTCACAATCAATAGAGTTGGCGGGGAAACGATGACATCAAAGGCGTTATTTTTGCCGATGGCATTAGAATCCATGCCACTTCAATGGTTTGACAAATTAAGACCAGGATCCATCAGGTGTTGGGAAGATTTGCAAAGAGCTTTTTGTGATCACTTCACAGGAATTATAACACATCTGATCATACCAGCAGAGCTGAAAAGTTTGAGGCAACAAAGGAATAAAAATCTCAGAGACTTCTACAGAAGATTCAGAGAAATAAGGGCACAAGTGCATGACATTATGGATAGAGAAGTAGTAGAGGCGTTCAGGGATGGCATCCTCTCAAAGTGGCAGTTCAAAGATTTCGCAATGAAAATCCAAGAACCAACGAAGAATTCAAAAGAGCAGTTGAAAAATTAATCTCTTCGAAGAAGAGAGAATAAGGAGCAGATTCCCAGAACGTGATAACCCAGATAGAAGAAATCGTTTTGACAACAGAACATACGACAAAAGACCAAGGCAAGAAAATATGGTTGCGGCAACAAACAACAAGAGAAGATATTCCGAAAACGAAAGCAGGGAATACAAAGAAAGAAAGATTAAGGAGTTTGAAAATACCCCATGCCATTTCCACCCAAAATCAAGTCACAAATTGGTAGATTGCTTCATCTTCAAAAATCAGTACAGTAGAAGAAACTACGAGTACCGAAGAAAGACAAACAAGGAAGAAAACAACTCAACAATAGAAGAAAAGAAGCCAGAAGGGGATTACCAAGAAGCGCAAAGACAGATTGTCGGAGTAATTTACTCAGGAGTGCCAAACTCAAGAAGCCGCAGGCAAGAAAAGTTAGCTCACAGAATGATTATGGCAGCAGAACCCGCAACTCTGAGATGTCTTGATTGGTCGAAATACCTAATACATTTTTCAAGGGATGATCAATGGACAAGCACAGCCAATGCTGGGCACTACCCACTAGCCCTCGCTCCCACCATAGCTGGAGTAGCAGTACCAAAGGTTCTAATTGATGGAGGAGCGGGATTAAACATCATATTCTTAGAAACACTTAGAAAAATGAAAATAGATTACGAAGGAATGCTAACATCAACAAGCACACCGTTCTATGGGATCATATCAGGAGAAGCATCAATGCCTATCAGTCAAATTACATTACCAATCACCTTTAGAACACCAGAAAAATACATGATTGAATTCACCAAGTTCGAAGCGGCCGAGACTTGAATCGTTATCACACCATCTTTGGGGAGACCGGCATTAGCAAAATTTATGGCAATTCCACATTATCCATATTTATTGCTAAAGATGCCTACAACAAAGGGAGTCTTATCATTAAAGGGAGACTTGAAGAAAGCTTTTGATTGCGATATCCAAACAGTTCAGATATCTCAAAAATTACAAGATTTGAAGATAAAGAAGGACATCGCCACATTAGCAGAAGAACTCAGACAAGAAGGGATTCAAATACCAAATAAAAAAATGAATAAGACCAACAGTTTTACTCCTTCTGAAGAAGCCAGAACAAAAAAGATTGACCTGCAAACTGGTGATCCAGAGAAGACGGTGATAATCAGTGCAGAACTAGACCCCAAATAGGAACTCGCGCTCACCAAATTTCTTCGGGACAACAAGGATATATTCGCCTGAAAGCCTGCAGACATGCCTAGAGTCGCAAGAGATTTGGTTGAGCATATAATTGACGTAAACAAAGGAGCAAGACTGATAAAACAAAAGCTAAGATGATTCACACCAGACAGGAGGATAGCAATCAAGAAAGAACTCACCAAGCTCATGACAGCAGGGTTCATCCAGGAAATATTAAATCTAGACTGGTTAGCTAATCCAAGTACTTGTACCAAAAAAAAGAACACGGACGAGTTGTGGATGTGCATTGACTTTACAGATCTCAATAAATATTGCACAAAAGACCCATACAACCCGCCAAAGATCGATCAAATCATTGATTCAACAGCAGGATCAGCATTACTCTCTTTTCCGGATTATTACTCAAGATATCACCAAATTTCATTACGAGAAGAAGACCAAAGCAAAACTTCATTTGTAACACCCTACGGGGCGTATTGTTACAAATCAATGCCCTTTGGTTTAAAAAATGCAGGAGCAACCTATCAAAGAGCTATCTGAGACTTGTTTGGAAGATCAAATAGGAGTCAATGCAGAAGCTTACATTGACGATGTGGTGATAAAAACAAGAACACCAGACACATTGATATTAGACCTCGAAGAAACCTTCAAGAACCTAAAAGCTTGGAAACGAAAACTTAATCCAAGCAAATGTGTTTTTGGAGTACCATCTGGACAATTATTAGGATTTTTGGTCAGTAACAGGGGTATTGAAGCAAGTACAAAACAGGTCAAAGCAATATTAAAGATGACGCCTCCAAAAAATGTCAAAGACATACAAAAGCTTACTGGTTGTATGGCAACGTTAAACAGATTTATATCAAGACTTGGGGAAAAAGGAATGCCATTTTTCAAATAATTAAAAAAGCGAGAAAATTTGAGTGGACAAAGGAAGCCGATGAAGCATTCGGAAGCTAAAAGAATACCTTACATCGGCTCGATAATGGTACCCCTTTGCAAAGAAAAGAAGATTTGCTACTTTACATCACAGCAACAAGGAATGTTATCAACACAGCTATTATAGTTGAAAGAAAAGAACAGGACACGCTTACAAAGTTCAGAGACCGGTGTACTACATTAGCGAAGTATTGACGAGTAATCAAAAGCAAGATACCCACAAGTCCAAAAAGTGTTGTATGCAGTATTGATAACATCAAGGAAATTAAGACACTACTTCCAAAAACGAGAAGATCACGGTGATAACAGATTTTTCACTCGGAGACATCTTAAGAAACCGTGATTCTACTGAGGAGAATTTCAAAATGGGCGATTGAATTGGGAACTTTCAAAATAGATTTTAAACCAAGGACAGCAATAAAATCTCAAGCCTTAATCGACTTCATAGCAGAATGGGACAGAGATCAATCAAAAGGGACTAGAAGTTATCAACGATCATTGGAAGATGTATTTTGATGGATCACTAAAACTGGGAGGAGCTGGCACAGGAGTGCTATTAATATCTGCTGAAGGAAAACAACTCAAGTATGTATTACAAATATTGTGGCAAGCCACAAATAACAAAGCAGAGTATGAAGCACTATTGCACAGATTAAAAGTGGCAAAAAGCTTGGGGATAAGAAGACTTCTTGTTTATGGAGATTCATCAGTGGTGATCAACCAAATAAACAAAGAATGGGACTGTACCAAGGATAACATGGGAGCCTATTGCGCCGAGATTAGAAAAATGGAGAAAAATTTTTAGGGCCTAGAAGTACACCACGTATTAAGAGATTCGAATGTGGCAGCTGATGTGTTAGCAAAACTAGGCTCAGATAGAGCCAAAGTACCACCCTGTATCTTCGTTGAAGAATTATTGGCACCATCAATAAGACAAATCGAAGATATAATAAGAGATGCAATGGATATCGATAAGACAAGTCAAATATCTCAACAAATCATGGTCGTCCAAACAGATTGGATGCAAGAAATCATAGAATTCATCAAGGAGAAGAAGTTACCGAAGACAAAAGCGAAGCGGCAAAAATAGTAAGAAAAAGCAAAAATTACACCTTAATAAGTGACAAGCTTTATAAAAGGGCAGCATCATCTGGAGTATTACTCAAATGCGTCAGCCAAGCAGAAGGAATCAAAATCTTAGATGAAATACATGGAGGATGTTGCGGCAATCATGCAGCATCAAGAACTCTAGTAGGGAAAGCATTCAGATCTGGGTTCTACTGGCCAACAGCACTCAAAGATGCAGAGCACCTAGTGAAGACTTGCAAAAAATGCAAATGTTCGCAAAACAGTCGCATGTCCCAGCACATAACTTAGTATGTATACCACCAGCATAGCCCTTTTCATGCTGGGGCTGGATCAAGTAGGACCTTTGAAGAAAGCCAAAGGAGAGTACATCTTCGTCGCAATAGACAAATTTACCAAGTGGATTGAGTACAAGCCACTAGTCAAATACAGCGCAGACAAAGTAATAGAATTCATACAGGAAATTATCCACAGGTTTGGGATACCAAATCAGATAATTATAGATCTTGGATCACCCTTTACTGACAAGAGAATTCCAAGAATGGGCCGGAGATTGCGCGATAAAAATAAATTTTGCATCAGTAGCCCATCCTCAAGCTAACGGTCAAATTGAAAGGGCAAATGGATTAATTCTACAAGGATTAAAACCAAGATTATATGAAGACTTGAAAGACTATAGAGGAAAATGGATAGAAGAGTTGTCCAAAGTGGTGTGGGGACTAAGAACACAAATTAGCGAGCAACAGGATACTCTCCTTTCTTCCTGGTATATGGATCAGAAGCAGTATTACCTGTAGACTTGATTTGGACAGCACCAAGGATAGAACAATATGAAGAAGGCGAAGCTGAAGAAACAAGAAGACTTGAAATCGATTCCTTGGAAGAAGTCAGAAATACTGTAATTTTGCAAAATACCAGATATTTACAAGGATTAAGAAGGCACTATAACAGAAGTACACAAGAACGATCATTCAAAGTAGGAGACTTGGTTCTAAAACTAATACAAAAGAAAGACGGAAAACACAAGCTACTAAGTCCCTGGGAAGGACCGCACAAAGTCCAAAGAGTAACAGGACCTGGAACATACGAGTTAACCACAATGGACGACGTACCACTGAAGAATACATGGCATATAAGCCAATTAAGAAGATTCTACACTTAAAGAAGAAGAGCAACTTATTTTTGAGGTTTTATGGGTACAACCGAGCTAAGGAATGCCAGAAAACCCAGCTGTGACTACCAGCATCTTTTTGCCACTTTGTATGGCCTATTTTTAAGGTTTTATAGGTACAACCGAGCTAAGGAATGCCAGAAAACCCAGCTGTGACTACCAGCATCTTTTTACCACTTTGTATGGCCTATTTTTGAGGTTTTATGGGTACAACCGAGCTAAGGAATATCAGAAAACCCAGCTGTGACTACCAGCATCTTTTTGCCACTTTGTATGGCCTATTTTAGAGGTTTATGGGTACAACCGAGCTAAGGCATACGAAAAAACCCAGGCTCACTGCACTCAAGCCAGTGTTCTATTTGAGAGGTTTATGGGTACATCCGAAGCTAAAGCATGCGAGAAAACCCAGGCTCACTGCCCTCAAGCCAGTGTTCTATTTGAGAGGTTTATGGGTACATCCGAAGCTAAGGCATGCGAGAAAACCCAGGCTCACTACACTCAAACTAGTGTTCTATTTGAGAGGTTTATGGGTACATCCGAAGCTAAGGCATGCGAGAAAATCTAGGCTCACTGCACTCAAGCCAGTGTTCTATTAAGAGGTTTTTTGGGTACAACCAAGCTAAGGTATGCGAGAAAACCCAGCTGTGATACATAGCACCCTTTTTTCCATGGGTTGTTGGTGTAACCCTGCTAAGGCATGTAGAAAACATCCATCAATCATGGAAGACAACGGTAGAACAACTCTGCCACAACGAAAAGAAGACTACAACACTTTTTTCTACGGATTATTGGTGTAACCCTGCTAAGGCATGCAGAAAACCTCCATCAATCATGGAAGACAACGGTAGAACAACTCTGGCACAACGAAAAGAAGACTACAACACTTTTTACTATGGGTTGTTGGTGTAACCCTGCTAAGGCATGAAGAAAACCTCCATCAAATATGGAAGACAGCAGAACAACTCTACCTCGACGAAAAAGAAGACTGCAACACTTTCTACTACGGGTTGTTGGTGTAACCCTGCTAAGGAATGCAGAAAACCTTCATCAAACATAGAAGACAACCACAGAACAACTCTGCTTCAACACCTTTTTTGCTATGGGTTGTTGGTGTAACCCTGCTAAGGCGTGCAGAAAATCTCTATCAAATTATGGAAGACAACAAGCAGAACAACTCTACTATGGCAAAAAAGAAGATTTCAACACTTTTTTACAACAAGATGTTGATATAACCATAATGAAGCGTACAAACACTTCCATCAGTTGTTTAACACAATATTCTGCAGCAATATACAAAGGAAGGAGAATCCAACAATCTTTGATTTCAGACTATTGATATACGAAGGAAGAAGACCACAACTATCACAAGATTGACAAAGAACTCTGCTTCGATAAGCAGAAAGTTACATTAACAAAAAATTCTACCACGATGGGCAAAATATCATCAGAAGGAGAATTGGAAAGATCATCCTATTAAATAAAAAGGAGGTATTTACAAAAAGGAAAGGAAATAAAAAACCCTACTACAAACTACTCTATGAAATTTTGGAGAACAATGTCTCCGGGATCTACTCTATCGACAATACGACGACCCACGGCTGCTTCAAAGCTCTCCATAAGGTCGTCCACAGAGCCCTGATCCATAGGAAGGGAGAAGTTGAGCATGCTCAAATCTTCGCCCGCTTCAACCTGGGCAGATGCAAGAGCAATCCTAGCACCCTGACGAACGCCGTTGAGCGCCACTTGGTTAATCTGAGCAGGGATATTCCCTACTCGGGCCGCCATAGTAGGACCCTGGGCATTAACATGAAGGGCAGCAGCATTCCCAGCTGCCAGGAGCTCATTGAAGCTAGCAGTCGTCGCTACAAAAGACAAATCAAGAAAAATCAGTAAAGAAGACAGAAACATAACAGTCAAACAAGAAGAAACAACTCTTACCAATGAGCTGCGAATCTAATTCCACAACCCGCTAATTAGCGAGCCGCGCCCTCTCGTCAGCAGCTTCAAGAGCAGCTTGAAGCTGAACAATGTACTGCTCAAGCAAACTAGTACGGATGGTCTTATCCGTATAGCGTGCCCGAGCAGCATCTGCATCTGCACGGAGTTCATCAATGCCAGGGACCAAGGCGTCAACCCCTTCAGCGTCCTCTTCCTCCGCAGCAGGCTCTTCAAGATGAACCAGGGGCTCACCCTCCTGTCCCTCAGCAGCTTCCTCAAAAACCACCGGGGGATCATTCTTTGTTTCCTCAGCTGCTTCCTCTAACTCTGAAGAAACAGCCACATGATCAGGTTGATTCACCTCCTCGCTAATCGCCGGAGCCACGGAAGAAGGACCAGCACCATCCGGACGGTAATCACCAAAAACAGCCTGCGTATGAGAAACCCCAGCACTACAAAAAGAAAGCAAGTCAAAATAAGATCAGCAAAGGCAAGATTCAAAGATAGGAAAGCTTACCGGAGCTCAATCAATCGACGGCGAAGAGGACGCGGGCAGGGTCTTTAATCGCCGGGCGCTTACCACGATCATCATTGCCAGCCATTGAGAAAACTTCTCTAAAAAAGATCAAAAGGAAGTAGCTACTAGACGCAGGGAAGAGAAGATAAACCCTAACACTTGGGAAGAAGAGTGAGTCTGGGCTCAAGCAGAAGGTACAGCTTTATAGAAGAAAAAAGGGAAGCCGAAGCGGTTCACTTCCCACGACACGCAAATTAAGGGCACGGCTTACCCCCACGAAGCGCGAATTAAGGCCAATACTGGAAACGGATAATCCCCACGACGCGCAAATATTAAGGAGAAAGACGCTTGGTATTCCACAGAAACCTATAAATACAAGACCATGTCAAAGAAGTCACACGGACGAAGGAAACAACCCTACGATGGAATACGAATCAGTATCAAGAAGATCATCAAAGATAAAGAAACAACCCTATGGCAGAAGTACAAGTCTGTACCAAGAAGGACGTCGAGATAAAGGAAAACAACCCTACCGACTACATGCAAGTCTGCAACAAAGTCATTCCGCAATACAAAAGCAAATCCAATACAAGTCGTGAGGAAAATTATCTCTAGGAACAGAATTAATACAAAAAGAAAAGAAATAGATGCATTATCATTACAAGAAATATTGTTCAGTAATCTTATCCTCACGCAGGAGGAGCAGGAGGGGGTTCATCCCCAAGTTCTATGCGATCAACAAGTTTATTTACAAGATCAGTCAGCTCAGCCTCTGCAGAGTTCACCTCTGTTTGATATTCATCAGAACGATTATCATCAGCTAACCGATCCAAAGGAGCTAGAGGGGAAACTACCCAGAATTGGCCCAGGAGATTACTCACGCAAGTGCGAAGAGTATTCTTCAAGAAGCCGTAAAATCGAGAAGGAATTTGAGGAGCAAAAGTTTCAAAATCTACTTGCTCCCCACCCTCAGGACCTATAAAAGAAAAAATATAGCCAAAAGAAGCCTAGAGCACTTGAAACTGGGCGTTGGCCACAGCAAGCTGATCCTTCAGAGATTGAATAGTTGTAATCGTCTGAAAAATATCCCAATCCGCATCCTTCCGCATCTGCCTGGCTACAAGTTGATCAGCAACCCGGTGGCGATAAGAATCAAGAAGGCTCCTTACCTTTTGGGCCTCTTCTTCTAAAGACTTTGCCACTGACTTCAAATGGCGAACCTCTTTGGAAACGTCATCATTGTTCTGAACAGCAGCTATTATTGATAAGAAAATAAAACATAAGTCAGAACAATTAGAAGGGAAATGACGATCGATGAAAAAGAAGTAAAGAAACTCACTGGACATGTCTTTTCTCAGAGACTCAATCTGAGAATGGGCCTCAAGCAATGCCTTCTCCTTTTCAGAGGCCACATCTGTTGCAAGCTGGCGCTATTGCTGCTCCCTCAGGAGATCTTCTTTAGCTTTCAACAACTCATTCTGAGTTGCCTCAAGCTGAGCATTCACCTTTGCAGCAGTGGCAATCTCTTCTCGACTATACAACAGATCTTGATCCAAATAGAAAGACTACAGAAAAAGATGAAGAAAGTGAGAGAAGGAAGAATCAAAATTTAAAAAGTCACAGATGAGATAAACAAGTCTAGCATTCAAGAGACTGCCAAACTCGGTAGAGAACTTATCATAACAAGATTTCGACTCCGCTAGCCAGCATTCACGGTTCAGATTCAAGTCATCAACACTTGAAAGACCGTGAACTGGCGAAGAAGAAACCTCTTGACCCTACCCCGATCGCTTGGCAAGACAGCAGTCAGGTTAGGAGAAGCCAAGGGCCAGGAAGAACTCCCCGCAACCAATGACAAAGGATTAGCAGAAGCTTCCCCTGGTACAGGTTTCGTTCCAGATGACTCATCAACGTCTGTAGGGAAGTCAATGAGGTACCCTGTTAAGAAGAGAAAAACAGATTAAATCACAAAAAGAAGAATAGAACTAAGAGACAAACAAACAACTCACTGGATGGAGAGACTTCAGCATGCTCAAGAGAAGGTTGATGAGCAGTAGAAGCCTCGACAGCAGAAGAAGCTGGCCTACAGGCACAAAAAGAAGTCAGAAACAGGACATACATAAAAAAGAAGAAAGAAGGCAGGAAAATATATAACAACAAGCTTAGTTCACAAGCCGTTTGAAACTACCCGGGCGTCTACTCCGGGAAGCAACAGGAACAAGAAGGGAGGATAGATTAACCTTCCCCTCAGAAGAAGGAGGAAGATCCAAACCAAGAGAAGTAGAAGAACCCCCAGTGGCGTCGGAACGTTGTTGGCATTTCTAACGTCACTGCAATAAAACCCAAATCTTTATCCCACGTAATGACACTAGAAATGTTGGTATTAATTAACTTGCCTTTAGCAACTAGCCACTAGCCTCTCTACCCTTACTCCTAACTGTGAAACTAGGTTGTCATCCCCAGTCATAAAGCTAGGAATAAACTCTGGTACTAAATCTTATCATTTTATGTGACTAGGCAGAAATAAATAAAGATGAATATAAACTAAGAATAATTCTGCAAGCGGACAGATAATTATACCATTGTAGCATTTTACCTAGAGTATTACCAGGTTGTCATTTATATTCTACCACTGGGAAGACATTGCTAAAAAGCTACTCTATAGTATTGATAACACATATATGTAGTGAATAAGAGATATAGCCAATGTCAACTTTTCTCAATAACAGGAAGGTGTCACAAGATAAATAATAGATAAATAATAAATTTGATAAATATGATAAATAAATATGACCAATCATCTCCTAATAATACTAATCCCATCATAGCACTCTAATCATGTCAGCCTTTGTCTAATCAGGTAATAGAGAAATAACTCCTAAGTATTCAAGCTACAGTCAAAGCTACTCTATTTAGTGCAAGTATGTCTAACAATCATGGCTAAGTTATACTACTATAGTTCCCTAACACATCGGAGCAATGTAGAGGAGAAGATGAGTACAGAAACCTCCTTTTAAACGACAATCCCAATCCACCATACGGGGAAGACCTACAAAGGACTCAATGGGTGCATCACACCCACGATCTACCTCACTACCCTAACACGATTTGGGGATACTCATGAGATAAGCAAAGCATTTAGACACCACGTCTACATATTGCCTACCACTCACCATGCAATTGAATAGATGAGCGCTATACAAACCAGTGCATGAATATAATAGGAAACTAACTATACTAGACATATTAAAGTAGACAATGAACAATGCAATCAAGAACATAATAATGAAGAATAATGTTGCTAGTAATGATCGCACAAACACAGATATTATAATAAGAAAGAAAAGCTTAAGAACTATACCGGACTCTTCTCTTCTTGACAACGTCGGGAATCCAAGATAGATGAAGAAACTTGACTTCTGTACTCTAGATCTAACTAGGCTAAATTATGAACTAGAAGGCTATGAGGAACTAGAACTTGAAGCTCTAGATGACTTGATCACCAAATATCTCCGGATGGAATGAATGAGTTGAATGGATTAGGGTTTCCAGGGGGAGGTCTGGCTCCGCTTATATAGCCCGGTGAGGTGCACGATCGCCGTTTGATCAAACCGACTTCATGTAGGGCTAAGATTGATCCTCAAAGGCGGTGGAAGAAGACTCGGAAGGGGGAGCACCTTCTTCTCACGGGGAGGCCGGCCATTTTGGCGGGTGGGGCCAGTAGGCCCCACCTAGGGGTGGTCTCGCCTCTCCTTTGCTCGGTGTCTTACGGATCCTTCTAGAGTAGTTTGAGTATTCCTGAGTTTCAGATAATTCCGTAGTGTAGATTTGTAGTTATGTCCCTTTTTTAGTGTTTTCTGGTTCAGTCCCTGAAAACTGATAAATCACCAAAACTCGTGGAAATTGTTAGATAAGCCCTTAGCCTTCTAGATATTGATGTATGTTTCATGCCTTTCGATGTATAAAATGTTGGCGCTATCCACCATCAACAACTCCCTAAGCTTACCTTTTGCTAGTCCCTTAGCAAAACCTAGAGTTGGATCAGGAGTTGCTACAATGCTTTCATTCTAACAAGTACACAAGCTTTCAAACAAAAATTTCCTCTGGATTAGACAAAATTGCTCTAACTCTCAAACTCACCTATATTACCTTTAAGCGTAGAGCTTTTAACCTTCACGTGGGTCTTGAGTAATTGAAAGACAGAACAATCGAGTCAAGCACTATGTCTCAAATTCTTTTACTCAACTAGTGTGATGAGGACATCAACAACAACAATGCATCCCCACCGACACCAGTACCTATTGCTGATCTTGGAGACACGCGCGCACTCTTGTTTTGCTCGGGAATGAGGGAGAAGACCAACATGGAAACGGAAAAAGATCAACAAGGGAAGGCTTTACAGTGGGTGCGTTAGGATGGCATGCGGCAATGCCAACTTGTCAAGGGATGATTGCATATGGGAAGCATGGAACCTTAACAAAGATGATTGGGAGCCAAGACCAAGTATCCTCAACGTCCTCAATCAGGCTACCACGTCACTTCTAGCCTAAGGAAAGAAAGAGTCCAAATCCAACACGTTTTGGAATTGGATTCGGTATATGAAACGACCCCAATTTGTGCGGGTCACCATGGCTTCATATGGAGTCCAATTGGGACGTTCTAATACTTGTTGGAAAGCTTATCAAGTCTACTTTCATATGGATCCAGTCCCATGTCCATATCTTCTCGGAGTCAGCGGCAATGATCAAAATAACGCCGACCAGTTTTTCTATCCAGTGTTTGCGTCACCTTATTTTAGCCCGATGGGTCAGGTATCTTCTTAGGGTCCATTAGGGACGTGTCCTAGGGTTGGAGCACGACCCAAACACCTTGTGGTCGTCCCTTCCCACGTCATATACCCCCGGCCGCCGCCAGAACACTCGGGTTTTGTTTTGATCAAGTTTAGCCTTCGCTACTTGCTTGTAAGCGTCTTTGGATCGGCCCGCCCGTCTTCTTGTCTTCGGAACCCCACTTCATTGGAGATTGAGTTTGAAACCTTCATTTATATTTAGTAATTCAGTGCTTGTTCTACTTGTTCTTCTTTGGTTCTTCGATTGCTTGGATAAAAGTGCCCTAGTGGCCGGGGTTGCGCTCCACAAGATCGTGGCGACCATTGGGGTGGTGTATCGGTTGCTAAGGCGCAGATCTTGGAAGGCTGTAGTCGAGCCGTGAACGTCATCTCCATTCACCAATCGAGTTATCCCACGCCTCTCATCGAAAGATCGGGCAAAAACCCTAACGGGTTCACATCGGTTTATATGTTTGGGCCCTTGTTTAAGGGGGTGGGAATGATGATGAGGACATCCTCCACTATTACCCCGTGGCAAAGACGCAACAAAAAATGGGCCAAGTGGCATGGTTGTAGTTCAGGCGGCGACCGTGTGAGCCTCTAAATAATCCCACCTTGCTTAGCTTGGGAGGAGGAAGCCACCTTAAAAGGAAGAGCCACCCTTCCCCCATCGGACTAGTCTTTTGGGGCGATTGGGCCTTTTCGGAAGGGGTGCGCCGAAGTGCGGTGCTAAGATTGCCGAGGCGCAACAAGAGGCCCTAGTGGCGTTGTAGCCGGATCGGTGCGTCGTAATTCATTTGTCGGTGCTAAGATTGCAGGATTCGGGGGAATCCGGATCGGTGTGTCGGGCTTTTCATCCAACCTCACACGGGCCGGATGCATCATAGTGTTCGAGTTTTGCAAGTTTTCGCAATAAAACTCGAGCTTAATTGTATGGCACCCTCGGTCTCTCAAAGTATGTGGTATTTGTGGATCTCACTGAGGCATTCATGATGTCATGCCTTCCTAATTTTAAGGATTATAGTGGAGTTTATAGGAGTGGCATTAAACACGGATAAGCATACTTGTAATTCATATATTGTAAAGTCAAACAATGGATCTATAGAGAATCGACTCATACAATCAAACCAAGATGTGCATGTGTGTGGAATATGGTGGATAGGTGTATATGTGGTGGCTAATTCTAATTCTACTCTTCCTCTTCAAAATGAATCTCTCTTCTTTTTTTTCGTTGGGAGGCGGGCATCTGAGTACCCATTATTTTGATGCTGGGACACTTGTCTATCTTTTATTCCCTTCTTTTTTTAGCCACATGCATCCTTAGATACAATAATTGATTGAAGAGATAACAATAAAGAACTTAGAGCAAATAAACAAAGGCTGTCCTATGGGTTTATGAATATTTTTGGGTGTTTTCTCCTAGTGTAGGAGCAAAATATTTTTGAGGTGGAAATGGATAAAAGTGAAAAATGGTCGTGCTTACTCTCAGAGTAAGAATAATGCATATATGGATGGAGTGTGTGAGTGATCTTGATTTTTAAAAGCATGACAAGACTCTCTTAAGTATACGACAAAGGTTGACTAAACTCAATGCAAAGCAAGTAGCATAAATAAGCAAAGGTTTTCTAATCTAAATATGTATCATATATGGCTTTGGTAGGAATTCAACTTTGTCATACAAGAGCTCATCATGTAAGGGTTTGAAATTTTCAAAAGATAAATCTCCGAATTTAGCATCATTAAGAATAAGATAAATAGCGACTTAGACTCTCTTATATCATATCCGTCAATCACCTAGACTTAGCTCAAGCATATTACTCCATAAGTTTCAGGCTCAAAGTAGAGTATCAAGTTAAAGCAATCGTGTCCAAAACTTAGGACTGACCAAAACTTCTTTTTATTTGCCATACTTCTCTAGACACACTCTAATTAACTAAGACTGACCAAAACTTCTTTTCATTGCTTTTCAAAATTTTATTTAACTAAAGACTCAACAGACGTGGACCTTTATGTGCCCACATATTTTTGGTATTTTATAACTATAAGACGGACTCGATAAATCGCAAAGGTATAATTATCTGATAACTAGGGGATGCTCCTTCCCCAAGCTAGATATTTGCCATATTTCGCTTGAATGATCTTTTTAGAGTAAGCTTAGCAGTGGTGACCCACTGACCTGTATAATCCTTAATTGTATGATCCTGCAAATATATACTCCAACAAGAAAACCAAAACTCGAGGCTCGAATATGATAATGGGTTAGCAGTCAGCCAGATGAGTAATTGATTATCTTTATGAGCAGATATGAATGTGTAGCATGATTCATATATTTTTTTGTGCTTTTCTATTTACAATGCAAAGAAATGAAAATTTATTTATTTCTTTGTGCTACCATTGTGACTATTCTTACGGGGTAAACCATAAGCCTAATCCTATGAAGCTCCTTAAAGTTTTTAAAATAAAAGAATTTTTATTTTCTTTTTAAACATGCAAAAGAATAAATGTACTAGAGTAATTAGATAATTACCATTGTTACCTTATGGCGAGGGTGCGGAATTTAAAGTCTACCGACAGGACTAGGTTGGAAAGAGTACTGACTTGTAGAATTCGTTGTCTGAGGAAGCCTCAGACAGTTCTCCATCTTGCAATGATGTCTCTTTATTCTCTTCTAACCATCTTTGATTTTGTTCTTGTATTTCTCTTGCTTCTTGTTTAGCAATTTGCTCCATTCTCTCAACTTCTTTGTCCCTCTCGCTCCAGCGAGGTTCTATTGCTTCTTGTTTAGTGATTTGATCCTCGTACCTTGTATCTTCACTAGGATAGCCTTCTCCTTCCTTCTTTGAGAGTGATTCGCTCTACGGCGAGATCGGCGTCTCCTGTTTCGAATCTTCTGGGGCGAATTATTGTCAGTGTAACTATTGAAGTCACAACGTACCTTTCCAACAGGGAGGTGGAAGTGAACTTGTCCGGATCTCATGTAGAGGACTGCATTGGCGGTGTTGAGGAAAGGTATTCCCAAAATGATAGGTGTATCGTCATCTTCCTGCATGTCAAGAACCAAGAAATCTGCAGGTATATAATAATCTTTAATCTTGACCGCGATGTTCTTCACTATGCCTTCTAGAAATCTTGTTGATAAATCCACCATCCGCAGCTGTATATAGGTTGGGTATAACGGTTCATCACCAAAGAGATAATTGTATGCTACCTTTGACATGATGTTGACCCCTGATCCAGTGTCACAAAAGGTCTTAGGAAAAACCATTTGCTCAATTGTGCATTCAATGGTCGGGACTCCTGGGTCTTCTCTTTTGACAATGTATGGTGGTGCTAACAAGTGGTCATATTCGGTGTTAACCGAATTGATCAGTTGAACCGTCTCTTCTGAAATTTGGCTGGGCTCACTCTTCCTCCTTCTTCTATTATTATTTTTCTTCTTCTTGGGTTCAGCTGGTTGTTGGGTTTGCTCATATAGCTTTTGTGGGAATGCGGGGGTTGTGAGGACACGGTTCTTGAATGAGAATTTCTCCTTTTTGTTCTTGATAGAAAACACAATCTTGACATGCTCCGCATAGATGATGGCTTTAGTTGTGCATAAGAATGGTCGGCCCAGTATGATGGGTGCTCTTTCATCTCCTCCGGTTTCCACTATAAAGTCAACGGGAACATAGGATTGCCCCACTCGAACAGTAGCTTCTTCCAAAACTCCTTCGGTAGCAAATGGACTGATCTGAAAGCTGCAAATGCATGGTTGTGTACAACAAAGGATCTTCTAGAATCTTTTCATAAATTACCTTAGGCATAATGTTGACACTTGCGCCGAAATCACAGATAGCCTCGGAAAGGTGTGACATCCCTTGAAATAGGAATGACAGGCCTTCCGGGGTCTCCTTTCTTCTCGGGGAGTGAGTGGTCAACCCACTTTGCACATCTATTTGGTTGAGTGTAGTAATGACCTGCATTGTGAATATCGACAAGATTTGTAGTTTCTAAATTTCTAATTGGCCCAGAGCCTTACCTTTTTCCATTGGAGGAACAACAGCTGTTAATTGAGCTAATTATGATTCTAACATTTTATTGAAGCTGTGTTGATTTTTAATAGCAGAAGCAAAGGTATCTAGTCTAGTATTTATATTTTCTAAAGCTTTATCACTCAAGGTTACTTTTTAAACATTTGGTCTAGCAGTTTAGATTGACCAGCAACTAGATCTCGTAAAGGTGGCAAATTATAATTGCTATAATTATTGTTATCTTGGAAATTACCTTATCGTGGTTGCTGATTCCATCCTTGATTTGATTGATTCCATCCTTGGCCTTATTGGTTCCATACTTGGTCTTGTTGAGGACGATAGATTGTGTTATTGTTATGTAGTTCACGATCTCTTGGATTTTAGGACAGTTGATCGCTGAGTGTCCTGTGTTTCCACATTCTTCACATTCATGTAGAAGCCATTGATGTGCATGACTTCTCTCTTTTCAGTGTCTCTATCTTCGAGCTTCTTTATGATGAGGTCTAGTTTTTCAGTGAATGTATCGACTTCCCTGAGATGATGAGTGCCTCCTCCTCTCTTACGAGGTTGAGTGCGTTCTTCATTCCAGCTTTGATTTGAGGCCATCTTCTCAACAAGTGCTATTGCATCGGCGAGCTTAAGTGACAGGAAAGCTCCTCCAGCTGCAGCATCCATGGACTCATGAGTGCTAGAGACTAGCCCATGATAGAAAGTCTGCATAAGTAGCCAATCCTCCATACCATGATGAGGGCATTCTGCGATGTTATCTTGAAAGCGTTCCCATGCTTCGGCGAACGATTCATCATGTTGCTGTTGAAAGCTTGAGATCTTCCCAGGCAATGCAGTGGTCTTGTCTGTTAGAAAGAATCTAGCCAGGAAAGCAGTAGAGCATTTGTTCCATGTAATGTTGGTTGCCTTGTTGTTATAGAACCACTGTTTTGCTTTTCCTAGCAGCGAACATGGGAATAGGCAAAGTAAGATAGCATCTTTTGGTACATCTTTAATCATGAAGGTGCTGTATATTTCCAAAAAGTGTTGTAAGTGTGCACTTGCATCTTCATGTGCCTTTCCACAAAACTGATTAGCTTGCACCATATTGATGAGCGCAGGCTTGAGCTCAAATCCATTGTTTCCGATATCGACATTAGGTCTAGTACGGATGTTGGCGGTTGTTGGAGCAGAGAATTCACGTAGTGTCTTCTCAGCCATGGCTTGAAAAACTAGTGTTAAGTTAATTTCTAATCCTTCTGATTCTTCTCCTTCAGATGATGGAGCTTGCTCTTGTGAAGAACAAGTTTCAGTGGAGGGTGTTCTTGATGGTGATTCAAAAATGTCCCTCGTTCTTGCAAACTTCCTTCTTCTTAAGAGTTTCTCTGGATCTTCGGTGTAATTGTTCGGGAGATCAAAAACCATTCATTCATTCATTACCCTGCATAAGATACACAAGTAGACGAAACAAAGCCTGTTTGAGTTAGAGGTCCATTGGGTGATCGATCTTATTGTGGTGCATATGGTTATCAATACTTTTTTCTAAGTTTATTAGCCTTCCCAACAACGGCGCCAAAAATGCTTGTTGGCATTTCTAACGTCACTACAATAAAATCTAAATCTTTATCCCACGCAATGACACTAGAAATGTTGGTATTAATTAACTTGCCTTTAGCAACTAGCCACTAGCCTCTCTACCCTTACTGCTAACTGTGAAACTAGGTTGTCATCCCTAGTTATAAAGCTAGAAATAAACTCTGGTACTAAATGTTATAATTTTATGTGACTAGGCAGAAATAAATAAAGATGAATATAAACTAAGAATAATTCTGCAAGCGGACAGATAATTATACCATTGTAGCATTTTACCTAGAGTATTACCAGGTTGTCATTTATATTCTACCACTAGGAAGGCATTGCTAAGAAGCTACTCTATAGTATTGATAACACTTATATATGCAGTGAATAAGAGATGTAGCTAATGTCAACTCTCCTCAATAACAGGGAAGGTGTCACAAAGATAAATAATAGATAAATGATAAATATGATAAATATGATAAATAAATATGATCAATCATCTCCTAATAATACTAATCCCATCATAGCACTCTAATCATGTCAGTGTTTGTCTAATCAGGTAATAGAGAAATAACTCCTAAGTATTCAAGCTACAGTCAAAGCTAATCCATTTAGTGCAAATATGTCTAACAATCATGGCTAAGTTATACTACTATAGTTCCCTAACACATCGGAGCAATGTAGAGGAGAAGATGAGTATAGGAACCTCCTCTTAACCTGACAATCCCACTCTACCAATCCACCGTACGGGGGAAGGCCTACAAAGGACTCAATTGGTCTGTCACACCCAAGATCTACCTCACTATCCGGCACGAATGGGGATACTTGCAGACAAGCAAAGCATCTAAACATCACGTCTACATATTGCCTACCACTCACCATGCAATTGAATAGATGAGCGCTATACGAACCAGTGCATGAATATAATAGCAAACTAACTATACTAGACATATTAAAGTAGACAATGAACAATGCAATCAAGAACATAATAATGAAGAATAATGTTGCTAGTAATGATCGTACAAACGTAGATATTACAATAAGAAAGAAATGCTTAAGAACTATACCAGACTCTTCTTTTCTTGACAACGTCGGGAATCCAAGATAGATGAAGAACTTGACTTTCTCTGCTCTAGATCTAACTAGGCTAAACTATGAACTAGAAGGCTATGAGGAACTAGAACTTGAAGCTCTAGATGACTTGATCACCAAATATCTCGAGATGGAATGAATGAGTTGAATGGATTAGGGTTTCCAGGGAGAGGTCTGGTTCCGCTTATATAGCCCGGTGAGGTGCACGACAGCCGTTTGATCAAACCGACTTCACGTAGGGCGAAGATTGATACTCAAAGACGGTTGAAGAAGACTCCAGAAGGGGGGAGCACCTTCCTCTCACAGGAGGCCGGCCGGCGTGGCAGGTGGGCCGGCCGGCCCCACCTAGAGGTGGTCTCGCCTCTTCTTTGCTCCGGTGTCTTCTGGATCCTTCTAGAGTAGTTTGACGTATTCCTGAGTTTCGGATAATTCCGTGGTGTAAATTTGTAGTTATGTCCCTTTTTCAGTGTTTTCTAGTTCAGTCCCTGAAAACTGATAAATCACCAAAACTCATGGAAATTGTTAGATAAACCCCAAGCCTTCTAGATATTGATGTATGTTTCATGCCTTTCGATATATAAAATGTTGACGCTATCCACCATCAACAACTTCCCAAGCTTACCTTTTGCTAGTCCCTTAGAAAAACCTAGAGTTGGATCAGGAGTTGCTACAATGCTTTCATTCTAACAAGTACACATGCTTTCAAACAAAAATTTCCTCTGGATTAGACAAAATTGCTCTAACTCTCAAACTCACCCATATTACCTTTAACTGTAGAGCTTTTAACCTTCACGTGGGTCTTGAGTAATTGAAAGACAAAACAATCGAGTTAAGCACTATGTCTCAAATTCTTTTAATCAACTAGTGTTCCAGAGTTTTACAAGTTTTCGCAATAAAACTCAGAGCTTAATTGTATGACACCCTTAGTCTCTCAAAGTATGTGGTATTTGTGGATCTCACTGAGGCATTCATGATGTCATACCTTCCTAATTCTAAGGATTATAGTGGAGTTTATAGGAGTGGCATTAAACAATGATAAGCATACTTGCAATTCATATATTGTAAAGTTAAATAATGGATCTATAGAGAATCGAGTCATACAATCAAATCAAGATGTGCATGTGTGTGGAATATGGTGGATAGGTGTATATGTGTGGCTAATTCTAATTCTACTCTTGATCTTCAAAATGAATCTCTCTTCTTTCTTAAACTTACAGAACTTCTCAGGAAAACATGGGCTATCTTTATTCTCTTCTATTTTTTCGTTGGGAGGCGGGCATCTGAGTACCCATTATTTTGATGCTAGGACACTTGTCCATCTTTTACTCCCTTCTTTTTTTAGCCACATGCATCCTTAGATACAATAATTGATTGAAGAGATAACAATAAAGAACTTAGAGCAAATAAACAAAGGCTGTCCTATGGGTTTATGAATATTTTTTGGTGTTTTCTCCCAGTGTAGGAGCAAAATATTTTTGAGGTGGAAATGGATAAAAGTGAAAAATGGTCATGCTTACTCTCAGAGTAAGAATAATGCATATATGGATGGAGTGTGTGAGTGATCTTGATTTTAAAAGCATGACAAGACTCTCTTAAGTATACGACAAAGGTTGACTAAACTCAATGCAAAGCAAGTAGCATAAATAAGCAAAGGTTTTCTAATCTAAATATGTATCATATATGGCTTTGGTAGGAATTCAACTTTGTCATTCAAGAGCTCATCATGTAAGGGTTTGAAATTTTCAAAAGATAAATCTCTAGAATTTAGCATCGTTAAGAATAAGATAAATAGCAGCTCAGACTCTCTTATATCATATTCGTCAATCACCTAGACTTAGCTCAAGCATATTACTCCACAAGTTTCAGGCTCAAAGTAGAGTATTAAGTTAAAGCAATCATGTCCAAAACTTAGGAGAACTCAAGGTTGAAAACTAGGTATTTGAAAGAATTCTAGCAGAGCAACTGTTCATCATTTCTGAAACAAAAACTCCTAGTTCATAGTTGACTGACACACTCTAATTAACTAAGACTGACCAAAACTTCTTTTTATTGCTTTTCAAAATTTTATTTAACTAAAGACTCAACAGACGTGGGCCTTCATGTGCCCACATATTTTTGGTATTTTATAACTATAAGATAGACTCGATAAATCGCAAAGGTATAATTACCTGATAACTAGGGGATGCTCCTCCCCAAGCTAGATATTTGCCATATTTCGCTTGAATGATTGTTGACGGTGGTTAACTTTTATTAGAACTTTAGACATGAAAATGATACATGATTACACATTAGTCTAGGGTTTTTAACCGACAATTTCCATGAGTTTTGCATATTTTGTATTTTCTAGGGACTTTTCTAGAAAAGCTTAAAAGAGGCATTCAAGTGCATATTCACCACGAAACTTATCCGCTACGGAAATATCACAAATGGGACGTGGGAAGACTCTAGAAGACACCTGAAGCAACCAGGGCCCGAGGGTTTTAGCTGGGTGGGGCCGGCCCCACCATGGCGCCCGGCCCCCCTTTAGGGTTTGGCCTCCCCTTCCGGAAGCTTCCTCCACCGCCTACGAGGAGTCATCTTGGCCCTTGGTTACGTCGGGTTTGATCCTGCGGTGCACGTCGATCCCTCAGGGCTATAAATAAAGGGGTAGACCCCTCCCCGGAGGCATCAAGTCATTTGGAGATCAATCCATCAAGAGCCTTCTCTAGTTCATCGAGCCTCTCTAGTTCATAGCTTTAGCCTAGTTAGATTAGAAGTAGAAGAGTTCTGGTTCTTGGCGGGATCCCAGGCCCCCGGCGTCTGTGCGGAGCGCGGAGTTCGGTATAGTTCTAGTACTTTGCTCTTATTGTATTCAATATTATGATTCAGGCAACATTGTTCTTAATCTGTTATATATTCTTAATTGCAATAGTCATTGTCTACTTTGATTATATGTCTAGGATAGTTAGTTTGATCTTATTGAATTCATGTAATTGCTCGTATAGCGTTTACCCAAGTGGCCGCTGGGTAGATGGTAGACAATATGTAGACGTGGTGTCTAGATATCTTGTTTATCTGCGAGTGCACCCTGACGTGCCGGGACGTGTGGTAGTCCGTGCAGGTGACAGCTGCATTGGTTCCTCTGTAGTGCACCCTCCGTACGTAGGACTAGCATGTCGCGAAGGAGGTGACCCTTGTGTCTTAATACCCTCATTAGTTGATGCCTTTTTACATATGATTATGATGTAGGATTAACTTAACAATGATTGCTAGATGTAATTGCACTAATTAGAGTTATTCATTGACGTAGTTATTGAATTACCTTAGTATTTATTTTTGAGTTTATCCATTGGCTAGCTATTACTATGACTAGAAGAGCTCGATGTTTATCTATTTATGATGACTGATCATTATTATCTATTATATATATCTTTTATCACGTGACTTATCCCTGTTATGAGTAGGATTCTAGTTATGGTTTATCTTTCACATTAATAGTGTAAGTTATAGTTATAAGTCCTACATATAGACCTTCCCAGTGGTATAAATATAAATCGACAACCTGGTAGAACTCCCTAGGTAAAATGCTACAACGTATAATTATCTGTTCGCTTGCAGAACCTATTTAGTTCACATTATATTCATATCTTTTATTTCTGCCTAGTCATATTGAATACATGTAAATCTATAGTTATTCCTTAGCATTATAATTGAGGACGACAACTTAATTCATGCTTAGGAATGTTAGTAATAAATGAGTGGCTAGTTGCTAATGACAAGTTAATTATATACCAAGTATTTCTGGCGTTGTTGCTAGGGATAGGATTTATCTCTGCTTTTTAGTAATGACGGTAGTAAATGTCAATAAGCATTTTTGGCGCCGTTGCCGGGGAAGGTAGTAGGCAATTAAGAACATTAATAGACTTATACTCAATTATGTGATCAAGATAACCATTAACCCCTGCTCAAGCAGGATTACCCTTGTTTGTCTATTTTAATATCTTATGCAGGGTAATAAACGACCGGTTTACGACCTTCCGGCATGCCCCCACAAAATAAAAAGAAACATAACAAATCTAATGTTGGAGAAAGAGGTCAGACTTTAATTCATATCTCTAGTGACGGAAATATAGATGTTGCATCACTCACAAATTCTAGCATGTGAGTCATGGTAAGTATGATGAAATAAAAGTGAGAAAGTCTTGCTCATGGACTTTAAATTTGATGAGTAGTTATCTTCTGCATTCCACCACATGTTTACTTTTTACAATCCAAACATCCATCTCATTTAGTTTGAAGTTTTTTTCATCCATAACATGTTTAGTTCCATTCATATATCCATCCCAACTTGCATTCTTATAAATAATATAAAAAAAACTCACTATGATCATGCTTTTTCATCTCTACTTGAATAAACTTCTACGGTACTTTCATGCTACTTGTATTTGCTATAGTATGCTTAGGTTTAGAAGTATCTTCATACACCCTTGAAATTGAGCATTGACTGTTTTTCTAAGTTAAAGTAGATGTGGTGTCTAGTTTAATTTTTAAATTATAAGGTGTTTTGATCTTACTTCTAAAAGGTTTTTGAATTAAGCAAGGTGCTTAGGTTAAAATCCTTTCCTGAATAAAATTGGATATGAGTCTATGTTGATTCTTGAGCTAATAGTACACTTTAGTAGATACTAGTTATTTTGTTTAATTAACCCCTATAGGAGAATTCTCAAATTCAATCTGGGTAAGTCAAGAAAGGTATTCACATATGAGATGAATCAAGGTAGGTAATAACTCTGCACAAAGAACTATCAATGTTTATTTATTTATCTTTGTTGCAAGTCATCTTTGCCTTGAACCATGCTAGATTGCAACAACAAGCATAAAGCACGATAGACACGGTTTATGCTAAATAATCTTAAATCATATATCATCCTCGATTAGCATAGAAGAAAATCATAAAAAAAAAAAAGAGTATGGACAACAAAACCTGTATTTCAATCTTACTATTTCCTTGGGTATGTGTCCATTAATATTTTGTAGGAAAGAACAACCTTAATCTATTGGAGAAGAAGTTGTCAAGTGAGCGTTATCGCATCTCCAATAGACCCCAGCTCATCAACCACAAATTAATCAGGAAAAATGTTGATGAGTGAAGAGCATGTAATCTTCCATAGTTTCATTGAATGGTGAAAAGACGAAGAATAAAAGAAAGGCCTTGCTCAGCAAGACCATAAGCTCTCACCAACAGATGAACCCGAATCCTCCTCTTCCAAGTAAGTTCGTCATCACTTACTTAGAAAGATGAAGATATGAGGTACGTTGTGTCCAAGCCTCATGCAACATGTAACTACAATTAACATCTCATACCATGTTGCTAATTTGTCTTGGTCATTTCTACCCTATGCCATGCTCAAACATAACTTTCTAATATATATATATATATATAATAAAATGCTCCTATGATTCACCATACATATTCTTGGTTCTATGTGAATAAATACCTTTAGTCTCGCAAACTTCCTTATTCTATTATAACTATGCTTTAGAACATTATTTAAACATTATGAAAATCAAGCATACTTATATAAGAATTTAGTTGTACATATAGACTAACCCCTCCTATATAAAAAATATATTTAAATCATATCGAGGAGATTATTCGTAGAATCAATTCAAGGTTAAGGGTATGCTTCAAAATAATATCCTTAACATTGATGAAAAAAAGAGAGGTTTTGAAATAGTGATGAATCATTGAAAGCACGAGCTACAAATTAATCTTTAACTCTTAGACAAACACTATCCATACTTTGATAAATAGTATATTCCTTCGGGTATGTGTTATCCACTAACCCCTTGTAGAAAAGACATAATGAGAGAAGCAGGAGGCCTGAAGAGTGAGAAAGGAGTACAACATACGAGACAAGATGCTAATAAATAACCCATGATACAAAAAAAAAAAAGAAGAAGACCATTGAACTTCATTTACCCTTCATCATGCTCTAATAATGGAGGTAACATCTTAAGATAAGTCGTCATTAATTTCCTCTTGATCTTGGTACGCAATAAATGAAAATACAACCATATTATAGTTACAACTTAATTTGATCAACCTGATTAAACTTAACATGATTTGTTCTCTAAGTTTATTCATAGCACCATTCTCTTAATTTCAGTCTTAACCAAGTAAGCTATAAATACTTCGTCTATTATTCTTAATACATTATAAAGATGAACAGTCTTTCTAGTGGTTAAGTAGCTTTACTCTTTATCTCACAAGTTTAAATGTCATATTTATACTTCTAGTCCTCTCACCCGTGATATGAATGAACAATATGAATAATATCAATCTTATTGTGCCCAAGGTAAGAGGATGAACAAATTTTTGGTTCTGTTGGTGTTTTCCCACTAGCAGAGCCCATGCACTTGATCTCTATCTTGTCTTTATGGGCAGAACATACTTCAATTAAAGTGTGGGGAGACAATCCCCCAAATTCTACAAGTGAAAGTTCTCAACTAGTAATAATGGTGCACATAAGATTGGCTTTGAGACGCCTACAACAGAGAGAAAGAAGGTGGCACCGCCATTGAGAGCCATTAGTAGAGGCACCACCACAATCCTTACCGTCAAGAGCAACTCAAAGTACTCAATAAACCACTGCAAGGAGAAGTCCAGTTCGAAGGACTATAAACATCAAACCCTCACCGTGAGATAACATCGGTAGTTATCTATACTTACTTTCTTGCATCGTATGATTTATTCTCTCTTTAAGCATGATTACTTTTCTATATTGGCAATACATAGAAATAACAAAAGAAAATAAATAGTCTTGCATTAGGCTATATTCATGCATCTTAAAAATTTTAAGCCCGTTGTGAAACCCTTGTAGCGTAAAAAGCGTGTAGTTCTCTTTGTGGTGGCCTATAGAATAAAAAAAAAATATATATATCATGCATTTGCACTTTATGCATATAAATCCATAAAATCCAAAAAAATATTAATTGAGCATCCCGCCGCAATATTGCTATCATAAAAAATACTTTAAAACCTCCACAACAACCAATCCTCTAAAAACGGCTAATCATTAATGTTTTATCCTAATACCGTTCCACAAGTTTTGGTGTTTTGTGAGAGCTTTCTGCAGGATGACTCCAAGAGCCAGCTTACCTAGGAATCTTCATCTTTATCACTTGAAGTATATTTTTTTCAACATACAGCTAACCCCTGTGTGAAGGAAGTAACTTCTTGGGTGATGAGATTGAAGTATTTCAGGCAACACTTGCTCTTATAAGCATGAGCTCCTCCGTGAGGACCACTCAGCTTCAACGATCAACCATAAGCAAACATCTAGCTTGGGGGAGAGTATCCCCTAGTTATCAGCACGGTTAGAAGCGTGATAGAAAGAGAATAAAACTGAAGAGTTGGAGCCAGAAAAGAGAGAAGCAAAAGAGATAGAAACGAGATGGAAGGAGGCAAGTGCGGCATCACCACGAAACGGGGTGTTGACTGAGGTTATCTCAGACGATGAACCCACTGAGTAAGTGTTCTCCTCTATCTAAGTCATGTCGGTAGACTTTAAATTCCGTACGCTAGCCATAAGGTTAGAATGGTAGTTATCTCATTTAATGCATTTGTAATTTATTTAGTAGCATAATTTTGTTTACACACTAAAAGATATAAAAACAACAAAAATATTTACTGCATTACTCATGGCATCACAAAGCCCCATGTGGATACCCTATGGTATTTTCCGAAGGAACATCTGCTGTGGTGGCATAAAATAAAAATGACAAAAATATAGCATTCATATTTAAATTCCTGCATCATAAATAGAAAATTCAAAAATAAGAGAAAAGTGAAATCCTGTTTAAATTAGACAATATTAAAGCTAGCTCATAAAGGTGATCAATTACTCTTTGGCTGACCGCTAACCCATTAACAAATTCGAGCCTCGAGTTTTGGTTTGTCTTTGTGGAGAGTATTTATGCAGGAATAACATCATAGCAAGGAGAGAGTCTATCGGTGGCACCCACCAGGTCCGCTACTGGTTAGCTCACTCTAAAGGACATCTACACCAAGTATTGCAACCATCCGGCTTGGGGGAGGAGCATCCCCAAGTTATCGGTGACTACACCTAGGCGATTATTAAATTTACTTGTTATATATATTCATAAAATACCAAAAACATGTGGGCACATGAAGGTCCACGTCTATCGAAGTCTTTTATGAGTCTTTAGTTAAATAAAATCTGAAAACCAATAAAAAGAGGTCTTAGTCGGTATTAATTATATTAGAGTGTGTTTAGAGTCGGTCTAGGCTAGAGTTAATTAAAAAACCGATGAACATTAAAATTTTGTCTTGGAGATGATAAATAGTTGCTTTACTATAATTTCTTTCAAGTGCCTAGTTTTCAACCTTAAGTTACGCTAAGTTTTGGACATAACCGCTTTGATATAAGAATTTACTCGAGCCCAAAACTTGTGGAGGCATATGCTTAAGCTATGTCTAGGTGATTGATTGATATGATTCATGAAGGTTAAGCTGTTATTTGTCTTATTCCTAGCGATACTAAGTTCTGGAGATTTATTTTGAAAATATAAAATCTTACATGATGAGCTCTTGTATGACAAAGTATGAATTCCTACCAAAGCCATATATGATATACATTTAGATTAAGAAAACTTTTGCTCATTCATGCTGCTTGCTTTGCATTGAGTTCAGTCAACCTTTGTCGTATACCTTATGAGAGTCTTGTCATGCTTTTTAAAATCAAGATCACATGCACACTCCACTCACATATACATTACTCCTACTCTAGGAGTAAGTGCAACCATTTTCCACTTCCATCTAGATCCACCTAAAAATTGTTTTTCTCCTACTAATTGGGAGTCAAACACCCAAAGATATATATAAACCCATAGGACAGCCTTTGTTTAATTGCTCTTAGTACTTATTGCTATCTCTCCAATTATCATATTGTATTCAAAGGATGCATGTGGCTATGCAAAAAAAGGAAAGTTAAAAAAAAAAAGAGAAGAGAGAAAAAGAGAAGAAGAGAAAAAGAAAATGAATAAAGATAGCCCATGTTTTTCCCGTGAAAAGTTCTAAGATTAAAAGAGAGATCTATCCTCAAGGAGCAAAAGTAGAATTAGAATTAGCCACTAAATACCTTATATACACCTATCCACCATATTCCATGCACATACACATCTTGATTTGATTGTACGCCTTGACTCTCTGTGGATCCATTGTTTGGCTTTACAATATATGAATTGCAAGTATGCCTATCCTTGTTATTGCCGCTCCTATAAGCTCCACTATAATCATTAGTTATAGGAGGGCATGACAACATGCCTCAGTAAGATCCATAAATACCACATATAAAGAGACTTGAGGGTGTCATACAATTAGCTCTGAGTTTTATTGCGAAAACTTATAGAAACTCTAGAATATTGGTACTGTGAAGAATTTGAGACATAGTGTTTGACCTGATTGTTTCTGTCTTTTCGATTGCTCAAGACTTATGCAAAAAAGTCTGTAAAGCCCTATAGTTAAAGGTAAAATGGGTAAGTTTGAAGATTAGAACGATTCTTGTCTAATTCAAAGGAGAATCTATGTTTGAAAGCTTGTGTACCTTTGAGGAATGAAAGCATTGTAGCAACTCCTGATCTAAATATATCAATACTTAGGCTTAGTTTGTTTGCCAAGGGACTAGCAAAAGGTAAGCTTGGGGGAATTGTTGACGGTGGTTAACGTCAACTTTTATTAGAACTTTAGACATGAAAAGGATACATGATTACACACTAGTCTAGGGTTTTAACCGACAATTTCCACGAGTTTTGCATATTTTGTATTTTCGGGGAACTTTTTCGGAAAAGCTTAAAAAGAGGGATTCAAGTGCATATTTACCACGAAACTTATCCGCTACGGAACTATCACAAACGGAACGTAGGGAAGACTCTAGAAGACACCTGAAGCAACCCCGGGCCGAGTGGGCTGCTAGGTGGGGCCGGCCGGCCCCACCATGGCGCCCCCCGCCCCCCGCTAGGGTTTGGCCTCCCCTTCTCGGAAGCTTCCTCCACCGCCTCACGAGTAGTCATCTTGGCCTTTGGTTACGTCGGTTTGATCCTACGGCGCACGTCGATCCCACGGGCTATAAATAAAGGGGTAGACCCCCTCCCCTGGAGGCATCAAGTCATTTGGAGATCAATCCATCAAGAGCCTTCTCTAGTTCATCGAGCCTCTCTAGTTCATAGCTTTAGCCTAGTTAGATTAGAAGTAGAAGAGTTCTAGTTCTTCGGGATCCGGAGCCCTCAAGGCGTCATGCGGGAGCGCGGAGTTCGGTATAGTTCTAGTACTTTACTCTTATTGTATTCAATATTATGATTCAGGCAATATTGTTCTTAATCTCTTATATATTCTTAATTGCAATAGTCATTGTCTACTTTGATTATATGTCTGGGATAGTTGGTTTGATCTTATTGAATTCATGTAATTGCTCAGTATAGCGTTTACCCAAGCGGCATTTGGGTAGATGGTAGACAATATGTAGACGTGGTGTCTAGATATCTTGTTTATCCGTGAGTGCACCGACGTGCCGGGACGTGTGGTAGTCCGCGTAGGTGACAGCTGCGTTGGTTCCTCTGTAGTCCACCCTCCGTACGTAGGACTAGCATGGGCACGGTCGCGAAGGAGGTGACCCTTGTGTCTTAATACCCTCATTAGTTGATGCCTCTTTACATGTGATTATGATGTAGGATTAACTTAACAATGATTGCTAGATATAATTGCACTAATTAGAGTTATTCATTGACGTAGTTATTGAATTATCTTAGTATTTATTCATGAGTTTATCCATTGGCTAGCTATTACTATGACTAGAAGAGCTATGATGTTTATCTATTTATGATGACTGATCATTATTATCTATTATATATATCTTTTATCACGTGACTTATCCCTGTTATGAGTAGGATTCTAGTTATGGTTTATCTTTCACATTAATAGTGTAAGTTATAGTTATAAGTCCTACATATAGACCTTCCCAAAGTGGTATAAATATAAATCGACAACTTTGGTAGAACTCCCTAGGTAAAATGCTACAACGGTATAATTATACGTCCGCTTGCGTAACCTATTTAGTTCACATTATATTCATATCTTTTATTTCTGCCTAGTCATATTGAATACATGTAAATTTATAGTTATTCCTTAGCATTATAATTGAGGATGAGAACTTAATTCAGGCTTAGGAATGTTAGTAATAAATGAGTGGCTAATTGCTAATGACAAGTTAATTATATACCAAGCATTTCTGGCGTTGTTGCTAGGGGTAGGATTTATCTATGCTTTTGAGTAATGACGGTAGTAAATGTCAACAATGATCTTTTTAGAGTAAGCTTAGCAGTGGTGACCCACTGACCTGTATAATCCTTAATTGTATGATCCCGCAAATATATACTCCAACAAAAAACCAAAACTCGAGGCTCGAATATGATAATGGGTTAGCGGTCGGCCGGATGAGTAATTGATTATCTTTATGAGCAGATATGAATGTGTAGCATGATTCTTATATTTTTTGTGCTTTTCTATTTATAATGCAAAGAAATGAATTTTTTTTTGTGCTACCATTGTGACTATTCTTACGGGGTAAACCATAAGCCTAATCCTATTAAGCTCTTTAAAGTTTTTGAAATAAAAGAATTTTTATTTTCTTTTTAAACATGCAAAAGAATAAATGTACTAGAGTAATTAGATAACTACCATTGTTACCTTATGGCAAGGGCGTGGAATTTAAAGTCTACCGACAGGACTAGGTTGGAAAGAGTACTTACTTGTAGAATTCGTTGTCTGAGGAAGCCTCAGACAGTTCTCCATCTTGCAATGATGTCTCTTTATTCTCTTCCAACCATCTTTGATTTTGTTCTTGTATTTCTCTTGCTTCTTGTTTAGCAATTTGCTCCATTCTCTCAACTTCTTTGTCCCTCTCGCTCCAGCGAGGTTCTATTGCTTCTTGTTTAGTGATTTGATCCTCGCACCTTGTATCTTCACTAGGATAGCCTTCTCCTTCCTTCTTTGAGAGTAGATTCGCTCTACGGCGAGATCGGCGTCTCCTGTTTCGAATCTTCTGGGGCGAATTATTGTCAGTGTAACTATTGAAGTCGCAACGTACCTTTCCAACAGGGAGGTGGAAGTGAACTTGCTGGGTCTCATGTAGAGGATTGCATTGGCGGTGTTGAGTAAAGGTCTTCCCAAAATGATAGGTGTATCATCATCTTCCTGCATGTCAAGAACCAAGAAATCTATAGGTATATAATAATCTTTAATCTTTACCGTGACGTTCTTCACTATGCCTTCTAGAAATCATGTTGATAAATCCGCCATCTGCAGCTGTATATAGGTTGGGTATAATGGTTCATCACCGAAGAGATAATTGTATGCTACCTTTGACATGACGTTGACCCCTGATCCAGTGTCACAAAAGGTCTTAGGAAAAACCATTTGCTTAATTGTGCATTCAATGTTCGGGACTCCTGGGTCTTCTCTTTTGACAATGTATGGTGGTGCTAACAAGTGGTCATATTTGGTGTTAATCGAATTGATCAGTTGAACCGTCTCTTCTAGAATTTGGCTGGGCTCACTCTTCCTCCTTCTTCTATTATTATTTTTCTTCTTCTTGGGTTCAGCTGGTTGTTGGGTTTGCTCATATGGCTTTTGTGGGAATGTGGGGGTTGTGAGGACACGGTTCTTGAATGAGAACTTCTCCTTTTGGTTCTTGATAGAAAACACAATCTTGACATGCTCCGCATAGATGATGGCTTTAGTTGTGCATAAGAATGGTCGGCCCAGTATGATAGGTGCTCTTTCATCTCCTCCAGTCTCCACTACAAAGTCAACTGGAACAAAGGATTGTCCCACTCGAACAATAGCTTCTTCCAAAACTCCTTCGGGGTAGCAAATGGACTGATCTGCAAGCTGCAAATGCATGGTTGTGTACAACAAAGGATCTCCTAGAATCTTTTCATAAATTACCTTAGGCATAATGTTGACACTTGCGCCGAAATCACAGATAGCCTCTAGAAAGGTGTGACATCCTATTGAAATAGGAATGACAGGCCTTCCAGGGTCTCCTTTCTTCTTAGGGAGTGAGTGGTCAACCCACTGCACATCTGCTGGTTGAGTGTAGTAATGACCTGCATTGTGAATATCGACAAGATTTATAGTTTCTAAATCTTCTAATTAGCCCGGAGCCTTACCTTTTTCCATTGGAGGAACAGCAGCTGCTAATTGTGATTCTAACATTTTATTGAAGCTGTGTTGATTTTTAATAGCAGAAGCAAAGGTATCTAGTCTAGTGTTTATATTTTCTAAAGCTTTATCACTCATGGTTACCTTTTTAAACATTTGGTCTAGCAGTTTAGATTGACCAGCAACTAGATCTCGTAAAGGTGACAAATTATAATTGCTGTAATTATTGTTACCTTGAAAATTACCTTGTCATGGTTGCTGATTCTATCCTTGATTTGATTGATTCCATCCTTGGCCTTGTTGGTTCCATCCTTGGCCTTGTTGAGGACGATAGATGGTGTTATTATTGATGTAGTTCATGATCTCTTGGATTTCTGGACAGTTGATCGCTGAGTGTCCTGTGTTTCCACATTCATCACAATTCATGTAGAAGCCATTGATGTGCATGACTTCTCTCTTTTCAGTGTCTCTATCTTCGAGCTTCTTCATGATGAGGTCTAGCTTTTTAGTGAATGTATCGACTTCCTTGAGATGATGAGTGCCTCCTTCTCTCTTACGAGGTTGAGTGCGTTCTTCATTCCAGCTTTGATTTGAGGCCATCTTCTCAACGAGTGCTATTGCATCGGTGAGCTTAAGTGACAGAAAAGCTCCCCAGCTGCAGCATCCATGGACTCACGAGTGCTAGAGACTAGCCCATGATAGAAAGTCTGCATAAGTAGCCAATCCTCCATTCCATGATGAGGGCATTCTGCAATGTAATCTTGAAAGTGTTCCTATGCTTCGGCGAACGATTCATCATGTTGCTGTTGAAAGCTTGAGATCTTCCACGCAAAGATGCAAAGTGGTCTTGCCTCGTTGGAAAGAATCCGCCAGAAAGCAAAAGAGAGCATTTGTCCCATGTAATGTTGGTTGCCTTGTTGTTATAGAACCACTGTTTTGCTTTTCCTAGCAGCGAACATGGGAATAGGCAAAGTAAGATAGCATCTTTTGGTACATCTTTAATCATGAAGGTGCTGTATATTTCCAAAAAGTGTTGTAAGTGTGCACTTGCATCTTCTTGTGCCTTTCCACAAAACTAATTAGCTTGCACAATAGTGATGAGCGCAGGCTTAAGCTCAAATCCATTGTTTCCGATATCGACATTAGGTCCAGTACGGATGTTGGTGGTTGTTGGAGCAGAGAATTCACGTAGTGTCTTCTTCGACCATGGCTTGGCGGTGTTAAGTTAACTTCTAATCCTTCCGATTCTTCTCCTTCGGATGATGGAGCTTGCTCTTGTGAAGAACAAGTTTCGGTGCAGGGTGTTCTTGATGGTGATTCAAAGATGTCCCTCGTTCTTGCAAACTTCCTTCTTCTTAAGAGTTTCTCTGGATCTTCGGTGTAATTGTCCAGGAGATCAAAAACCATTCATTCATTCATTACCCCGCATAAGATACACAAGTAGAAGCCTGTTTGAGTTAGAGGTCCATTGGATGATCGATCTTATTGTGGTGCATATGGTTATCAATACTTTTCCTAAGTTTATTAGCCTTTCCTGGCAACGGCGCCAAAAATGCTTGTTGGCATTTCTAACGTCACTGCAATAAAACCCAAATCTTTATCCCACGCAATGACACTAGAAATGTTGGTATTAATTAACTTGCCTTTAGCAACTAGCCACTAGCCTCTCTACCCTTACTCCTAACCGTGAAATTAGGTTGTCATCCCCAGTTATAAAGCTAGGAATAAACTCTGGTACTAAATCTTATCATTTTATGTGACTAGGCAGAAATAAATAAAGATGAATATAAACTAAGAATAATTCTACAAGCGGGCAGATAATTATACCATTGTAGCATTTTACCTAGAGTATTACCAGGTTGTCATTTGTATTCTACCACTGGAAAGGCATTGCTAAGAAGCTACTCTATAGTATTGATAACACTTATATATGCAGTGAATAAGAGATGTAGCCAATGTCAACTCTCCTCAATAACAGGAAGGTGTCACAAGATAAATAATAGATAAATGATAAATATGATAAATAAATATGATCAATCATCTCCTAATAATACTAATCCCATCATAGCACTCTAATGATGTCAGCGTTTGTCTAATCAGGTAATAGAGAAATAACTCCTAAGTATTCAAGCTGCAGTAAAAGCTACTCAATTTAGTGCAAGTATGTCTAACAATCATGGCTAAGTTATACTACTATAGTTCCCTAACACATCGGAGCAATGTAGAGGAGAAGATGAGTACAGGAACATCCTCTTAACCTGACAATACCACTCTACCAATCCACCGTACGGGGGAAGGCCTACAAAGGACTCAATGGGTCTGTCACACCCACGATCTACCTCACTACCCGACACGACTGGGGATACTCGCAGATAAGCAAAGCATCTAGACACCACGTCTACATATTGCCTACCACTCACCATGCAATTGAATAGATGAGCGCTATACGAACCAGTGCATGAATATAATAGCAAACTAACTATACTAGACATATTAAAGTAGACAATGAACAATACAATCAAGAACATAATAATAAAGAATAATGTTGCTAGTAATGATCGTACAAACGTAGATATTACAATAAGAAAGAAAAGCTTAAGAACTATACCAGACTCTTCTCTTCTTGAGAACGTTGGGAATCCAAGATAGATGAAGAACTTGACTTCCTCTACTCTAGATCTAACTAGGCTAAACTATGAACTAGAAGGCTATGAGGAACTAGAACTTGAAGCTCTAGATGACTTGATCACCAAATATCTCGAGATGGAATGAATGAGTTGAATGGATTAGGGTTTCCAAGGGGAGGTCTGGCTCCGCTTATATAGCCCGGTGAGGTGCACGACATCCGTTTGATCAAACCGACTTCATGTAGGGCTAAGATTGATCCTCAAAGGCGGTGGAAGAAGACTCTAGAAGGGGGGAGCACCTTCTTCTCACAGGAGGCCGGCCGGCTGGCGGGTGGGTGGGGCCGGCCCACCCGGAGGAGGTGGTCTCGCCTCTCCTTTGCTCCGGTGTCTTCTGGATCCTTCTAGAGTAGTTTGGCGTACTCCTGAGTTTCGGATAATTCCGTGGTGTAGATTTATAGTTATGTCCCTTTTTCAGTGTTTTCTGGTTCAGTCCCTGAAAACTGATAAATCACCAAAACTCGTGAAAATTGTTAGATAAACCCCTAGCCTTCTAGATATTGATGCATGTTTCATGCCTTTCGATATATAAAATGTTGACGCTTTCCACCGTCAACAAACGTCTAAAGATAAGAAAAGAACTCAGAAAAAGTGGGAAGTCAGAATAAATCAACACAGAAAGCAAATAACAACTCATCGGCGAACGGCAAGGGGAATGGTGTCATCATCATCATCTTCAGCTTCATGAAGGACAACAGAAACACCAAGTGCCAATTAACAGAGTACAAGAAAATCAGCAGAAGAGAAACCAATATCTCTCACCTATGATAATATTACCTGAAGGAATCAAAGGGGAATTAGAAGGACGCAACTTCTTCCCCACAGGGTCAGAAGTACCCAATTTTGACCTCTTCCGCCTAGATGTCATAATCGTATTAGCAATCCACGGATCAGGAGTATACTCAACATATGAGACCTGACCAAAAGAAATCTCCGAAGTAAAGACCTTTGGACCTAACCTCGGAGCAGAAGAAGTAGAAACTTCAGCCCCAGAGGGATTGACAGCAAGATCAACAGGCACAGCAAGCTCAAAAGCTTGGCCATAACCCTAAAAGAAACAAAATTAATTAAAAGAAGCAAAAAGGGAGAAAAGAGAGTACAATGCAAGATTTCAAAAAGATTACCTCTGGAGGAGGATTGGAGGCAGAATATTCAAGCTCCGGTATTGATGGCATACAAGGCACATTAGCAAGTATTTTACAAAGGCGCTCAAAGATCTCCAATGTGGAAAGTTCAATATCCTGAACAATCCGAGAAGCATCACTGGCACCTTCATATTCAAATCCATAGTGCTCCCTCTGCATCAGAGGTTGCACATGCCGGCGAACGAAGCTTGCAATAATACCATGGCCAGTGAGACCAGATTCCTTAAGAAATTGAACTCTGTCAAGCAAAGGCCTCAAGGAAGAAGTCTCAGCATCAGTGAGTTTTAGACCCCAACGGACAGAGCGAGCAGGAGGAATTAGATAGTCAGAATCAAAGAAAGAGAAAGGCTTGGAGATATAAAACCACTTATCATTCCACTTGAGAGGATCAATAAGGGAAAATTGGAAAAAATCAAGCCTTCTACCTTGGACAGATTGTAGGACACAACAGCCAAAGGAAGGAGCAGCAGCATTATCGGCAAATTTCAGCCGAAAAAAGTAGCGAAACAGAGGAAGGCAAAGGAGGGATACCAAGGAAAACCTCACAAAGATGAGCAAAAGCAGCAAGGAAAAGAACTCCATTAGGAGTAAGATGATGAAGGGAGATT